>OY754496.1:11494552-12094552 GCA_963575735.1 Amblyjoppa fuscipennis
ATATGCCAGGCTGTATCGATAAAACGTGGAAACCGAAAAATGTCGAGCGTCGAACTGCTTCGACATAACTCTTGACTCTCAATCCATTTCGCATAAGTTCGAGAAAAATAAGTGAAAATTGCGTTAACTTCTCGATGGTATTAAATTTTGAAAGAATTCATGCACACTAAAGTTACCGAAAAGATTTATTGTGCATAATAATAATCTCAAAATGTCTATTAACAGATGAATCAAAAAATTAATTGTTTAACAGATTATCCGGCGAAATAACTTTTTTTTTTTATGAAAATGATTCGTTCATTTTTTCTGAATACGTGTGAATTTTTTCAGATTTTTCAGTCAACTTTGATTTTTTTTTTTTTTTTTATATGGAAAAAATGTGTGAAAAAAAAATCAAAGTTGACTGAAAAATCTGAAAAAATTCATGCGTATTCAAAAAAATGAACGAATAATTTTCATTAAAAAAAAAAAAAAAAAAAAAAAAAAAGTTACGTTTCCGGGATATTTGTTGAAAAAATTTTATTTTTCATCAATTTGTCAATAACACTTTTGAATTGTTTTTATGCAAAATTAATCCTTTCGACATCTTTGATACGCTTGATTTTTTCTTCGGATTTTTATACTATCGACAAGTGTCTACGATTCCCTCTCATTTCTCCGAAACTTATGTGAAGTGAAGACTAATTCGCAACGACTACCTTAACGCACCGCAAGAGCGACGAACAACTCCGAATTGTGTGAATCGACGAGGACTGACCATCGGTGAAATTCCATGCGAAACGAACGAGAATGCGGGTGCCCCGACCACACCGAAGTCATCCGAGCGCGCGTCTCCGTAAAATATCAGTTGGCCCCACAGCCAGAGCTTGCGAACCGATAAATATCGTTCCCATAGCACTCTGCCACAGAGTGCGGCGCAGATGGCGAGCAAAAGTTGCTGCGCGCGCGGTACCATTTATATTAACGCTCGCACATATGAGCCATTATATATATATATATATATATATATATATACATATACATATACATATACATATACATATACATATACATATACATATACATATACATATACATATACATATACATATACATATACATATACATATACATATACATATACATATACATATACATATACATATACATATACATATACATATACATATACGCGAGGGGTTAACTCGACGAAAGAAGTTTTCACGATTGGAGGATTGGAATTCCGGATTGGATGTATGATGAGGGGAGAGCAGAGTGTGAAAAAAAAAAACGAAAAAAAAAAACCACCGGAATAGACAAGCACGAAGCGAGACCCACTGTCTACGTGTCTGAAAACTCAGAGCCAACGAACTTTCCGCAAAGGCCCGAGAAAAACGGCTTTGCCGTGAGGCAGATAGCCACGGAAAGCTCAAGCTAGTGGTGCGCTCACCCGAGTGTGAGAAGTTTGTCGAACGAGCCTAAATCCTTCGTGAACCAAGACAATCGGGCTTTGCTGACTCTCACACGATAACACACGAAAGCGACGGAACAACACGATTCACTTATATTGGTATAATTTATTTGCACACTTACTCCAAAAAAAAAATAAAATAAAATAAAAATAAAAATAAATAAAAATAATACAATATAAAAATATAATATATATAAAAACGTCACGATACTTCGTAATCTTGACGTTGACGCAAAAAAGTATAAATACAGCAAAATAAAAAAAAAAAAAAAAAGGAAAATGTTATCCTCTCCCAATTACGTTTCTCTCCAAGTCCGATAAATTTCTCCAATCTGATTTATTTTTCACAAATTTCCATATCAATGACCCTCATCGCGTTTATACGAGTGATAGTCCGTTCCTTTATCTCGCCGCGGTAATATCGAAGTTGGAGCTCGACTGCGGATCGGAGACCCGGACGGTGAGGCCAGCGAGCAGTGTATTAGCTACTCCATATTCAGCGAGGTACGGCAGACAGAGAGAGAGAACGCCGAGGCTCCAGGCTCTGCGGATCTTCAATTTTACGGAGCATCCAGCACGTACCGACCGGAAGTTGCTTTTGGCCGATATGATGCCGCGCGCATCTTCCGCTCGCTTTTCGCCTCTCTCTCTCTCACTCTCTCTCTTCGGCCACGGCGGGATTTCATCACCGTTCGTTCACGAGGACGTGACGACCATCCTCGATCAGGGCTTATAACCGGAACATTGCTCCTAACACGAATTGCAATACGCACAGAGGACCGTCGACCGACGACGGATACTCCGGACCGCTCGGCATCCCACCTTTGCCTCGTATTTCTCGAGACCTCAATTTCTTTTCCGTAATATGAAATTTACCGAGGTTCCGTGCACTACGCCGAGTGGAAAATGCCACTCGCATATTTATATTTTTGGGGAGGCGATTTTTGTCTCGCTGTACTGGCAATTCCTCATCCACCGTGTTGTAGGCATGGGGCATTTTGGATGTTCGTAAATTGGCTCAACAAACGAGCCTTTGGGTACCTAGAATGAATATCTTGTCTATGACTGAATCCAACGATCGCATTAAAAATTTACGAACGTACAGTGATGCATCACGATGAAAGGGCACATTTGTATCTCCACCACTGACAACTCTACCAAATTAGCCACTCTATCGGATTAGAACTTTGGCAGATAACAGCTCTACTGGATTAGAAGTCTACCGGATAACAACTCTACTGTATTAGAACTCTACCAGGTAACAACTCTACCGGTTTAAAACTCAACCAGATAACATCTCTACTGGATTAGAAGTCTACCAGGTAACAACTCTACTGGATTAGAAGTCTACGAGGCAACAACTCTACTGGATTAGAACTCTATCAGATAACAACTCTACTGGATTAGAACTCTATCAGTTAACAACTGTACCGAATTAGAACTCTACGAGGCAACAACTCTACCGGATCAAAACTCAACCAGATAACATCTCTACTGGATTAGAAGTCTATCAGGTAATAACTCTCCTGGATTAGAAGTCTACCAGGTAACAACTCTACTGGATTAGAACTCTACCAGGTAACAACTGTACCGAATTAGAACTCTACGAGGTAACAACTCTACCGGTTTAAAACTCAACCAGATAACATCTCTACTGGATTAGAACTCTACCAGGTAATAACTCTCCTGGATTAGAAGTCTACCAGGCAACAACTCTACTGGATTAGAACTCTATCAGATAACAACTGTACCGAATTAGAACTCTACGAGGTAACAACTCTACCGGTTTAAAACTCAACCAGATAACATCTCTACTGGATTAGAAGTCTACCAGGTAACAACTCTACTGGATTAGAAGTCTACCAGCCAACAACTCTACTGGATTAGAACTCTATCAGATAACAACTGTACGGAATTAGAACTCTACGAGGTAACAACTCTACCGGATTAGAACTCTACCAAATAACAACTCTACGGGATTATAACTCTACCAGATAATAACTCTATCGGATTAGAACGCTACCAGGTAACAACTCTACTGGATTAGAACTCTACTAGATAACAACTTTACAAAAAAAAAAGCCATATTACAACTCTTTCATACTTTAGTGTGGCAGTTAGTACGGAGTTTTAACGCTACCGAAAATCTATACAACAGTAAGAAAAAAAAGTTCTACCATAGCGAATCAGTAAACAACTCGACCGGCCAACAATTCTACCAGAAAATAAGCAGTCGAGAAAATCTCTACCGGTACAGTTTTAATGTCATTTTGATAGAATTTTACTTTCATTACGGTAGATTATTATTATCATGTTCGTAGTTTTTTTTTCTGGCGAAGATTTTCTTGGACGTCGATACACCGTCAGAGTCATTGGGAACTCGTTCGCTCTGCCAGAGTTTTCTTAATACTGTCATAAAGATCTTCGGTGGAGTTTTCGTACGGTACGGATTGTCACACGACAGCGATGTTTTCCGGTAGAGTTATCATGTGGTAGAATTGTCAGCGCTTTCTTTTTTTTTCTTGATGGAGTCGCGATTTGTGAAGTTATGAATGTGCCGATGAAATTTTTCCTGCGGGAGCATCATTAAAATATATTTTCAAGAATCAGACTCAGAGAATGTAAAAATCGAATTTTGTATTGATTTTTTTTTTGTTTTCGGAGCAAAGTCTCGAGCTCTCGAGAACTTTAATTTCATTTATTTTTCGACTGAACTAAAGCTCAGTTGTTAAAGGGATCGATACGTTAAGAGGATGAGCCGTGCGGAACAGTCGCTCGTATGTCTGTAGATACATAAATGAAAATATAGTAACGCGTGCAAAGCCGGTGGCGTTCGTCACTGGAGAATCGTTCGGTCGAGCTCGATCGGGAAAATCCTGGCCGGCGCACCCGGGGGAGAGTTCTCCGCTTCCGGGTTACCTTGACTGCGTGTGCGGTCTCTTTCCCGCCCCGGGGATGGACGAACCGTTCGAGATAATCCTCCCCGCCCCGGTTGCCGTGGCGGCTTTGTAGAACGCCACGGAATTACATTGCTACCCGCGGTTTATACCCGACTCTCGCCCTCCCCGAAACTGCAAGTACCGCGTTTGATTCACGTGCCATCCGGGCAGTACGTTTCTCCGTCGTGCAACGAAAAATAGCTCCGCGGATCGACCGGTGGGACGAAGAATCTTTCACAAAGAAAGTCCAATGGTGTATGAGCACCGCAATCCCGAATGAAATATAGATAGGAGGAGAAAGGGACGACAAAAACGATCGAGGGAAAATCATAATGAAATTCATTTTAATCCGTAAATGGAGGTTCAATGGAAAACAAATATAGACATAATATTAAAGTTTATCTCGATTGGGCACACGCACCAACACTCACAGATACTTACACAGTAGTCAGAGATAGTCAAAGATAGTCAAAGATAGTCAAAGATAGTCAAAGATAGTCGAAGATAGTCGAAGATAGTCAAAGATAGTCAAAGATAGTCAAAGATAGTCAAAGATAGTCAAAGATAGTCAAAGATAGTCAAAGATGGTCAAAGATAGTCAAAGATAGTCAAAGATGGTCAAAGATGGTCAAAGATGGTCAAAGATGGTCAAAGATGGTCAAAGATGGTCAAAGATGGTCAAAGATGGTCAAAGATAGTCAAAGATAGTCAAAGATAGTCAAAGATAGTCAAAGATAGTCAAAGATAGTCAAAGATAGTCAAAGATAGTCAAAGATAGTCAAAGATAGTCAAAGATAGTCAAAGATAGTCAAAGATAGTCAAAGATAGTCAAAGATAGTTGAAGATAGTCACAGATAGTCGCATACACTAGTAGATACTCACAGATACCCACACGGACACTCATATGTAATCACAGATACTCACACATGCTCGCAAAGCCACTGCGAGTGCGCGAAGCGCGCAAGCCATGATGACCGCCAGAATATACGCGTATATATATTGGATATAAATTTTCATTTGGAAACATTTTAGGCAATCCCGATTAGGGGAGGATGAGTGAATTTCCGCCACGCAAGGGAGCATCAAAATTATTAATTAAATTAATCTACCGTGCTCGAATGTGCGAGCCGAATGTGCGACCGATAAAGTAAAAAATCCCCGATAAAAAAAAAAAAAAAAACCACCTATCCAACGAACGCGAAGAGTTCGTCGCAGCGTATACCGCCAAAGATGCTTTCGAATCGTACGGAATAATAAAAATAGAAAACAAACAGCGGAAAAAGAAAAAAAAAATGCGTACGAATGATAAATTAATTATGAATTTTAATTAACGTAATAACCGTAAAGTTTTCATCCCGCGTTTGAACGTTAACGAATACGCCTCTTTGCTTTCCATTCCGATCTTCATTAAATTGCAACTACCCGCGCTCTCGGCGCTCTTTCAACGCCCCATTCTCGCTTAATTTCTCCATCCTCATTTATTCTTTTTTCTTCCACCGACCCTCCGCCCGTCTTTCCCTTCCCCTCGCTCGCGCCCTCCGAACTCGGATGTTTACTTTAACGAAAACTCCGCCCTCTCCGCCCCCCTTAGAACCTGAAAATTGCCGGTTCGTTTCCCAAATTAATGAGGTTATTAGACCGTCCTGACTTAAGTTTTGTCCACGAGTACAAACGAATTTACAGCGCTCTGATGGAAACAGAGACGGCCAGTCCGGACGACAGTGAGTGCACTCAAAAAAAATTCGCTTCAATCAACTCGGGCGCGGGGACGTTCGAGTAAAGAATTTGTTGCTCGAACAAAATTATTTGATTCCTCACGAACATTTTTTTTAAGTCATAAAAAAAAAAAAAAAAAAAAGAAAAAATTGTGTAATTAACCGATCCTTTAGCTGTGCCAACAAAACATTTACTTGAGCGTACCTTCCCGAATCTTTGGTCGATTCAACCCTATCTTTTTATCAGTCTGCCTCTTTCCCACCGTTATCCCTCCCGAAGAAATATGCGCCACAGCGTCCGGAAACACGCGTATCGGTTGTGCAGGCGAACAATTAATTTATTGCACGAGCCATCGCCCCCATTATAACTTCGAGCCACCGAACGATATTCCCCCCCGATTAATGTGCATGAATTATTTTGTCATTAATACCAGCATTTATAGTGTCTGCTCTACGACACTGCAGTCCCGACGGCTCCAAATAGAAATTCATCGCCTTTATCGAAAGCCACTGGTGCATGCAAATTTGATGCGTTCATTACCAATATAATAATAATAATAATAATAATAATAATAATAATAATAATAATAATAATAATAATAATAATAATAATAATAATAATAATAATAATAATAATAATAATAATAATAATAATAATAATAATAATAATAATAATAATAATAATAATAATAATAATAATAATAATAATAATAATAATAATAATAATAGTCGTATTGGAAACACGCAAGCTTTCCGGGAAGTTACGAAGCTGGCTTTGCTGCCGAGTTTCAGTCCCTGAAAGCCCAATCTATTTGGACTTCTCTCGCGCAAGTGTCGGAAGTTTGTCGAAGGAAGCGAAATCCTCGAGAGCGAGGAAACCTGCAGGCTTTAGCCGAGCGCAGAGTTATACAGGAGCGATTCAATGACGAGGAAGTGAAAATTAGTTGATTATCGGTAAAATGAATTTAAAAAAAAATGTTAACAAAATGATAACTTAGTAAACGGCACGACGAACGCCGATGCGCGGTGCGAACCCAGCCAGTAGGGCGAATGCGCAGACGAGGAAAATTCATTGTCGATACGGCTTGGATGGCTTTTCTTCCGGTACTGTTACGCTCTATTGGCGCCGATTGACTGTTCAATCAATTCGTACGAGGATAGATTTGATTCGTCCGCTATTCCACTTGCTAACACTTATGATAATGCGCAAAGTAGATTTCAGCATAAAGCCGGAAAACCCAAGATAAATCGCCATCGAAGCTTACGTGCGGTATTGACCGATCATCGGTCGATGAGCGCTGACGATACGAGTCGCGATAAGCGAGCTCGAACTCGCGAAGTACAAACTTCCGATTCGTTATATGCGCGAACTATCGAGTCGTCGATACGAGACTGTTTTTTTTTTTTTTTACTATGGTGTCCGTGAACTCCGTCGACACTTCATAGACGCCAATGTGCAACATGCAACGTCGCAGCTCAGATGAAAAAAAAAACGTGTGTCTGTGTGTACATATCGAAATATTTTATTTATGTAATCTTATATATGTTTTGGATAATTGTGAATTTGGTTGTTTAATTTGAATTTTTTGCCCCCCCCCCCCCGTCCTCAGCTGAGCCGCCCTGTTCGCGAGGCTGGCACTTCCAAATTTCAAAATTCCATTTCGCATGCCGTGATTACGGAATTTCGGTTTTTAGATCGTATAGAATGGATTTCGAAATTCTGAAATTCTATTCGAAATGTTATAGCTTAACAAAAAATTGAGTTTTCATGGCACATGGAATGGATTTCGAATTTCCGAAATCCCGTTCCATATGAAATGGATTTCCACTTGCTGTGAACCATGCGATGCGAGCGCGCGAGCCAACGTAACCGCTAATATTACTATATATTCCCGATGCATATGGAATGGATTTCGAATTTTCGAAATCCCGTTCCATGTGGAATGGATTTCCACTTGCTGTGAACCATGCGATGCGAGCGCGCGAGCCAACGTAACCGCTAATATTACTATACATTCACGATGCATATGGAATGGATTTCGAATTTTCGAAATCCCGTTCCATATGAAATGGATTTCCACTTGCTGTGAACCATGCGATGCGACCACTAATATTACTATATATTCTCGATGCATATGGAATGGATTTCGAATTTTCGAAATCCCGTCCCATATGAAATGGATTTCCACTTGCTGTGAACCATGCGATGCGACCACTAATATTACTATATATTCTCGATGCATATGGAATGGATTTCGAATTTCCGAAATCCCGTCCCATATGAAATGGATTTCCACTTGCTGTGAACCATGCGATGGGAGCGCGCGAGCCAACGTTACCGCTAATATTACTATATATTCCCGATGTATATGGAATGGATTTCGAATTTTCGAAATCCCGTCCCATATGAAATGGATTTCCACTTGCTGTGAACCATGCGATGGGAGCGCGCGAGCCAACATAGCCGCTAACATTACTATATATTCCCGATGTAAATCGGAGAATATGTCTCCAAATATATATAGCAAATTATAACATACTAAATTAATATATTAATTGTTTCACAATAATGGTAATTAATTGTCAATTACTATATTAATGATACACCTAGTTCATCTGATCGGACCTGGGAGAATCAGCGATTATGAAAATATGTATCGGATTGAAAAATCTTTTACCGATCGTACAGACTGGTCGTGCGGGACAGCAGGATGTTCGGGATGGGCAAAAAAAAAAAAAAAGGGTAGATCGTGCGGAATAGCGCAACGATGAAATTTATCGAGTCTAGTCTCTTCTTTCCGGGAGTTTTGGTATACGCGCCGTCGCTTCTCCCCGTTAATAAATACGCTAACGTCCGCGGTCATATACCCGCGGGTTTTATCGCTCGTAAAGCTCCGAAGTCCCGTCGTTGTCGTTCGGTAACGGCGAATAGCACAAAGGGGGCCCGCGGGGTGGTCGAACACCCCGAATCCACACTGTCACTACTAAATTTTTGTCGATATATAAAACTAAACTAACATTCTCTTCGATCGAGCCGAACCCCCCCCCCCCCCCCCCCCCCCCCCCTCCGCACATCGGAAGTGCCGCGACAACTCGATTGCGAAAGTTCGCGGCCTTTGCATCGGCAACTTTTCCATACACGAGGCTACGTCCGCCTCTCATAATTCTCGTGGAAACGAGGTGAACGAATTAAAGGGACGACTTTGGAAAATTAAGGTGGGACGATTGTCGGTTCAAATCCAAATTATGGCTGTGACATTTTTGTGTGCATTGCGGCAATCAGAAGTTTAAAGGAATCGGACGTTTTGATAAATCGGACGTTTTGATAAATCGGACGTTTTGATAAATCGGACGTTTTGATAAATCGGACGTTTTGATAAATCGGACGTTTTGATAAATTGGACGTTTTGATAAATCGGACGTTTTTATAAATCGGACGTTTTTATAAATCGGACGTTTTTATAAATCGGACGTTTTTATAAATCGGACGTTTTGATAAATCGGACGTTTTGATAAATCGGACGTTTTGATAAATCGGACGTTTCGATAAATCGGACGTTTTGATAAATCGGACGTTTTGATAAATCGGGCGTTTTGATAAATCGGGCGTTTTGATAAATCGGACGTTTTGATAAATCGGACGTTTTGATAAATCGGACGTTTTGATAAATCGGACGTTTTGATAAATCGGACGTTTTGATAAATCGGACGTTTTGATAAATCGGACGTTTTGATAAATCGGACGTTTTGATAAATCGGACGTATTGATAAATCGGACGTTTTGATAAATCGGACATTTTTATAAATCGGACATTTTTATAAATCGGACATTTTTATAAATCGGACATTTTTATAAATCGGACATTTTTATAAATCGGACATTTTTATAAATCGGACATTTTTATAAATCGGACATTTTTATAAATCGGACATTTTTATAAATCGGACATTTTTATAAATCCGACATTTTTATAAATCCGACATTTTTATAAATCGGACATTTTTATAAATCGGACATTTTGACAAATCGGACATTTTGACAAATCGGACATTTTAAGGAATCAGACATTTTAAGGAATCAGACATTTTAACAAATCAGACATTTTAAGGAACCAGACATTTTAAGGAACCAGACGTTTTAAGGAACCAGATATTTTACGGAACCAGACATTTTAAGGAATCGGATATTTTAAGGAAGCAGACATTTTAAGGAAGCAGACATTTTAAGGAATCAGGCATTTTAAGGAATCAGACATTTTAATCAATCGGACATTTTAAGGAATCAGACATTTTAATCAATCGGACATTTTAAGGAATCAGACATTTTAATCAATCGGACATTTTAAGGAATCGGACATTTTAAGAAATCGGACATTTTAACGAATCGGACATTTTAAGGAGACATTTTAAGGACATATTTTAAGGAATCAGACTTTATAAGAAATCCATACACGAAAAAAAAGTTTCATTTTGAAAAGTGTTTGATCTTCGTGTGTGAAAAATGTCGACCGATATAAACCTTTGACACCTATTGCCTTTATTGTGATGCTCAGCGTCAGCGCGCGTGAAATTTAATTGCTCCAAGCGTAAGTCTACGTCGAACGACACTGTATTATTCTCCACTGTGCAAAGCGCAACATTTTTCGGGCTCGATTAGCGAGCCGACTTTGAAAAGCGAATTAACTTCCGTGCATTAACGAGGGGCGTTTATTTATTATTTTTTTTTCACCTCTCCCCCGTTTGTTCTGCAAATGCAGCGCAAATGGATAACGAACGAAAGCCTCCAACGAAACTTTATTATCCGCGAAAATTTGCCGTATTCACACTGGTTCGCGATCGCTCTAGGATCGCACGAGTTTAAACGGCAAATTCGTCCGGAATGAATTCGAGCATGGACTGGAGAAACCATGAGCGACGCTCCACGGCCCGAGGCAAAACGGGAAACTGCAGTGTATTTTTGCCCTCCTAATTGCCGGCCATCTGTTTTACACCAGGCAAAAGAAAAGAGCGATTTTTGTGTTTTTTTTTTTTTTTTTTTTCAAATTTATTTCTCTGTCATCCATTTCGGTGGCGCGGAGCAGTGTGGCTCGGTATTCCTCGATAGAGATTGCGAATTTTACGACACGAGCGGTAATTCCACGAGCGTACGGACACGCTGATTGCCAACGAAGCGCGCCACGCCGGGCCGAGGATTTCTGCAAAACCGCGCGCTCGACGACGCGAATTCATTCATGCAAATTTTACCCTCGAGCGACGCTGTGTAATTTTTTTTTTTTTTTTTCTTTTTCTCACCGAGTATTTTCAAAGGGAGATTCGCAGTTGCGAAATTTGTAGGACACGATCAGAATTTAATTCGCGTAAAAGAAATAAAAAAAAAATTTTTTTTTAGCAAGAATGTACAGTGCAAAAAAAAACTTAACTTTTTATGAATCATCTCGAGTGGAGAAACTTTTTTTTTTTTTGGCGCTTCTGAAATATCGATAACTGCACGGTTTGAGCGAAAATAACACAAAGTGATCGAGGGTCAATTCAGAATAAAATGTACGATAGTAATGATACAATTTTTTTTTTACGTATTACAAAATTAAGAACAAGGTTTCTTTATTGTGGGTTTTTAGTTCGGTCAATTTTTAGAGGATTTCTGCAAAGCCGCGCGGTCGCCGGCGCGAATTCATTCATGCAAATTTCACCCCCCGAGCGACACGGTGCATATTTTCTTTTTCATATCGTACTCTCGCAGAGAAGCTCGCGGTTGTAAAATTTGCCCAACATAATCAGAATTTAACTGAGGTAAAAAAAAAAAATTCAAAAAAATTAATCACCAAAAATGTAAATTAAATTAAATGTTTTGCATATAAAAAAACAAATGAATGAAGAAAAAAAAAAAAAATTGTTCGACAAATCCACCGGCAACTTAACTTTTTGTTCATACAAAAACAATTTGTTAATTTTTGTGAATACGTGTGAATTTTTTTTTTTTTTTTTTCAGAATTTTATCTAATTTTTGAAAATTACGTTTTTTTATTGACGCGAAAAACGCGATTTTCAAAAATTACACAAAATTCTGAAAAAAAAACAAAATTCATGCACAATAAAGGTACTGAAAAGATTAATTGTGCATAATTATAATTCCAAAATGTTATTAACGAATGAATCAAAAAATTAATTGTTTAACAGATTATCCGGCAACATAACTTTTTTTTTTATTAATGAAAATGATTCGTTCATTTTTCTGAATACGTACGAATTTTTTTTCAGATTTTTCAGTCAACTTTGATTTTTTTTGTTTTTTTATATGGAAAAAATGTGTGAAAAAACAAAGAAATCAAAGTCGACTGAAAAATCTGAAAAAAAAAAAATTTTATACGTATTCAGAAAAATGAACGAATCATTTTCATTGAAGAAAAAAAAAGTTCGTTTGCCCGATGATTTGTTAAGCAATTAATTTTTTGATTAATTTGTTGATAACATTTTGAAATGATTATTATGCGAAATTAATCTTTTCAGTGCCTTTAATGTGCATAAATTTTTTTTTCATGATTTTTATATCGTCGAGAAGTACTTGCGATTTTCGATGATTTTTCTCGAGCTTATGGGAAATGAGCGCGAAACGACAGTAGCCACCTTAACGACAGAACGCCGTGAGATTGCGTGTACGATTCCCGCGGTAGATGTGTCTAGCGTTTGCGAGTTTTTCGAATGCGCGGTTTAACAAAAAAAAGTCTCAGCGCCGAGCGATAAAAAGTACACAGCCGATAGTCTGACCGAGGAATAATGAGAGTGGAGAGAGCGCGATGTATGCGACCGAGCCGCGTCTACGTACTCCAAAAGCCGCGGTACGCGCGTGTACGACATTTCGCGCTCGACGAATAGTGTTCCTCGCTGCAGCGAATACCGAAGTTTCCGAGCGCGTTTGAAAAAAAAATTAAAAAAAAAAAAATAAAAGGAAAAAAAAAACGATAATTCGAGAGAGAAGAATTAAATTCCGAGGGAGTGAAGGAATGGCATTGTATTAAAAAAAAAAAAAAAAAAAATCTGAATGCGCGCCGCGGCTTTAATACGGTTCAAGCCAGTATATTGAGCGGGAGGGTTCGGATTGCTGAAAGCTTCCGATTTCCGCTGAAACCCCGACAATGAGCGGGCTTCGAGGACCGAGCGGCAGCTATTATCTCACGCCGGTTCGACTTACGTCATTTAATTTTTTAATTTTTTTTTTTTTTTTCGTAAAACAATCGGATTGGAAAGCTGAACGGGCGGAAAAATTTTATGGAAATTGTCGGGTCCCTTCTTACTATTATTTAGCGAACTTTATATCGTGTTTGATGTCAGAAAGGCTTTTTTATAACAAGAGAAAAGAAGCAATCTTTTTTACAGTTCATGTGTTTCTAGTCTATGGATGTATCATAAATTATTTTTCTTCTTTCTTTCTCTCCGTGTGTAATTTAAATAATCTTTTATATATATATATATATATATATATATATATATATATATATATATATATATATACGAGAAAGTATATAGCGATATTTCAAAGTTGCGATAATCTCACGCCGGTTCGCCTTACGTCATTTAATTATTTTTTTTTTGTAGAACAATCGGATTGGAAAGCTGAATGGGCGAAAAAATTTGATGGAAATTGTCGTGTCCCTTCTTAGTATTATTTAGTGAATTTTATATCGTATTTAATGTCAGAGAAAAAAAAAAAGCAATCTTTTTTTATCATAAATAAATTTCCTTCCTTCTTTCTCTCCGTGTGTAAGTCAAATAATAATTTTATTTTTATTTTTAAACGAGAAAGTATACAGCGACAGTTGGAAGTTACCAGGAGCGATCGCTCGCCTACTATAATAGTGTTTATCGAGGCTCTCATTGAAATCGGATCCGTCGATATGGCTGGGGCCCACGCGACCGCACCCTCGTCATCCCGATCGGATCACGCGCCCGTGCCCTCTCCACGATCGCACCTCTTCTGTACCGTAATGCCTCCTACGTTAAAGCTCGTATTTCTCCCGTACCCGATTGCGAGAGCTAATGCACTAATTTCTTTGCTCAATTTTATTTTATTTTCTTACACACGTGTACATTATTTTATTTTATTTTTTCAAGAAGTTGAATATGTGAAATTTCAATGTTTCAGCTCTTCTGTGCATTATACATTGTACAACGTGTATTATACATTATACATCGCTACATTATACATTCTGTGTTATGCAAAATCAGCGCTTCTGGATTGCGAATGAGCTGACGCACTATTTTCGTTTTTTTTTTTTTTTTCAATTTCGTTTTATTTTTATTTTTTTAAACGTCTATACATTCTTCGAAGGAGTTTGATACTCATCGAAATCGCTGTACGTCAGTGGATCTAAAACAAAAGAAAAAAAAAAAAAATGTTTAAAAACTTCGTTTTTTTTTTTTTGTTTAAATAGCTGCAAAAACAAAATCCCAATTTTTCAGCACTTCTCCGTTACACATTCTAAGCTAATGCACTGATTTCTTCTATACTCTATTTTTTTTACGTGCAAAACATTTTGTTCGAGAAGTCAAATGTCTATCAAGACCGGAGTATAGAAGTGGATCTAAACAAAAAAAATAAAAATAAAACATGCAAAAGTTAAAAAAAGAAATTGGGTGAAAAAAAAAATAGAATTCCAATTTTGTTCTTCAATCGGCAGTGAAGCACTTTTCTGAAGAGTGTATCGGATTGATTGCGCGACCTCTGCCTCATGAGCTCTTCCCTGCAGCAGAGCTCGCCGTTACCGACCGGGACGAAGATAAACATTTGACGCCCGCCCGCCTCGACGCTGGCTTTCACCCTTTCGGCAAATATTTTTCGTAATATCCTCGACCCAAATCTCCGAACGTTCCGCGGCCGCGAGCCATTATTCCGCGCCGAGGAACGCAAGTGACAGGGCCCATTCGTTCTCCGGACGTGGCCGTGTGTACGCCACTTGCGTATATAGCGCAGTAAATATTTTTCACCTCCCCTCCCCCCTCCGATCGTTACAGCTGCCCGAAAGCGCCGTTCCCGCTCGCTGGAATTCGCTTCGCCGGAAATCCTCGCGCTGCGCTGCCGGAAACTCACGCCGAAGGTCCGAAAAACATTTTCGACTCGCCGACGCTCGCACACAGCGCAGCGCTCTCGACAAACCGTCGGCGAGGAGCGAAAGGTCGTTCGGGGAGCCGACGCGCCGAGAGGCGTCGAGAAGAACTGATAAATCACGACTTCGCCTGTTCGCCTCCGAAGCCCGGAAGCATCGATCAAAAACTAGAAAAAAAAAAAAAAACAACAACAAATACAATAAAAGTGAAATAAAAAAAAAAAATCGATATCAAATCTCAGAGCTTCGGATAATTTTTATTCGCTCTTGTTTTCCTCACTGAGAAAAAGAAATTGTTGGATTAGGCAGACGCGCGGTTGACACACGTTCAATGGTGTGTTTCGTTGGTACAAAAAAATGTTTCTTTCAATCGGCAAATTTTGAATAAACTGAAGCTGAATAATCGGTTAACAAGACAATGCTTTATTTGCACCAAACAAACAAACAGCTTTGAACGTGTGTCACCGCGACTTTTGGTTAATCCAACCAATTTTTTTTCTCTTCAGAAAAAAAAAAAAAAATACAATAAAAATGATATAAAAAACAATCGATATCAAGCCTCAGAGCTTCGGACAATTTTGATTCGCTCTTGTTTTCCTCACTGAGAAAAAGAAATTGTTGGATTAGGCAAATGCGCCATACGTTCAAAGGTGTATTTTGTTGGTACAAAAAAAATGTTTCTTTCAATCGGCAAATTTTGAATAAACTGAAGCTGAATAATCGTTTAACAAGACAGTGCTTTATTTGTACCAAACAAACAACAGCATTGAACGTGTGTCACCGCGACTTTTGGTTAATCCAACCAATTTTTTTTTTTCTCAGTGCTCCTGCCGAGTCGGGCGGAAGTTCCGAGGAAACAAGTTTTTAAAAAAATCGCATGCACGCTTACGATCCGCGAAGCTTTTATTTTTTTTTTTTTATAATTCTTTTCTGCGAGTGCAATTATTTCCTCGAACAGTTTTTGTCGGCAAGGTTTGGAGAACCTTCGAACGACACCGCGGGACTAAGCTCGCGAACCTAGTGGTTTTTTTTGTTTTGTTTTTTTTTTACCTCGTCTGAAATTTAATTTAACGTCTACGTACGTCGGGGCGCACACGGGGAGGGGGGAGAAGTCGTCTCGGACACGCTAACTCGCCCGGTCACGACACCGGGAGTTTACAGCTGCAAATTTCTACGGGTGTGTATATACATATATATGTTTGTATACACAACAGCGTTCTCTCGCCTTACCGCTTTGGCAAATATATACGAATGCGCCAAGATAAGCCGACTCGGCCCTAAACGAGTTTCGCTGAAAACGTTCCTAACCGTTTTTTGTTTTGTTTTTGTTCGTCATAGGAAGCGTTTGTTTTCATGAGAAAAATGTTTTCGTGATTTTTATGAAAAGGTGTTCATAATGTTTCGAAATATCGGATAATCATTAATCAGCGAAAAGTAGTTTGATTATTTTCAAACAACGACTCGTTTGTTTGTCAGTGGCATCGCGAAAGCACTGAGGAAATTTCCATATTACTTATGAAAGTTGAAAATTAAAATTTCCATATAGCATTTTCATAATGTTCCATTATTCGCGAAGCTTTCTCGGTGAGAAATCCAAAAATACAGAAAATGACTTTCTCATAGAAGAAGCTATGGAAATAAAGGAGCATTATGACGAAGCGATATGAATATTTCAATTTTTCAACTTTCATCAGAAAGCGATATGAAAATTTCGCAATATAAAAAAATTAATATTTTGCATGCTATTATCTTTAATAAGAAAATTCTCGATGTTTATAATTTTTAGTATTTTTCAATTTTCAACTTTCATAAGAAATCGATATGAAAGTTTCAATTTTAAACTTTTTTTTGTTTTTTTTTCTTTCCTCTTTAGACTTCTTGCTTTATCCACGACCGGTCTGACTTACGTGAGCCTCGTCGATGTGATTTCTAATGGAGAAGAGAAATTGCTCGGTGAAAATTGGACTTGGCAATCCTCTCGTATCAACATCTCCGGGGGAAGGTTTGACGGAACGAGGCGGGAGGTTCGGCCGGTTTTCGCGCCCGCCAATCTCCCTCTCTTCCGGCTTCGTTCTCTCAATCTCACGTCCGTCAACCGTCGACTCCGAACCATCCCCGCGCGACTAATCCACTTTGCGCAGACAGCGCATTAATGCGTAATGCGGCGGTGATGACACATTCACGTCCTGACATTTTTACGCGAACGTGATGATCGTCGCAACGTGCCCCGCTTTGCCGGCCACCCGACCGACACGGAGATTATTCGTGTCAGAGGCTTCGTGCATTTTGCCCAACGTCCCGGAGTTTTCGGTTCGTCGTTCCGCGCGCCTGGCTTTGACCGAGGAAGTGGCAATGGAAATTTCTTTCATGCGAGAAAAAAAAAAAAAAAAAAAAAAAACTGAAAATAAACTAGAAGCTTATATTGAATTTCATAAATCGATAATTTAACATTGCGTAAAAGCGTATTCAGCGTGTACGAAGTCAGATTTTATTTCATTACATTATTATTATTATTATTATTATTATTATTATTATTATTATTATTATTATTATTATTATTATTATTATTATTATTATTATTATTATTATTATAGATTATTTATTTAAATGCGAATTAATTAGAAATATTTTTATTATATTTTTTCCAAAAGTTCAACTGGGTACTATTTTTTAAAATCATTTTTTCTCGTAACACGATCGATTTCCGTTCAGATCGAGATCGACATTTTTTTTCTGAACCACCCCCTCCAGTTTAATGTGCGAATTGCATAGATCTATTTTTTTTTCCTCCAAGTGGATCCACAGAAGATTTATAATGATTTTATTCTTTCCGTTTTTTGTTCATCCAATAAAATATTACACACCTGTTAATAAAGCGTTTTATTTTATTTTATTTTTTTTCGTGATTGCAGACGGTCAAGCGGTTCCGACGCTATGCGAGCTGTCGGCAAGATACGTCGCCTCGCACATACCCTTCGAACTGGTGGAGCACGTATATCCCCCGGTACCGGAACAACTTCAGCTCAGGATAGCCTTCTGGAGTTTTCCCGACAACGAGGAGGACATACGGCTCTACTCGTGCCTGGCGAACGGCAGCGCCGACGAGTTTCAGCGCGGCGATCATCTCTTTCGCTCGCGGAGCGTCAAAGACCCGCTGCAGATAGGTGAGTCCCAAAAAAATCAGAATACTGCATCCAAATTCGTAGTAAAAAAATAAAATGATGGAATATCAGCGCGGATAAAGATAGAAAAAAAATATACACGTATGGAAGACTAAAAGAAGGAATTTTTTTTTTTTTTTTACTATCTTATTTAAACGAGTTTAATTTTTTCGTCTCGGCAGGTTTTCATCTGAGCGCCAGCGTCCACGTGCCGATGATCCCACTGTCGACCCCGAGGCCCCAGTTCAACGTCGCGGTTACCTTCGATCGTCGTAGAATAACTTCGTGCAACTGCACATGTTCCTCGACGGCGTACTGGTGTTCTCACGTCGTCGCCGTTTGTCTCCACAGAATACACATGGTATGGGCTTTTCTCTAAGTCGTCCCGATCCGTTTTATTACCGAGACACACCGTTTTCTGTCCGAGAAACTTCTTCTTAACTCGTGTGATTGCAACACTCGTCAGAAGAAGTTTTTCGCACTAGTATCGTAATGTACTGTTTTGTCGCCCTAGTATCGTAATGTATGATTTTATCGTACTAGTATCGTAATGTATAATTTTATCGCATTAATATCGTATTGTACTATTTTATCGCACTAGTGTTGTAATGCACTATTTTATCGCACTAGTATCGTAATGTACTATTTTATCGCACTAGTGTTGTAATATTCTATTATCGCGCCAGTACCGTAATGTACAATTGCGATACTAGTGCGAAAAAGCGGTCTTTCAACGAAGAATTGTGAAGTTGTCCGTACTGGCCTAAAGCGAGTACCACAGCAGTACGAGCCAAATGCGAGTGTTGCCTATTTCCCAACCATCGTCGTGAGATCGTTTTTTCGTCCAATTATCGCCCACTACTATTTATAAAAAAATGCACAAAAAGTCCCACTTTTGTTGCCTGTAGCCTAGAGAAAGCTTTCCAAAAAGACTAGATTCTTAAAAAAGCCATGCGAAAAAGTAACTAGTCTGATCTGCACGCAGTATTTTTCCCATTGCGCCTTGCCAAAAAGCGTCACTTTCGCCACCCCTCGCAGGCACGAGAAGTGGGACTTTATGTCCATGTGTTACAAAACAAAAAAGTCCCTCTTCACACGCTTTTATTAATTCTCCCTACCCTTCATTCTGTCCGCAGCCAACGCAGGTGTGCCTGAGAGCCCCGGTGAGCGAGTCCCTGTCGCGTCTGCACCGCGAGCAGTTGCAGAAGTTCGCCCAGTATCTGATAAGCGAGCTGCCCCAGCAGATACTGCCGACGGCCCAGCGTCTGCTCGACGAGCTTCTGTCAGCCCAGCCGAGCGCGATAAACAGCTACTGTGGCGCTCCGGACCCGACCGCCGGCGCCTCCGCTCACGATCAGACCTCCTGGTACCTGGACGAGAAGACTCTTCACGGAAACATCAAGAAAATTCTCATCAAATTTTGCGTGCCCGCCCCGATAGTCTTCAGCGACGTGAACTGTCTGAGCACGACGGCGCCGCCCGCGGCGACCGAATGGTCGTCGCTTCTGCGCCCTCTTCGGGGCCGCGAACCTGAGGGCATGTGGAATCTCCTCTCGATCGTCCGAGAGATGTTCAAACGCACCGATCGCAACGCCATTCCGCTACTGGAGATCATCACCGAGGAGTGCATGGCCTGCGAGCAATTCCTCGTCTGGTGGTTCAACACGAAGGTCGCCCTGCTGAACGGCACCGGATACGGCGGCGGAAGGCACGTCAGCGTCAACAGCAACGCTCACGCATCGCAGCACGCCTGCTCATCGCTCTGCGACGAGATCGTCGTACTCTGGAGGCTCGCCGCTCTAAATCCCGGTCTCTCGCCGTCCGAGCGCGAGATGCTTCACGCACAGTTCACCGGATGGCACATGAAGATCATCGACAAAGTCACCAAGAGCCGCGGCAGCTCGGTGTCGCACAATTCACAGAATCGCAATCACGGCGGCATGCAGGACTGGCTGAAGACCGACCTCGAGATCTTCACGGGCTTCAAGCCGTCGCTCGAGGCGTGCTACCTCGACTGGGACGAGTACACCCTGCCCGGGATTACCTACACGGCTGGCAGCAATCCGATGTATCACTGCCCGTTCACCTGCTTCAGACACGCCGGCGATACCAGGACGGAAGTTAATCAGGTTTGTTCGCTTTATTTTTCGTCAGTGATTTATCATGCGCAAAAAAATAAAAATAAATATAAATTTTGTGCACCGAACTGGAGGATTTTATGCAAGAATTCTTTTTTACATTAAATTTCATGAACAATTGTGAACACTTCCAGTCAGGTACATTAAGTTATCTTCAGGATCATAGTTTATCGCCAATTTTTCAAAAATGTTCGGATTTTGATTGGAATATACATTTTCTTTTTCAGGTGAATTCGAGCGCAGCGGTTTTGAACTGTCAGCCCCCGACGTCCCATCATCACGGTCGCAGACCATTGAATCTCGGCCTCGTGGAATTCAGTTACATGGACAGAAAACGATTGAATTCCCGTGAGTTTCCGGGTTTCTGTTCGCGCAGCGGTGGCGGCGACGGCAATCGAAGCAGCGTCAGCTCCGAGGGCTTCTGCGAGAACGACGCCGACATGGCGAATCTACCGCCTTTCCTGGGCACACCCCAAGTCGTTTTGGTGAGACACGGATACGGCGAATTCGCTAATTGCGGTGATACGGATTCGCAGGTAAAAGCCCTAAGCATTTTTTTTTGACGAATTTTCAATCATTATGTTATTGCCAAGCAACAAAATTATTAACGACGTAGTAATTATTAGCGCGCTCAAAAATTATTAACTATTAAAACAAATCTAGATGTATTTTATAATTCTTTTTGTGTTGCTGGAATAATCAAAATAGAGAAAGCACAATAGGGTTTTTTTCAAATTTACAATCATTACCTTATTCCCGAGCAGCAACTTAATTAATGACACAGCGGTTATTAGCGCTGTGTCATTAATCTAACGATCGGCTAACAAATGATTAACTATTAAGACAGTTCTAGGTATCTTTCATTATTTTGTTTGCGTTGCTGCCATAATCAACGTACAATAGTCTAGCGAACAATTTTTTCTTTTCTTGGACCCTTCTTATTCCTTATTCCCGAACAACAAAATAATTAACGACATAGCAATTATCAGCATGCTAATAAATTATTAACAATTAAAACAAATCGAAATATATTCTATTATGATTTTTTTTGTTGAGTTGCCGGAATGATCAGAGCACAATGGAGTTTCTCGAACAATTTTTTTTATTTAATATATCCGTTATTTCACATCGATGAATTATGTTTCAGGAGGGCGGTGGCAGCGAGTCATCATCGAATAGCAACGTCAGTTTGAAGAACGCTCAAGACTCGGACAAGCACCGCTCAAACGCCTCGTCCGAGACACATAGTGATAGTAGTGATAGTAGTAACAATAAAGCCGTCTGCGAAGTGAAGTGCGCTAGGACAAACCTCGTCGAGTACAGGGATCCTGGGATAGCGGGTACGTCGCGTGCCGTTACCGTTCCGAAGGCCGCAGCGGAAAAGCGCGAGAACGAGTCCGACGCGGAGAAGGATCCCTCGAGGCGGCCATCCAAGGACGAGAGTTCCTCGTCGAGCAGCGACAGCCCTTCGGGCGACGAGTACAACATTTATTATTACGATCCAAAAGCGGCGGCGAGCGTCGCGACCGCTGAGGGCAAAGACGCCAAGAGCGATCCCCAAGGTACTGCGCACACCACCGCCGTACTCGGCAATCTAAAGAAAACCGAAGATCCGTGGGACGTTTTATTCGCCAGAGCGGAGGGACTCTACGCTCACGGGCACACGCGAGAGGCCTGTATACTTGGCATAAAGCTGGCCGAGGAACTACTCGCCAATCCTCCCGATCTCATGATCGAAGTCCCACCGATGCCCGCGAAGGGAAAACACAGAAAGGTAGCTCGGATTTTTATTCGCTCTTTGGTAAGATCGATGTCATAAAAATACACCGAAATATCACAGATTTTTCACAGAAAATTTATTACAGCGTTAACGACCGTTACAGTTTTTAAACATTTATACATTTATACATTTATAACAGCATCAACATAATGCCATCGGACCATTGACTAAAGTCCTTCAGCTCTGAGAATTTATTACTTTTTTCGCAGAAAATTTATTACATTTTTCATAGAAAATTTATCGAATTTTTCACGGAAAATGTATTGAATTTTTCACAGAAAACGTATCGAATCTTTCACAGAAATTAATTTCACGGAAATATTTTTCGATATACACCACATAGATATATTTTTAGTCCCCGTAAGACGATTTTTCCGATTTATTATAAAATCGTTTTAATTGCTTGTTCCAGCCGCGGGTGAATCCGGCCTCACACCAGCTCACCTGTCTGGCCTCAGCGACTCTGGCGAAGTGCGGATTTCTCTGCACCGTTCTCGCCGAGAATCCGGATCATCACAATCTCGCTTTTAGAGTCGGTCTGTTCGGTTTGGAAATGGCGAGGCCGCCAGCGAGCACGAAACCGTTGGAGGTGAAGTTGGCTCATCAGGAGAGCGATCTCGTTGGTTTGCTCAAACGGATTCCCCTCGGCCCGGCCGAATTGGCGATGGTGAGACATAGGGCCGAACAGCTGAGGGACGGCCTCCTGCGCTCGAGAGGAGACGCTCTTCTGCCGATAATGCTGGCTAGCTTTATCTTCGACGCCCTCAACACACCAAGACTGAAGGCCGACTGGCCGATACTCGCGAATGAGGGCGATGAGAATCTCGGTTTCGACGCGGCGGTCGCCGCGCTCGGACTAAAGGCCAACGTCAGCGAGGCTGATCATCCACTCTTGTGCGAGGGAACTCGGCGACAAAGGTACTTCGTCGTAACGTTTGTGGACACGTATCGTTTTATTGTGTTCTAGCGGATTGTCGTTGCTCGGGCACTGGGGACATTTATTTGGCGAAATTTATGAAGCGCTAACATAGACTTAGATCACATCATGCAGAAGTTGTACAATAATAGCACATACAAAATTAATAACGAGATAAATGAATAACAAGGAAATAGGAAGATACATTAATTAAATACGTAACTTTTGATAGAAAAATGAGATGTCGGAATTTTTAAAAACTGATATTAACAAACAACTTTCCAACATGTATATACAAGATTATTGTCATGTTAAAACGTTGCCCTTTGTTTTTTTTCCAGAGGTGATCTGGCGATCACGCTGCTCGTTCACTACAAGGACGAGCCAAGGAAAGTCGCCAAGATAATGGACAAGCTGTTGGATCGGGACGTTCACCAATTGATAAAATCACCGATTTTCAGTAGTTACTATAGCTCGAATCCGCCGACGAAGAGTCAGGTGAGTAATCTATGTTACAAAAAAAAATATCTAAGCGATCGACGAAAATGTGTGAGAATAATATGAAATTCATTACTCCAGTTGGCTGGTTTTTGTCGAGCCAAGGCACGCTCCTCGCCGCTGGTTGGAACCGACGCGGGCGGCAACTGCGACAGCGGTGCGGGCACGAGTAGCAGACCCCACAGCAGCACGAGCGCCGAGCTCGAGAGTGGAATGAGCACGCTAACCGTGCAACCGCAACCGACCCAGCCGCCCGTCTCCACGAGGACCAGGGAAACTAGGTGGGAAGAAAATCTCAAATTTTCGCGCTACGCGAAACTGGCAAACGACTTTAAAAAATCAAAGTTTTTTTTCTTTCGATTCTTAAAGTGTTATTTAACTCCGGTGGACTTTTATTTCAAGTCGAGTAACGTTTGATTTCAATTCGGGTAGAGATTTATTTTGATTCTAGTATATTTGTTTTTTCTGATAGATTGTCTGGTAGAGTTGTGAGTGGTGGAGACGTAAATGTGCTAAAAAAAAGCATCCACCGATTTTGGCGCTACTCAAATCTGACGGTGGATTTCTATAGAGAATTGTTTGTAGCTGATTGCAGTGAAAGAATGTCCGTTTGCAAGTAGCAAGGAAAAGAAGTTAGACATTTTCAATTTTTAGTTTTGTTTTTCTATCCTTTGAAATGCTCAAAATTTCAAGTGTGTACTTCATACGAAATTCGTATTCGATTACACTTACAACATTTTTGCATTCTCGCGTGCGCAGGTACAAGAGCAGGCGGGTGTATCCGTCGATACCGAATCAGCCGTCGGAAGCGGGCGCGCACTTCATGTGCGAGCTCGCTAAAACCGTGCTGGCCAAGGCCGGTGGGAACAGCTCGACGTCACTCTTCACTCAAGCTTCGACGAACCAGAATCATCACGGTCCCCAGAGAGCGCTCCACATGTGTGCCTTCCAGCTTGGTCTCTACGCCCTCGGTCTCCACAACTGCGTCAGCCCGAACTGGCTCAGTCGAACGTACTCGAGTCACGTGTCCTGGATAACTGGTCAAGCGATGGAGATCGGCGCCCCGGCGATATGGTTCCTCATCGACAGCTGGGAGGGTCATCTAACGCCACCCGAAGCCGTAAGCATCGCGGACAAATCGTCCCGCGGCAGCGATCCCAACATGGTTCGCGCCGCGGCCGAGCTCGCGCTGTCCTGCTTGCCGCACGCTCACGCTCTTAATCCGAACGAGATACAAAGAGCTATTCTGCAGGTAACTTAGACGATCGAAACGTAAAAAGCAAAACTAAATTAAAACAATCATTTAATTGCAAAGATTATTTTTGTCGAGATCGTTTATACTAATTGGGATTGCAAAATGTGTGCTTCCAGTGCAAAGAGCAGAGCGACCTTATGCTGGAAAAAGCGTGCATCACCGTCGAGAACACCGCCAAGGGTGGCGGTGTTTATCCGGAAGTTTTGTTCCAAGTAGCAAAATACTGGTACGAGCTGTATCTCAGGGTGAGAATCATAATACGATTATAGTATTTGTAACTTTCGTTTCCTCGATATTTTTTTTTTTCGTCGACCGTAAAAGTTTGTCGGTAAAAACAGAAATATTATACTTTACACGTATTTTCCGCAGCACACGCCCGGCGGAGAGCAGCAGGACGAGATACCGCACGATTCCCTTCAGCTGGATCCGAACGGCACGCTCTTGGTGGACGCTGGGCCGACGGTGGATTTGGCCACGGGTCAGATGATGCCCGGACCAGCTCCGACGGTCGTCGTGACGAGTACTCAGCCACCACCTCAGCCGTATCCGCCTCATCCAACTATAACGACGCTGGCTCCTTTAGGTAGCAATCGCACGACTAATTCGCGGCGCAATGTTTTTTCTCCCCGATCTCGAGCTCTGCGATAAATCGCCTATCGCGATCAATATTTTTGCTTTTGAAACATTTAAAAGGATTGCAAATATAGCTGTACGGAGTAGGTGAAGGAGTTTACAATCAAAACAAAAAAATGATAAACGCCTTATCACATGCAAGTATTATGCTAGTGGTTTTCTAGACATGAATTTTTCTCAGAGTTTTCTTACATCTTTGAAATTTAAGTTAAATCAATGTTGGCGCTAAATCAATGTATGCGTCATAAGCTCAAGTGTTTTTAAGTTTTAATAATTCGTTGTTCAGGAGCACTAATATTTAGGATTTATTATAACACTGATCGTAAAGGAGAAATCCGTCTACGTAATAAATTATAAAATTACATAAATATATTTGTTTCAGGAGTTCCAATGTCATATGCGGTCGGGCCGTACAGTTTCATGCACCCGCATCACGCGCTGCCGCCGTTCGGTGGCCCGATGCCGCCTCACAGAGTGGCTCTGCCCCCGTCTCCGCCTCACATGCAGCCGCGGCCGCCTCAGATGTACCACGCGGGCTTCCAGCCTCATCCCGCTCATCTTCAACACACCCAGCATCCACAGCATCCCCAACACCCGCAGCATCCTCGGCACCCTCCGCCTGCCACGCAGCCTCCACCGGTGCAACAGTACTACGCACCGCAGCCGACCGTCACGACCGTGAACGTGCATCCACCGCCGGGGACGCATCACATGTTCAGCGTGCAGCAACCCATGCCGGTTAATGTAAGTCGATCGACTGGTGTACGATCAACGAATAACACAAGTGCCGAGGCGATTCGCAGTAAAAAATATTTGTACATTTAACAAACTTTTTTGTCCGCAAACGTCCGCAATTCAGTCATTATGTTATGCTTAATTAAAAAAAAAGTATTCGTAAAATTGACCGACATTTTTGTAAAATGGAGACGATTTTTTTTCAATTAACATGAAAAGAATTGTGAGGATTTGTGGACAAGAAACGTCGGTAACTATTGTACAGTGTAAGGCATAAAGATTTGGTTAAAAAAACAGATAGATTTGCAACATTTTTTTAATGCGGGTATTCGATGGACAAGGGGGGTTTTTGCATATGGTTAGTACAAGGTGTTATGAAGATTGAGTTTTATTTTTAATTGAAAAATATGAATTTGCAACGGACTTATTACCAATGAACAATTAATAACTGACATCGTATTTCAAAATCGATACGTCCGATCGAGTTGAAATTTGGCCAGATCCTTGATTATCGTTGAAATATGTAAAGTCCATTCTACGAAATCGCCACGTTCCGTCGGTAAAACAGAAAGGTCCAGCTGCCCCTCGACCAAACTACTATTATCGTATCGAGGATTCATTGATTGATTTATTGATATCGTAACAGGTTCAAGCGAATCTGGCTGGACCCACGCCAGGCCAGAACGGAATGCCAGGTCCGTCGTTAGTCCAGGCGCAGCCTATCATATCCACGGTGAGAGCGCAGCCTCAGGTACGTGAAGTCGAGACACTCCACCAAACGCCATTCAATAAATCCTGTTTAATAAAATATCGGCAATCCGCTACTCACACAGGTCCACAGACAGAGTCAACCTTTCAGGCCCTCGGAGCTCAGGGCACTCGTCGCCGCGCATCGCGTCGGTATGCTCGCACTGAAGACCCTCGCACGAAGAGTTCACGACGACCGACCGCAAGCGAAGTACGCTCGAAATCCACCCTACGGCGAGGACGTCAAATGGCTTTTGAGAATCTCGAAGCGTCTCGGAACGCAATTTTTCCATCAGCTATGCATCTGCACGGTGAACAGCATCGTCAGTCCATTCGTTCTTCACGACGTTGCCCTTGAAGCGGCAAATTACCTGTCTAGAAGCAATCCAGCTCTCTTCTTGCAACATCTCAGATCGGCACTGCTGGCTCCTCTCGTGCACAAGTGCCAGCAAATGTGAGTCAACGACAGCAATTATCGGGATCGATTGCCTAACAAATTGTACATTAATTACTGCGCGGTGTCGATGTTTCAGGTATATTCAGTGCATACATCACAAATTGTACCACCTTATGACCGGTGAGTACGAGGAATTCGCAAGCGTCGTGTGCGCGGCGAGGGCCGCTTTTCACATAACACCCGAGGGTCACACGCAGTTCAAGGAGTGGCTGCAGTCGATAAAACGGTAAGGCGCATTCCTAGGATTTCACGAACACTGCGATTTTTTTCCGTAGAAACATTGTGGTCGTTGAAAAATGTATGTTAAGGATGCATCACACGTACATTCCCAACCAAATGTTCGATAAAAATGTCAGCACCTCGCGATGTGACAAAAATCTGAAAAAAAAATCAGCCGTAATAATCATGTTCTTTGATTTTGCATAATAACAATGTCAAAAAGTTATTAACAAATTTGTTGAAAAATGTATTGTTAAAAAAAATCAGAAAACCCTTTATATTCTTACTGTAAATGAATTCCTTGATTTTTTTTGGTATTCGTATGATTTGTTTGAGAATGTTCTTGTTTCAACATCTTTTTTTCGAAAATCTTAAAAATCTGCGCGGAGACACCAATATTGAATACGTTTCCGGATGACAATTCCACAGTACACACAAAAAGTTTCGAGGGTATTGCGCCAACGGTTCTGTTGTTATGTCGTAAAAAATTGTTAAAGATGTAAGATAATTTTGAAATTATTAATGTGTTTTCTAGAAAATCGACTAACTTATTACAAGTACAAAAAAAGGTTACTGATTATTTGTTGAATAATTTTTTTTTAGCAATTTGTTAACAACTTTTCGACATTATTATGCAGAATGAATGTTCTTATAATATTTAACAAAGTCTAATTTTGTAGATTTTTGTACTACTAGGAAGTGTCCAAATTCCCACTGAATCTCACTTTTGCCTGGTGACGTACGTGCGATGCATCCTTAAATCGTGACTGACATCGAGGAGACGTTAGGATTTTTTCGCTAAATCGTTGAATGTATGTACTGTATGTGTATTTTTTTTCCGATCAGATCACCGGCGTGCAACAAGGACTTGTGGGCGCAGATCAACGCGGCCCTGCAGACGAACGGCAAATGACACAGAGCAGAGCCAGGCGTGACGTGGCTCACCTCCCATCCTCATCCTTCCGCACCGGCATCTCACCAAACAGCCCTGGTACTGCAGCATCAGCATCACTGTCATTCCCATCCACAGAGCGTAATGTGCGTTCACGGGCTGGCCACTCTGAACAAGCTCGCCTGGGACAAGATCTCAATTCCGTGCGTCGTCGAGGCGCCCTACCCGCCCAGAATGCTCGCCGGACCTCCGCATCCGACATTAATGCGTCGCCAGATCGTCGATAACGCCAATCCTCAGGATCTCGACCCTATAGAAGAACGGTGTAGTTGATTACGCTAATTTCGTGATACTGAAGAAATAGTAGTCCTCAACGAGCGAGCCTCGAAAGATATCCACAAAAATTATACTACCGATTCGTCGCCTCTTTAAAAATATTTTCCCCACATATTCAAACGGATTAAATGATTTTTACACCGTAATCGAGATGAGAGCGCATGCCGGGCGCTGCTTCTGCTCTCCGATTTAACGAAGACTCCTTTGGGAAAAAATATCCTGAAGGCGCTTGTCATTAATCAGAGAAATGGTAGGATTAGCTACAATTTCTTTCAGATCATTATTTTTTTTCATGATCGCGTCTGTCGATTCGAAGGTGGAAGCAAGGTCTGCTCTGATCTCGTCTATCGTGTGATATCTGGCCATCCAGATAATGGGCAAATGTTTGAGCCTTGGAGGATTGTCACGTCACTTTAGTCCTGGCAACACTACGATCGATGGTTTTTCTAGGATTAAAGTCGACCCTGCAACGAGTCGGATGATCATGGTCGGACGAACGAATTCTTCACTTAGGACGAGAAAAATGATTATTATAGAGATATTTGTATTAATGAAATATACTACGCGAGCGTTTTCTGTAACACGAGGCACAAGAGGTGTTTCCAGTTCCGTTTAACCACTCGTTTTTTTCTCGAGTTCGAATTTACATTTGCCCTCTCGGCAATCACTTTATTTCGCTTTTTTCGCTTCGACAATTAAATCCACCGACAATTAAATCGACAATTAAATTCATTACGTCGAGCTGCTGATAATTCGAGAATACCTTCGAGGCTCGCTCAACCGAGTTTAATTTTATTCGCATGCCTAGCAATCATCTAGGTATATTTTAATTACGAAGAGGTTACAATCGAGTGGGTATGTGATCGAGATATTTTATGTTTCAAAAATATTCACGTACAAACCGTTTAATGTTTGCGTAAATAAATAAATTTAATGAAATTAAGGGGGGGAATAAAAATGGCAAAAGAAAAAAAAAATGGAATCACGTAGAGCAACCACCGAAGCGTTGCATTTACGAATTCACCGACCGCTACACGAGTGCATCGGAACTTAAATGAAATTCACGTTAATTGAATCAGCTGATGAGAAAAGATAGAAAGGAAATTAAAAAAAAAACAAACACACGAGAATGGAAGGCTCGGAACAAATCGCCGGCTACGGAACGCGAACACAGAATGAATTTATCGAATACACTGATCACATCAGAATCGTTTATTTAAGTTTTAAACGTATCTAGACTTCAATTAGGTAGTAAATTTTTATTTCGGATTCTAGATAGAACGAATTCACTTCTGTCTTGTTTGACTTACTTTTTTATTATTTTTTATTCTTTTTTTTTTTTTTGTAAACAAGCGACGTACATTAGTAACGAATAACTCTATTTATATAACTACAGATTCTCCACCTATACAGATGGTATTTACATCAAAATTTTCTATATCAGTGATTAAAGCTGTCTCTCTCTCTCTCTCTCCATCTCTCTCTGTCCCATTATCTCTCTTCGTTTAATTTTTTTTTATCTACACAGCGAGAAAACCTTTTCATTCTTTATATTCCAACCGTCCACTATTTCTTTGTCAACCAATTTACAATATTATTTTGTATCTTCTTTTACACATATTACACATATTACACACACACACACACACACACGCACACGCGCGCGCGCGCGCGCGCGCGCACACACACACACACACACACACACACACACACACACACACACACATACACACACACAACTACACGAACTCTCAATATCATGCACCATGTTCTCGTTTGTCCTTATCGACAATTCATTATCAATGATAAAAAAAAATGATCTCTGTAATTTTAAAATTAAAAGAATAATTTGAAATATGAAAAATAAAGAAGTAAAAAAAAAAGAAAAAAAAATTTTAAGCTGACATATCACCTACGAATTTGAGCCACCCATCCGTAATCGCGCGAGTTCCACGCGACCACAATAGCGCGATCCACGCTGACCGGTCATCTTTTTGCTTCGACTCTCGAGCGCTTAAACAACGGCGTTTTGGTATTAGGAAAAATTTCACGTGGTGAAAAAAATTAAATTAAAATGTAAGAGACGAAACATTCGTGAGTGAAAAAAAAAAAAAAAAAATTACGGTCGGTGGCTCTCTTGTATCCCTCGAATCTACGTTTTAGCCTACTCGTTTTAGCTTAACGTCAACGCAATTAGCTTGAAATTCCGTGACTTAGCGATGATTAAAAGAAAATCACGTAATAAATGAAATTAAAAAAAAAAAATACATCACCCAATGATTTCCTAAGATAATTCAGCTAGGCGCCTAGAGAGAAAAAGATAAATGAAAGAGAAAAAAAAAAAGATATACTTTAAGTAAGCGAAAACTTCCAAGATAACGGTAAGAGAGATTTATTTTCTAATATCCGCTATTCACGGGACTATTTCGTGGCAAGGGAAAAAAAAAAATACGGCGTGCAGACCCGCTCTCCGAATCTAACGATAATCTAATATTGTTATTGTTTCTAGTATGAACACTGAACAGTGCCTCGTCAAAATCTATGTGAAAAAAAAAGAAAGAAAAAAAAAAATGAAAACCGAAAAGGGTGAAGAAAAAGAAAAATGGAACTCTTTTTGCAAGCCGATAATGTTCTATGAGATGAAATTGTTCGCCTCTCTCTCTTATAATCGTATTTATTCTCCAGTGTTGAAGATATTTTTCATTGTTAAGAGTTATTTATAGTGTAAATCGATGGCGGACGAGGCGTGCAAATTTTCGTGTAACTCTTCGAAAAGCGATGTTTCGTTTCGCGAAGGTATTATTTACCTGCGATTTATCCATCACTTGCGCGCAAAATTATTTATTTTCGGCCGAGTCTGTGACTCGCGAAGATCGCGGATCACGATTTTTTTTTTTTTTTTTTTTATAATTTCGTACGACAGAGGCGTTAATCGGTGAAGTGTCGTCGTTATATTTATTTCTGTATCGCCTCGTCGCAATCAGCATCGAAGCAGAATTGAAGAACTAGAAGCTCTCGCAGTTATTGCTGAATTAACGAGTAGACTCAATGTGCACTTTTGAGGATGATTCGCGAAGAAAAACGAGGCTCCTCGATTCCTTAGCTTCTTAAAAAAATAAATAATAATAAAAAAATAAGTAAAAATTAAAGATCGAAGAGTGAATTAAAAAAAGTGTTAAGTATTTTCTTTTTTTTTCTTGCAATATCAAAATAAACGTCGACTTTCAACTACACGGAATTTATTTTTTTGCATCCGTTTAATTGAAACAGTAAATGACTTTTCAGCGAGCCTCGGTCTTCCTGTCGTTTCATCCTCACATAAGTAGTCGATAGTCTATACGTAGATGAGAAAAAAAAAAACCTTTGATAGCGAATGTAATATTCGAACTAGGAAACCTCGGTATATCAGCGTTTTAATAACTTTAAAGTTAGAAAACAAATTAGCTAGTACCATAATGAAGCGTGTTTAGCCTAATTAGGTGTTTACGGATTACAATTATGTACCCCGATAATCGTGAACTGCCCGACGATCCGATATGATTGATGTTGTCTAGTTTAAAAAAAAAAAAAAAAAAAAAACAAAAACAAAAAAAAAAGAATGAAAAGAATACCGAGCAGCAGAAAAAAAAACAACAACAACAAAAAAATTCTCATTATATTCTTAGCCTTTTTTAATCACGATAACGTCCTTAGCTCTACACGAACGCCGCTGTAAAATTGAATATGAGCGTTTTTGTTTTCTCTAAATTCATACAAGGAAGTGAGGTCCGACTACATACTCGCGTTTCTACCGTGTAAAAAAAAAAAAAAAAAAAAAAAAAAAAAATGGAATCGACAGTGGAATAATTTACGATTTCTTCCCCTGCCCACTCTACCTTGCCCACTCTAGTTTGGTACAACGATCAAGAAGCGAGAGACGAGAGAGAGTATCTAGACGATGAGAAAAAAAAAAAAAAAAAACATAGGCGAGTGACGCGAATTGGGAGAACGATGAGAAATCTATTTTTACATACGATCAAAAAAAATTAAAAACAAAACAAAAAAAAGCCGAAGAATCTTCTGCAAAATAAAGCAAGACTATAGTTAATGAAGAAGAAAAAAAAAAGAGGAAGAAAAAAAATACTTTAGAAACTCATCTAGACTTAATGTTAAGTGAACTCATAGCGGCGTAGAAACGCGAGGTCTCCGCGAGTAAGAAGTAAAGATAAAGATTAAAAAAAAAAAAAAAACGGAGAGGCCTCTTCGGGCACGATTGCCAATGAATTTTTAGGAAAATTGAAAATCTCGACGATCAAATTTTGCTTCGAATTAATTATTTTCTATATACACATTTTTTTTTTTTTTAAATTCGCTGCTACGACTGCTTTTTCTTTCGCGCACGAGAGTTTCGTTCTTTCGTGAGAAAAAAAAAAAAAAAAATTAGTGGGCACGTGACTTTACACGTTCGACGAACGAAATTCAAGTCACCGAAAAAATAAAAAAACATTTCGTCCCGAATGGCGTGAAAAAAAAAAAAAAAAAATTTTACGGGCCTTCGTTATTCGAGCAATCGGACGAACTTGTCTCGCACAAATAATAACGATTCCCTCACGACATTTTTTTCCTCTCTCGAATTTCTCTAATTGCTTCAACGCGAATCCCGGCAAGTCTTTGGATTCTCGAAGCTAAACGAAAGAGTCTCGTAAAGTTTTTTTTTTTTTTTCAAAATCTTTTTCATTTTTTTTTTTCCCCATTATCTGCAACATGGTGTTCCGCAAAAGAAATGACGTTAGAAATTTTCTACCTAACGATAAGTACTATCGTATTTAGTGAAAACAAAAAATGAAAAAAATCAGTAAATGTGTGTTTTATGATAAAAAAAAAATATATATATAAAAAAATAAAAAAAATACATATACACATAAAAACAACGATGTAGCGCGATCTTTTCGAATTTTCGATGTCGAACAAACATAAAAGCAGTCTTTACGTTGGGAGTTTCTCGATCTGCATATTGAACAAAAAATTGAACAAAAAAATTGAAAATATTTGAACAAAAAATTGAAAATATTGAACAAAAAAATGTTCGGTAACATTTTTGTTCGATTAAGGTCGCTGACAAAAAGAAAGATAGAAAAAAAAAAAAAAAAAGAAAAATCTGCTCGAATACAATGCTTGAAACTCAAGCACGAAGGTCTAAAGATTTTTTGCGACCACTTGTTCGTCGCGGTTTTCTTCCCCCCGATTGAACAAAGTGCCTCCCCTCAATTAGAGAAACAATCTCGTCGTGAGTTAATGCGATTAATGCGCTAATATGTATATTCGACCCGGTTTAGAATCGCCAGATCTACGGGACGGACCTCTCGTCAGTAAAGTCCTTTCACAGTTTGATTATCGCGAGCAATCGTGTGGGAAAACAAAAATAAATTAAAGTAAAATTTAAAAACAAGAAAAAAAAATGAAAAAAAATTATAAAAAAAATTATGAAAAAAAATTATGAAAAAAAATTATGAAAAAAAATTATGAAAAAAAATTATGAAAAAAATTATGAAAACAGATTTTAATATTGGTACGGATAATTATTAAACGCGACGGATAAGGGCAGTGCAATGGTGCTCTATTCTAGGTGATCCGGACGAACGTGCAACGGGCTGTTGCCACATTAATCGAAAGATCAATCGAAGAGTCCCAAAATTCATTGACAAAAATTCAGCTTGTCCGAGAGCGAAAATAAAACTTTAGCTAAGCCAATTGAACGGTAGAGTCGAATGCGGACTTGGAGCAAATATGAGGAACCTCACTTGCGTTTAATACAAAACAAAAAAATAAATAAATTAATTAATTAATTAATTAAAAAAAAAAAAAGTCATCACCAGCTCGTCCGTTTGTCTGGAGACTTTTGCACTGGCCCCTCCTCAACTAGATGTGGATATAGATTGTGTATTATACAAAATATATATTATACGTAAATTATAGCATAAAAAAAAAATAAAAAATAAATAAATTAAAAAAAAAAATAAAAACACTTAAAGTATCGATATTCGTCATGACCATCGTACACACTATAAATTAGGCGAAAAAAAAAAAAAAAAAAAAAAAAAAAAAAACTCTTCGGGTCGTCGAGTAATAGTCAGTAGATCTTTTTCCATTTCTAGATGTTAAACCGCGAGGATATTTTCGAAATATTTCTTGTATCATTCGTGATTCGGTAGTCTAAACCAGAATCAAAAAAAAAAAGGGGGGGATTTAAAAAAGAGTAAAATAAAATATGAAAATAAGAACAGAACAATTGGAGTGTGCAAGTGGCCAGCTGTGCGCAGAGATCGGCCAACCCCGCGGCTTCTTTGCGAATATGTAATTTTTAAGTACGAACAAATAATTTTCATCATTGTCCTCGTTAAGACTATATATATATATATATATACATACATACATACATATATATATTTCTTATCTTATGGTTACAGTTATTATTGCGCCATGGTAAACATGAATATTGTGGTGTAGATATTTAATTATGAATCCGTCGATCGCTGATGTAATCAAACGTATTCGGAGTCAATTTTAATAGAAACACTTCAAATTAGCGAGCATTTTTTTTCTACCCCCCCCCCCCCCCCCCCCCCCCTGTCGTTCCACACTCAATGTCCAAGTGTCTCCGGCTGTTATTGAAAGAGAGAGTGGAAAATTAAAGAAAAAAAAAAAATCACATCGCAGTCGGTAGGACTCGAACCTACGCTCCCAGAGGGAATCTGATTTCTAGTCAGACGCCTTAACCACTCGGCCACGACTGCACATGCTACAGTTCGCCGGGATATGCACACTTCCATTTGTGTTAATCGAAATTAAAAATTAAACAAAAGAACAATTCATTACATATATTTTCCGGACCGTGTCGCATCAATTATTCTCGCTACGTTCGTCCGGGTCGTTGAAAGTTAATCACCGAAAACACCTGTTCGTACGTTAGTGAAAAAGCGACGCGCGTCACTTTATCTCAGCAGCAGTCGTGGCCGAGTGGTTAAGGCGTCTGACTAGAAATCAGATTCCCTCTGGGAGCGTAGGTTCGAGTCCTACCGACTGCGGTGGAAATTTTTTTTTCTTGTTTCTTTTCTCCTCCACTTTGACGTCGATCGAACGTCACGACTAGTCCATTCGAGCGAGCGTAGTTTGCTTTGCGAGGGAAGATACTCGTAGGTTTGTCGAGATTGTTGTTTTACGTCTCCACAGTAGAGGACCACATAAGTTCGGTGCGTTCTGAAATCGAGATAAATTGGTTTTTATTTTATCAGAACAATTCGAGTTTCAAACCGGAAGTGATGTATTTTCAGTAAAAAAAAAAAAAAATGATATTTTTAAAACCGGACGTGTGACGTCACAACGAAATTTCGCAACCAATTAACGAATTATTTTTTAAAAATATTACAGTTATTGAAGATCATTAAGAAGCTCATTATCATCGATTCATCTCTGATTTTTTACTAACATTAATAATTACTCTGCTTTTACGAGTTTTTTTTTTTTTATTTTATTTTATTTTTATTTTATTTTATTTTTTTTATTTTTTTTAAGATGGCTCTACAGTAGGACGCCACATAAGTTCGGTGCGTCCTGCACTCGAGATTAACTATGATTTATTTCACGAAAAAAAAAACAATAAATTAGATTTTCACACCGGAAGTGACGTCACAACGAAATTTCTCAACGAATTAATTAATTAATCAATTTTTTTTTTTTTTAATATTAAAGTTATCAAAGATCATTAAGAAGGTCATTCGACATTCTCCATTAATTTCCGGAAGGTCATTGCGAGCATTGGGAATGCCATTATCGTCAATTACGTCGAGTCTCTTCGTAATCGATTCGTTAAACAATTTGCGGCCGTTGAAATTGGCATTCAACAAGTGTCGATCCGGACTCGTACGATAATTTTTTTTTTTTTTTTTTTTTTTTTTTTTTTTTTTTTTACTGCGTAGTTTAATTTATTCCAGCGATTAATAGCAACGATAGAATATGCGGAGTGTCGTTCATACGAGGCTACAGCGGATGACCGAGGTCCGCCAACGTAACAATAAAATTCTATCAGAACTATCGGAGCCCGTAGGTGACCCACAACACTCTGACGCAATCGATGACTTTGTCGTCTCGTTGCACGTACTCGGATTACTCAACGATGATAATCGATGGTAAACAATCTCCAATAATACATCGCTCCGATCCGTCGTTTAACGTAAATTATGATTACAAGAAAAACATAAGATTTTTCCTTATAAACAACTTTAGCGTTTCTTTGACGTTGGCACAAATTGAAACGAAACCCGCACAGGAAAAATAATTTCGTAAAATCGGTGGACGAACCTTCGTAAAAATAATTATCGTATATTAGCATAAAATAAATCGTTTGCTCCGATTTCAATGTAGAATACTGATCTTTTATCTCCTTGTGACATTAACAATTTTAGTTTACACTGGGTTTTTTTTTTTTTTTTGTAAAACTGGAACCGGATGGTGCGATCGTAAAATTAACAAATAAAAAATTGTGAACGTCTGTGGATAATTCGTTGTAAAAGATACAAACTTTTTTTTTTTTCTTTTTTTTTTACTGTGTTGCTTTTTGGATGATTTAATTTTGAGCGCGCTACAAAGTCGCTCCGTATTACTAACTGGCAATGTACGCCATTGATTGTTCAAGTGTTTTCGTCATCTTTTTTTTTTTTTTTTACGGTTATAGTGAAGAGCACCGAGGTTACTGATAAGTGCATTATCGATATTCGTTCGATTTTTCCATCGATGCGTCTTTGTATTTTTTTTTTTTTTTTTATCTCGCGCAACATCTGTGTGCTTCTCGTGTTTACATATGTGTTTATATCGTGCTTCACACATCCTGAACCGGAAATCTTGGATTTTTTTTTTTTTTTTTTTTTTTTTTAACTCAAAGGAAATTTAAAACTCTTCGGAAAAATCGGAAAAAAAATCTACAAACGCGTATAAAGATAGTCAAGCGAAAACTCATAATCGACTGATTTTTTTCTTCTAATTTATTTAACTCGAAAAAATCTTAACTTTTTCGATACACGACACAACATTTTTTAGAATTTTTTTTTTCAGATTTTTAAGCTGTGGCGATCAGCGAGTTCATTTTTTTTAAATCATAAATAATTATAAACCATTTTTTAAATTGTGTTAAAAAATCTTTTGAGAGTTAGTTCAGTCATATAAAAAAAAATGGTACGGTATGCCCCATATAGGCATATATATATATGTATATATATATATATAGTATATATCTTCATCTGTTCGTAAATATTCCAAGGCGTTGCGATAAACTTACGCCATCCAATACTTTTTCATTAATTATACAAGCTCGACCGAGCTCGGAAAAAACTGGATATGGTATCGAGGAACCGGACGCCCCCGCATAGCCGATGAGTAATATCGATGATCGACGGCGCATACAACATAACTCGTAACGTATTGATTGGAGCGAATTATTTAGCGGGTCAAAAAACGCATAGCAACATTGTTAAAGAATTCAAGCGGTTTCTCGCGATAAGACGTTCTATAAATGGAATTTGTCGGCGATAAAAAAAGCTTTAAATAAGCCAACGGCAGGAACGTTTAAAAATATAAACAATTGCATCATTTGGGGGGAAAAAAAGCACGATAACAACACTCGTGCCTTTTCATTGAGCTCAATGCAGTGCAAAGTATAAAACCGTAATCCTGAAAAAAAAGAAAAATTGTTCAAAATGGTCCCTTTTTGATCATCACTCGAAATATATATTCGAAAATCCCCTCGGTTAATCGATTCGGATGATAATTATTTAAAGGGTAAAAAAAGTGCGAGGTATAGAATGGTAATCCTTAAACAAAATGGTCCAAAATGGTCCAAAATGGTCCAAAATGGTCCAAAATGGTCCAAAATGGTCCAAAATGGTCCAAAATGGTCCAAAATGGTCCAAAATGGTCCAAAATGGTCCATAATGGTCCAAAATGGTCCAAAATGGTCCAAAATGGTCCAAAATGGTCCAAAATGGTCCAAAATGGTCCAAAATGGTCCAAAATGGTCCAAAATGGTCCAAAATGGTCCAAAATGGTCCAAAATGGTCCAAAATGGTCCAAAATGGTCCAAAATGGTCCAAAATGGTCCAAAATGGTCAATTTTCACCAAAAAAGCTTCAAATAAGCCAACGACAGGAACGTTAAAAAATATAAACAATGGTATATTCGCAGTGGGAATGGTAATTCGCAAAAAAAAAAAAAAAAAAAAAAAAATGGTCCAAAATGGTCCTTTTTGTGCATCACTCGAAATACCTCAATTCTGAAAAGCTAGAACCTCTAGAATGCGTCCGGTTGATAAGAATTCGGAGATCACCTCGGTTAAATCGATGCGGATGATAAGGAAGATAACAGTACATCATCGAAGATACATCGAATACAAGAATTCATCGACAAAATGCGTTTATCGTCTTCTCGAGCAGATACACCTCCTTTCGGTTGCGTAATTTTCCGCGAATATCAAGACGTAAATTGCCGCGGCTAAAATAATTAATCATCCGATAACTCGCTCCCGGAAAAATGATAAGAGTAAAAAAAAAATGGTACACACACGCACCAAGCCGAGATCAGGACGTGGCACGTGCGTTTGTGGAAGACACGCACGTGCATGCCGACCCGTTTCTTCGGCACACTCTCGTTGTTCCTCTGTCCGTGCCAAAGACTCGGAAGATTCCGTGGTCGCACATGTTCCGAACATGATAGCGCCAAAGTGGATCGGCTGCAAGTCAATTTTTTTTTTTAAATTATTTATTTAATCTCCGTAAAATTTTGCCCGGTCTGCAGAAAAGTTCACGATAATAAAGACTTTTACCTTTCGGTAGGAAAAGTTTCCATTTCCCCTACGTCCGTCCGGCGTGTGCGTAGCACGATTATGCCACAAAGACTCCAGCGCGATGAGCGCCGTTTATTATTAGCGGAACGATAAGATGAACATATACACACTGCAGATATTGTAAATTCGCACCGGGAATTTATCGTCGGCGAATAAACATCGGGAGATTCTGCGAAGCGAGGGATATGACTGTCTCCGATGCACCGTCGATATCAACCCCCGAGAACTCGTGATTGGAGTAGATTTCCATACCGGGCGGAATTATCGAATGTACGATTTAAATTAATTTTTTTTTCTTTTTTTCGCTGTCCGAACGCCGATGAAACAAAATTTATCGATCGCGATAAATGGCATTAAGACTTTCGGTATCGGAGGCGAAGAGATTGTACGATTCTCTTGTTGACAAGTTCAAAGTCATGCGATGTTAGGTAGAATAATCAAAAAATTATGCAAGAGTTCAGCCAATGGTTATGATGAATATATAAAGATTTTTTTAAATACATTTTTCTTATAATAAATCATGGGACCAAAAAATATATCGTGCAAATCAGTGTCAGTTGAGGAGATCGTTTCACTCGACGCAAATTCAATTAATGCGGATACAATTTTAGTCCACCGATTGTATTTCAAGCGGGCTTGAGTCGCGCTTTCGAGGTTTCGAGTGGCGGGTCCTTGCAGACGTCAAGAGCACCGGTGCCCACTGTAGATAGGTTTTAAAATACGTCACGAGGATATCGAAGAGTCCTCTCGTCCAGGAATTCAACGTGGTCGCGCGCTCACACTGCCGCCGGTAATAAATTGGTGGACGCGAAATGAATTCGTATTCAGGAAGCGGAACGTCGAGGGTCGTTAGCAATGCCACTGGACTGGAGAATTTCCAAAGTGGAGGGAAATCGAACATGCGCGCACATTAAACTATATACATACATACAAACATACATACATACATACATACACACATACACACATACACACATACACACATACACACATACACACATACACACATACACACATACACACATACACACATACACACATACATACATACATACATACATACATACATACATACATACATACATACATACATACATACATACATACCATACATACATACATACATACATACATACATACATACATACATACATGCATGCATGCATGCATGCATACATACATACATACGTACGTACGTACATACATACATACATACATACATACATACATACATGCATACGCATACATATATATATATATGTATACATATAAATATATGCGCGTGTTAGATTAGGGTTTGCTGTGGGGCGGTTTGGCGCGGTGTTTTCTTATCGTCGTCGATTGGGGCTCTAATAAATTATTCCGTCTGTTATCCGCGTAAACCGAGCGACAAGAACTCGCGAGTTTAATACAATCGTGCGAAATGACCGTTTGATTGGAAGAAATTAATTGCCAGTCGGTCCGCGGTCTCTGGCGAAATTTCAATTTAGGAACGCTAAATTAGTTCCGAACTGATATTATTGCAACGGCGATGTGTCGCGCGACGCGATGTTACGCAATTGATGAATTCTCATCGCTACGAGAATTCGCAGTCGGGGACTTAATTATCACGAATGCCATTGGCACAAATCGCGGTTCGCAGACATCGGCGCCAGTGAGTTTAATGTCGAATCCCTCGAATTGTATATCGCGGCTGTTTGTTGTCTTTGCAAATTGCTCGTAAATTGTTGGACAAACTGTGCGCTCTCGAGCCGAACGACTGATGAATGTTTCTGCTGCCGGAATAAGCTCCGCTATCGCGACCGACATATTCTGGCAATTCCTCCTAGAATCAGCATAGAAATATTCATTAAAAACAAAATGATCTTATCTTTAACTTTGTCATTAAATTTATTGATTTATGACCCTCAGATCTTAAGTATAATTTCTTTGTCTTCTTTTTAGTTTTTCACCTTTTTTTTTAATACATTTTCTTTTTACCTTTTTAATTTTTTTTTCCCCCACGCAGTCTTTTTGACCCTACTTTGAAAATTATTTTAAAAATGACCCGTCACATGAAGAAAACAAAAAAAAAAAACAAAAAATTGAAATCTTCACATCGGTTTCTCATAATGTGGATTTATGCGCAAAGATTCCTCCACGATAAATCATTTTCTGTATTATTTGCTTCTTAATAAAAAAAAAACAGAAAAAGGCAAAAAGAAAAAAAAATATCGAAGCAAAAATGATGACTTTCGTCCTCGTCGATTTGCTCTTTTACAATGATAACATAAGCAACAATCTATTTAAAACGCTCGTTCCATTTCTGAACTATTCCGAGGGACAATGGTCATTCGGTCATCGATAAATTTCTCTATACTTGTTGGTTTTTTTTTTTTTTTTTTTTTTTTTTTCGTTCGTCTTATCACCGAGGAAGTCGATAAACAATGAAAAATATATGATTATACAACGGCAGGCGCAAATCAAATAAAATGACACGTGACTTAGTGTGGATCGACGATTGAGATGTTTGCACTGTCACTGGCTCGCTGAGAAGACAGCGCGCGACAGATCGCCGCCGATGTCGCGCCTTATCTCGGCCACGATAGGTTGCTCCACTATCACACGCGACACGAGCCTCTTTCGCGTGACGGTCTTGAGGCGTGAGGAAACATCTTAAAAAAAAAAAAAAAAAAAAAAAAAAAATCACTCATTCGGTATGCGACGAACAATTTCCCTTGGCCGGCAAGTAGTATAGGTAAATGCTTGTCAGCCAAGTTCACTGAAAACACAGCGGATACCGGCCGCATCGGAGCAGTCGTGGCCGAGTGGTTAAGGCGTCTGACTAGAAATCAGATTCCCTCTGGGAGCGTAGGTTCGAGTCCTACCGACTGCGAAATAATATTTTTTTTTTTTTTTTTTTTCAATATTGATCGGAGAAAAATAATTGCTGGCAAATGAAGACGTTTTGTCGCTCCTACAGATCGGTAGATAGATTCGTTTATTTCGCGCAGATAAATTAATTGAGGTTAAAAAGAAACTTGCTGTTTCGATTTTGTTTGTTTGTTTTTTCTCGGCGATCTTTCTTGATGCATAGGAGAAGATCCGTGCGTCGTGCAGTGCGAGATTGCAAAAGAAATCACGGGCAAACATTCGCCGGGGAAACTCGAGTACGCGATCGAGATACAGCCGGTTGGAGTGTTGTGGCCTTGCCTCGTCACGCGGCATCGAGAGACTCATCGAAGCAAAAGAAATGGAAGACAAAAATCTAACGGTGATGCGCAATCAAAGTATCGTCGCGTGATCGTTCTAATTATCGTTCGGCTCCGGCGAACAACGAACCGCGACGTCCCCAGGCTGATAAGCTAGTGCGAACGTTCAGCCTTTAGATGAGATGCAAAAAGAAAAATATGTTGGAATACTTTTAACAACATTCAATAAAATTTGAGTCAATAGAGTGTGAATAAAAAATCAAATCGCATCAAACTCATTCTATTAAATCATTCTATTCGATTGAATCATTCTATTGAATAAAATTTTTGTCAATAGAATGTGAGTAGAATTCGAGTCAATAGAATGTGAATAAAATTTGAGTCAATAGAATGTGAATAAAATTTGAGTCAACAGAATGTGAGTAGAATTTGAATCAATAGAATGTGAATAAAATTTGAGTCAATAGAAAGTGAATAAAATTTGAGTCAATAGAATGTGAGTAGAATTTGAGTCAATAGAATGTAACTAAAACTTGAGTCAATAGAATGTGAATAAAATTTGAGTCAGTAGAGTGTGAACAAAATTTGAGTCAGTAGAGTGTGAACAAAATTTGAGTCAGTAGTGTGAATGTTATTTGAGAAAAAAAAACCTGACGCAAAATATTGTTATTGTCGCAGAATTATAAGACGCCTCCATCCGCCTAGAAGCCTATCGGTGTCAATAGATCGAGCAATCGACGCGCATTATTGATTCTGAAGTACTCGTCGTTGACCGTCGGATTCAATCATCTCCTATTGCTCGTCTTCTATCGCAACGGCGAACGAAAATAGATGAAAATAATTCTCAGGGACGTTTCGTCGTATGTGCACTTGTGACGCACAAAGTGACGCTGCATGCTGGATCGCGTTACTATATCGTAACGCGCAATACATTCGTACGCTATATATATATATATATATATATATATATATATATATATATATATATATATATGTGTTTTGGCAATCTTCCCACGAACGATACACTGAGGAATATAGATCGATATTTTAACTATCCGAATATATTAAATATGAAGTCAATAATGGTTTGTATTTATAGATTACAAATATTACAACATTTAATGTACCGAATAATTGGTTCTGTAAATTTACGAAAAATAGGAGTCGTTCGAAGCTAAAACCAGAACGCATCTTATGCGTTTGCACATAGGAAATGCGTCTTTCTGATTTTAATCACGCGATGACATTCAACGTTCTGATTCGTCTTTACCAGGACAAAAAAAAAAAAAAAATTGCGTGTACGTTGAGAATGTTGAAATGAGAGGATCTTGAATTTCTTCCGCCGACGCTCGAGCTCAACGAGGCGAACACTTTGGCTCGTTACCTTCCGAGATCGTTTTGCAACCTTCGCTATCGCGGCTGCCGCAACTCGGTGAGCTACCGTCATTGCATTTTTGGCACATCGCACTTGACGTAACTGCGACTCGTCTCTCTCTCTCTCTCTCTCTCTCTCTCTCTCTCTCTCTCTCGCTAATATTATATACATAATATACACTTACTAGTCGATCGTTTGGTTTTGGGATCGCGAAAATTTCGCCTGCCATGAACCGTTTAGTCGAAAGGCAGACGCGCAGCGCGAGTTTTATCGCTACGCAGTTTGCAGTTGCACTCCAAAGAGGATCTAAAAAACGCCGCGTAGTGCGTGCTACTTGTGACATCTTTATGGAAAAAAAAATTTTAACGGTAGATCGAGTTTTTGCAAGTGGGCCAAGTGGGGGAGTGTGGGCTGATACTTTAATTGTCTAATTCAATTTAATGTATTTTATTATAAATACTCCTAAAATCTTACGATCCATTATTCACAATATTATATATTTTTTGTTACTTTTATTTTTTTTTTTTAATATTCATAATGGTTTGCAGTTGTGCTCCTGAGAACGGGATACAAAAATACCGTTTAGTGTGTGCTACTTGTGACATCTTTATTTATTTATTTTTTCAATTATAAGAAATATAGATCGAGTTTTTGCAAATGTGCAAATTTTTTTGCAAATTTTCGATTTCAATTTAATTTAAAAAAAAAAAAAAATATGCCTAAGATCTTGCTATCCATTTTTCACAATATCTTTTTTTTTTCATACTCATAAGTGACATAAGTGATCTTCGATAGAATAATGTTCTGTGACGGGAAATGCTCGATTTAGTCGCTTCGCTGTGAAAAAGCAATAAACAAAAGTTCATGCCCGAGATTCGCAGAGTTGCTTCGATCTAACAGGGACGGTCCAACTTGTCCCAATCTTATTCGATAATACCGCACGGTGACCTGTCACCGTTATCGGCAGAAAAAAAAAAAAAAACGAGGAAGCGACAAGCTAGAATCAAACTGGATTTATCTTGAAGACTCGATGTTGACATCGTCAACATTTAGCCTCCCATGAATCATTTAGACGGACGACAGCCGCGAATCGCGAATTTCCTCGCTACGCAGTTCTCACTCGAAGATCTAAAAATAGGATTAAAAAAATGCCAAATAGCGTCCACTACTTAACATCTCATAAAAAAAAAGTTACATCGAATTCTTGCAAATTTGCTCAATTATCTAATTTAACTTGATTCGTCTCAATTCGTATTATCTAATTAATACTTGATTCGTTTCAATTCGTATTATCTAATTAATACTTGATTCGTCTCAATTCGCATTATCTAATTAAACTTGATTCGTCTCAATTCGCATTATCTAATTAATACTTGATTCGTATTAATTCGTATTATCTAATTAATACTTGATTCGTATTAATTCGTATTATCTAATTAGACTTGATTCGTCTTAATTCGCATTATCTAATTAATACTTGATTCGTCTTAATTAGCATTATCTAATTAATACTTGATTCGTCTCAATTCGTATTATTTAATCAAACTTGATTCGTCTTAATTCGCATTATCTAATTAAACTTGATTCGTCTTAATTCGCATTATCTAATTAATACTTGATTCGTCTCAATTCGTATTATCTAATTAATACTTGATTCGTATACATAATCCTAAAATCTTACAGTCCATTTTTCACAATAATTTTCAATGCTCCTAAGTGATCTTCGAAAAAATGAATTTCCAGAACGGAGAGCCTCGATCTATTTCGCTCTGAAAAAGCAAGAAGCAATATCCATGGCCCAGTTTCGTGTTGGTCCTTCGATTCGACAGGCCTGATCCGAATTGCCTCGATCTTCAATAATATCGGACAGTGACCTGCAGTCCTCGATCGGCAGGAAAAAAAAAAAAAAAAAAAAAAACGCGGCAAGATACAACAAAACCGCATCTATCTCGAGGAGACGCTCGACCGAGTGGCGACAGATGCGGGGGCGGCGAGGCGACGAAAAGACACCAGGCGGTGGCTTCTCGGCGCGGTGAGCGGAGTGGGCATGTGAGTGGGCCACGGAATCGTAGAACTGCGCGCGCAGATCCCCGCTTCTTTTTCTCCGTTCAACTTGAGGACTCTATATATGACGTCACCGGAGTAGGTCGCGGCACTCAGCTGACGGCTGCATTCGGAAATCTCCGAGACCGTGAAGAATCCGACTTAGCGCCTCCTCTTACTCGTAAGGTATGACTACAATCGAAAGCTTACTCTATCGTTATATCACTTCCTGATTTACCAAAAAAAAAAAAAAAAAACCAAAAAAAAAAGTGCTTCCGAGGTTCCTCGCCTTATAACTTCTGACCTCGTTATCCGCACAAGTCACCGAGCCATTTTTCATCCCTCGAGGGGTCGACAGTGCTCCATTACGCAGTACTGCATCGATCTATTCATCGAGTCATCGAGTTCGGACATTCTTTTTTTTTGTCGCCTCTGATCTTTGATCGGGAACCGTGGCGATATTCTTACAGATTGACACGCCGACCAGAGGCGTGTTCTCTTCATCGTGGCAACAATATTCGATGGATTGAAATACTTCGGTGAACTTTGATAGACGAAGGCGCGAACTTTGAGGCAGAATAATAATGTCATGGATTTATAATGCATAGATTTTTCTGACGAAAGTGAAATACAGTGAGAATTTTTTTTTTTTTTTTCATACGCAATTGAACTGTTGCTTCGATGAGGCAGGAAATTTTTGCGTGTCATCTGGACACTTGCTGTAAGAACACTCCCAACATTACTGACTTTCGAATTCATTTTTTCAAAATGAAAATAAATAAATAAGATTTTTGAAGTTCCTTAGATAACGACAAGTAATCGCTATATTTGTTATTTTGTTGAACGCGTCGTTCGTGCAACTATCGATTAGAATCGATAGGGCGCAACTGTTATACAGTGGAACCTCGATTATCCGAACCAATTGGGACCGAGACCAGTTCGGATTAACGATTATTCGGATAATCGAGTTATGAATAAAAAATATTATAATAATATCATACGTAATGAATATGAATTTAACAAAAAAAATATATAAATTCTCATACAAACGTTATATAGGGTAAACCGTGGTGAATATGGACGAGCCCGATTTACACGTGAATCAATGAAATATGGACCGGTCCATATTGCCCACTTATACCCTATATACTTTCGAACATATTATTAAACGCTTACTTTAAGCATTCTTTTTGATAAAGTCGTCAATTTTTTGGTTGTATAAGCCCATGATACAAACTTCCCCACGCCTGCAACAAAGTAACGCTCGACGATGCGCAACAACGACATTTTGCGGCATGGTTCGAATAATAAGGGTTCGGATAAAATAAATTACAGTTCGGATAATGGAAGTTCGAATAAAATAAATTACAGTTCGGAAACTGGAAGTCCGGATAAAATAAATTGCAGTTCGAACAATCAAAGGTTCGGATAATCGACGCTCTACTGTATTTAATTTTGCCAATCTAAAATGTAGATCCGGCATTGCCGGCGAGAGTCGGAGCTGGACGATCGGTGTGCATCGGATTTAGCATTTTCCTTCGTGCTACGAAAACATATATGGAATTCATAATTTTTTCATCGATGTAAAAAAATAAAAATGAAAAATTGTAAAATGTATGCAAAAAAAAAAAAAACAACAAAAAATCACTATCAATTTTCCGACCCGAAATTTCGAATGTGACTCTCGGTCAGATTCTTCTATCACGATTTTTTTTTTTTTTAATAAATTTCTCAAGCTACGATAAAAGAAAAACTAAAAAAAATCACCATTCATTTAACCCACGGAAAATTTCAGTCGATTTTTTGCTTTTACCTCTGTCGTTCGTGGAACGATCGATCGGGAACGATCGCTCGCGACTTTTACAATGCCAATCTAAAATGTGTATCCGTTATCCACGGTGAGATTCGGTGGTGGACGCGTCATCGGTGTGCATCACATTTGGCATTTCGCTTCGGGCGATTTTCGTCCATGACGGTTGAATAATGAATTCAATGAGGTTTAATCCCGTCGGGTGTACCGTACGTTCGAGCCGAACGAACATTACTTGTCACCGGTCGTCGCGGACAGCTCCGGCGGCAAAGTCGGCGGGTCGACAATGTTGGCTATCGATTAATCGTCATACTGTACAGTCCGGATGACGCGTTCTCTCTAATCAGGAAAAAAAAACGATTCTCCCTCTAAATCGAATATTTCGTTGTCAGCTCGCGGTCGCGAACCCCCCGTCGATATTCGGCAATTTTGTCGCCAGCGGATTGAATTTCGCTGCACGATCGGACGAACGTCGATCAATCATAACGAAAATATATTCGTCAGACTGTTCTAAATTCTACAAGTAAAATAATTTATTTTTCTCATAGAGTTATCTTAAGTGAATAATTATTTTGTTATTTTAGTCCAACGAAAAGCCGCTCGAGACATTATCGTCGCGATGGCCGATTCACTCGAGCAGATGCACAAGAGCGACACTATGAAGCTTCGGGAGCGTCATATTGGGTGAGTAGTAAAATCAACGTTAAAAAAAAACAAAAAACAAAAAAAAGTAACTACTTTGCAATTTTTTTTTTTTTTTTTTGCAATCGTGACTACAATCGTACCAAAGACAATTCGATCGGTAATAAATTTGAACGAAAAAAGATAAATAAATAAAAAAAATTCTCGTAGTTGCGTACACGCGTGGAAAAATTCGCGGTCATTGTCGACTTCACGCGTTATCTCTCGACGATAAAAAAAAAAAAAAAAAAAAAAAAAAAAAAAAAAAAAAAAAAATTACGAGTATTTACACGCTGTACGCTAAAAGGCAGACAAGAAAAGTACACAAGTGATTAACAATCTCTCTTTTAATAACCGAGTAGGCGCCGGGAGGCGTTTATTTTTATTTTATTTATTTTTAATAAATATATCTAAGCTTATAATCGGCGTGTCTAACGGAGCGGAGAGTTTCTGGGCGGTCGATTCCGGTCCGGATGTTCGGCGCAGCCCGCGAGCGACGGACTCTCTTATCGGGCGTTTCTCGGGTCATCGAGATAACGCCCGTTACATCGGCGTATCGATCTACTCGCGAATTAGCATATTATCACGTGCTCCGCCGGCTCGACTGATAAAATGTCACGCGCGTATGTGTGCACGATAATTCACGAACGGGCAGAGGAATTAGCCGCACACAACGACGCAACGCCCTCGCGATAGGTCGCCGTCGGTTAACGGACGGGGATCGCGGAATGGAATGCAATTTATCGCGATCGGGACGTTTCCACACGGTCATTCATATGTAACTATATATTCTCGGCGACTAAATTATTGGACGAGAGTGAGAGCGCCGAGGGAAACGTGACGCTCGGCGCTGACTGTGCGTCCTGTAATCGTGCCTCCGACGTTGCGTACGTTGTCCACTGTTGACCCTGAATCTTCGACATAGTTTCGACAGGCAAACCGTCGTAACAATACTCCGTGGCTCGTCGAGTCGTGCATAATGACGCGCTAACAATGCGCACTATCGTCATGAGCAAAAAAAAAAAATCATTTTTCGAGCGGAAACGCATCACTTCCGGTTTGAAAATATCAATTTTTTTTACCGGAAAGTGACGTCATACGGCACTTTTTACCGGAAGTGACGTCATACCTGAGACGCGTCACTTCCGGTTTGAAGATATCATTTTTCGACCGGAAGTGACGTCACACTGGAAATACGTCGCTTCCGGTTTGGAAATTTAACTTTTTAGACCGGAAATGACGTCATATCGGAAATACGTCAGTTTGGAAATCTCCTTTCGAAAAATAGTCCACAGCAACAACCTGTTAGTTATCTATAATATTAATATCGTAACATAAGCATATATTTATTTATTTACATAAAAGAAGAAATGGCAATGAAAATATGATAAAATTTTTTTTTTTTGTTTGTTTTTAGACAATCGTGCAAGCTCTTCTACAAGTCGAGCCCCCTTAAGATCGTGCGTGCCGAGGCTCAGTACATGTACGACGAAAGGGGTGAGCGTTATCTGGACTGCATCAACAACGTCGCTCACGGTAATTGAACCATTTTTTTTGTCTTTGTGACAAATGCACTTTAAGCACAATTCACATAATGTAAATTGGACTTTAGTCGGGTGCGTGCCGAAGCCGAATGTCGTGAATGTGCGACAACGTCGCACGTGAGCCGCGAGACAATGCGATGGCCCATCGTATCGCCGATCGCTTTATCGTCGTGACACACAGTACAAATATTTAGATCTTATGATTTTCGAGTGGATCTTCAATTTCCGAGTCTCGCGTGCGCATGAATGACTGGCTAAATTAAGTCCATCGACCGATCGTCAATTTATGCGGCACTAATCATCGATCTATGAAATCTATAAGAAATGATCGGTCATCGATCTAGAAAAAAAAAAAAAAAAAAAAAAAAAAACATTCTGCAGTCCATCAAGCCCGGTGATAAAATAAATAATAAAAAAAAAAAAAAACATTAAAGCAATTTTTCGAAACTCTGTTCGCAGTCGGTCACTGTCATCCGGACGTGGTGAAGGCGGGTCAGCAACAAATGGCCCTGCTCTACACGAACAATCGTTTCCTGCATGATAACCTCGTGGTGTGCGCTCGTCGTTTGACCTCGCTTCTGCCTGAGCCACTCTCGGTTTGCTTCCTAGTGAATTCTGGCAGCGAGGCGAACGACCTGGCACTGCGACTGGCCGAGGCGCACACCGGAAACAAGGATGTCATCACGGTCGATCAGTAAGTTTGTGCATTTTTAATCGCCCAACGAAATATTACCAAATTTTCCATGACAATCTTTCGGAGCATCGATATTTCATGTTTGAAAAAAAAATGTTCAAATTTTTCGAGAGTCCACGAAGTGCACTCGTGCGAATCAATGATTGATCGGGAAAAAAAAAGATTACCAAATTTTCATGACATTTTCCCAGCATCGACATTTATGTTTGAGACATTTTTCAAATTTTTTTTTTTTTCATCCGCAGATTCGTCGAAAAATATTTTGGTCATTTCGTATTTCGATCCTCGAAAAGGTTGACACACGCACATGTGATCGATGATAGTTAACTTTTTTTTTTTCATGAGTGCTGATGCATCGACAATAACAAGCGCTTTTGTACGAGACACTTTCGCAGGCGTCCCAAAAGTTCACGAAGTACACTCTTGCTAATCAATGACTAATCGGTTGGGTTTTCTTTTTTGCCTGTTTGCAGCTTACTTCCAGTGTAATCTCTCTGTACGAGGACGAGAGTGTATTGTATCGCTTAAAAGCGAGCAATCAACCGATTCAAGGATATGCCGGGGCCCGGCATAAGGGAACACACACATCGGCATAATCATCTTGTCATTTTAGGTGACACACGACGACGTATGTGACACGTTAATGCTTATAACACGAAAAAAGAATAGAGAAAAAAAAAAAAAAAGATAACGTCTGTCGGTCTCACGAGATTTTTGGTACTTTCGGCCCAGAGATAGGAAGCCCTTCGGAACGTCGAACCGGATTGACTCTCAAGTGTCCAATCGATCGACATTGCTGATAAATCATTGCATCCATTATTTTTTTTAGGGGCAGAGTGTCTTTTGTCGTTTTCGTAATTTTAGTTAATTCAATCTTTTACAGTATTTGCTGTTGTAAAGAAAAAGATCCTTCCGCAAAGATTTGGCTCAGCTCACGTCATAGGCTCCACGGTTCAACCGCATCCCCGGAGTGCTTCTGACTCTGCAAAAAAAATAAATAAATAAAAAAAAATCAACCGACGGAATGCAAGCTTTTTCATTGATTTGTCGCGCTCTTTCCATTCGCAACGATTTCCACATTAATACTTATTATTACTCATTATTACACATTATTACTCATTATTATTCATTATCAGTTATTATTACTCATTATTACTCATTATTACTCATTGCTACTCATTGCTACTCATTATTACTCATTGTTACTCATTGTTACTCATTGTTACTCATTGTTACTCATTGTTACTCATTGTTACTCATTGTTACTCATTGTTACTCATTGTTACTCATTATTACTCATTGTTACTCATTGTTATTATATAATTAGAACGAAATAAAGGAAACGTGTATATTTTAGCGGACACACGTCTCTCTCGAGATACACATGTGTTTGGTGATAATATTTCAGGCTCGTGACGAACGATTCCTTAAGGTCGCTTGTCGTTGGCTGAAAACTCGGATAGCCTCGTCTCCTAATCGTTCGCTCTCTATATCTCTCTATATCTCTCTCTCTCTCTCTCTATTAGTGCATCAAGTCGACAAGATTTTTATTTACAATCCCTCCGAGCATTATCATTCACAGACGACAAACATTTGATTATTGTAGTGCCTATCACGGACACTTGACCTCGATGATCGACATCTCACCTTACAAGTTCAATCAGATCAAGAACGGCAAAAAGGATTGGGTGCACGTGGTAAGCACGATTAAATAACATAGCAAACAAGAGTTATCTAACCGACATCTCGCACATATCGCGTAAATAGTTTCTCAAACTCGATTTTTATATATAATTTAACTCTGCGATTAAATTTTACTTTTTTAAAAATTAAATTTTATTCCTTTTTTAGGCTCCGTGTCCGGACGTTTATCGCGGTGTTTATCGCACCGACGAGTATCCGAATGAGGATCTCGGCGTGAAATATGCCGACGAGGTGAAGAAGATCTGCGACGATGCCAAAGCCAAGGGTAACAAGATTCGCGCTTACATCGCCGAGAGTCTAATGTCGGTCGGTGGACAAATATTGCCGCCGCAAAATTATTATCGCAACGTGTACCGGTGAGTTATTTTCTATAGAAAAAAAAAAAAAAAAAAAAAAAAAAAAAAAAAAAAAATGTAACTTCGTCAACGAATCGTCACATTTCAGGTATAAAAATACGCAACATTACATTTTTTTAATTGTAAAAAAATACGCGAAATTAAATTTTTTTTGGTCATCAAAATACGAGAGATTAATCTGTTTAGTTATAAAAATTTGCGAGATAAAATTTTTTTAGTTGTAACAATAAGGGAGATCAAATTTTTCAGTTATAAAAATACGCGTGATTAAATTATTTAGGTATAAAAATACGCGACATTAAATTTTTTGGTCATCAAAATACGAGAGATTAAATTATTTAGTTATAAAAATTCGCGAGAGGGAATTTTTTTAGTTGCAACAATAAGCGAGATTAAATTTTTTCAGTTATAAAAACACGCGCGAACAAATCTTCGAAAAAACTGATCGGGGTGTTTGATCGGTTTTCAGACACGTTCGCGAAGCCGGTGGAGTCTGCATAGCGGACGAGGTTCAGGTAGGATTCGGAAGGGTCGGGAGTCACATGTGGGCCTTCCAGCTGTACGGCGACGATGTCATACCGGATATCGTCACGGTCGGCAAACCCATGGGCAACGGACATCCGGTGGCTGCGGTGATAACGACCCAAGAAATCGCCGCCAGTTTCAAGGCTACCGGACTCGAGTACTTCAACACAGTGAGTAAACCATTTCGCGCGAACATCATTACTAATGTAAAAAAAAAAAAATTAGCATCAACATTCGCATCAACATTTAATAATAATAATAATTATTAATATTTAATAACAATTTAATAATAATAATAATCAACATTTAATCACCGCTCAATAATAATTATTATGCACCTTTGACTCAGCATTCGATTATCGCTATCAACATTTAATATCAGAAATTATTTATTATCATTATTGAAACTCAATCGGAGGATTATTATTTTCACCAAAGAAATTTTAATATCCGCCGGATAAACTTTCACAAATAATCCCACCGCTATTGTTTTCATTTTTTTTGTTTTTTTTTGTTTTTGTTCTACACACAATAAGAGTTTGTCCGACATTTTAATTGAATTTATCACGCTTCACGCACGGTTTTGTGCTTGCCCTAAAACAGCGAGTCGTGTTTAGCCGGCATTGTTCAGCGCGGCTCCGCCCGGTTGGGGAAACACTCTACCCGGTAAACGACCAGAAAAGCTCACCATTGTTGTTCGCCACCGGGTTCCCAATATTCCATGGAATCCACCGTTCGGCATATACGCGCGTGTTTGTTTCCGGATTGCGGGACAGGATCCGAGACCGCGCGGTCGTGCGAAAACGCGAACGCGAAAGCGTGAATGAGGCTCGGTTATCCGTACCTCGGTAATTTTCGAGAGACTATTATGCATATATATATATATATATATATATATATATATATATATATATATATATATGTGTGGGTATGTATTATGTATATACAAATGAACGCGCGCGCGTACCGATATGGGAAATCGTGTACGGTCTCCCTCCCCACCTCCTCACTCTCGGTGCGATGTTTAATGCATACACGCGTCCAGTCTCATTTATGAGGCGCGTGGCGTACCGACGACTACCCCAAAGCCCGCAACATTTATCGTCGTTTAATCGAGGCCCGATCCGACGAGAGCCACATTTTCCCCCCCAACTAAAATCCATCGGAGTATATTCGACGAGTGTTCGCGTTACGGCCGATTTCTATTGTCATCCGGGGGCTTAAATAAGAGGTGGATTTACCGATAATACGCTGAAAGCCGAAAATTTTGGCTCCACCCGGTATTCACTCCACTTTTTCAGTCACGGGCTTTGGATACCGGCGGAGCAAGTCGATTTCGCTTTTTTTTTTTTTACTGTGTCAATCGCTTTCAAACGCTCTCATTGTGGAAAATGTTTTTCCAAATCATCGCTAAAGGAACGAAAAAAAAGGTTAAAACACACGAGTCGCAGTGATTAACTTTTTCGCGACACAATACGTTCCTCATGGATTGATTTTTGTTTTAAATTCCAATGCCGAACGGGCCGTTTACATGGATGATAAAACAAAATTAGATGCATCGGAGTATATTCGACGGGTGTTCGCGTTACGGCCGATTTTTATTGTCACACGGGGGTTAAATAAAGTGGATTTAACAATAATTCGCTGAAAGCCAAAAATTTAGGGTCCATCGGTATTCATTCCACCTTTTTCAATCACGGGCTTTGGATACCGGCGGAGCAACTCGATTTGGGCTTTTTTTTTACTGGGTCAATCGCTTTCAAACGCTTTCATTGTGGGAAATGTTTTTCCAAATGATCGCTAAAGAGACGAAAAAGGGTTAAAAATGCACGAATCACAGTGAATAACGCTTTTCAGGCACAGTACGTTCCTACCAGAATTATTATTTTTTTTTTACAATCCATGTAAACAAGCCGTTTACATGGACGATTGCAAAAAGGAAAATTCACCTAAATATATTTCACGAGTGTCCCCGTTTGTGCTGGTTTTTATTTGTTGAACACCCAAAAAAATCTTCGATCTATCGGTATAAAATTATTTAAATAACAGGCTTTCGGTACCATATTTAAGTAACAGGCCTTGGATACCATATTTAAATAACAGACTTTGAATACGGATGAATCAACTCGATTTTTGCTTTTTACTGTGTGAATCGTTTATACTCTGGTGATTTTTTTTTTTTTTCATTGTGGACAATGTTTTTTCAAATGATTGCAAATAGTACGAGAAGAAGATTAAAATACACAAGTGAACGTTATAGTCACAGTGATTAACGATTTCGAAGCCCAGTACGTTTGTCCCGGATCGTTTTCTTTTAAATACAAATCGAATCGTTTACACGAATCACTAAAAAAAAAAAAAAAAAAAAAAAAAAACCTAAAGAAGGAATTGCGTGAAACAGCGAATCGGCAAAACTGATCGATTATCTTCGGAAGCGCTTTGCGACTAGAGTTCGGTTCGCAGTGCGACGGTTCTCTTCCACATTGACAAAACAAATTGGTTGGATTAATCAAAAGTCGCGTTGACATACGTTCAAAGCTGTTATTTGTTTTGGCACAAATAAAGCATTGTCTTGTTGAGCGATTTTTTACTTCAATTTATTCAAAATTTGTCGATTGAAAGAAACTTTTTTTTTTTTCTTTTGTACCAACAAAATACACCTTTGAACGTATGTCACCGCGCATTTGCTCAATCAAATCATTTATTTTACTCAGAGCAAAGAGTACCGAGAGTAAAAGCGCCATGGCGAACGCGCGGCTTGTAAGCGACGAATGACGAGTCGACGCTGTCCATTTTCTCGGCGCGTTATGCGACCTCGTAGACGATTTCTGACGGAGATTATGGCATGTAGTACGAAAGACTTAAGTGGAACGAGTGACCTACCCGAGAGATACGATATCTCTTTTTCGTATAAAATCACAACGCCGCGTATTACCGTGACCGGGGGTTGAGGCCAGAAGCGAGCGTGGATGGGAGAAGATTTTACATCGATTTTTTTATTTTTCTTTTTTTTTTCATACTCCCCATTAAATCGCGAAATTACTTCTCCGCCGTAGCGATGCTCCTCGCAGCGCCATGCACTTTATCAGCGAGCGCGATGCGATGGATCGTGCACCACGCTCTCGCTGGTCCCGACTACATAACTGAATATCCTCCTATTTATTCGGCGTTTTATTTTACCAAGTATCGTTGACATCGTACCGCGATTTATTCCGTACAAAATGAATAATGAAACCCCCCCTGCGAGGTCCGCTTCATCCACTGTTCCGTCCGATTCGCTCTGGAATTTCACCGCGATAAATGAAAAAATTCCGAAGGAGAGCTTTCCTTCAATGAATTTTGGTCCATTTTTTTTTTTTTTTTTTCAATCCAGCGGATTAAAAAAGTAAACAGGGAAATTCTGTCCTCGGTGGAATTTTACAAGATCGGTGTATTTTAATTTTCTTTCATTTTCGCAGTACGGAGGCAATCCAGTTTCGTGCGCAGTCGCGAACGCCGTAATGGAGGTGATAGAGCGCGATGGACTTCGGGAGAATGCGACGAGGGTCGGCGAGCATTTGATCAACGAACTGATAAAATTGTCGAAACTCCGGAAGATCATCGGCGACGTTCGCGGTGTCGGCCTCTTCGTCGGTATCGAGTTAGTTCGCGACAGGAAGACGAAAATACCGGCGACCGCCGAGGCAAAGCATGTTGTCTCGAGAATGAAGGAGGAAAAGATTTTGGTCAGCAGCGACGGACCGGACAACAATATCCTGAAGCTCAAGCCTCCCATGGTCTTCACTATCGCTAACGCCGATCGGTTCGTCTCCGTCCTCGACGAGGTTCTTCAGGAACTCGAAGTCGACATGGACGAGGAGGTGAGATGAAGTCATTTTTGCGACCATTTTCTTTCCGATCGTTTTGACGATTATTGAACGGAAGTATCATTGAAAAAAATGTCACTTCCGGTTCGAAAATCCCAGTTAAGCGGAAGTGACGTCACAGAGGAAAACGTCACTTCCGGTTCGAAAATCTCAGTTAAGCGGAACTGACGTCATAGAGGAAAACTTCACTTCCGGTTCGAAAATTTCAGTTAAGCGGAGGTGACGTCATAGAGGAAAACGTCACTTCCTGTTCGAAAATCTCAGTTAAGCGGAAGTGACGTCACAGAGGAAAACTTCACTTCCGGTTTGAAAATCTCAGTTAAGCGGAAGTGACGTCATAGAGGAAAACTTCACTTCCGGTTCGAAAATTTCAGTTAAGCGGAGGTGACGTCATAGAGGAAAACGTCACTTCCTGTTCGAAAATCTCAATTAAGCGGAAGTGACGTCATAGAGGAAAACTTCACTTCCGGTTTGAAAATCTCAGTTAAGCGGAAGTGACGTCATAGAGGAAAACTTCACTTCCGGTTCGAAAATTTCAGTTAAGCGGAGGTGACGTCATAGAGGAAAACGTCACTTCCTGTTCGAAAATCTCAGTTAAGCGGAAGTGACGTCATAGAGGAAAACTTCACTTCCGGTTTGAAAATCCCAGTTAACAGCAAGTGACGTCATGGAGGAAAACGTCACTTCCGGTTCGAAAATCACAGTTTTTAACCGGAGGTGACGTCATGCAAGAAAACGTCATTATCGGTTTGACAATGTCAGTGTTTACCCGAAAGTGACGTCATAAAACTTCCGCTTTTAAAATTTAACTTCCGGATAAAAACTGAGATTTGAAAAGCGGAAGTGACATTTTCCCCTATGACGGAACTTCCGGACAAAAGGCAAAATTTGTAAGCCGGACGACAGTTCAAGCCTAATTCCTCGTCCCACAAAAGGTAAATTTGACTGTGCAGGATTTATGTGCAGGATTTATAAATATGGTGTTTCTGCCGCCCATTTACTTTTTCATGGAAATGATTTTTGGCTGAAATGAACCTTTTTTTTTTATATAAAAACACGCTGTACGTACCTTGAAAAACATCTTCCGAGAAAAGATCCAAACTGTATAAAACGCGATAGGTTTGGGTTGAGAAACAAAAAAAAAGTTACTTCGTCGCAGCTTCAAACGATAAGCTCAATGCACGTGTCGAATTATGTTTTCAGCCGGTGGACTCAACGACGACGATTATCAAGGCGGTAATATCTGCAGTGGACATCGAACCCGAAGGAGCTGCGAGCAAACTGAAGAACGAGAGCGTGTCGATCCGCGCGTGATGGATCAACGATTAAAAATCCCCACTCATTTTCCACCGACCGGAAATTGCTTGTTTATGTGTGGCTGCGCATCGGCGACGATCGAGAAATATGTAAAAATCGTTATTTATCGTTAGTATTTAGAGTTAGAGGAAAATATGATTTTTCTGCGGGCAATATTTTTATACTCAAAGAAAAATAGATTCTAGTGAAACATACATTTGTACATATCAATGAACTGTAAATACTTTTAAGGATTATTGACAATTGATAGGACTGAATTATCCATTGATATTAAAGATTGTTATCGATTGCAGACTTTGTCACGTCTTTCTTAATATTTATATCGAATAAAGAAACGTCAAAAACAAAATGAATACCCCTGAAAACATTGTAGGCATTGTAGGTTGATTGTAGGTTGTAATTGAAAATTTGGGTATTTTGTTTTTTTTTGTCATTTCGCTGTTTCGACTAGTTGAAGAAGCAAAATAAAATTTGCAATATAACCGGAGTTGATCGGAGTCAGAGTGCGAGAATATCGGCGAGAATATCTCGCATATGACCGGTGACTTTGATCGACCGATCGGATCGTAAACAGCACATTCATTGACACTACATCCGGCGGTCGATGCACGTGGCGAAAATGTCGCGCATGGCCAATGGTCCTTATCGTTGATCGTCGAATGTGAAATCAATATCTTCCGCATGTCTAAGCAATTTTTGTTTGTTTGTCAATGCCCCGACGCACGAAGACTGACCGGATGGATCAGGGATAACGCGATCTCGAGGCTAAAGATTCGCGACCTCTTATCCGGTAGTGCAACATTTGTTGCGTGCGAACACATTGATCGCGTTGTTAGGTGCGATGCTGCAATCGCCGGCGTTATATGGACTGCTAGAACTCGCGGATCGTAGAAAAAAAAAAACAATCCACGCGTGTGCAACAGCTTGGAAGATTAAACACACACGAGAGCGAGCCAATTTACCCATCGGGGGAGGGGTTCATTGTCATAGGTCACTCGCTGATCAAGCACGTATTACGGTATAAGTAGCGCATGTCAGAGCAAAAAGCTTCACTGCAAACTGCGCAACGGTCCGTCAGCCAAATCATGTGGGGCCGACTGTTCATTGTGTTTCTCGGTGAGTATCCAAAAAAATCCAACGATTGTATTCATCAAACCATTACTTATAGATTATTCAAGTGAAACAATATCGAATTCCATTCGTCTTAAGCATTGCTGGGGTATTTTCCCAAATTGCCCGAGTATTTCGGGAAAAGTCACCTTTCAATGGACTTTTTCGAGTCTTTGTACCTCAAAAAGGGACTTTTTTTGTTTTGATCTGGCGTCCGTGCCTTGCATCCTCGCTGATTTATCAAGATTCGAAAAAGTCCATTGATGAGGACCTTCGCGTAAAGCCGATAAAGGTCAGCTCGTCCAGGATTATTATCAATTTCAAGCAATTGCTTTTAATTTTCAGTCGGCGCGGCAAGTGCCGAGCACTTTCAAGCATGGAAGACCGACACCGAGTACGAATTCAACGTCCGCGGTAGAACCCTGGCGGCTCTGCACGACATGACCGATCAGTACACCGGTATTATTCTGCGAGCCCGATTGACGGTCAAGCCGAAGAGCGAGGACACCTTGGAGGCCAAAGTGTGGAAGGCTCAGTACGCTCGGATCCACACGAAGCTGCCCGACGGCTGGAAAACCAAAATTCCAGACCACAAGCTCGATCTCAAGCAGTTACCGATATCGGAGAAGGTCTTCGAGATCAAGATGAGGCACGGCGTCGTCCGCGACCTGATCGTCGACAAGGACGTTCCGAACTGGGAAGTGAACGTGCTCAAGAGTATCGTCAGTCAGCTTCAGGTTGATACCCAGGGTGAGAATCTGCTGCCCTCGAGATACAACCAGGAACCCGAAGATGATCGCGTCAACGGCATGTTCAAGACCATGGAGGATACGGTCGGTGGAAAGTGCGAGGTACTTTACGACATCAGCAACCTCCCCGAATTCGTTGTTCAGAGTAGACCGGAATTGGTGCCGATGCCCCAGCTCCGCGGCGAGGGTGAGGCCATCGACATCGTCAAGACCAAGAATTACAGCAACTGCGAGCAGCGAATGGGCCATCACTTCGGTATCACCGGATCGAACAAGTGGGAGCCGGGTACCAACGACAACGGAAAATTCATGTCGAGATCTTCGGTAAGCCGAATCGTCATTACCGGTAATCTCAAGAGCTTCACGATTCAGTCTTCGGTAACGACGAACCAAGTCATCATGAGCCCGAGCCTTAATGAAAAACAGAAGGGCATGGTCAGCAGCCGGGTGAACGTGACCCTCGCGAAGATGGGCCCGGTCTCTTCTGGTGCCTGGTCGACTCCGGCTAATCCCGAGTCCACAGGAAATCTCGTCTACAGTTTCAACAGCCCATTCGCCCTGGCCGGTGAGGATCGCCGTGCATCCAGCGGCGGTCTCGCACCTGGCAACAGCGAGGAGCGGCTAAGTCGTTATCTGAACAACCAGAGACATAGCCACGACGATGACGACTCCAGCGCGTCCGATTCTTCAAAAAGTGCCAACTCTCTCCAGAGCGACGAAGACCAATCGTACTTCCAGCCGAGACCTACGCTGAACAATCCTCCGTCTACACCTCTTTTGCCGTTCTTCGTCGGTTACAAAGGAAAGTGGATCGGCAAGTCCGAAGAGGTTGATGTTGTAGCGGCAGCGAAGAGCGTTGCCAGTCAGATCGGCAGCGACCTCCAGAATCCGAACAGCATCACCGACGAGCAGACACTCGAGAAATTCACCATTCTTGCGAGACTGATCCGCACGATGAACACCAAACAGATCGCTGAGGTTCAGAGCGAAGTTTATCAATCGGAAAACGAGATCGATCCTCATGACGCTGCCCAAAGCGTGCGCTCAAATACCTGGGCCGCCTTCCGCGACGCAGTCACCCAGGCCGGTACCGGACCGGCTCTGGTCACTATCAAGAACTGGATCAAGGAGAAGAAGGTCAAGGGTCCTGAAGCCGTGGCGATCGTCGGATCTCTTTCCAAGACCACAAGGACACCCACCCCGGAATACATGGACGCTTTCTTCGTGAGTATTAACTTTCCCGTTCTCAATGAGCACTGTTGCTGCCTCGACAATTTATTAGTACTACCGAATCATCTTCTGTTTTGTAGGAATTGGCCACCATGCCCGAAACTACTAACCAAGAGATCTTGAGCTCCACCGCTATAATCGCCTTCGCCGAATTGATACGCAACTCCCAAGTGAATCACCAGAGCGCTCACAACCGTTACCCTGTCCACAGCTTCGGTCGTCTTTCCCCCAAGCACAATCCTGCGATCTTCCGCGACTACGTACCGTACATGTCTGAACAACTGAAGAAATCGATCAAGAACAACGAAGCCGCCAAGTCCCACGTGTTCATCCGCGCCCTCGGAAACGTCGCTCATCCTAACATTCTCACCATCTTCGAGCCCTATCTCGAAGGCAAGATTCCCGCGTCAACTTTCCAGAGAACCTTGATGGTGTTCTCTTTGGATAAGCTCGCTTCCCTGAGGCCCAGACTCGCACGTGGTGTGCTGTACAGAATCTACCAGAATACCGCTGAGGCTCATCAGGTCCGTTGCGCCGCTGTTGCATTCCTGATGTCGACCAATCCTCCCGAGAGTATGCTTCAGAGAATGGCGGAGTTTACTAACAACGACCACAGCAAGCAGGTCAACGCTGCGGTGAAATCGGCTATCGAATCGGCCAGCGAGCTCCATACCGCAGAATCTCCGGATCTCGCGCAGAAAGCACGCAACGTTCTTTCCCTCTTGAATAAGGAGTCGTACGGTTTCGAGTACTCGAGGAACTACTTCCTGAACAACGCCGCCGAGGCAATGAACGTCGCTTATGAATCGCACGCGGCGTACATCGGCAGCGACGATAGTTTCATCCCACAAGCATTTTATGCCAGCATGAAAGCTATATACGGTGACTTCCAGGCACCCAAGCATGAATTAGCGGTGTTGGTGTCCAGCGTCAAAGAACTGTACAGGGAGTTGGAGAAACAATTTGCGCCTCACAATAAGAAGACCAAAGGAAATCACCAGGAGATCCAATTCTCACCGGAAAATCTCGCTAAACTGTTGAAGATGGAAGACGAAGACGTACAGGACTTGGAAGGTGCAGTCTGGATGAAGTCCAAGTTCAACAACAGATTTATGTCCTTCGACAAGCACACCCTTCAAAAAATTCCTGAACGTAAGTTTCAAGATGTTCCTTACAACTAATCTGCACTATATCTTATCGTCATTTTCGATGGACCAATGTAAAGATTGTTTGGTTAATCTCATATGACTTTGTTTTTGTAGTGCTGAAGAAGGCAAGCGCTTCCCTCAAGGACGGCCACAACTTCAACATGGCCAAACTGGACAGTTACGACCTGACTCTGAGCTTCCCAATGGAATCCGGATTCCCCTTCGTCTACACCATGAAGGTTCCAGCTTTACTGAAAGCTTCCGGTTCCATTAAAGGTGAAAACTCTGATAACGCCGTCCAGGGCTCCATCGACCTCCGTCTCGTGTATTCGATGCAGGTTCAGGCCAGACTCGGCTTCGTAACGCCCTTCGAGCATCAGCACTACATGGCCGGTGTGAACAAGAACCTCCAAGTGTACGTGCCTATTCGCGCCGAGCTCAAGTATGAAAAATCTGAGAATCAGGTGACACTGAAGATCCAGCCGATCGAGAAGAACGAGGAGAACAAGATTGTGCAGCGCACGACCGTGCCTTTCACATCTCAACACAACATTCTCAACTTACTGCCGGTCATGAAGGACGGTCAGACTCACAAGTTGCAGAATCGAAAGCTGTGGACTCGAAAAACTGAATACGGTGCGCATACTCGAGGACCGAATTTCAAGTGTGAGATGGCAACGGCTACTCCATTCGAAGATAACAATGACTGGGGGTGGGATCCAGTGGGTCCCTTAAATTTCCCCTTCGCCGAGAAAGAGATCGAAGAATCCATGACCAAGCTAACGATGATACCAAATCCCTCAAGCGAGCAATCCGTAATACTGACGGGTTCGGTTCAGATTCTTGAAGACGACACGACTGAATACGACGAGAATAGAAGCAACTCAAGTCCCAGAGGAAAGATACCCAAGGTCAAGAATAAGAAAATTAACGATCCAGAACGCAGGAATGAACTTTTGAAGGAAGCAGCCAAGGGAATTGCGGCCGCTAACGCTATTGCCATCGATTTCGGAGTTGAACTCCCCGGTCAAGAGCCATTCGAGTTGATGATGACTGTGGCTATGGCAAGCAGTGACGTCGACGAGAAATCTCGTGGATTGATGTTCTGGAGGTACAACGACGCCCGTGGCCAAAACTCAATGGAGCTATGCTCTGGTGTCGAAGGCAAAGAACCCAGATCTTCCATCAGCATCGATAGCGATAAATCCACATCTCCGTCCAGAAGTTTCCACATTGACATGCACTTCGGAGATACTTGTGAAGAAGGTTATAAGTTCCACATTCATGCAAAACAGGAGCAGACCGACGAGTACAAAAAGGCTCTCGACGAACTGCCTGCGATGGTAGAATGCATGAAGGCAATCAAGAGAGGCGCGAAGTCTATGCCGGCTTGCCTGGCCGCCAGAGCCAAGGCGTCGATTATGGACAAGTCCCGTATCATTGTCAAACTCGATCCGGAAATTGGGTCCGACGAGGTTTTCCAGAGAGACATGTCCCAACTCACCCATCACTTCCCGAAATTACGACCGTCATACCCGAACAATGATGAATCTATTGAGAAGGATACCGTGATATTTTCCATGGACTTGGTTCCACCCGAAAACAAAGCCGACATTGCGATTGAAATGGCCAAACTACGTTTAGAAGCCACGGGTGTCGATATCGATCAATTTGTTGGTCTCGCTGCGACTGCTGAGCCCGATCTCTCGATGAAGGATCGTCTGATCATGAACTCGGACGACGATAGCATCGAACAACGTGAGTATATCGAATGCAGTACACTTTCAATTAATCTCTTGTCCAAGATTTTTCCTATAATTATATCAACATTCTCTTGTGCTCAGACCTGTGTGTGGTCGATTCGAAATCGGCAACGACCTTCGACAAATTAACCTACCCGGCTGAGCTTGGCAAGTGCTGGCACGTAGCCATGACGACTTATCCGAAGACCAACAAACATAATAAGGCAACTGAGAAGATCGACGAAGACATGGAAGTCAGCGTTGTCGTGAGAGACGCCGAGGACAACAAGAAGGAAGCTAAGATCGTTCTTGGCAAAGATCAGCTAAAATTAACGTCAGACGGCACCAAGGTTAGTGTTCAACTGAACGGAAAGACCATAGATCTTGCCGAAAAGCGCAGCTACAGACAGAAGAACCATGAAGGAGACGTCGACTTCGAGATCATTCAACGGGCCGATGGTTCCATCAGGCTGTCCTCATCGAAACACGACGTGGACGCTACCTACGATGGAGAACGTGTTCAGATCGAGGTGAGAGCCTCACTTCTTTTGGTCCCGACCAAACCGAATCTTTAGCTCGTTGATCGGCTGACGCTGATTTCATTGATCTATTCTTGTTCGCAGGCATCCGGCAAATACCGGAGCGACGTCCGAGGTCTTTGCGGCAACTACGACGGCGAGCCAGCCAACGATTTCACGAGTCCGAAGAACTGTGTCCTGTCGAATGCCGAACAGTTCGTTGGATCCTACGCTTTAACGTCGAGCGAGTGCCAGGGACAGGCTTTGCAAAACGCGAAGAAAGCTAACCAGGTGGATTGCATCCGTAACACTGTTCGTCTGGGCAATGTCGTTAGCGACCGTGAGGCTGGACGCTCCAGAAGCGGAAAGAATAACTGGGGATTCCACAAAAACATTGACGACAAAAACCAGGGCTCCAGTCTCAAACACCACTGCATCACTAGTCGCACGAAGATCATTGAAGAAGCCGATCAGATCTGCTTCTCATTGAGGCCCGTGCCAACTTGCACTTCCGGCTGCAAAGCGGTTGTTACCAAGGCCAAAGTGATGCCATTTTATTGTATGCCCAAGGGAGAGCCTGCCCAGCAAATGGTCGCCCGCATCGAACAAGGCGCCAATCCTGACCTTAGTCAGAAGGAGCTATCGAAAAAGTTAAGCTTCGATATGTCCGTGCATTGCCACGCTGCGTAAAATAGTCAGTAGCATAGAGTAAAGAATAGTGTGCTTCGACTATTGTATCGCTGATGAGTAAATGTAAATACCGGGATGATGGTAATATAGAATAGCAAATAATAAACAAACAAAAAATAATAAGGTTTAATCGATTTCGGAGAACTGTTTTTCATTTCGTCACTGGACTTTGACATGCCTAAGCAATCTTTATTTTCGTCAACGGCCCGACGCACGGAGACTAACCAAATCTATCACAGATAACGCGCACTCGCTTGGAGCTAAAGATTCGTGACCTCTTATCCGGTACTACAATATTTGTCGCGAACGAGCACATTGATCGCACTACGAGGTGCGATGGATCTTGTGGATCGTAAAAATCAACCCATCCGTGCGTGTCCGACAGCTGGGGAGATTAAACAGCACGAGAGCGAATAAACTTACTCATCGGGGGGAGGCGTTCACGGTCGTAGGTCACTCGCTCAAGAAGATATTACGATATTAATAGTAAATGTTAAAGCAGAAAGCCTCACTGCACACTACGCAACGATCCGTTGGCCGTACCATGTGGGGCCGACTGTTCCTTGTCTTTCTCGGTGAGTGTCCGAAAATCCAACGGTTAAATTGATCGAACGATTAATTATAGTTTATTTAAGTGAAACAATATCGAATTCCATTCGTCATAAGCATTGCTTACCCATTGACAGGGCCTAAGTACACGGGCAATGATCAGTTTCAATAGACTCGGTTGCCTTCGAGAGACTTTTTGGAGTTTTTGTATCCCGCCGAGTGCGACATCTATGAAAATGGGACAGTTCCCGTCTCGAAGTGTACTCTTTAGTCCTAAAGATAGTCGTATCTGAGGGTATCGTCTCCAGTGCCTTGCATTCTCGTCGAGTTATCGAGACTGGAAAAAGTTAATTGGGATCGACCTTTACCTAATGCCGGTAAAAGTGAGCTTGACCGGGGTCATTATTAATTTCAAGCAATTGCTTTTAATTTTCAGTCGGCGGGGCCAATGCCGAACACTTTCAAGCATGGAAGACCGACAGTGAGTACGAATTCGACGTTCGCAGTAGAACCCTGGCCTCTCTGCGCGATGTAACCAACGAGTACACCGGCATTGTACTGCGGGCCCGATTGACGGTGAGGCCGAAGAGCGAGAATACTTTGGAGGCCAAGGTGTGGAAGGCTCAGTATGCTCAGATCAGAATGGCAAATGGCCGGAAAGGCGACATTCCGGACAACAAGCTCAATCTCAAGCAGTTCCCGATTTCGGAGAAGGTCTTCGAGATCAACATGAGAAATGGCGTCATTCGCGAGCTGATTGTCGAAAATGACGTACAGAACTGGGAATTAAACGTGCTCAAAAGTATCGTCAGTCAGCTTCAGGTTGATACCCAGGCCGGGAATTCGACAGCCTCGACAAACAAGCAAGAACCCGAGGGTGACCGCAACAACGCCAAGTTCAAGACTATGGAGGATTCAGTAGGTGGAAAATGCGAGGTACTTTACGAGATCAGCAAACTTCGCAAGCCCGTTCTTCGGCGTAGTCCGGAATTGGTGCCGATGCCTCAGCTGCGCGGCAAGGGTAAGGTCATCGACATCGTCAAGACCAAGAATTACAGCAACTGCGAGCAGCGAATGGGCCATCACTTAGACATCCCCGGATCGAACAGGTGGGAGCCGGGAACCAACGGCGCCGGGAAATTCATATCGAGATCTTCGATGAGCCGAATCGTCATCACCGGTAATCTCAAGACCTTCACGATTCAGTCTTCGGTGACGACGAACGACGTCATCATGAACCCGAGCCTTTACGACAACCTTCCTCAAACCGCCTTCCCGGGAAACAAGGGCGGCATGGTCAGCAGCCTGGTGAACCTGACCCTCGCGAAGATGGGCCCAGTCTCTTCTGGTCCCTGGTCGACTCCTGCCTATCCCAGGTCCACCGGAAACCTCGTCTACAGTTCCGGCAACTCCATCCAGAGCGACGAGGACCAATCGTACTGGCAGCCGGGACCCACCCTGAACGACGCTCCGTCTACGCCTCTGTTGCCGTTCTCCGGCCGGTACCAAGTAAGATCGATCAACAAGTCCGAAGAGGTTGATCTTGTGACGGCGGCGAAGCGCGTCGCCAGTCAGATCGGCAGCGACCTCCAGAATCCGAACAACATCACCGACGAGCAGACACTCGAGAAATTCACAATTCTCGCGAGACTGATCCGCACGATGAACACCAAACAGCTCGCCGAGGTTCAGAGCGAAGTTTATCAATCGGAAGACGAGATGGATCCCCATGACGCTTCCCAGGCCGTGCGCTCGAACACCTGGGCTGCCTTCCGCGACGCAGTCGCTCAGGCCGGTACCGGGCCGGCTCTGGTCACTATCAAGAACTGGATCAAGGAGAAGAAGGTCGACGGTCCTGAAGCCGCCTCGGTCGTTGGAACTCTTTCCCAGACCGCAAGGACACCGATTCCGGAATACATTGACGCTTTCTTCGTGAGTATCAAGTTTTCCGTTCGAAATGGCTGCTGTGTTGACTCGACAACTTATCGGTCCTACCGGAACTTCCTGATTTCTAGGAATTGGCCACTATGCCCGAAACTACCAACCAAGTGATCTTGAACTCCACAGCTATGACCACCTTCGCCGAATTGCTAGGCTCCCAAGTGGATCACCAAAGTTCTCACAACTGTTACCCTGTTCACAGCTTCAGTTGTCTTTCCTCTAAGCGCAATCCTGCGATCTCCCGCGACTACGTTCCTTATATGTCAGATCAACTGAAGAAATCGATCGAGAATAAGGAAGCCGCCAAGTCCCACGTGTTCATCCGCGCCCTGGGAAACATCGCTCATCACAATATTCTGACTATTTTCGAGCCTTATCTCGAGGGCAAGATTCCCGTGTCAATTTTCCAGAGAACCTTGATGGTATTTTCCATGAATAAACTCGCTTCCTTCAGACCTGAACTCGTTCGGGGAGTCCTATATAGAATCTATCAGAACACCGCTGAAGCTCATCAGGTCCGTTGCGCTGCTGTCGTCGTCCTGATTTGGACCAACCCTCCTGAGAGTATGCTCCGGAGGATGGCTGAGTTTACTAACAGCGACCACAGCAAGCAAGTCAACGCCGTGGTGAAATCGACTATCGAATTGGCCTGCAAGCTCGGGAATCCCGAATATAAGGATCTTGCTCAGAAAGCACGCAAAGTTCGTTTCCTCTTGAACAAGAAGTCGTACAATCGCAAGTATTCGAATACTTACTTCTGGGACAGACTCGACACAATTAATATCGCTCACCAAGCGCAAGCGTATTTCGGCAGCGACGATAGTTTCTTTCCTCAAGCATTCTACACCAGCATGAAAGCTATATACTTTGACTTCCAAGCACTCAAGTTTGAATCAGCGGCGATGGTGTCCAGCGTCAAGGAACTGTACAGGGAGTTACGGAAACAATTCAAGCCGCACAATGAGAAGTCCAAAGGTAATCACCAGGGGATCCAATTCTCGCCGGAAAATATCGCTAAACTGTTGAAGTTCGAAGACGACGAGGAGGACTTGGAAGGTGTAACGTGGACGAAGTCCAAGTACGTCAACACATTTATGTCTTTCGACAAACAAAGTCTTCGGCACATTCCTGAGCGTAAGTTTGAAGATTTTCATCTAACATTAACCAATACCTTGTGGTCATTTTTCGTTGAACCAATGTAAAAATTCTTTATATAATCTCATACATATTTGTTTTTGTAGTCCTGAAGAAGACAGCCGCTTCCCTGAAGGAAGGCCGCAACTTCAACATGGCTAAGCTGGAGAGTTGGGACCTGGCTCTGAGCTTCCCAATGGAATCCGGATTTCCCTTCGTCTATACCTTGAAGGTTCCCGCTTTACTGAAAGTTTCCGGTTCCGTCAAAGGTGAAAACGCTTCCAATGCTGTACAAGGCTCCGTTGATCTTCGTCTCGTGTATTCGGTGCGAGTTCAGGCCAGACTTGGCTTCGTAACGCCCTTCCGACATCGGCACTACGTGGCTGGCGTGAACAAGAACCTTCAAGTATACGTGCCAATTCACGCCGAGGTAAAATACGACAAATCTGAGAAACAGGTGACACTGAAGATCCAACCGACTGAGCAGAACGAGGAGAGCAAGATCGTGCACTACTCAATCGTGCCTTTCTTATCTCATCATAATATTCTCGACTTATTGCCGGTCATGAAAGACGAGCGGACTCATAAGCTGTGGTCTTTCGATACATCGAATGAACGAAGTGAATACGGTGTACTTACTCGAGGACTGAATTTCAAGTTCGAGACCGCACCGGCGGGCCCATTCTTATTCAGGAATGGCTGGGTCTGGGATCTACCGGGAGATGCAACATTCCCCTTCGCCGAGGCGAACATTGAACCGAGCAAGACTGAGCTGACCATGATACCAAGTCCCTCCAGCGAGCAATCCATAATACTGACTGGTTCGTTTCAGACTCTTGATGATGACGCGACTAAATACGACGGGAATAGAAGCAACTCAAGTCGCAAAGGAAAGATACCCAAAATTAAGAGTAAGAAAATTAACGATCCAGAACGCAGGAGTGAACTTTTAAAAGAAGTCGCCGAAGGAATTGCAGCCGTCGACGCTTTTGTCATCGATCTCGGCGTTGAATTACCCGGACAAGAGCCATTGACGTGCATTATGACTACGGCTTTCGCAAACAGCGAAGTCGAAGAGAAATTTCGAGGTTTGAGTTACTGGAGTTGCACCGACGGTCAATCCCAAAGCTGGATGGAGTCATGCGTTGATCTTAAAGGCAAACGGCCCAAATCTTCCGTCATCGTCGATGATGACAAGTCCACTTCTCCGTCCAGAAGTTTCGACGTGGATATTCGCTTCGGAAATACTTGTACAGAAGGTTACAAGGTCCAAATTCATGGAAAACAGAAGCAGTCCGAGGCTTTCAAGAAGGCTGTGTACGAACCTGCGATGTTAGAATGCATGAAAGGAATTCAGACAGGCGTGCAATCTACACCAGCTTGCATGGAGGCCAGAGCCATAAACTCGACCATGGACAAGTCTCGTGTCATTATCAAATTCGATCCGGAAATTGGGATCAACATGGCACTTCAGAGGAACAAGAGGATCCTCACCGATCTCTTCCCGGAATTGGAATTAAGATATCACTACGATGAATCTATTGAGAACAATACCGTGGTAGTTTCCATGATTTTGGTTCAAACAAAACCCGAATACCAAGCCAACATTGCGATCAAAACGACCGATCTATGGTTCGCAGCCACGGATGCCGATATCGACCAATTTGCTGTTCTCGTTACGAACGCTGAGCCCGATCTCTCGATAAACGATCGTCTGAACATGAACTCGGACGACGACAGCGTCGAACAACGTGAGTATACTGAATGCACTTACACCGAGTACACTCTCAATTAATCTGTTTTCCAAGATGTTTCCTATAATTATATTAACATCTTCTTGTGTTTAGACATGTGTGTGATCGATTCGGAATCGGCAACGACTTTCGACAAAGTAACTTACTCCGTCGAACTTGGCAAGTGCTGGCACGTAGCCATGACGACTTACCCCAAGATCAACAAACATAGTAAGGCAACTGAGCAGTTCGACGAAGACATGGAGGTCAGCGTTGTCGTGAGACATGCCCAAGAAAACAAGAAGGAAGCTAAGATCGTTCTTGGTAAAAAACTGCTAAAATTAACGTCAGACGGCACCAAGGTTCGCGTTCAACTCAACGGAAAGACCGTCGATCTTGACGAGAAGCGCAGCTACACACAGAAGAACGATGAAGGAGACGTCGACTTCGAGATCATTCAACGGGCCGATGGTTCCATCAGGCTGTCCTTGTCGAAACACGACGTGAGCGCTACCTACGATGGAGAACGTGTTCAGATTGCGGTGAGAATCTCACGCCTTTTGGTCACGACGATACCGAGGCTTTAGCTCGTTGATCGGTTGACGCTGGTTTCATTGATCTCCTCTTGTTCGCAGGCATCTGGCAAGTACCGGAACGCTGTTCGAGGTCTTTGCGGGAACTACGACGGTGAGCCAGCCAACGATTTCACGAGTCCGAAGAACTGTGTCCTGTCAAAAGCCGAACAGTTCGTTGGATCCTACGCCATAACGTCGAGCGAGTGTCAGGGACAGGCTTTGCAAAACGCGAGGAACGCTAACGAGGCTGATTGTACTCATAACACTGTTCGTCTGGGTGATCCGGATAGCAAGAGCGATGACTGGAACCAGGCCTCCCATCCAAGACATCATTGCACGACTAAGCGCAACAGGGTCCTTAAAATCGGCGATGAGATCTGCTTCTCGGCATGGCCCGTGCTAAGCTGCGCGGTCGGCTGCAAACCACTCTATACCGAGTCATACGGGGCGCCAATGTATTGCATGCCCAAGGGTGAGACTGCCCAGCAAATGATTGACCGCATTGAACAAGGCGCGGATTTCGATCTTCAGAAAAATATCACTATTCACAATCAGCGATACGGACGGTTCGATACGCCCGTGCATTGTTACTATTTGCCATCCTAAAATGATGAGTAGTCATTGGCATAGAAATAAAGGACGTTGCGAGAGCAGGCGGTTACAAAGACCTAGATGCTCGGCACAGTGGGCTTCGTCTATTGTATCCACGATGAGTAATGTAAATGTCAGTATGATAGCAGTATAGAATAGCAACTAGTAAACGACGAAAGAATGAAAAAATAACATTTAATCGATGTGTAAAAATTGATTCCCATTTTTTACATTTCACCTTGACTGACTTTCATTTCTCATCGACTCCCGAAAAATGGGATATTTAAACGTGATGTCACGTCATACCGAAAGTGCGTCACTAACGCTCTGAAAATTTTATTTTTCGTATTTCCGGTATGATATATATGATATCATATATATCATACCGGAAATACGTTATTTTCGGTTGAAAATCAATTTTTCAATCGGAAATGACATCATACTGAAAATTTTTGGTACCGAAAATACGTCACTTTCAGTCGAAAACGAGATTTTAATACTGGAAGTGACCTGTTTGTAGTGTTAGAGGTCGAGAGGAAGAATTATTTTTGAGGCAGTAAAACAGCCTTCAACTATCCTTTAATTATGCAACACGTTAAGTATGCGACACACAACAATGTCGATGTGTCCATCCTAGGTTACTTGACATGTTATACGAAGCTTCTATCTTCTCTCTACAATTGTAGTCACGTAACAGTCATGTGGTCGTGAATGAGAATTCGGACTTGTGAGTTTGAAAATATTATGCATACGATCGACATGTTGGAAGATAACGTATAATAAACATATAAGAGCCAATATACTTATCGCCGGGGTTCGTCGCTACGACGACAATAGGTCACGCTGATGAAGCGCAATTGCCATATAAAAGTTCCCGCGACGAGGGCTCAACAGTTCACTCGTAACTGAGCAATTCTATCAGCGACATAATGTGGTGTAGTTTGTTTTTTCTGCTTCTTGGTAAGTTTTTCGCCGTACAACAATTAACTTCGTGAAAAGTTCTACAGTATTTTCGAGTAATACGTTTATTACGTGCTGTCATAGCAATGGTGTTCTACAGGATTAATAGCAATGTTAAACGATTATTTTTAATTTGTAGTTGGTGCAGTGAGTGGCGGACACTTTCAAGCATGGAAAACCGGCATGCAATACGACTACCAAGTCCGCAGTAGAACAATGACTGCTCTGCACGATTTATCCCATCAGTACACAGGCATTATAGTAAGAGCCCATTTGACAATTCGGCCGACGAAAGAGGACACATTGAAGGCAAGGATATCGCAAGCTAAGTACGCCCAAATCCACACGAAGCTGCCAGACGGCTGGGAGTCAAGAATTTCTGACGACATGCTTGACTTGCAACAATTGCCGATGTCGGGAAAGGTTTTTGAGATAAAAATGAGGCACGGGGTTGTCCGTGACTTGATGATCGACAAGGACGTTCCAACCTGGGAAATCAATGTACTCAAGAGTATCGTCAGCCAGCTGCAGGTGGATACTCAGGGCGAAAATATGATCTCGGGATTCAATCAAGCACCCGCAAAGGGCCGCGTCAACGCCATGTACAAAACCATGGAGGATTCCGTCGGTGGGAAGTGCGAAGTTCTTTACGATATCAACAACGTTCCAGACTTTGTTCTCCGCAGCAGACCTGAATTGTTACCGGAGCCGCAGTTTCGTGGCAACGGTGGAGTCATTGAAATCATAAAGACCAAGAACTTCTGCAACTGCGAAAAACGAATCGACTATCACTTCGATACTTCCGAATCGCACAACTGGGATCTATGTGCGGACGGCAATGGCAAGTTTCTGTCGAAATCTGCCATCAGCCGACTTGTCGTTACGGGCAATCTCAAGACTTTCACCATTCAATCATCGATTACCACCCACAAGGTAATCCTAAGTCCGAATCTTCACGAAAATAAGAAGGGCATGGTAGGCAGCAGGGTTAACCTGACTCTCGTCAGCATGGGTGCTCTTACATCCGATCCGTGGTTGCCGCATACGAGAGTCGAATCCGTTGGAAACCTCGTCTACAATTATGACAATCCGTTCGCCGTATCGGGTGAGAATCGTCACGCATATCGACCGCGTTCAATACCCAAATCACTCAACAGCGAAGAGGAGTGGGACCTTCGAAATTCAGATCATGGGCGCGTCAATGACCACGATGGATTCACTGCAGCCCCGTCTTCGAGTAATGAGAACCTCTTTGAGGGCAACGACGAACAGTTGTATTGGCAGTCGACACCAAACTTGAACGAACCTCCGCATACCCCTCTGTTACCTTTCTTCCTGAAAGATCGAGGTATATCGATCAATGGTTCCGATAAAGTTGACCCTGTGATGGCCTCGAAGAGTCTCGTTATCCAGATCAGTCATGATCTCGAGAATCCAAACAGGATCACCGACGAGCAGACCCTTGAGAAGTTCACCATTCTCGCGAGGCTAATCAGAACGATGAGCACTCAACAGATTGCCGAAGCTCAATGGGAAATTGATCAATCCACCAACGGGACGGATTCTCATGGCGAGAACGAGAGCGTACGTCGCAACAGTGAGAGCGTTTTCCATGACGCTGTTGCTCAGGCCGGTACTGGGCCAGCTTTGCTTATGATAAGGAAGTGGATCGAGGACAGGCGGATCACGGGTGTCGAGGCCGCCTTGGTGGTTGGTGTTCTTTCCAAGACCGCCAGATCACCGACTCCGGAATACGTTGATGCCTTCTTCGTAAGTACATTACACACCAGGAACTATCCCACTGATGGTAACCACTTGTTATTGCAATCAATTCAGCAGTAATCACGATTAAACGTTCTTCCATTCCGCAGAAAATCGTTACCATGCCGGAAGTTACCAGCGAGGAGTTTCTGAATTCAACGGCGATGATCACGTTCGCCGAATTGGTTCGTTACTCGCAGCTGAATCACGATACCGTTCAGTATCATCACTCGGAGAACAGTTTCGGTCATCCGTCCCCGAAGCACAATCCAGCAATTTTCCGTGACTACATTCCATACATGGCTGATCAGCTGAAGAAATCAATCGAGAATAACGAATTCGCCAAGTCCCACGTGTTCATCCGTGCGCTGGGCAACATTGCTCATCCGAGAATTCTATCGATCTTTGAGCCTTATCTCGAAGGCGATATCCCCGCTTCAACTTTTCAAAGGCTCCTGATGGTGTTCTCTATGAACCATCTTGCCTCGCTGAGGCCTAGACTGGCTCGAGGTGTATTCTACAGGATCTACCACAACACCGCGGAGACTGACCAGCTACGTAGCGCCGCAGTGACTTTTCTTATGCTGACGAATCCTCCTGCGATCATGCTTCAGAGGATGGCAGAATTTACGAACTACGATCACAGTAGGTCGGTTAACGCTGCGGTAAAGCGGGCCATCGAATCAGCCAGCAGACTTACGACACCGGAATCACAAGATCTTGCGAAGAAAGCGCGCAACGTTCTTAACCTCCTGAACAAAGAGCATTACGACAATATGGAATCAATCAATTACTTCAGTGACTATGCCGCGAGCGAGTGGAACCTCGCTTACCGTACGCACGCCTACGTGGCCAGTGACAATTTCATCGTTCTAGCTTTATACGCGAGTCTCGAAGCAAAATACGGTGACTTCGAGGTACCAAAATCCGAGATCGGCGCCTTGTTGTCCAGCTTCCAGCACGTCTACAATGCGTGGAGGGAAGTGTTCAAAAGTGGTTCTGAGGACGATACCGAGAAGATCAGGAACAACGAATTCGATCCGGCAAACATTGCTAAGCTGTTGAAGATTACGAGGGAAAACAAGGACAATTTAGAAGGTGCTTTCTGGACTAACTCCAAGTACAACAACAAATTTATGTCTTTCGACAAGAACAGCTTCCGAAGGATTCCTGAGCGTAAGCATGTTGATGTTTTTTTTATTGATGATGGTTTTGTTTTGATCATTCGATACGAGGTAATTCTGAATAACACTTCTTCTTTTTCAGTTGTATGGAAGGCAAGTGCTTCTCTCAGAGAGGGGACCAACTTCAGCGTGGCAAATATAGAGAGTTACGACATGACTCTGAGTTTTCCAATGGAATCTGGATTCCCCTTCGTTTATACTACGAAAGTCCCGGTTATGATGAAACTGTCTGGTTCCATCAAAGTTGAGGAACCATCGTACTCCGTCAAGGCGTTCATCGACCTGCGTCTCATGTATTCGATGCAGATTCAGGGCAGGCTTGGGTTCGTAACACCGTTCGAGCACCAGCACTACATGGCCGGTGTTAACAAGAACCTGCAGGCTTATGTGCCAATTCGAGCTGAGATCAAGTATGATAAATACGAGAAGCGCATCACAATGAAACTTCAGCCAATCGAGCAGAATGAGAAAATTGGGCTCGCCCACTACAGCCTCGTGCCCTTCACATCTCGGCACAGTATTCTCGACATGTCACCAGTTATGAAGGGCAAGGAGACTCGCAGGCTGATCAACGGCAAGGTGTGGCATCGGTCGACTCGTGCGAGGAACGTCAATTTCGGGATGGAGGCCGATTCAGCGTCAAGTTCTGGCGGCAGCATGGATCGTTCAAACTGGGACCCGATCGCACGTTTGATCTTCGCACTCGCCGAAGATAATCCCGAATACGCGAAGGCCGACATCTCCTTGGAACCAGACGAATCCGGCGAACAATCCGTCATCCTCGACGGCTCTCTTCACCTCATCTTCAATGACACGACCGTGTACGATGAGAACAGGAGCAAAGCAATCCCGAAGGCAACGGCCCCAACGATAACGAGTAAAAAACGGTATGACCCTCAACGCACGAATGAGCTAATGAAGGAAGCTGCGAAGGGAATCTCGGAAGCTGATACCTATGCGCTCGATCTTGGTGTTGAAATTCCCGGAAAAGAGCCGTCTCAGATACTTGCGACTGTAGCTTACGCACGCAGCCTGATCGACGAGAAATCTCGTGGGCTGGCCTACTTGAGGCTCATCGATCCTCAATGGCAGATGGAATTCGAATCTTGCATTGGTCTCGAAGCCGTATCGCCTAGAATCTATACGATCCAGTCACAAGATAGAATTTTCTTCAAGGACCCCGATAAGTTCAGGAGCTTCGATGTCAATTTTCGACTCGGCACGACATGTGACACTGGCTTTCAGACTCAGATCCATGTAGACCAGGAACAGACCGAGCAGTACAGGAAAGGTGTCCGCGATCTGCAAGTTCTGTCGAAATGCATGAAAGACGTAAGGGCAGGTGCCAAATCTACGTCAGCTTGCCGAATCGCCGGTGACAAGATCTACACGATGGACAAGTCTCATATGACTATTAAATTTGATCCGAAAATCAACGATTTCCGAGAGGAGATTCCAAAATATTTCGCGATCATCGAAAATGTCGTTCCCGGCATAAAATCGTCGGCTACCGAGAGAACAGCCAACGATGAGTCCATTGGCGACAACGCTTTGGAACTTTTCATGAACGTTGATCTGTTCAATAATGTCGCTAACTTGTCATGCGAATCTTTGGAACAGCGTTTGACAGCCGAGGGCTTCACAATACCATTTGGATTTCCCGTCATGAATTTGCATCCGGATCTTTCTGATGCGAATGAACGTTTGATCATGAACTTGACTGATATGAACTCCCTTCACAGTGAGTTTGTCGAATCGTGGAATTGATCTATTTATTTTGACTTGATCTGCCTTTATCAATCTACCGTGAAATTGTCTTGTTTTTAGGCACGTGCGAATTCAAATCCAACGAGGCAACAACCTTTGATAAAGCAACTTACCCTCTCGAACTTGGCAAGTGTTGGCACGTCGCAGCGATTACCTACCCAAAGTTCAACACCAGGGCCACGGGAAAAATCTGGAACGATCTAACTGTTCTCGTGAGAGACAGCGAGGGCAGCAGTAAGGACGTCCATATCATTATTGGAGGAGGCGATGAAGTCGAGTTTACGCTGGTCGGCTCCAAGATCAACGTCACCCTGAACGGAAGGACTGTCGACATGAGCAAGAAGAATGACACCGAAGGCCCCGACTTCGACTTACTTCAAGAACCGGATGGTTCCGTCAAGCTTTCTTACCCGAGATACGAGCTTGACTTTCTCTACGATGGAAATCGCGTTCAGATCAAGGTAATCATTTTATCTGCCTCTCCATCAATTTGTCGCCCTGGATCACAAACTAACTGACACTAATTTTATTGATTTCCGCACAATGTCAGGTGTCCGAGGAATATCGCAACGCCATTCGAGGGCTCTGCGGCAACTACGACGGCGAGTCGGCGAACGATTTCGTAAGTCCTAGAGATTGTCCTCTACCGAAGTTCGAAGAGTTCGTAGGTTCTTTCGCGATGACATCGAACGACTGCGAGGGTCCGGCTGTAGAAAATTCGAGGAAAGCTACCGATGCCCTCTGCGAGCATAAGTCCGGTCGATTGGGTAACGTGGTGACCGACCGTGACGCTGGACGTCCCAAAATCAAAGATAGCAGCTGGGGTTTCCACGACAGGATGTACAGTGAAGTCGGAAATGGCCAGGAATCCGGCAAAGGCAGGCGATGCACCACCATGCGCACCAAAGTCATTGAGAAAAACGATCAGATCTGCTTTTCCTTGAGACCGATGACAACCTGCTCTCCCGGGTGCAAAGCAAGGCACACCAAACCGAAAGTCATACCAGTTTATTGCATGCTCAAGGATGCGGGAGCCGAGCAAATGGCTGAACGCATCGAGCAAGGCGCCAATCCCGATCTCAGCCAAAAGTCGCCATCAAAGAAATCCGTTTTCGATATTCCCGTGCACTGTCATGCTGAGTAAAATGACTAAAAATTCGAAAGTGCCGAACGACCAGAATATGTTGCAGAACTAATGCTGTATCCACTAACAATAGTGTCAGTAAGAGTAGCACATGATGAACGACGACCGAATAACCAGTAAAATGTATTCGGTATCTGAAATTTGGTTTCCGTTTCTTAATTTTACCCTCATTACTTGTCGGTCATTATCGTTAATTTGCCAATCGGCAGCGATGGATTGAGTCACTGGCAATGCACGGAATTGCTTAGGCGCTGCCGGGATGAGTAAAAAAAAAATATAAAAATTTGAAGACCAAAAATGCTGAATATTGTATATGTATATCTGTTTAGTTGTTTGCAAGGCGTCAAAGGTGAATAATTTCATTTCAGCAATTTATGTATAACATGTATGTGCAATATAGATATTGATTTATACCTTCTTATCATATAAGAGAATAAAAAAGCGCAGCAATTTAGTAGAGTTATCATCCATTTAACACACATAATAGTCAGTACGTGCGAGATGCGCATTTGCTTTTATTTATACATCGTATTCAGAAACATCAAACGGCGTAGCATACGTAAGGCGAACGCACAGCACTAGTTCCAGTGCGCACGTATTTTTATCGAGGTAGAGATGCTTGGCAATTCAACTTTGAAAAGGGTTAAAAGTAAAAATAATTCAACGATGACGACGAATCATTTTACAATCGGTGTTACACATTCGCAAATAAAATTCTTTCCAGGTGACAATATATAATAAAAATCTGTCGGATTTGCCAAACTAATTTGTATAGTCAGAGCCCTTTTTTTACTTTTTTCTGATTTTCAGGGATTGCAGCATTGACGCTGTAATTTGAGCTTTGTACTAATAATTTTTGGGGGCCATGAATTGGCTCGCCTAGGGGGCCATCAATTTTAAATCCGCCACCGCCAATCAAAACATAAGCGGCGATGTTTTTCTCCGTGAAACTATATTATAGGGATACCATACTCAGTGGTTTCCATGTACCTAGTTACAAGGTGTTTCTAAGATACCTTTGAGAACACTGTTGCCGAATATCTGAATTATTGCTATGAAACACAATGTACAGAGTGCAATAGAAATTAGTGCTGAGTCGTGACTTAACTTCGTTGAGGGTTCGCGGAAGCAGAGTGAATTGTCTCAATAGAATGATTACCTTCAATGAAACGGAGGGGCATTACTCACGCATCGTTTTATGTTTACATTAACACGTCATGTGCAGTTTGTCGTACGCGACTGCACGATAGTGCTACCATGTATCGTAGTATCTACTGTCGGTAACGATTTACAAAATAACGGTTACATAATAAAATTAGACGAGGCGACATCTTACAAGATTGCATATAAACGAAAGCGAGCCAATTTGTAACTCGTTAGGATCAATCATGGTAGGTCAGATTAATCGAGCAAACTTAGTATATAAGCTCTCGCAGTCGCGACTGAATACTTCACTCTCAACGGAGCTATCGTGTAGTCACCATGACGTGGCGTCAATTGTTTGTCGTGTTTCTCGGTACATATTTGACAGAGCAACAAAGCACCTTGTTCGAATGATTAGTGCAATGTTTCAAGTGCATAATGCATGTAAATCCATTTGCGTGTACTTTTCCTTAAGATTGTTGTGTTGTAAAGTCATATATTTTATCACTTTATAGGATTGGATGTGTAGAATATCAATGGTGACGTTAAAAAAATCGTTTCTTTAATTTTCAGCGGGAGTGGCGAGTGTCGAAATAATTTCAGCATGGAAGACCGACACCGAATATCAATATCGAGTAGAGATGAAAAATGGTGTCGGTTTACCCCGTGAATACAATCAGACCACTAATATGATAGGTATATCACTCCGAGCTCTTTTGACTATCAGACCACAGACTGAGAACACTCTGAGGGCACGAATATCGAAAGCCGAGTACACCCAAATACGCTCATTTCATCAGGATTTCTGGAAGTCAACAAAATTTGAAGGCATACTCGAATTCACCGAGTTTCCGATGTCAGAAGAGACGTTCATTATCAAGACAAGTGATGGAGTTGTTACTGATTTGATTGTGAATAGTGGGGTTCCTCCCTGGAATGTTAATGTACTCAAGGGTATCGTTGGTAACCTACAGATTATTATCCCACGTGGAAATTACACGTCGTCACTGTACAAAACTATGGAGGATTCGGTCGGTGGAAAGTGCGAAGTGGTTTACGACATTAAAAGCCGCAGTACATCTGATCACAACATCGAACCGGAATTGGAGCTGCAACACGACGATGGTGAAATCATGGACATTAGAAAGTTCAAGGATTATTGCAAGTGCGAACAACGACCGAGTTATAACTTCGGTAGCGGCGAATCACTGAATAACTGGCAACAGTGTACGAACGGAAAGCCCAATTTTCTGTCCAGATCGTCATCCAGCCATATCATCGTTAACATCAAGGCTTTAATCATTCATTATGTCAACACGGAGCACACGGTAAAAATGAGTCCCATCCTTCAAAAAAATCAGGAGGGTCTAGTTGAAAGTAGGACAAGCCTGGTTCTCGAAAAAATAGCTGCGGTCTCTTCTGATTCCTGGGTGATGCCTGCCAACCTCCAATCGGTCGGAGGCTTGGTCTACAGTTCCAACAGTAGTTTCGCTGAAACAGGCGAGGATCCACTTGCAGGTCGATCTCAGGTTCATTCTGACGCCGATTGGGAATACTGTGACGATAACAAAAATGATAAGGAGTGCCGGTGGCCGACACCAAATTTGGATCAAGTTCGGTTTACGCCTCCGCTGCCGTTGTTCGATAGTCATGGAAGAAAATTGGTTCACCGTGCCGATACTAATGATCGTAGTGCTATGTATAGTTCGATCGGTCACGCCACGTGGATCAGCCAAGATCTCGAAAATCCGGATGTCGTTACTGAAAAGAATACCCTTGAGAAATTTACGATTCTTGTGGATATAATACGCACGATGAACACGCGAGAGATCGACGGGGCTCGTCAATATATTTTCAAATCTGCCGCCGAGGTCGATCCCGACGACGTGACACAAAGTCACATCGCTATACATCAGAGAAGCTGGCTCGTCTTCCGTGACGCCGTTGCTCAAGCCGGTACCTGGTCGGCTCTACTGGCTATCAAGAACTGGATCACTGAGAAAACGATCGAGGGCATCGAAGCCGCATCTGTCGTTGGAGTTCTTTCAACGACCGCTAGGACAATAACCACGGAATACATGGACGACTTCTTCGTACGTACACTAGTCCATTATCTTACCCTAATCGTAATTAGTACTCTACCGATATCAGAGTTTATCAGTGATTGCAATTTGATGCATCAAGTTTTCCGCAGGAAATGATCACAATGCCCGAGACTGCTGACGAGGAGTTCTTGAACTCAACGGCGATAATCACCTTCGCCGAATTGGTTCGTCACTCGCTGGTGAATGAGGACATGGTTGGGAATAACAACGAACGTTTCTTCACTTCTGGTCGTGGGCCCTTGACGAAAAATCCTGCGATCTTCCGTGAATACATTCCGTATATGTCCGAACAACTTAAGAAATCAATCGATAACAATGAATTTGCAAGGTCCCACGTATTTATCCGTGCTCTAGGCAACGTAGCTCATCCTGCGATTCTAGCCATCTTCGAGCCTTATCTTCAAGGCGTACTTCCCGCGTCGACTTTCCAAAGGCTCCTGATGGTATTCTCCATGGATAAACTCGCTTCCACAAGACCCAGGCCCGTTCGAAGAATCCTCTACAATATCTATCGAAATACTGGTGAGGCTGATCAAATACGTTGTATCGCTGCTGTTATGCTGATGACGACGAATCCTCCCGCGGGTATGCTTCAGAGGATGGCAGAGTTTACAAACGACGATCGCAGTAAATTGGTCAACGCAGCCGTAAAGAATGCGATCGAATCGGCTAGCAAACTCACGATGCCCGAATACCAAGATCTTGCGACGAAAGCGCGCAATGTTCTTTTCATGTTGACCAAAGAGTCTTACGACGGAGTGGAATTGGTCAATGACTTCAGTGAATTGGACTCGGTTTTACGCATTCGTAATTATGTGGCCGCCGACGGTTTCATAGCGCCAGCTTTCTACTCAAGCCTCTCAGCGAAATATGGTGGTTTGAATGTGACCAACGAGATCGGCGGTATTATAGCCAGTATCCAGGACCTCTACAGTGCGTGGACGAAGTATTTCCGGACTCGCGGTACTGAGTCTAAGGAAAATAACGAGAAACCCCAATTTACACCGGACATCATCGCTGAATTGTTGAAGATAGAAAGTCGCGACGAGAAGATGGAACCGGAAGGTGTTTTCTGGACGAGGTTCGAGTACAACAACAAATTCATATCTTTCGATAAGCACAGTCTCCGACGCATTCCTGAGCGTAAGTGTGGTTGTGTTTTCATTGAATTTTCGATATTACATCCATCAGTTAAATAACATTATTATGTTCTTTAGTTTTAACGAAGGCAACTGCTTCTCTCAAAGAGGGCCGGAACTTCAACATGATAAACATAGAGAGCAATGACTTGACTCTGAGCTTCCCAATGGAATCCGGATTCCCATTCATCTACACGATGAAAGTCCCGTCTATGCTGAAACTGTCTGGTTTCGTAAAAGGTGAAAACAGTCGAGACTTCGTCAACGGATTCGTCGACGTTCGCCTCGTATATTCTATGCAGATCCAAGGCAGGCTTGGCTTCGTGACACCTTTCGACAATCAGCACTACATGGCCGGCGTGAACAAAAATTTCCATGCGTACACACCGATTCGTGCCGATTTCAACTATCAAAAAATTGCTAAACTCGCCACACTGAAACTCCAACTTGTCCGGCATGAGAGTACCAAGATTCTGCACTACAGTGTTGTCCCTTTCATATCGCGAGACAGCATTTTAAGCGTGATGCCGATCATGGACCGCGAAGAAACCATAAGGGTGCTTAATTCCGTGCCATGGAACCGGGCATTTATCGTAGGGGGCATAGGGTTGACGATGGAAGCTGACTCTGATTTACGGCCCGAGTCTAACGACGACGATCAATACTTTAATATATTGAAACGTGCTCTTGGCCTATTCACTAAAACAAATATCACATATACCAATATCGAAGTTCTTCTATCACGTACGTCACGTGACGATCCATCTGTCATCTTGACTACATCGTTTGAGACTCATCCCGACAATACAACCGAATACGATAAGGATCGAAGCGAGTCGAGCTTCAAGGCAAGTGCACCAAAGATCAACAGTGCGAAATTAAATGATCCTAAACGCAGACACGCGCTTCTCATGGAAGCGGTCAAGGGAATCGAAGCGGCCGATGGTTTTGCATATGACATCGGAATTGAAGTTAACAAACCCGTGGTTGCTGAAATCGTCATGACCGGGGCTTACGGAATCAGCAAGATCGATGAAAAATCTCGTTTTCTGGTCTACAGAAGGTTTTCCATACCCGAAAAGCGTGACCACATGGAGAGTTGCCTTGGTGTTGAAACTACGTCGCGCATAGCATCTAGGCACGAAATCAGTACTCCGTCCAGAGACTTTGACATCGATTTACAGTTTGGCGAGACTTGTGAAGATGGATACAACATACGGATTAATGGAACACAGTATCAGACCGAGGAGTACAGAGATGTTCTTTACCAGCTGCCTTCCGTGTTGGAATGCTTAAACAGTAAGAAATTGGGCATCGACTCTCAATACACTTGTCGGGACGGTTTTAAGATGACGACCATGGACAAGTCCCGGCTCACTGTGAAATTCGACCGACGAATAAGATTGACGCAGCAGCAGATCAGTTCTTTAGTTTATAGCACGATCCTATTGCAGAACGGCAGCGTGACCTTCGGTATTGACAAATTTATCCCCGACAACATTTTGATTTTTTCCTTGGACCTGGCACCATCTGGAGAGCCCGCCAGATTGACGTTCGAAACGGGCTATCTCAGATCGGTACTCGATGATATCGAGGTCGGACCATTGATTTCATCCGTTACGAACTTTCGTGATCCCTTTACTAACAGGGCCAGTTCAAACTTGAATCCAAATGAAGATTCCATCTACGAACGTGAGTACATGTAATCCTCGAATTTTTCAACAATGTCGTTTTCCAAGAGCATTTGCTCAAAATTGTCCAACATACTCTTCATTTTCAGATACCTGTGTGCTATACAACAAAAGTATAACAACATTCGATCAAAAAGTCTACCCCGTCGATGTTGACGAATGTTGGCATGTTGCCATTACGACCTTTCCGAGGACCTGCAATAATACTCGGATCATCGAGAAGATCGACGAAGACATGAAACTGAGCGTTCTAGTCGAGAACGTCTGGGATTTCAAAAATGGCGCCAAAAAGGATTTGCGGTTCATTCTCGGCAACAATGAGGTCCGCTTCAACATCATGATATCAAACATCTTAGTGTCAATCAACGAACACGAAATCCTCCTGAACGGCAAGTCCAGATACAGACTCGAGAACGGCGAAGGTCTGGAGTTGGAGGTGCTTAAACGGCCCGATAATTCCATATGGCTGTCATCTCCGAAATATGGGATCGACGCGTTCATCAGCGAAAAGCGCGTTCAGATTGGGGTGCGAATTCAATATTTTCCTCGACAATGTCAAAAGCTCTCGCACGATAAAATCATTCAACGCTTACCTATTTGATAAATTTCTTGACTTTAGCTGTCGGACAAGTACGCCAACAAAATTCGAGGTCTCTGCGGCAACTACGACTTCGAATCCGACAACGATTTCACAAGCCCAAAAGACTGCGTTCTGACGAAACCCGATGAATTCGCTGGCTCTTACGCGCTGACTTCGAGCAGGTGCTGCGGACCGGCTCTGGAGAACTCGAAGAAAGCAGAAGCAGCCGTCTGCCTGCGTAAGTCTGGACGGATAAGAACTGAGCAGAAGGAATGGAAATACTTCGATGAGACTGACAGTGGCGATGAGCTCTGAAGCTGAGAGCTGAAGCGCCAGTTAATTCGATGTCGAAGCTTGCTAGTAAATGCTTCACTTATGCAATTTTTTATATGCGCTATGATCAACGTCGTACATCGAATGTAGATGATAAACGCCGAGTGGAATACATAATGATATCTCAAACAATTGATCCTCAGGTACGGAAGGGTATTTTTTTGCCAAGAGCAAATCGTATGTTCCTTATAATTCATTCATTGCTGTCTCTGGCTACATTCTTTGAGGATAAAATTGTTCTTAAAATTTTGGTGCCTTGATAACTGTGTCTTGAGCTTTCTCTCTTCCATGAATTTTTCACTGTAAATGCCATTTGTTGACGAGGGTAATCTTTCGCCAGGTGCCAATTCTGTTTTACCGGACTTTGCGACGAATATTCATCCTCAGTGGCTTCTTTACTTGCAGGTAAAACGAACCGGCGAGCACTGTCGCAGGCTCTAGCAAATGATACACTTATGCAATTTTTCTTCTTGCAGTATGACACGCACTATGAAATGCACATGGAATACATAATGAACTTTAAAGAATCGATCGCCAGGTGAGACATTCTTTATCACTGAAGTCACTTTTTTCTACCCTCTCAGATCTACCCCATAATTGACTAAATTTTAATGAATTTAGAAAATTTAATGAATTTAGAAAAAACAACTCGTCTTCTAAAGTGAATCGATAAAAAAAATCTGAATAAATTGCCAAACGGTACTTTCAAATGATACCAAAATATGGCCAATTGTAGCATAGATCTGAGAGGGTTGGAAAAAAAAGTCGCCGAGTTGACAGAGAATGTCTCGGGTACGGTAATGCACTTTTTTCCCCGAGAGCAAGCCGTGTGTTCCTTAATTCGCACGTTTCTGCAGCTGGCTACATTATTTGAAAATGAAATAATTCTCAAAGTTTCGGAAAGCTGTGCCTTGAGCCTTCTCTCCTCCATGAATTTTCCACCGTAAATACCATTTGTCGACGTGGGTAATCTCTCGCCGGGTCCCGATTCTGTTTCACCGTACTTTACGACGAATATTCGTCCTCGGTGGCTCCTTTGCTTGCGGGTAAAACGAACCGGCGAGCACCATCGTTGGCGATCCTCCTAAATCCTACCTTAGCTTTACTTTAAGATGGGAGGAAAAAGGGAACCGCAAAGCGAACGCGAGCTTTCCCCCGGCATATATCCCTGCTCTCTTAGCCGCAAGGAAGAAACGGCTTAGAGGAACGATACCACTCCTGCTTTCGCCTCAGGATTAGCCCTACCATTTCCTGCCGACTGTGTCGCTATCGCTTCTCCGCTTGCACTCGCTAGAGAAACCGCGCTTCAAATTCAGCGACGTGACATTATTTGATCGACAATTTTCCGTACAATGATGTGAACAATTTTCATTTGAGCATCTTCGCACGATTGACTCATCGGCAATTCTCTATACGGATATATTTGTACACCCTCATTATAGTTTGCATTTATTCAAGCCCAAATATTATTGACCTTCATCAGCATTGACTTCCGAATTTTTACACCATTGTTATCGCACCCTCGAAAAAATCATTTGTTTGACGAGAAACCCAGCAATAAATATTTATCTAATTAGATATTAATTTATTCGATTTTATTTTTATCAAATGAACATTTATTTAATTCAGATACATTTTTTTTTTGCGGGAGATCCTTATAATAAAAAAAATCTGGGGACGTCCAAGGAGCAGGAGGAAGATTCTTCGGTTACCAGAGCGGCTGAAGAAGCGGTCGCAGTTTTGGCACTCCTAAGCTCCGCCAGTAATATACTTATCGTGTTCATGAGAAGATTATTGCTTTTACCCGAGTGACAAAGTTTGCTCAACACGATTCTGTGAAATTTACGTTTATAACAATAATGATTCACAGAGAATGTGGAACACGCTGGCTGTGATATCGTTCTAAGTGTTCCCAGCCGTTTTCACCGTCTAAGTCGTGGAAACTAGGAGCTCTTAAAGGATTTTTGGGAATTACCGGGGGCTGCCCGAGGAAGCTCATCGTTCTTCGCTCACCGCTCGGTGGAGGCAAAAGGAGAACGGCCGGAACGAGAGAAGTCTCGCGAGATATAGCACGGAGCTGGTCGGAAATACGGATGGAGATGTGAGAGATAGAGGGAAACAAAAAAAAAAAAGAGGAAGAAAAAAGATACGAAAACGTAGGACAAGCGAGGTATGTCTTGCGGACGGTGGTAAAACGGGAGGGAAGATAAGAACGAGGAAGGATACAGGGAATCGAGTGAGAGTTAGTTTCCAATCCCCCAGTGTCTCTTCTCTCGCTTCGTTTCTTACCTCAGCCACTCGCGGGGTTTCGATTTATTCATCAAGCATCGGTAGAAACAATTTATTTACGTCGGTAATCCCCGCGGGGGACTCGATCCGCTCGGTGAAAAGCTCCGAGCGAATTTTCAGACGGGCCGAGCTACATACTCTGTCGAGTCGCTTCGCATTATTTGTGCACAGGTACACGTACGAATTTCATTATCTTTTTGTCAAAAAGTATGTTTTTAAAGATTCCAGATTTGTTCGCATTGAATCAATTATTCAAGAATCAATTATTGTTGTTAAATTACACGGCTCTAAAATCAAACGATTCGCAGTAGGTTGATTACTGCCGTTTGAGGTTTGAAGCAAATATATAAAAAAAAGAAACGATCGGGACATCAAATTTCTCGGTATAGGCAACAGGGATGAAAAACAAATTTTTCAAAATTTCATAAAATTTAAGTGGTTATTCAATTTTTTTCCTAATTTAGCAACGTACATTGCGCAGTGTTAATCCAGTAATCTTCCAAACTTGAGCTCGATTACTCCATGATTACTCAAATTAGACTGTTTTTAGTAATTAAAAAAAAAAAAAAATCAAAACCCATAAAATAATCCTGACAGTTTGGATAGATTTTTACCAAACGCAATGCCAAAGCTCTTTGATCACAATAATATATATAAAATAAAATTTGTGTGCAGTTTTAGGACGAAATTTACGCAAGAGATACCACAGACATTTAAAAAAAAATTCAGTCGCGTAAAATCCCCAGTCGTGCCACAATCTTCATACAAATTGCACTGAATAAAGTGAACACTCTGCTAATGTGCCAAATTTCAATGACTATCTCAACGACATTTAATCAATTAAAATTAATTAATTAAAATTGCTATTCAATTAGTACAGATTAAACCGGTGAAATGTCGTTAATTCGCGAGCGCATCGGGCCGGCGCTGGACCGTTCGAAGTTCTTGCTAACCGCCCGCATGCAGTGTGCCGCGAGAAAGGATTCCGTGCTCCAAACCAAATTCGATTCCAGCAGTCCGAGAGTGGTGAACACTGTAATCAAGCTCGAAAACAGTCGTGCACACAGATGACAACTCCTGGCTGTCGGAAAAAACTGTTCAACTTTTACCGCAGAATGGAGAAGGTCGCGGTCAACAGTTCTTGGCGAACTGTACAGTTCGAGATAGCCAGAAATACGGGACGATGGGGTGGGCTTTCGTGAAAAAAGTGAGGGGATGGCTCGACCGCTGCACAACTATTTAGGTCCCTATATACATTCTCCAGCTTCCACGGTGTAAAACTCCGCGGACTTTTCAAGAAGTTGAGAGAACACGAGAGTCATCGATGTAGTAACGCCGACCCCGTTTCCTTCCCAACGGCATGTAGCGCACGTACCATCTCGACGAGCTCCGTACAGCCTCCATTGGTGCCTCGACTATACGATAAGGTACATAGTGTATACGCTTCCGAGAAGTTTACCCTCGAATTGGATGAAAATTTAATCTATTAAAAAGTTTTCGAATACAATTAAAAAATTACAAATTTTCGCGATCCGAAAGTAGAACCAACTGGGGCGGTAAATGTGCCACTTTTTTATAACTATCCTTAAACGGATTTATTATTCATTCATTAACAAGTTCGAGTATACCCGGGTATGATCGACCTAGAAGTCCGTTAAGTTCATCCGAAAAATGCGAAAAATCAGTTTGCACCAACAATTTTTTTACTGCAGACAAGTAGTTTGGCACTACATTAGACAGGTAAATTAGTTACTTGCAACTAGACTACTGCTTGAGCCAGATTGCAACTGCCTCATTATGAAGATTGAGAACCGATTGAAGATTTTACATGATTGATTGCGTAAATTTTGAGCTATCCACGGTTGCAAATAAAATATATAGGGAATTATTTTCTCTGGCAAAAGGTCCGTATTGTTGCCTTCACTATCAATTTTTATCCCAGCGTACGTAGCCGGGCCTATCGATTACCCTCTCACCCTCAGCATCGCGAAAAATCGTAAAAAACCTAAAAACAAAAGAAAAACTGAAAGACTACCCCTGTCGGTGCTATAACGTCTCGTGCGAAAATCCTCTCATCCCTCCTCCGCCATCGACACACTCCGGCGCTATTTTCTCCTTAGGAGATTCTCCTCGCAGCGTCGACGAGAAATCCCCGCAGCCTGCACTGTCCGTTTTTATTCCGCTGATCTAAATCCGGCGGACCCGGCGGAGCCCGAACTTATCACCTTCCGGATAAACCAACCGGGAGAAATTTTATATATCCTGCAGTCTCGCGCGATACCTTATGAACGGAGTTCCTATATTGATCCTGCGGAGTTTCCCACCGTATGTGCAGCGGAGACTCTCGCGAACGATTCCCGAGGGAGCCATCGCGGGTACGGCAAAACTATGAGCCCTGTGTAATTTCGATGGGAAACCGAACGGCTGTCGCGAATTCGTGAATAATTCACCTCCCCGCGTCGATCGTGGACTTTCGGCCCGTCGGTCTCTCCCGCAGCCTGGTCGGATGTGCGCGAGTGAGGGTGAAACAAATGAAACACGGGTGAATCGAAGCAGGAAATTTGTGTTTTGATAGTGGACCCCATTGGCGAAAGAGGGAGGGGGGTTGCAGTCGATGCTTGACCCCGGAACAGTGAATCGCTTGAATCGTATAATATGAAAATCGATCTCCGAATCGACGGCTGTATACCGTTCGTCTGTCATTTCAGACCCTGTCAGACCGCGCCACTCTCGCGTTTACCGCGTTTCCATCGTTCGTTCGTCTCCCGTAGTTATACCAATTTCAAAACGAAGCCGCGGTATTGCCCCGTTTCGACGGAACAACATCGAGCCGGCGAGCATCGCGTCCGTGTGATACACCGCTGTCGAAATCGTTCCTCCCTGTCGAGCATCCCCGCTTGTAGATTTCCGAATTTTTAATGAAAAAAATCATTACTTTCTGTCGCGGGTGAATTTCGAGAAAAAAATATCAATCGCGATACCCACGTGTCGGAGATTTATGGCAATATGTTTTGTACGGACGGTACAGATATTTATTTGTTCATTTTTATTTTTTTCCACGAAGGCTTTGATAATGAAATAAAAAATTGACTTACTTTTTTAGAGCGGAGAATCGATCACTGCTGCCTCGTCGATGTACCGCATGTTTCGAATCCTCGTTACCTCAACTGTGGTCTGTCGGACGTTGACGTTCGTTGCTCTGTAAGATTCGATGCAGAAGAAAAAATAATGCGGATCATTGAAGAAGAGAATTCTCATACGTTTACTCAATGTGCAAGAGCTTCGTGTTTAAATATGACAATAGAACGGGGTCGAGGGTGCGATACGGAGCGAAATGTAATCATCGGGGCATTGGAGGCAGCGCTAAAAGGGCGGTGTTTAATTCAAATTCGATCCTCGCATATACACCGACAATTAGTTCATCGTGTGAGTGCGCACCGCGGCGCCGGAGATACCGAACGCATTCGCGTTATTGTTATTATGACAATTCAAGTGTCATACTATCGAAGGATTTGCAGGGGTTATCGGCACTGCAGGACTAGCTACAAATACCCACCGCGATCATGAACCTCACTGTCGAAACTCACTACTGCGGGACGATAGGTCATTGCATAGAAAAAAAATTATATGCGAAAACGTGTATTTTTAATGTTTTATATATTTAATTAATTTACTAGCGATCGGGCGCTTCGTGCCCGGCGATAGGTTCGTTTATTTATGTTATTTGTTGTTGGCAATAGATGACAAATGCTTCGTCTATTGAAACGCGATCGCCGGATAATGTATTCTTAAGGAACCGAATCTTACTTCCGATTCACATTTCGAATTCCCCTCCCGTGTGCTGTATGGAACTTGGGATTTTCGGATTTCACTCCTATATGCTATGAACGCCGAAATCTTGAGAATATAGCATATGGAAGTGAATTAGGGAGAGGGGGTACCCTACCCGTGGGAAAATGGGAAGGGAGTATGGGAAGGGAAAACAATGGCGGAGGTTTTAATTCGATATCTTGACATTTTTTTTTTCGAAAACCATTCTATATGCTACCAAACCAATGAAACAAAAAAAAAAAATGTTCCGACAGACCATTTTCGTCAAAAAATCGTAAGGGTACCCCTTCTCGTTTTCCTTGTATTCAATAATTTCAAGCTGTTCACGAGTTGGGAACGCTAAAACACAAAGGATATGCTACATAAGCCAGGTAGCTTAGGGAGTTTCGTGGGAGTTCGCGACGGCACGGTCGGCCCTACAACCTCCTTCCCGTGTCCGCCGCACACTATGCAAAGGGCAATTCCATGCAACGCCCCGTTACCCTGAATGTATCGAATTAGGCTCGGAAACCACGCGCATAGCCACGTCCAGTTATTTGCTCATTGTGGCCGAGGATAATTTGAACCGTAGGGAACTCTCTACGTGCGCCATGCTAAATCCTCGCATGAATACGCTGCAAAGGGACTGCGGTCTTGCCCCGGTTATTGCACGATCGCAGTAAGGTAAATCGACGATAGCACTTCTTATTTATGCTCCTCAATGTCGTACTGCCGTGTACACGATAAAAAATAATTTTGCAGAATGTTTATAATGCAATTTTTGTTGTACAAAAATTGTACATTGATATATAGTAAGTTAGGATAATCGCCTGTAACAGTAATTTGCGATACAAGTGCGGTAAAGAAAACTTGATACGCACGCTGCAAAGTGAGTTACACGAGCTGGACGAGTATAACTTACTTCACAGTTCGCGCATGACGATCGCTACACCTCACTAGTGTCACATAATATTTTCTGTAACGAATACAGGAGAAGTGCTACGAAGTACGAGACGCGTGCGTAAAATAAAATTGGCCCGATGTGGGCATGCGCCCGGTATTTATAGTACACTTGGCCGTCAAGCGCCACTTACGCCACTCTTGGGAGGTACGAAAAGTAGCACTTTTCATCCATCAGTTACATAATATCTTTTATTACACTCGGTGCGAAAATGGCAGTTTTACGCACGCTTCGCGTGACAAAACCATCATTTTCGCACCTTGTGAAGTAAAATTTGATACGATACTCGTGCGAAAAACTTTTTCTGAACTCATGTGATTGCAACACTCGCCTTCGGCTAGCGCTGCAAATTCACACTTGATAGAAAAAGGTTTATCGCACTAGTATCGTAATTTACTATTAACGCAACAAGCGAATGGCGCGGCCGTTTGCACCGTTTGTAGTATATGTGAATACAATACGATTGCACCGCAAATTATAAAGTTGTATGTGCAAGAGTTAATACGATATGCCACGTAGCCATATCACCTGCAATTTCCGGCTGATATGGCCAGTAAAAAAACGTTTTATTTAACATTTTGACATCCGAAACATTTGACGGAGGTAATTATCGTCTTTCGGTAGTTCATATAGACAACATAAAATGTACTAACACATGTTTTCTGCGATCGCTCCATGTTTCAACCGTAGCGTTCGGGTGATATGGCCGATCGCAAATATTTATTTATAGAGCTACAATTAAATCACGCATTGAAAGTATCGAAAGTTCCGAGTGAATTACTTCAGTTCGATGTTTCTAGAATTGGTTGCGACGAAAATTTAAATGTTCTTTTAACGTTAAACCTCCAATTTTCATTGTTCAAAAAATCATGGCCACGTCAGCTCCACTTACCCTATATTTATAATAGTCAGTTACTTTTCGTAACAATGTGACTGCGAAGCCGGAACGCATGAGTCGGTAATTTAATTAAAGCTCTAATTTCTCGTTAATTTGAGTCTCGAGGGGTCCGCGTTGTATTATGGCCTTCCGAGGGTAGGCGGAGAAGAGAGGGAGTTGAATTTTGCACCGCTACTTTGTTCAACAGGGTTATATTTGTTCACTTATTTACCGTGCCGCAACGTAGTACTGTAAATACATAAGTGCGGTTCTTTCAGGTATGTTTAATTCAAGCCCGTAGTCGCCGCCGGGATCCGCGGCAACGGCGGCGGAGAACTACGCTCCCGGTGAAATGGAAGAGACAGGCTTTCACGAACAAGTGGTACGAGCAGACCTTTCGGCCTTACAATTGAACTTGAAAAATGGAAGATTTCGAAGGCGAAGCCAAGGAGAAGCCGACTACGGAGCCTCGTTCGAGCTTTTTCTTTTTATTGCTCCTTTTTTTTTTAGAAAAGTAAAAATTAAGGATTTGTTTTTTAAATAAAAAATTCACTTTTAAAGTATTATACATATATATTTTAAGCCTGATTGAAGAGATAAGCTATGGTGCATGCGTCTCCATAGGCTCCGCTTCTGTGATCCTCGATAAGGAGCCTCGTTAGCGCGAATTCTCCTTGCCTGAGCTCTTCGTCATTTCACCAGACGCTCGAAATTCAAGGATAGGAGTGTCTTTGGCTATAGGCGACATGTGAGCAGGGAGGGACGCGCTCATTAGTCCAAAACAGGACACGCGGCATTCGTAGCAATGTGTCTTACTCGCACCGAGCAAAGTGTGAAGTGAAGTGAAGTGTGAAGTGAAAAATTGACCCCTCCATCCACCCACCCTAGAAATTCCAGATTGATAGCTGGTGCCATTTTCAAATAATAAGAATTTCAATTTTTCAGGTCCTAGACACACGCACCCACCTGCACATACAGACATTTTTTTTCTAAATATGATTTTCCGATGTTGTCGAACATTCTGAAAACTTTCATTAAAATGTCCATTTTTTTTTTTTTTCATGAATACAAAGCATCCTCTATGAGGAATGAATAGTAAAAGAAATTTGTGCGTTTAACAAATATTTCATTAATATTTATTGTCCACAGAGATCCACAATATTTTTTACCATCCATACTTCTCTGCATATAAGTGTGAAGATAAAACTTGCACTTGCGATATTAATTTATGGCGAACGAGCTTTATCCCTGGGATGACTTTATTTCCATTAAAAAAAAAAAAAAAAAATGTAACGTAAAGATTACGGACCGTTCTGAAAAATCGCAATCGAGTAATGGCAAGGGTCGCGTGAGGGAAAAAGGGTTCGATTTTTCAGGCGGAGAAAGAATCGCGAGGGGCGTACATCAAGGTGATGTACCGCTCCTATCGTGGCCTTTCGACCCTTTTCGGGCTACGAATACCTTCGTAATCGTGAATCTCCTCCGTATCTCCCCCACCCCTCGCATTTCGTACCGTCGGTCCTTTTATTTTTTAGACTTTTTTTTTATCTGGTATTTTTTTGCCATAGACACATATTTAAACAAAAAATTATTTTTATCGAGATCTATTCGTGCATATGGTGCGATCGATTGATTGCACGAAAGAAAATATTTATTGATAAATATGAAACGGCCGACACGACCGTCGAAAGCGTCGTCCAATAAACATCGGCGTACAGTTGAAAATATTTGCATTTCGATTATCGTTCGTTTCGTATCAAGCGGGTATGTCATGCGTGTCCGAGTGATTTCCTGTGTGCAACGCGACTCTGTCGTATAAAGAGCGTTTGGAATTTCGATACCGCAGGGGAAGGGCGGGGGGTGGTTGCGAGTTGATGTGTGAAATCGGAAAATATTGAGTGAAGTACGACAGAAATGAAACGTTCGTTATGTTTGAACTGAAACCGGTAAAAAAAAAAAAAAAAAAAAAAAAACACTCTCGACATCGTCCGCATTGAAATATAACGAAATTGCGAATTTTTTGAAACAGTTACCGGAACACATAATGCAGTACGCCGGTGATGGTTATCGACAAGCTTCGTCGCTCGGCGACATACTATTCTCGACATGGACATTTTTTCCGCGACAGATTCAATGAACATGAAAAAAATTGAGTGAGTATAAAGCCCCGTTGGGCTTTATTATTCACTCTAGTTTTCTCGTGTCCAGATTTACGCAATACTGTGTAAAATATTGCAAAAATGTTAGTAATATTTCGTATTTTTTTAATACAGTTTACAGGATTAATACACAGAATCGACGTCGCGTAAATATTTAAAAGAGAGCATTTGTAAAAAAAAAAAAACGAAATATTAATAATATTTTACAAAATAGTGTGTAAAATTGTACACGCAAAAATAGAGCGAATATAAAGCCTAGTAGGGCTTTATATTCACTCTAAAGTGTGTATTGTAATAATCGACAAATCGACTTCGTGTCAATATTAAAAAAATCAAAAATAAAAATAATTGTATAATTTCTTTTTTGCGATTTTCATCGACCGTCTTTCATCGAGTCGTGAGTCGTTCGCGCGCCAAATGTGTCGATGAGAAAGTGATTGGAGTGAGAAATCAAGACGCGTTGAATCCAGACGCTCGGTCTCTTCTCGTTCCTCTAGTCGATTCTCTCTCCTTTTGTCAAAATATCCGAGGAATTCATTTTTCAACTGGGCTGCGAGAATCCGGTACGATGCCTCGTGAATGCCCGAGACACTGCTGAACCAGCCTCTACTGAATGCCGCTGTATATGTGTCTGTATCTATATATATATATTATATATTATATATATACATATCGAACCGGCACTGGCGATTATTCATATTTTTCACGGTAAGCATTTTTCTCATTTTTCCGCCAACGTCTTGAAACCCTGACATCGCTATGTCCCGCCCGCCCATTCCCCCCTCCTTTATATATTTATTTATTCTTGCCCAGAGGAGGCTCTTGATATTTTCTCGCAGAAACCCTCGGGATTTTCAAGAAAAAAAAACAACAACAAAAAAAAAAAGAAAAAAAACGAAAATGAGTTTCCGTCCTGAAATACTTGGCAGCAAGAGTCGCTTGCTATTATTATTATTTAAAAAATGTAATTTATCAATTTTGCATCTAACAGACGTAAGGGCAGAGTGAAATTTTCCTTGCGATTAAAAATAAGCCGATAAAAAAATTTCGCAACAACTTGGCGATATCGTTCGCGAGCGAAAGAAAATTCTCGACAGGACGCGAGTAAGTTTTTTTTAGCTCGACGATATTTTTCAATTTATACGCCCGACGCATAAGAATGGGCGATCGCTCGTCCCGTGATTACTGTTGCAGTAATGTTTACATCATCGTGATGGATGCCGTTGGGTCTCGGGTTTTCTTACTGCGTTATTGGCTTTCCAGCTAGCCGAGAGCGGAGCGTCGTTCCCGGGAGACTTGTGGAAAACTGAGAAGTCGAAGAGAATGAAAAAGGGATGAAAAGCGAGCGAGGCGAAGGGGGTATCGGCGCGGAGACGGCGAAGCGGCTCTCACCGAGGAGGGGTAAGAAAGCGGTTATAAGTCGCGGAGAGTGCCCGGCAAGAGCTCCATTAATATCGTCCGAAACGAGTCGGCGATTGTGACGAATCGCGAGTCGTAAATTATATCGTCGACGACGCCAACGAGAAGCGGCGGTATTCGTGCGAGAAAGCGTCGACCCGACGACGGGGAGGACCGAGGCACGGATGGAAAGAACACTTCTTCCTCGATTTGTATGGAGGAAATGTAAAAAATAAAATGAAAAAAAAAAAAAAATCCGTACTACTGCAGCAGTCGGAGCGGCAACGTTAAACGCGTCGTTTCAGCGCAAATTGCCTCGCCAATAAGAGTCGCCGAGAATTTTTTCCGGAGATATTTCACCGAAGAAATATCACCGGCGCTCCGGAGCATATTGCGTGCAGGATCGATCGGACGTTAATTTATGCTCTCGTGCCGATCCAAGATTCCGCGAGGTTCGAATAAACGGATAGATTAATATCACGGCATTGAGCAATCCTGTGCCGTTGCTCGTGCCGTCGTGCAGGCGATTAAATTGAGAATTTTATCTGATGAATTCCAACAGTCCCGACAGCATTTTTGCGAACGATCCGCCAGAAAATAAGCAGCATATGTTCGTACGGGATTTTGGCAAAATTAAATAAAGTGCGTTCGCATTCGCCTATGTTTTTGCTGGCAATGCCAAAAATTCTTAGGAGCGTATCGTCAGCAAGTTGCCAGCAAGGCTTGCTGATGCTTTGCCTCTCACTACGACCGATCACATAAGTGTGTGCATGAGTATGTTTTCGTAAATTGCTTCCTTAATTTTTTCCATGACTACCTGGGAATCTTGAATTGTTTACACCACCTCGGAATTAAGTTTAGTGCCAGTCCATTTGTGTGTCATATTTCAGAAAGATATGTCAACACTTTCGCGAAACTGAGTGTTGAGACAATTTTTGAACAAGTTAAAAATTGAAGAACGCCTATTAATTTTTATGGTTATAGAGGTTTAATTTCGAGGCGTCGCGTCATATACAGTAACGATCAGCGAACCTTGGCGGTGAGATTTTACATACATTTTTTTTAGATCGGCGAGTGCATTATTTTTAAAAAAATTTCGAATTATCACGACCAGCCGGTGCGCCTCGAAATACTTCCGCGTTTATTTTTTTTTCATTCGACCACCCTTCTGCACTGAGTTTCTGCATACAGAAATTCGTCACTAGAAAAAAAAGTTACAATCCGATGCATCGGCCGACGCTCCGGCCCGGCCGGAATCAACTACCGATCGCTCAGGGTACAATCCGGCGAACCTCTGGTCTCTCGTAGTGATATACTTTGCTCCCTCCGAACCTTTTCCACCAGAGCTTTCTTTCGTCCTTTTGTTCTCTCGCTCACATTTGAATAAGCTCTAAGCCGATGAGCTGATTTCGAGCCTCTCGCACTCCAGCATCAAATTCCCTGTAAGCTCGGCTCGTCCCTCTCCGTCCTCGTCCCTCCAGACTTCAGGGACTCCGAATACCTGTTTCCGCTTTCGAGTTCAAAGAGCAAATCACGCTCTCTCTGCGTCCCGGTGTTTTTTGCAATTTTTCCTTTTTTTTTAAACCCTTTCGGATCGACGGAATTGGGAGAGAGACTCGAAGCGAACTCGACAGGACCATGATCGCGACCCTCAATTATATTGCATCCAAGTTCGTTATTAAGGTAACGTTACGAATGCCCGGACGCATCGCAATCATCGGACATTCCTATGCAAATTTGATTTGTTACGAATTCGAGTATCAAAAATCCAATTTGACACTTTAAATCGTATCTACAAACATTGTTTGATGCACAGAAAAAAGTTATACAAGGTTGAAGCCTAAATTATTTTTTATCGTTGCATTTTGTCAAAAGACCAACGATATAATGACTAGAAATTGGCAACATAAATGCGCGATCCAATAATCAGGGAATTCGAAGAAGTTAGGCTGGCCAGCTTTCTATTTAGCTTATCTTCAGTGTCGTTTTGCTTAAATATAAAATTTCATTGATTTAATAAATTAATGTCAACGAAATTCTTTTGGTTGATATGAATTAGTTGCAATCGTACGTCACAATTCTTGAATTCGCGAACCGCAACTGAAAACAGATGCATTTGAACTCTTCTTATTTTCTTCAGCAATTCAAAAAAACGTATCTGTGTAATGTATCGATGTGTTTTGGAAAATGGAAACTATCATCCCGACATTGGATCGAGTTATGTTCCCAATAAATTTGCACCGCAAAAATAAATTCTAAATTTAATGTACTGGAACGTGAAATGTGCTTCCATTACTTACACTAATTGAACATTAATGTACTCGTTTTGTAAAATGAAATAAAAAACTTTTGCCCGAAATTTACAAACATTTTCATTAAAGATAAGAATTTTACTGTCAAATTGCAACGGAAGTGTTTGAAATTTCATAAACAGTTTATGTAAATAAGCTTCCGAAACCGTTAATTAATTCCCAAACTAAGTTTTTTATTTACAGCGTATTCTTCGCCAATTAATAACTGCCGGAATCCGGGGATGCTCTTAACCGACCATTGGTACCTTCACCTAATATATTAATACCCTTTTGCATCCCTTATTTGCGTATTTATTATTTATTCATGGTTTTACCAGCCGCAGGTAAAACGGGTAGTAATAAAGCGGCACGACGAACGAAAGAGAAGAGGAGATCGTTGCGGGACGACAGGCGTGTTGATTACCCACCGGAGGCAGGAAGATTCATTAAGCTTCCGGGCCGAGAGGAGAGACCGGGCGGGAGTAACCAGCAACAGCGAGAATATACATTCCGGGAGAGCGAGCGAGAGTGGAAGAGAGACTCGTGATGTTGTCACTGATCCGCTCTTCGCGTTACGAAACCGTTCCGGCTTGCTCGGAGGAGTCGTCGTTGCGGAACTCGAACGACAACGAGAGACGATCGTTGACTGGCTTTCTCGCTGACAACTCTGTTTGCGAGCCTAAACGAGTTTCCCCTTCGTTGTAGACGATCGATCGAACGAACCAACGAACCAACGAACGAACGACAAGAGGAACGGTATAGGTATCAACGGCGACGAGGGCTCGTTTCACCACCGCGAGGTCCGTGTTAGCCCCGTCGCCGCGAACGCTGCCCCGGCTGATCGAGTGGAGCACCAATGCGAATAGTCAGACATCGAGATCGGCCTCATTTTCTTTTGCTCCTTTTTTTTTCCCCACCTGGCTTTCTGATCAGCGGGGATGAATCACGATTTCCAGAAACAGGACATTTCGATACATAGGATACACCCTTAGATCAATTTAAATGACCCTTCATTAACGCCTGGTTGGTTTCTCTATAGCGTGACGTCACGTCTGTTTTGTAAATCTCAATTTTTAACCGGAAGTGATGGGGGAGGGGGGAACCGTCACTTCCTGTTGAAAAGTGTCATCTTTCGAACGGAAGTGACGTCATACCGGAAGTATGTCACTTCCGGTTTGGAAATTTCTCCGTGCGACCGGAAGTGACCTCGTATCGGAAATGCGTCACGGCCAGTTTGAAAATCTCATTTCTCCATCGGAAGTGGCATTGTACAAAAAATTTTAAAATCGGAAATGACGTATTTTTTATATGACGTCACTTCCGGTGGAGAAATGAGATTTTTAAACTGGCAGTGACGCATTTCCAGTGTGACGTCACTTCCGATTTAAAAGTGAGATTTCCAAACCGGAAGTGACATTACGGAAAGTTTTTTATTCTGGCATGTAATTCGAATGCAGCAATGACAGAAGCGTGTGAATTAAGTGACACTCCGGTCCAGCTCTGCGAGCTGGACCGGTGTCGAAGATCAGTCATCGACGGTGGCCGTTGTCATTACAAATTCGTATTGACGCAAGTCACCGCAGTTTATCCCTCACTGCTCGAGGAGATAAAGTTGGGATGCAGTGATTTGATTGAAGTATATCTGTGTGCATCGTTTCGAATACTTCGAGGCTCGATCCCTTTCCATTCATCTTGGAGCCGAAGTGCACCAAGAATTCAACGTCACTCCGGTGAAGACACTCCCCGCTATTCGGCCGGGGAGCTTTGATTGTCTGAGAAGTTGCTCGGTACACTCCGCTGTCCTCAGAAACTGAATAGACGAGGTGAGAAATCGTCGTGCCGATGCCCCGCAGGCTATCTCAACCTTTCGGTCAACGTACCGCGCTGCACTTGTCCGACCGACGGGCGTTCGCAACTACTGGCGCTCTCGTATACCCAACGGTATTTACTGTACGTATTGTGTACGTACCGGCGGACGTGAGTTTACGATTAATTAATGCTCCTGAAGTTCCTGACGAAACTCAATTTGTTCTCCTGGAAAAACAGATGCAGCGAGCTGCGAACACCGTACAGGGAGCGGCACTCTTGAGTGCGCTCTTAACGGCCATTCGAATTCCCAACCATCACCTCGAATCCGGGTGATGGTCGGCATAGCGTGCGTATAAAGTTCGCTTTACCGCATTTGTATCGCAAATTATTGTTGCACACGCGTTACTAAAAAAACTGCATGGTCAAAAAATCTAGAACAATTAAAAACTATTCAGCGTGTCTTTGCTCGCAGAGTAGCAATGTTTTATGACAATCGGAAACACCGTTTGGCACAAATATCCTTATCGTGCATTTCTGACACACGATCCTTGAGTCAACGAATCACCGGGCTAAGCAGCCCCTCAGTGGATATCAGAAAAAAAAAAACATTAATCGAGGCGAGTGATCTTACGCATTCTTGGCTCTCGTGACTACTGCGTTGCATTAAACATGCCTTCCCCGGGAGGGGTTGGGGTGAAGGTTTTACCCGTCTAATTTCTGCTGAAACTTTGGCCAAACTATTCCCATTAGGTAGTTTCGGGCCTTTTTGTAGCTACGCCGTTGAGGGTAGCGCACAGTGTTACCGCATGCCGGTGGTGGCCAGCTTCCGGTCCTCTTGCAGCTTCCCTCCCGGTCTTCTCCCGCTGTATACGCAAATGCTACGGTTATTGGTCCAACTTGTGTCTCGGCCGATAAACACAGCCATTGTCACACTCGTGCCTCTTCTCAGCCGAGGCGATTGACTGCCGGTCCTGGCCAACGACTGTTGGCGGGCCAAAAACTGCTCCGCCCAACCGGCAACCGAGTGCCGCACACCGACAGCAGCCTCACCCAGTGGCAGCTATGACGACGGGGAAAACTTCGTCGAACGTTGATTCTGTGTGCGATTGCGGCTTGGCAAAACTTTGCACATTTAGCCTGTCGCCGGAGCTCCTGCGAGGCGGTGGCTAAACCGACTTCTCTCTTTACCAACGTCGACGCTATGCATGTATATCCAGCGACGCCTTTTGCCTCCCTTCTTTCCTTTATCCCCCTCGGCGTCTCTTCCCCGGGCTGTTACCCTCGGGAGAGAAAATTAATTTCGAATAATAAGTAGCAGCGACACATCGGGGCAAAGCCCGGAGGTCGAAGGTGGAAATGAAATCCTCTCGTGACTTACGGGCCAAACTGTCTCTCGTTTGAGTACGTATAATATGCTACTTCGTCGAAGTACCAAGATTCTCGTGGACTAAGTCTAACATCACGATACATAAAATGTGTGGCTAAAGATTGCACAGAGTTCGCACTGTATCGAAAGGAATATTTTTAAATTCCATTGGGTACTTTTCTGTTAGTACACAGTAAAGAAGGTACCAACATTTCTTGTCCACAATCGTCCACAATTCTTTTTTTGTTAATTTTAGAAAGACTTTGTGAAAAATTAACAACAAAACGATTGTGAACGTTTGTGCACAAAAAAGGTTTGTTAAATGTACAAATCTTTTTTACCGTGGTGGAGAATGTAATTTTACGAAGCAGAGTTGAGGTTTTTTTTTAGATAAACATAAGATCCCTTGAAAGGATGATTTTAATTTTATTCGACTAAATTATAGTCATGTATCGATGAAATAGATTTTATGGCGATTGTGAGTATGATAATTCTCGTGGCGTTATCACTTGTTTGCTGTTACGACTAAAACGTGAAATATGTGGGAAAAAATAAGAACTCTGAACGGCATCAACAGTAAACTGTATTAAATTCAACTAATTATATTTTCTTGGTGTGAGAAGGCAGACTTGAGATTGGTTCATTTTTTTTTAGATCACCGCAATATCGCTTGAAACAGCGAAATTACATTTATTCGACTAAATTTTCTCGCTGTACCGAAGAAAAACATTCTATGGCGACTGTTGGATAAAAACATTTCGTTGATTTCAGTATTTTCTTTGTATTCGGTGTACTCGAGCGTTTTTGTCAAATACTCGTCAACGCGACGCATTCGCGAAAAGTCTCGTTTGGTCTCTTTGCAGACTCGACGTCAGTCGGTCCGTTCGCCGTTCCCGAGTTTCGCAAAAAAAAAAAAAAAGAAAAAAACCACCTCACCAACGAAAGGGATAAAGGAATTGCAACTATTGCGAAAAAATAAAGCCGTCGATTGCTGTTTTCGGACTCGACAACAGCCTCGCGGCAATTGCTTTCCTCTTTTTTCTACCAAACGTCCCTTTGGAACTCCGAGCTTTTCACGATTGCTCAACGTTTTCGGTAGGTGCCAGAAAGAATGGACTTTATTGCGGGTCCAGGTTGTTCGCCTGGTAAAAAAAAAAAAAAACCCCACCGCGGCGCTGTTTCCAGCTTCGATTCCCTCGGGCTCCGTCTGTACTGGCAGGGGTGCGAATTGTCGCGGATAATTTAACGACCCCAACGCGAGATCTTAATGTCCCGTGTACCTCAAAGTTCACCCGTCGAATTGCCCCGGGGTTGTGTGAACTCCCCTGTACATGCGTATCGCTTCGACTGTACACGACCACGCGCTATATAGGATAATAATCGAAATGTTTTGGGCCCCGTTACCCATATAGGGTTATGCCGGATGTGGCCAGCAGTTGGGCGAAGCTTGAAACCGATGTTGCTAACATTGGTATGCGAGCTTGGTCCAGTCATCAAGAGAGCCTTGTATCCCTAGCAAGTCAAGCGACCACCATACGACCAAAAAAAAACAACCGGTCGTTTTGTGCCGTTTTGACGGCCGTAAAACAATCAATAAAACGACCATTTTGACGGTTTAGATTTGGTCGGTTTTCCTTTGACGACCCAAAAGCGACCGTGGTAACGTCTGCTGCAACGTGTATCAGTCGTGTTTTGGTTGTTTTTTGGGTCGTTAAAGAAAATGCGACCAAGCCGAAACTAAAAACTGGTCGCGCGGTGGTCGCCAAAACGGCACGAAACGACCGGTCGTTTTTTAAGTCGTTTCGCGGTCGTTTTCAATAGTCGCTGAAATCGGCACATCAACCATTGGCGAGTCAATACTCGATCAAGCATTGCCCGCCGATTGGCAAACCAGCCAATGGCGAGCCAATACTTCGCCGAACATTGGCCGAGCGTTGGCGATTCGACAATCGCCACGCCAACACTAGCCTAACCATCGGCCGCGTATCATTCCATCGGCGAAACCTACACGGGTAATAATTGTTAATTAGATTGCGCATCGCTGATTTCAGCTTGTTTGTTTCCGTCCATCCGGCCGATATCGTTCCTGTAAATGAAGCTCCCGGCGGAACGAGGGTTCGAGACTGTGCGGTCGACGGGTCAAATCCACAAAGTGCCAAATCCGAGATTTCACCGTCAGAGACTCGCCCCCTCGTATACGTGTGTACGAGTGGGCCGAAGGGTTTAATGAGGAATCGTCGGAGTGACGCTGCGTGCAGGCACATCTGATACGCGGTCCCGAATAACCGATCGCTGAACCATCCTGGAATAGTCAGCCGGAATTCCGTCTGGCTCCGACACATCGGACGTGCGTCCGCAAATTCGGAATAGCGAATTAACTGGTCCTTCTTCCGGCCGCGTGGATAATGCGTCTATTGACGAGTCGTTACACAGCCCGGGGCGAACGTCATCGCCGATCGCTCCGATCGACGCCTCGGACGACGGACGCGGATGGTAAAAATTCGTCGCGGTAAAACCGTTACGAGTGATCAATGTAATTTATAATCGCAACATTTTTTTTTTATAAAAATTAGAATTTTAATAATTAAAAATTGCATTTTTTTTTATACAATGAAGAATTTTTCCGCGGCAAAATTGGTATATCGATCAAATTTTGATGCTGTTTATAATGTAACCAACGAGCAAACGCCAATATCGCGAACCATCGAGTTCCACATTACTGGCTCCGAATATCCAAAGTACGCCGAATTGCACAGCGCACCCAAATTTCGGTCGAATAATTAATAACAACCCATCGGCCCAGTGATTCTCTGATAAATATTACGTTTGCAAAATTGAATTATGTAAATCGCCTGTATCGTCCGTTTTAATTAGGCACAGAATTCCGTGTAATATAATTTATTACGCCCGTCTCATCGTACCGCGAATATTGGAAATTCACGCGAATAAATGCCAACATCGGCACGATTGATTCAATCATTCGTGAAATATTTCGAACTGATATCGAATACCGAACTCGAGAAAATAACGAAAAAAAAAAAAAAAAATGTTCCCCGTGCGACAAATGGCTCGAGATATCGAGTCGGGAAACGTACTACGGTCCGAATTGTCACCCCATTGCAGCGGGCTCGAAGTGGACGCACTAACGTTAGCAGGAGCACTCAGTACGAGGGTGGAGAATATCGGTGGGAATTTTCAAGCTGTTACATGACGAACGGACCGGGGCGCCGGCCGATGGTGACGTTTTGACCATATAATTGCACTGTAACGCGCGTCTGCATCGGCTGCATCCGATGGACCCGAGTGCAGCGCAACGCTATGCATTTACCGTGCGTATTAGGTAACATCGCTGTGCCGAATCGAGCTAACGCGCAAACTGGAGCGACCCCTTTCTCTCCTCCCGTCCGATTTGGCGCAGTTAAAGCGCTGCGATTGCGCTCCGCGTCGGCTAAAATTCCCAATTATTTTGGAAATAGCTTTCCGCGCTGGGAGCGCGCGCTCCCTCTTCGACGCGGGAGACCCCTCTCTCGAGTTCGTTCGCGGTCGCCGCAAATTGGTCTGCGGCATGTGCGAATCGAGGCGCGATAGAGGGAGGTGAGTGAGGCCTTCGATGCGGCGAACGTCGAGAGTCGCGGCAAAATCGATCGGTGCCATTGAATGTCACGCGATACACTCGAAAACGGACGAAACAGCGAAATCCGTGTCGCTCGAGACGAGAGAGGGCTAATGGGCGCGGATCGGACGATCGTTTCGCCGGTACAATCGTCGTTTCGTCGGGACGACAATTAATTAATCAAACGATTAACATATCAAACGATCGTGACATTTTCTGTCAATTATGGCAAATTTTGTCCGTAAATTATTCATCGATGAACAAGGTTTGAGTTGGGTCGAGCCTAAAGGAATAATTGACAGATGTCTAATCGAGCGAATGCAATTTTATTTAATTGCTTTCAAGTATTTTGTTACAATCTACTGTCATAAAGTGAAACTGTGTGGATAATAATTAAACAATAAATAATATCAATCAATCTAACCAAACGTAGGATCGGACGCGAACGCCCGATTGTTAGTAACAATAATAATTCTTAATAATTATATATTTGTCAAAGTACTTTCAGTGAGCGCTCCGATTTTAAAAAGTTACTTTTCACGGTGCGCCAGAGCGATGCAGACTATTGGTAAAATAATATGCGATAAAAAAAAATGTGAGCTACGTTTATGCGACAGTCGGAACCACCGAATCCATCGACATCAGGCGCGGTGTTGCGATTGGCATGCAGTTTCGATGGAGAAATTTTCATTATTTTTCCAAGCTTCACTTCTCGACAGGATGGATGACGGGTCGCGGGAGTTGTTATTTTTGGATTCGCGGTTCCCTTTATAGAGGTCGATGAACTCTCGGAGCTTCGTACGTATAGCGCACACCTGAAGATGCATGTTTGCATGTGTGAGCCTCGTGTGCTCGTCTCCGATTCTCAACCGATCGTTATCTGCCCCTCCCTGCCTCCTGCTTCGTATCTCGTGTATACGATATCGCAAAATGGTAAATTAGTAGTAATTGCATGTATTTACTGACAATACTTTGCTTGGTACCGACATTGATACTTTTCGAAGATTATTTACGGTATATAGACTATGAGAAGAATCTGGGAAAGGCTACCAGAGCTGGGCAAAGTACCGAAAAGTACTTAAAGTACGAAGTATCGCAAGTACTTTAAGTACAGTGTAATTTCCATACTTAAAGTACTCTTATATAATTCAAAGTACAAAGTACTTTTCCTTCTTAATCGGAAGAGGCGGAGTTCGACGAGTACCAAATTTGGAGAAGAATTTTCAAATCAAACGGCCCTGTTCAGAGCCAACATTTTTTCAAAACGTTCAAACTCTTCGTTTCCAATCCTTGGTAACAGACTAATCGACTGGACTACGACGACTGGACCTTGAGATAGTGAGTGGAGGTCGACTGGATGTATGACAATTAAATCTGGGACGAATGGATCTAGTACAGTGGCCGAAAGTGAGAAAGGTCTCCATTATATGCACAAAAAATCGTTTTTTTTGGGATTTAAATGGAAAACATTGGGTTGGGAGTAAAGTAATTGTTTTATTCGTGTTAAGCGGAAAAAATACGTCGAATATAGCATTGAATTAAAAAAAATCGAGTGAACAACGATTTATCAATTTTTGAGCCAATTTTGAAAAAACGTCGATTTTCGTGATTTTCGAAGGTCGATATCTCGGCTCCCAATGGAGCTAGGGAAAATTCGAGGTGCTCGTCGTATTCTACGGGAAAAAATACGCAAGATAAGGTCTCGTCCGAAGTTCTAGAAGCGTTCTATCGGGCAGTTTCAGCACTTTGAAAAACGCGAAAAATTGCCTCGAAAGGGGTAGCCTTGCAATTTTTTGACGATTTTTTTTTTCTTTTTTTTTTAAATGAACCGCAACGTATTTTTTCCCGCTGAACACGAATGCGTTGGCCTTTTTGGGGCTCAAGTACAGTCAGACATTGAAAGTTTCGATTTTATGCACGAAAAATCGTATTTTGGGGATTTAAATGGAAAATATTGGAATGGGAATAAAATAATTTTATGGGACAGACATTTTTTACGTTACGAAAGAGGTGCAAAGTAATTTCCACATGGTTTCCTCATTTATTACAATTTTGAGCAATTTTCGTATACTGGCGTTCGTTTTTCGGTGGGATAGAATTGTTTCAACTTTACGTTTGAGTTTAGTCTACTTCTCCATTTGCCATTCTCACAAGTTGTATGTATGTGGTGATTCCCGGATATTTACGTCTGCGGTTTATGTTTTGTGTGATTTGTATGCCTACACAACGGTTGGACGTCCAGAATTTGTGCGGATGCGAACCTTTCGGTGGCTGTTTGTGTTCCTGCAATTACGAGTGTCATGTTCGTTTTTTCGTAGAGTAGTATGTCAGGTCTTTTGCGTAGAGAGTCATGGTGAGTTATGTATCCGAGAAAGTATTATCCAAAGCTCGGAAGCTTCGGGGCAACGGCGATGGTCGCGCGTGAGCCGTGATCGATAATTCCCAATCGTGCCTCGTCGCTTCGGAATTATTTCTCGAACTGCCACACCATATTTCCGCTCGTTCATTGCCTCTTTCCATGGTGTGGAGAGTCAGTGATATTTTTAAAAAAATTCATTAATTTTTTTTATCGATTCTTTGGCATACAATTTTATGAAATTTTAGATCGGATAGATAAAATAAATCCCGATTTTTTTTTTTTTTTCATAGCCACGGTGTCGTTGCTTCGGGCGCTTGAGCAGAGATTTCCCGTTTTCTCCGCGTACGAGGAGCTAATCGAATTTCAGGAAACATAGAGATCGGTATGTGATCGGTGCACGAACGTCAATTACCCGGTACGAAAAACTCTCGGGAGCAATGACCGTTCGGGCCGGGCCCGAGAGAACCCGGTCGCGATTGGAAAAGTCAATTTCACGTTAAAAGCTTTCATATTAGCGTTACGCTCGTGCGGAGGTCGCTTTACACGCCAACAGGGCAAATCGGATTGTTCGGAAAGAGCGGGGGGGGGGGGGGTGGAGAGGCTCGTCGAAAATGTTTTGCGAAACGTGTTTGGCACGGTGACTGGGGTGTGCATTAGCGAATTACACTGTCCCCGTTTGCACAGTTTGCCCGCTGCGAGGATCGGCGAGCCGTGCGGCACGAGATCGTGGCCAGTATCGGGCCAAAGCAACGGTCTCGTATCCGCGATTCTTCGAAATATCGTCCGGTGGTGGCCGAGGGGAGAAAAATGGTTTCATCGATTTTTCGGGGTAAATTTACCGATATTTCGCGAAAGGCCAAATTGGTCGCGCGTGCAAGCGCGATTGTCCAATCGGTAGCAGGCCGTACGATAACGACAAATAAATTCGCGTGAATCTTCGAACCATCGCGCATGTAGGTGTAAATATTTTTGCTCGGGGATTTTTTTTTTTTTTTGGCAAAAGCGCGAGCGTGTGGAACCGGGTTAACCGAACCGACGATAACAGAGAGCAGCGCGACGCACACGTAGCCGGCGCGCTATCTCGCCCGACGTAATAGATAAAGGACCACGACGCAATCGTACTTGGACAGTAAATCGCGCGAGTCTCTCGGAGAGCGAGCGTCGAATGGGCATCGATCGAGGGGTACATTAATCGCGCTGCAACAGTAGATTCCCCCTAGCGTGTTATTATCGCACGTGACACAAATATTTTTCCCGTGTGAAATGTACTTTGGCCGAAATGTTTCATTTTTTTTTTTAGATAAAGGAAACCCCATTGTACATCGAAGGATTAATATATAAGTTACCATTAATTTTTTTAATTACTTAATTCAATTAATTTATACTGAAAAAAAACTGACAATTTTGATATCACCCTCATTGGTCCCTTTAAACCATTAATATTTCATGTCATCCATAATTTAATTATGAATGAAATTGCGGTCAAACGCACGTAACTTTGAGCATTGCTCTAATTACTAACGAAAAAAAAAAAAGTAAGAAATCCGTATTCAATTTCGAGAATTTCCAATAATTAAAATGTTCCTAAGTACATTTCCAGCTTACGTGTCTACTTACGTCTTTAACCCATTCGTCTTTCATATATCAAATTTATTATCATTGTTATTATCAGCTTTCGATAGTTTATTACCACTGATTACTTTTATGCTTCTATATACTTTAATTTTGCAAGCTTCATCGCATCATCTTTTATTTGTTATTTTTTTAATTGTATGAATTTTCTATGAACTATGATTTAACTATGAATCAAATGACGTTCAAATGCACGCAGCTTCGACCATTGACCTCGTTACTAGCGAAATAAATAAATAAAGAAATTCCGAAAAATTAAAAAAAAAAAAAAAATCCCAATCCTTTTTAAAACCTTCCCAAGTGCATTCCGCGCTCCCTGCGTCCCTTTCGCGTTTCACCACCGTCTTGGCTCCCGGGTCTTCCGCAAAATCGGCGGACAAGCTATACACACTCGCCGGTGCTGGTAGCGGTGTTACCGCAAGCTCCGAGACGGAGAGAGAGAGAGAGAGAGAGAGAGAGAGAGAGAGCGCGAGAGCCGCCGCGATAGTTCGCGGTGCGAACGTCGGTGTGGGCACTCGTTGCTACCCTCGCCGCCCCCGCCGCGGCCGGTAAGCTCCGACGAGAAACGAGAAACGGTCGAGCTGGCGAGCGAGAGAAGACCAATGTGTCGCTCTGCTCCCAGTATCGCTGGGCGCAAACGCGAAGGCACCAGCAGCGGCAGCGGCAGCGGCAGAAGCGTAGTGCGACGCGCTCGGCGGCGTGGATGCGCGTCGAGGAGGCTCTCCAGGCTGAGCCGCGGCTTCGGCCCGACAGGTTACCACGGGCCGCGGTACCGGCAACCTCGGCAACCGAGAAACCCTTTCGCCGTCGGAGTTCCGTCGTCGTCCGGCCATGTGCGGCACAAATCGCGCCGCTCACGTTCGCGCCACTCGCTGATCGTCGCAGAATGCACCTTTGATCATTGAGGAGCGCAGACAACACTCAAAATAAATAGAACACTTTCGTTCTAATATCGAGAGTTCGCTGGTCACGATCGGCGAAGTTTCGACCGTTGCTTCGGGGCGAACTTCGAGAGCGCGGCTTCTCACGATGACCTCTTGAAACTTCTCTGTCTCTGAACCGTTGAAAGTTTCCCTGCGACTCGTGGGAAAAAATCGGCACGATATACGAGTGGCTCTCTGTGAATCGTCGTGTGACGTCCGAAACGGAAGACTGATTGATCTTTGGTGCTAAAACACATCGACGACGCGAGGCAAAGAGTCGTCTCGAAAAATCGGAGCGTCGCGAGTCCTCCGACATTTTTTACATTGTATTTATTTATTTATTTTTTTTTGTCGATAGATGAATCTGCCAAAAATTTTGACCGTTTCGTTTTCAACGAATGTTGCGGACGATAAAACGGAGATGAAGTCTTGCGGGGTTTTCTCGACGATTCGTCGGATTCTCGCTTCACCGCGGCGCGATATCGTCGCCGATGCGGCGCTCCGCTCCGTCGATTAAGAAGGTGATCAGTGAGGAATTGGATTCGTTTGTCCGTTCGACAGTGGTGAATTGATCGTCGACGGTGCGGCGCACATCGCACGTGCTGACGTCGGGAAACCGTCGGGAAGACACACGATCGCGCACCGCGCGTTCCCCTCCGTACAGACTGGCTCTCGCGCCATCGACGGCCACATGCACTGATGCAAGAAATTAATAGAAACGACCTTGCCAATTCGATTCGAGACGATTGAACGGTTCTAGCGGCTTGCTCGGCCTATTCGTCGATCGCGCAGACAAGCGTCAGTCGAAACTCCCACGGGAGTAACTGACCCACGCAAATCTCGGGCTCGGAGACTCGAGAAGGCTTCACGGGTGCGAAAGATTAACGCTTAAAATCTTTCTGGATTCTAGATGCGAAAATTTCCTCGGATTAACTAACTTATTTTTTTTGTTTACTGTAAAATCTCAAATCTTTTACTGGGGGTAAATTTTTGAGAAAACACGGCTAGCTCGGTCTATTGTGTCGATCGCACACAAACGCCAGTCGAACTTCCGACGGAATGAACTGAGCCACGCAAATCTCGAGCGTGGACACTCGATCAGGTTTCACGAAGGCGAAAGATTCGCATAAAATCTGTCTGGATTCTATGTCGAAAATTTCATCACATTCATTAATCTAGTTGACAGTAAATCTTGAAGAAAAAAAAAAAAAAAAAAACATGAAAATATGATTATTTGTCGACATGATATTAAAAAAAAATGGGGGACAATGGGGAAAAAATGAGGGAGTTGTAGGTTTTACAGTGTAGCTAATGACTGTATCTTATTGGGAGGTAAATGAGGTGTGCTGCGACGTGTGGCGCCAGTGAAACATAACTCTCCGAGCGTTACGTAGTAGTTTTAGTATTAGTTGTACGTGGGAAGTTTGTGCCAGTGCCGATAGAAACTACTTCGGGAGAGAGGGACGACGAATGACATCTACGGAGTGCCGAGAGTAGGAGATATATGTATATATGTATGGAGGTGGAATATATCGCTGAGGTCGACGAGAAACACGAGCATTGTGATGCGAGTTCTCCGCTTATCGGACGGGGCTAGCTGCCAAGAGGACGTAGGAAGCGGCAATCAAGGTTAGTGCGATACAGTACAATGTTCTATGTACAGTAGAATCTCAATAATTTAACTGCAGACCATATATAATCAAATCATAAATTTTAGTGCAATAACAAAAAAAGAAAAAATCAAATAAAAAAATTGTGAAACAAAATTATGCAGAGAAGATAAAATATATATATGAGCGTACATTCAAGATTTCCGTCGACAATTTAAGATCCGTTAAATGATTTTTATGTCACATTTACCGTCAAACCATAAAAACAAAATCGGGCAACAAATTCTTAACGATTTAACATATGAAGGTGTGGCTGTGGTGAAGTTAGTTTCTTAGCAGGTTAATTTGCTAAATAACCTGACGAGTTTTAAGGGATGGTTATGGACCGTATATAATCAAAACATCAATTTTCGTGCAATCGTAAAAAAGAAAACGAATTATGAACCGAGATTATGCTAAACAAAAAAGAAAAATATATATATATGTATGAAATAAAGATCTTGATAAACAATTTAAGATCCATTAAATGATTTTTATGGCACAACATTTGTGCAGTCGTACAAATTCAAAGAAATTATTAACCAAAATTAGGTAAAAACAAAAAAAATATATATGTATATATCAAAGATTTTTATCAACAATTTAAGATCCATTGGATGATTTTTACGGCCGGACATTTATGCTTGAATCATAAAATAAAAAAATTCGAATAACCAATTTTTAACGAATTTTCATACGAAGCTTTGGTGCAGTAAAGTTGGTTTGTTAGCACGCTAATTCGCTAAACTAGCTGAAGAGTTACGTGGCGGTTCCCCGGCATAATCATATAGTATAGTGTATGTATGTATGTATACATATATCACATATGTTACCGCTAAAGCTATCACTTCACTAACGGCGCTGCAGCTGAGTTGACCTAGGCTGATAGAAAAACATGTGCTCGACGGTCTCGCCGCACAACTGTTACAGTTATGTCTATCAAATACAGTGCAGAACTCTTGCTCGCTGCGATGATACCTTCAACTCGCGATTCTCTCGCCGCAATTGCGATCCTCTCGCCGTACCGAATTCATTACGCAATTTCCTCTCACGCATCGCTCCGCGCGGAGAGCTTTTCCTCCGGGCGAAACATTCAAGCGAAACGAAACTTTGTCGGCGAAGATCTTTAATCAGAAACTTTTGCGCAAAATATGTATAATCCCCGTCTCGAGACGCAGCTACGACGCGGGTACTTGAATTCGTACTTTGCCGAGGTGCTACGAGCGCCCCGTGAGGTTAACGAAGCGCCAGAATAAGACAGCGGAAAGGCACGTCAGCGGGGTTGAAGAGTAACGAGAAACGACAGTTGTACTCATTGTAGCAGTGAAAACGCGGTGGAGTTGCCTCGTTGTTACGTCGTTTCCTAAGAGGTAACAAAGTTAACTTGAAAAGATCTTGAAATAAAGATCTTTACGATCAAACTTTTCAACGGTGAAAAAAAAAAAAATTCTTCAATTTAGAATTTGAAATAAGGCGTTTAGTGAAATCGTACGGAATCCATTAGAGCTTAAGTCCAGAAGCCGCTTTTCTGTTGGAAGAAACAATTTTTCTCAATACTCGATGCTCCTTCGTATAAAAAATGGTCCATAGTAATTTGCGGATGGTTTCATCATTTATTATAATTTCGCGCACATCTTTCCCTACGAAAAAGTTCGTCGATCGATTTTTGGCCTCCTCGTAGAGGAAGCTACGCGCAAAATCGTAATAAATGAGGAAACGACCTGCAAATTACTTTGCACAATCTTTTCATATTTATGAAAACAAAGTTTCGTCTGTGAGGCAAAAAAAATTCTCGAAGAACCAATTATAATTTAAATATACTTTTTAATTATCATGAAAAGTAAGAAGAGCGTGAAGTGTAGTCGCGGATCCGACGAGTCTGGAGCTCATGATTGCACATTTTTTATTAAAAAAAAATTCTCTATAAAAAAATGTTCCTTGTTCGTAATTTTGGGACCACGTCTGATGTATTTTCCCGCTGATCACGAATCGACCACTTGTTTAGCTTCTACCTCAATATTTGAAGCAGAAACGTGCGTAAGTTGTGAGGTACGATTAAAAAAAAATTCAGAAGAACCCATTATTTCCCAAAAATCTCAAAGATGGAACATCGGATACCGAAGGAGTCGAGCATTATTCGATAGCGTCGCAAAGCGAGCGAGACTCCTCCGCGAGGCAAGAGCTCTCCAGTAAATAGCCCGCTATTTGCTGAGCGGGTTATGTTTCACATACAATGCGTAAAGTAACCCGAAACTCCTATACAAATGCTTGTATGCATAGATTATTATGATCCACGAAATACCGCGCATGCATATAAACTGCACGAGAGACGAGAACGGATCGAGGCTCTCTCGTGTCGTTGAGTTAAAACTTTTATGCCCGTCAAAAGTTTTACCTCTCATCTCTCGTCGCTCCTGCAGACCCGCGGGAGCGCAGGTTTCGCATTTTCCATGGAACACCAAATCGAACTTTTAACAATGCGCCGACGTCGGGATGCATTATGAAGGTTGAGCGACATGGTCATTACATATATATAGCATATTTATATATATATATATATACATTATATACATGTAAACATATTATATATATGTATACATATGTACTCACAGAGCATTATAGTTGAGGACAGTGGACTGTCCTGTGCGGTGAAAGCACCGCAAAAGCACGAGTGAGAGTCCGTTTTGTGCCGTCGAGCGTGAAGATAGCGTTAACCCTTGGTTGTGCCATCGCTGCGGGAAACCGCGCTGCCAGCAGAAAACCCTCTATATGTATATACTGGATATACATATATACATTACGTCTACCTATATAGAGAATTTCCTCATAGCCCAGAGTTCTCGTGCCTTATTCGAGCCGGTACTCACTCTATCTTTCGCCTCGCTTAAACCCACTCTCCTCCCAGCGCGAACTCCGCCCCAGACACATACACGCATACTTCACTGTACACATCGCTTTCTCGTCCTTATCCCTTAGTTCCCGTTCGACCCTCACTCGGGCGAACCCTTAACGACGCCCGCGGACCTGCGCCATCAATTTTAATATTACCGAGAGGGCCTGGAGAGTGCACGGGAAAGCTCGGGGGCGCTCTAAGCCTCCCCCACGCCCCTCCTGAGCGCTTCCCGAGAACGATGTGCACATAAGAGGGGGGGAGAGGGGGGGGCGAAAAGAGGTGAAAAAAGGGAAAAAAACGCAGATTGAGTATCCGAGAAGAGTACTTGCACTCTGAAACTCTGGGTTCTTGATAATGAGACGACATTACAACGAGATGTCTGAGAGCTATGTGAAGCCCAGAGAAATGAGCAGAGACCCCACTCAAATGCGCGACGAGCGTGAGCCGAAGGAGTTGAAAATTCATTCGTCGAGCAGGCTGCCGGATCCGAGCCGGGAGCGATCTACTGGGTCGCACCTCGGGACATCGCTCGGACGTTGCCGGGCGGAGAAATTTTTTCTCATGCTTGACATTTTTTTTTTCAACTGCTAGCGACAAAAATCTGGTTGTAATGCACTGTAAAAAAAATTCGTGTGAAATTGAATGGGGTGGGATAGAAGTTTTTATGCAAAAAGTGGTACATTAAATTTCATGTACAATTTGTAATTAATTGATAATGTTCGGTGTATTTAAAAGACTGGGAATAGTTGAATAATAATTTACTTCAATTTTTCTATAAAAGTACTTTCATTTTTATAATTCAGCTGAATGTCAATGAAAAAGTATATTAATTTTTCATCCGGTACATTAAATTTGAAATTTATTTTGTTTTACGGTGTATATACAATAAAATCGCAGATATTATATATCATGATAAATATATATTATTTTGAATAGTATTAGTAACGGTGTATTTATTAACAATACAAACGATGCATTGGCGATCGTTAGTTTTAAAATATTTATACATTTATACAATTATAATCGCATCTACATATTGTCAACGGGCCATCGACCGAAGTCCTTCAGCCCCGTGTTGAATATTATAGATCATGTTGAATATTATAGATCTTGCTGAATATTATAGATCATGTTGAATATCGTAGATCATGTTGAATATTGTAGATCATGTTGAATATTATAGATTATGCTGAATATTATATGTCATGATAAAAGCTTTGTCTTGATAATAAGACGACATTACCAGCGAGAGAGCCAGAGATTTGAGGAAAGGGGTCGAAGCGACTGGGCGACGAATAGAGTAGTGAAATTCATCGTCGTTGGATGCACCGAAGGGGCGGATCTAAGTCGGGAAATATCTCCTGGCGAAGTGAGCAAGGGTCTCGGAGCAAGGAGCTTATGCACCAGGAAAACTACCGTTTGCTTCTGGATCCCAACGACAAGATACACCCAATTACTCGATACGAAGATTCATACGATTCACTCACGCACATCGGTCGACGTTGCAAGGCAGAAAAATTTGCTCTCTTGCTCGATGAAAAAAAAATGCTGACTGCTACAATGTACTAATATATATATATATATATACTAACAAAAACGGAGGTATTATATAGCATGATAAAAGCTTCGCATTGATAATGATAGGACATTACCAGCGAGAAAGCCAGAGGTTTGGGAAAAGGGGTCGAAGCGACTGGGCGAAGGACGGAGTGAAATTCATCGTCGCTGGATTCACCGAAGGCCGGATCTAAGTCGGGAGATATCTCCTGGGGCAGTGGAGGCAGCGGCTGGGCGCTAAGATTGCACCCATGGAGCGAGGAGCTTATGCACCAGGAAAACTACCGTTCGCTTCTGGATCCAACGACGAGATACACTCAATCACCCGATATGAAGATTCACGCGGTTCTTTGCCAGGAGGCTCAATTTATTTTCCCGGGATAATATATAGCGGTTAAAGTCGCGTATATATACTGATATTACATATACATATATGCGATGTAATACCGTGTTCGAGCTTTTGGCCGGTCGGCACTCCGGTGCCTCCGGAGCGTTATGGATAGATGAAGTACCGCAGCACACAGAGGAGAACCGCGCGAACGAGACGTGAGGAAGCTGTCTCGAGAGACTAATGCACCGTTGAGCGTTCATGCATGTACGCGCCATTCGTAATAACGACAAACGCATTATATCGTAACACGCGTGACCGAGTTCGAATGAATATATTCGAAGCAAAGTTTATTCACGGATAGATGTGTATATTCATATACATATGTAGGTGACATGCACGCGTTACTTGCAATATGGGTAGCGGATATGACGGATGGTATTATAATGCGGATAATGCACGACGCTATTTGCATCGATATTGCAAAAATAGTTTTCGACCTATTTACATTTTACACGATGTTTTTTTTTTACTGCTGTACAGATTTATTAGATGTCATGTACGGTAGCGGGAAATCTGACGAAGTATCGACGAGTCTTGTATGCGTACTAGTTCGGTTAAAAAATAAATACAAACAATTGCAGAGTCTACAGAACAGCGTGTTTATTTTCAACTCTATGTAAATATAATTTTTAATATCGCTATAAAAAAATCGTACGAAATGTAATGTACCAGACTGGAAGTGATTGTGCAAAAACTGTCACATTAAATTTCATGTGCAGTTGTGATGATGAATGAATGTTCGGTGTATAAGAAACATTGGGAATATTAAATTTTTAACGATTTCCTTTAATTTTAGTATGAAAGTACGTTAATTTTATCATTTACTTTAATTTCGACGAAAAATAATATCAATTTTTCATCACAGTTGTACATTAAATGTAATGTCACAGTTTTTGCATAAAAACTTCCACTCCGGTACATTAAATAAAAAATAAAAAAAATTTGACAGTGAGTGTAGACGACTTTGTATAATATCTTGAACTTGGCTCAAACTCCCTCTATCTATCGTTGCATCGGCAGTGTTCTCACTAAATTCGCCCGAAACTTATCAGAATCGATTCCGCGGCTCAGCGGCCCGTGAATTCGTCCCGTGAATCGATCCGTTCCCACAGCGATGCGGTTCGTGTAAAACAATGTAAAAAGAAGAAAAAAAAAATAGGAAACAAAAAGAAATCGTGTATCGAATGCCATTATACGGGATTAACGTCGAAAGTTCCCGTACAAAAACGGGTACAATCGAATCGTTGGTCTCGTTTGTTCGTGTTCTGTCGGATCAGGAATGTAGCACGCTCCCGTCGGATTGTGGAATGAAACGGACCGGAGTATGACAGAAACGCGGCCAGGCAGACAGGCACGGTTCTCTCTTTTGTAGTGCGACCTGGCGCGGCCACGTGAGAGCGAACCTTTGTCGGGCACTATCGGTATTTGCAGCGTGTGACACCGATAAGCGAGCAACAGAGAGTGCCCGGCAGTTGCCCCTACGCCCCTCACCTTTTCTCCTAGTACCGTTACAGCTAACAGAGCGAAATAGAGATACAGTGATTCGGTGAACAAGAATAGGCCATTCAAAGGCGGGAGAGAGAGAGAGCCTGTTCGAATTGTGTGTACGCGATCGTGAGGGTTGCAGATTAAAAGTTCCGAATGAAAGAAAGGAACAGCTGTACATTGATACCTTGAATCAGTCGACGTTCCATCACTCGCGGTGAAACCGTCGAAAAGACAGTTAAACGGCGGACAATGGATAGACCGAAATTTGGAGTTTCTACTGGTTATCGAAAACGTTTGGGCCGAGGCTGATAAAGCCGGAAAGCGTTTGGGTGAGCTGAGGAATTCGCTGCGATGAGGAATGTTGAGACCAACCTGAATCCGACCGGAAAACTGACCGGTTGATCGGTGCGCCAGAATAACTGATTCCAACCTTCTGGAGTTTGATTTACTGGTCTATGTTTCAAAACCAACCGCAGTATCAACTGTTATCTGTGTTGGATGGAAGGTTGTTTTATGGTAGGGTGTACCCAAAACGACCGAACTTCCGACTTTGCCGAGAGCACCAAACAGCTCTCGGCTCAGAATTCTAAATCATTGTTTTGGGAGAGACTGAACGGAACCAAACCTTTTATTGTTCACCTAAAACTGTTGATCATAAACAGTCATGATCAAAACTGTTGATCATAAAGAGTCAGCCAAGAATCTATCTGATTGAATTGGAATACATCGTTAGAAACCACCTCAAAATTACGGTCGGTTGGTATAGTTTACAGCAAGATTTCATCGGCTAAATCCATCCACCTAAAACTGTTGATCATAAACAGTCACCCAAGAATCTACCTCTCTGCCACATTGGGACAAGAGTTGGTTTGACGAGTCAATCTATCCGTTGGGTTGGAGTAGGTCGCAAGAAACCAACCGACAGTTACGGTCGGTTGGTATAGTTTACAACGACAAGATTTCATCGGCTATTTTGTCATCCGCATGACACCCGTGTCACAGTTACAACCGAAGATATCACGCAGATCATGACGTAAATTTCATTCCCGCACGAGAACAACCACCGTCCGCTCTATCGATTAATCGCAGCACGAGAAAGTGTATCGCCGATGGAATCGACGCTATAATAACGACGTTGCTGGATCGTATACCACGGTTGCACCTGTTAGTTCCTAGGTACTTTGGCATACACACGTTAGGTGCTTATAGCTAGTTCCATTAGACTCGGCCCATCGGATCGCAAAGCCACGAGGCAGATCACGCTCGCCCGTCCCACGCCTCGTCGCCGACAACCCTGCTGGATCCCCGTTGTACCCCTTAATACGTACACGTATAACACACTCGTGCATGCAAGTACATAAACAGCCCCAACTTTGCTATAATGGAAGAGCTGCTTTCGAAAATTTCCACGTGATCGATGGATTCAGCGGGCACGGTTGCGCGAATCCGCGCGGCTCCCGCACTCCACACGAGCAACATGCGGATATCGGGAATCCCGCATGAATGAACAGCCGAATGGGCCGGGTAACTCGACGCCGTCCGCTATAGTGATTTTTGATTTAATGATTTTTGTTTTTGTTTCCTTTTTTTTTTCCTTTTTTTCAACAGTTGGTGTCAACTTTAACCTGCTTTTCCAACCAGCGACTCGCGATCTGCTCTCTGAGACTCGACCTGCGCGACAGACAATGTATTTTGCAGGGTTTACCGGGGAGTATTATTTTGAGAGAAGTGCCGAGGAGGAAGTTTTAGCGTGTCTCGCATTAAGCAGGATCAACTTGTTTAATTGAAATTTCTGAAAGTCTGACAATACGAAGGGGAGCGAAAGACGCGAGTATGGGGAAGAGAGGGCCGGGGGTTTAGAGGATGCACGCGGTTGCCGTTGCATTAAGGGGAGCCGGGCCAGAAGTTGACGAATAAATAAGCAGTCGGGAGCGAGGGAGAGAGACAATTCGCCGAGGCCCTTTTCGTCCCGATGGAGAATCGTCGCGGAGGAAACTAAAGACCCGGGAATCCTCTCGCGAATCGCGTTCGCTAGCGCTCTACTAAGTTAAACAAACTTTTACAGAGCTAACGTTGGCTCGAGCAGTCCTCGCGATCGGAGGAGGGCACGAGAGCCGAGATCTTCCGATATCCGAGAAAAGATAAGAGACGCTAATCAATTGAGCATTCATCGCTCGGCATTAAATAAGAGAAAGAGTCATTCGTACAAGAAGGGCGGATAACTTTCAACCGGTGACCGAAATGGTCGCGAACTGACTGGTGAAGTCTTCGCGACCACTAACGCAATTTCCATTCGAAGTTGGAACTTCGAAAAATAATTCACATCAATTGATGGGAAGTATTTTTCACTGAAGTTAAATTTAACTTATCGAATTTATGAGACATCAGCGGTTATGTTGGCTGACGCCCTTCGCGTGGTTTATAGCTTGGAGCCAAATCGATTCCATATACTATGAAAACCGAACTTTAAAAAATATTCCATATGGTATGGAATTTCCAAATTTCCATATCCATTTTATGTGCTATGAAAACCATTCAGCCAGTCAGCTTCAAAAACCGGCCAGCTATCCCGAAATATGTATAAGACGTCTCACTTCATAAAGAACTTGGACTTGGTTCGTTATTGTTAATGCAAAAAATGTGTAAAACGAAAAGCACTTTATCGACGTTGTTCAAAGTGAATTTTCGCCAAAGAAAAGAAATCCGAAGAGAGTATCAGGAAAAGCAATTTCATCCTTGGGCTTTGATATTCCATCTCCGCTCCTCGACAGTGGAGGGAAACGGTGAGAGTTTATTTTGCCGCGATAATAAAATTTTTATTCGAAGACCCCGTATTATCGGCGACGACTCGGTCGATGATTGAATCGAGAGATTTAAAGATCCCGAGGGAATTCGCCGTTCCACGTGTACACTCCACTATAAACTCCGTGGGGGTAGCGTCGGAGAACAGAAATTGCGATCCGTATAGGTTCTTCCGTTATTTACAAAAGGCTTTTTCCCCGACACCCTCCCATGGCTGCGCTCGTATATCAATTCATGCGGACACCTGGTTACACACCAACGGGCACACACGCTGTCGCAGGCTTTGCACCGAGGCTGGGTACAGCAAAGCGTACAGTGAAAGCTCCGAAACGGGCTCGAGGCTGGACCGAGCGAGATCGGCGAATTTTTCGTCCCCTCGTACGAAATACCTCGAGCGGAAACGAGATCGAATGAGAGGCTGAAAGAAAATTCTCTGCAAAAAGTTTACTTTTAAATTCATCCAATACCGCGGGAATCTCAGTCGATAAAACGAAAGAGCCGCTATGCCTTATATAGGGATTTAAATGTTGTTAATATATCGAGGAACCGCGTGCGCATGCGCGAGAGCAGCCGCGAACTTCGCTATCGCAATTTCACGCGCTTATGGAATTCGTTTGAGTTTCCTGGGGTATTCGGTCGAAGAAAACCGAGGCCCGTGGAAACGTAATATCGCCTATGGCGCGCACTGGCACGTCCCTCAGCTCAACGATAATATCTGCGTTAGAAAATTATATATTATAATAATAATTTGCGATAGGAAAACGGAGACTGATATTATCCTTTAAGGGAGACGCGTTGCCGCCGTGGGAATTCCCGATAGCTCCCGAGCTGGATGCGCGAAAGCCGGCGAAGTTGCCGTGTAACTTATATATGAAACGGAGAAGCCTGGTGTTTGTGTGTTACAAAGAAAATAGCGAGCTCACGGAGTGTACTCGAGCTTTACGGCATGAGGTACGCAGCGGAAGGGAGAGTTTGTGCAGAGGAAGTACATACACGAAACTTCAGAGACCCGCTGTTTCACTTCGTTTGCTAATATTATTTTTGCACGGCCTGCCCATCGAGGAAGTTGGTGAGCTTTACACTGCTCAAATAAGTGCTCCATTTTTGAAGTTGTTTACACAAACTTTTACACATCTACTGATTATAGCGATGGTTATTTGAATGACGGCAGATGTCCTTAACGTAGAAAAACATTAATCGCAATCGATTTGCAACAAATATTAACTTGTTTGTGCTCATTTTCGATTTTGATGTGTAATGGCTCATTCTCTTCCCTGACAGATGCTCTATGAATTCACCGTCTAGATTTTCGATAGTATCTTCAGTTTAAAAATGACAGCCTTTTGTTTATCCATCGGCGAAATTCCTTCATAAACAGACAGCTTTAATTTTTAAACAGAAAATACTATCGAATATCTAAACGGTGAATTCGTAGAGCATTTTTCAAGGAAGCGAATGAAAAAAAAATTACGGGTTATTCTTTGACAAAACTGAACGAACATTTTAGAGACTTTTTGGAAAATTAGCACAAATCAGTTCATATTTTTGCAAATCCATCGCAATTAATGTTTTTCTGTTTTAGCCTAAAAAAAAACAGAAAAAGAGAAAACAATAATCAATAGACAATTAACACTAATAAATAGAGAATTATTTCGAGACTTAGATCGCGATCTAAAAGCTCAACATTTCTACCAGGCATTCCAAAAGTTCGAAGATCATTCTGCAACTTGACCTTGACCGCTATGATTTTTTATTAATTTTTTCCCTATCGTTCTCCCGGTCAACTTTGGCCGAAAATCACCGTGAATCAGCCTCGTGTACTGCATAAGCCAAACCGATAGCAAACGGCGCTCAACGCCAGCCCGGAAGACGGAGGGAGCTTTTCAGGACGAGAAGCGAATCAATCAGATGCCTCGGAAACTATCGGTAAATTCACACCTGCTCGACGGTGTCTTCGGTCCGTCTTTGGTTCGGGGAGGAGCTAAAGCGCGTCTCGGGAATCGTGAGACTCTCCGTCTTTCTCGGCGTCCTCGTTGCCGTGGAGAATCGACTTACGACCGTTCCCGTGCGGTCGCTCGCTGGCCGAGCTGGAAAGGTTCGCCTCTCCCTCTCGGGAGGCGAAGAGCGCGAAGGTATATACCCGAATATATACGTCGGTCGATAGCCGAAAGTTTTGCCGGAGCTTTCGGCTGCGGAGGGACGAAGACCGTGAGAGAGCTATGCGACACTGTGCGAGGTCCAAAAGCGAAGTGTCCAACTTTTCCTTTTCGACCCCCCGCGTCCCGGTCCCGCGAGCGCGGATGGCCCTAGCGAGCTTTTCCGTTCTTCGGTCGCGTTTCTTTTCACTCTATTCCATTCTCACTTCGCATTTTGGCCACGGCCAGAAATAATACGAATTTATGGAGAAGCAATAACCCGCGCGAGGACGGGACGCGGCACGGCTCGAGGGGATGAGGAAACGGAGGGATTTTTTAAAAGGGGATTGCCTGTGGATCTGTTTAGGATTCAAGCAATATTTCGCGTAGGGATATGACGATAATAGTTACACTTCCGATAAAAAAAATTACAATTTTCAAACAGGAAGTGACGGTTTCCCGTATAACGTCACTTTCGGTCGAAAACTGAGTTTTTCCAACCGGAAGTGACCGATTTCCGGTATAACGTCACTCCCGGTCAAAATTTAAGATTTTCAAGCCGGAAGGGACATTTTCGCCTATGACTTCACTTCCGATGGAAAACTGAGATTTTCAAACCGGAAATGACGTATTTCCGGTATAACGTCACTTCGGGTCAAGATTCAAGATTCTCGAAGCGGAAGTGACGTTTTCCCGTGTGACATCACTCCAGTTACGACTGAATTCCATCTGAGCGGATGGATGGAATGACGACGAATAGCGATGATCGGTAACTTGAAGGGCTTTTCGACGTCTTCAAAGCTTACTGTTCCACCCAGCAATGAATAGAACGTTTCGTTTAATCCCCTTAGCCCGACAGTATTGATCGTGCTTACCCTCCGTATAATTCGTCTGTACGTACGGGTATCAGTAAGTCGGTCTCGAAGCAGTCGGGACTCAGTAACGGTTAGGCAATGCACACCTGCCCGTTTACTTCGCTACCGAATAGAGGTAACTCGATTGTAACTGCCTCTTCGAGTTTATCGAGATCACTCGGCAAAGTATACCCGGCAGTTTAATTAATCCCCGAATCGAAATACGCTCTCCGCGAATCGTAACTCCGTGGATTTTGTGGATAAATCTTGATTGTTCCCGGCTGGATATTCACGGGATGTTATCGATTATCGGATCCCCAGAGGACACGCCGCCGTTTGGCGAGTTAATGCTCTTTTGCGATGCACATGGCTCGTTGAAATATCGGTGAAATATGGCGACCGGAAATGGCAATTTCAATGTGACTCCCAGTGATAAGTTGCCTTATAGTAAAATTGGTTGTAACGCGGAACGTCGCTTCCGCCTCTCGGAGCGGGCTCGTCGCTTCGCTCTCGAGAGGAGCTCTTTGCGACTAGACTGCAGACAACCGTGTCAGTTAGATACGTCGGACCCGAAACACGTTTCGAGGCTCGCATCTCCATACTGCTCCAAAGGTAACGCAACACCAATTCCCACGATCCTCCGTTCTCAAACCGAAACGTAGAACACCCGCTCTACGCCCGCCTGTCTGTATACCTTCCACGTGTGATGTGCGGTAAACGTATTACTTGCGATCGGGAGAAGGTTCGCAGAGGGAAACCCCGATGTATATCCAGTCCCAGCGGAAATGTAAAGAGCCTGAGCCACCGTACAGTGTACCGAATGCGAATTCTCAGTGTAAATTTGTGTTGGACCGGAATCGAAGTTCCGATGTCGAGCGACGGGTACGAAGCCACAATGTCGAGAGCGGATCGGCAACCGGGTGGTCCTTTCTGGATGTGTTTGAGATGCGGCGCCGCGTCAAAGCTTCCGGTACGGCTGGATATTGAGCCATCATGCAAACTCGCTCTACCCTCAAAGTACCCACGCTTTTTTACGACCCCTATATCCCACTTTTGAACTCCGCTGTCCGGTCAAATATTCATCCGATGCAAATAAATCGACGACACAAAGTATACTCAATAAATCTAAAGCAATTTTGGTGTAACCGGAAAAGGAAAATAAATGGTTTTCTGGTCAAGTACCAACTTTCGGATTCATTTTCGGTACGGTGGATTTTTTTTTCTTTAAGAACACCCTGCACACTTTTAAGACTGTTTTAAGGCGTTATGCAAACTCGCTATACCCTCAAAGTACTCATTTTTTTACTACCTTTACATCCCATATTTGACTTCCGGTGTCCGGTCGGATATTCATCGGATAGAAATAAATCCATGACACAAAGTGTACTAAATAAATCTAAAGCATCGCCGTCGAGGGTATTTGGTCGAAGCGAAAACGAAAATAAATGTTAAAAATAAATGAAAATAAATGCTTTCTGGCAAGTACCAACTTCCGGCTTGATTTCTGGCACGGTGCTTTTTTTATTTTGCGAACACACAGTATTTAATATTTCTACGAGTTTCTTGTTTATTTCATTTTTTTTTATTTTTTATTTCTTAAGATGAGCTCAATGACCAAATCCGTTTTCCATGCGGCTGATCCGCTCTCCTGCGGTAGCGTTTCGACGCATTTAACGTCCAGCCGACCGAAACGAGAAAGGATCCTCCTCGCTTCGCTCCTTCCTTCCACCGTCCCGCGGGAAAGTCTCCTCTTTTCTTTAGCCGAGAAAAGCAGCAGACTTGCAACCACGTCGGAACTTTACGTCGGTCGTGAATACCGAACGACGCTACTCTCTGCTCTCTACTCTCTCTCCCTCTCCCTCTCTGTACGAGCCAGACTCCACCGAGCTTTTATTGCTATCGCTCCGTAGGCACTTTTCAGACCAGATAGTGAAGCTCCGAGGTAAAAGAGGAGAACAACGACTCGAGTTCTTTTACCGACACGCCAGTGCTACTTTATACTTTTCACTATATATGTATATACACACGCGATTCCATAACTATCGTGCTTTTGCATATATTACGCAATGCCGTTAAACGCAGTTACAGAGAGGGGTAAGCTTAGTTATGAAAGTTAACGAAACGTTATCGAATTATAGTCCGAAGCGGTAATCAAATATTGAAGGCGGAAGCTAACGGAACTTAATTTCTGAGGTGAACTCACCCGGAACAGCTTTAAATTCATTAAAAATTCGATTAACCGGTGTAGCCTCAACTCGTCGGAAATAAATCCACTCGGGATAAAGATTAGTTTCGCTTAAATAAATTAGCCCCACAGACCTATTTTTGAGTGTTCCTTTCAAAATTAATTATTAAAAAATAATAATAGTTAATTAATTTAAAAAATATTAGTTTCGCTTAAATAAATTAGACCCACCGACTTGTTTCTGAGTGTTCTTTTTTAAATTAATAATTAAAAAATTATTTGATTAATTGATTAGAAATAATAAGTTATCGGTGCGCAGAGTATTTAAATATCTGGATGCATATCATGAGACGATATCAACCAAACATCGATAATTTCTATTAAATGCGATGCTATTTGAACAAATTTCCGGTAAACTGAATTATCTTTTGCAGAGGTTGGATTGCTTCGCACTAGTCAGATGAGTGCTACATTTTCAAAGTAGTTTGTACAAACTTTTACACATCTGTTGATTATAGTGATGGTTATTTGTATTGCAGCAGATGTTCGTTTAGTTATTTAAAAGAATAATCCGAAATTTTTGTTCGATTTTGATTTCATTGATCTCATTTTCTTCCTTAAATGTTGCTCTACGAATTCACCGTCCAGATACTCGATAGAATTTTCCGTTTAAAAATGAAAGCTGTTTCTTTATGAAGGAATTTCACCAATGGACAAACAAAATCATCTCATTTGTAAATGGAAAATACTATCGAATATCTAGATGGTGAATTCGTCGAGCAACTTTCAAGGAAGAGAATGAGTCGTGATACAACAAAATCGAGTAACAAATTTCGGATTATTCTTTGAAAAAATGCAACGAATACCTTTTCGAAAATGATCATAAACCAGTCAACATTTATGCAAATCCATTGCAATTAATGTATTTCCACGTTAACGACATCTGCTCTAATATAAATAACCATCCACTATAATCAACAGATGCCTAAAAGTTTGTGCAAACGACTTTAAAAATGTATCACTCATTTGACTAGTGTGAAGCGCTCAAGTATCCTTCATTAATATCTACGAATGGACGATATCCGTCGGTGTTTCTCGAGAGTCTTCGGCGTAAACAAGCCCCAAGGAAATATGTTACAGAGATGCGTGAGGCGTTGTGTGTCTTCCCTCGCCGCCACGATTTCGCTATGAGAGTCAGTATCCTCGATAAGTTATCCGGGCAAGCTTCTACGATCATAATCTCGAGGCTGGGCAGGTGCATCCCGCGGAGTTTGCCGGTAATCCCTGGGCGAGCTTAAGGCGCGCTTATGGCTTAGCCCTCGAGTTTGGAGACGTTAAAGCTGTCGAGTTACGGGAGCGCCGAGCGGCACCGCTACCTTACAACGCTTATATTCTCCCTTCTTCCTTTTCCTCTCCTCGGTCGCACGTACTTTCTCATCGCGGGAGCGGGATACAAGAATTTGATGCTGCACGCTGGAGGAACAGGCGCGGGAAAGCGTCCTATCTCGCTCCCTCAACACCGCTCGCCTTACCGCAGTTATGATATAGTACTATTCTTACACCCCGTTCTACCGGCTGTGAAGTTTCTCCGACTCTCACCTCACCGGCTTTTCTCTTACTCGTCCGCCTTCATAAAGCACGAATAATCCTCTGCTACCGAGCATATAATTTCTCGAGGCTGCCAGTCTATGACGCAGTGCATTCCATGCCCTTACGTAAGAATGCTGTGGATGTTGACGAGACTATTTTTATTTATTTGTTCATTTGCTTATTTATTTGCTTATTTATTTATTTTTAAATTTATTGGTCTATTTATTTGTTTATTTATTCGGTTATTTATTAATTTATGGTACAACAAATGGGTAGTAAAGAGCTTTAACTAGAGTGTTAATAATCGAGGATACGATACTTCGTCGAGGAATCATCGTCGATATATCACCGTAAAGAGTTTTATGTATATTCAGTATATGAAATTTCATTGACACGTACGTAAAAATATTGCGTTACCGATATATGAAAAACAACATTCTTTGTATAACATTTGTAATAATAACATAATCTTCATATATGGATGACTTAATTTTCAATGCCGTCACCGGTAATTTTAATATGCAGGTATGGCATTTAAGATTAAATTATTAAAATTCACATACAATCTATACGAATTCTAATTTCATATACCGCGATTGTAAATTTCATGCCATTCATTTTTTACAGTGTAGAAAATCTTTCGCAAGAATCATGCGCGCCGTACGAGTATACTATTTTCTGCACAATACTGCCCCGTTCGCCTCTCCGGCTCGTGCACGTTGCGAGATTTCCAGCCGAATTTCCGCACAGAACGAAAAGTCCGTGGGTTACGTGAGCGTTCGAGTTTTGTTACGCCCCGCTATGCTTGTACGAACGTTTCGCTCCAAGTCACGCCGTGCATGCCGAGTTCTCGAATCGAATACGGGGTCGTATCGTCGCACACTCGGCGCACCTATAACGAGCGAAACGTACGAGCCCGAAACTATCGTGTGTGTGTATGTGTGTGTGTGAGTGTGTTATTTACTCATCACGAAGTTTCCCGGGAATCAGGGAAGCGAATAAACAACCGGGACGCCTTTGCCGTAGACGGCAAATTTCGGGCTCGCACTCGTACCCTACTTGCACGGCACGTGTCGCACCGATAGATCGCGGACGGAGAGCTCATGTACTCTCCCTCGGGAACATTAATGAGAGTGCACCTGGAGGATCGGGCACCTAGCCGGGCCCTTTCGCCCCGCCCGCTCAATCAAGTGAATTCTCAGCACGCAAAAGGCGAAATTAGAATTTTGTTTAACATCCGAGAAGGCAAAGCCGCCCGATACCGGGCCGCGGGCTTGATGATCCGGGAAGTTTGCTCTTGGCTCGCCGGATTCAACCGGGTTTCAAGCGAGTTGTGTGCGTTTGACGGAATCAATCCGCAGACGCGTGGAAAACGCTTAGGAAATTTTCGAATGGCGAATAGGCAGATCGGGCCTCGAAGCACGTAGCTCGTGCAAACTTTTTATTTATATATTATAAAGGGGCAAAATGGTTGGGGCAAAATGGACCAATGTTCTTTATTCCCTCCTGAATATATACGAAACAGTATATTATGCCACAACGGAGGAAAGTGCGTCTTTTCACCGAGTGTGAAGTTTCATGCCCGAGAGAAGCGAGAGCAGAAATTTACACGAGGTGAACATATATTTCTCATATAAACTGTAAACAATTTTATGATATTTACAACACGTTTAATATACAAAGTTATATGAAATACACAATCTCGGCATATGAAATTAGAATTCATATACATTGTATTTTAATTTTAATAATTTCATCATAAATGCCATACCTGTATATTAAAATTACCAGTGACGGCATTGAAAATAAAGACATCCATATATGAAATTTATGTTATTATTACAAATATTATACAAAGAATATTGTTTTTAATATACCGGTAACGCAATGTTATTGCGTATGTGTCAAAGAAATTTCATATACTGTATATGCATAAAACTGCATATACATTTTCAAACAGGAATTTTTTTACAGTGTATTTAATATAATTCCTACGAATGATATACTATAATTCACATGTTATGAGATATGTGTGACGGGTATATAAAAAAAAAATATTGTAAATGGATAGCTGAGACAAAACGGACCAATGGCGTTAATTTGGCTTATCAGAGGCTTGAGGTTTTTTTTTCCATGTTCCGCGAAAAAAAGGAAAACGGTCCGTTTCACCCCGCTCTCTCTCTACCCTTCGCACGTTCCGCATTCGATGTGATATATGTATGTGTATGAACGAGCTGGAGAAGGAGGCGTACGCGTATATCCGACATTACCATGCTTCCGTTCGTTGGAAACTCGTTCCGGCAGCGAAACGACTTTTCTCGACCAAACTCGAAATATATGTCGGTGTGGAATTTCTCTCCACCGGAAATAATGGCGTCCCTTCGTACCCCATCTACCACGCCGGTGGATACAGACCGTAGTACATATTTATACGATATGTTGTTGTAACTGCGCTCGAATCGTTTTTTTGCGATTTTTTTTTGTTCACAGCATTTCCATTTTTTCGCTGTATAGAAAGTTCCTGAGGGACTTTTTTTTTTTGTTCGACGGGACAAACCCGACCGTCGGGACATTTATAAATTGTCTATCCTATCGCATCGGTACTACTGTTTCTGTTCGGAACTGTTCGCCCGGAACTCGAGAAACTGCGAACGACCCTGCAACGTGAAATTCTGCGTCGACTTCGTTGGAAATTATTCTATGAATGCCGCGCGAAATTCCAGATTTTTCGGTCGACCGAGGTCGTACGAGGAAAATATTTTATGATCGTTCGAGATTTGTTTTTCAATTTTTTTACCACTTCGTTCCAGTGCAACATATTGTTTTTAACTCTGAGAATAATGAAAGTGAAAACTGACAATTAAGCAACAAAAAAGTGTTTCCACTTACAGTAGTTTAGAAAAAAAAATTAATAATTGTTTTCGAGTTAACTGACACTTCTTACTCTTAAAATTTTGTTACTACACGAATTTTTGTTATATTTGCATTTAATAAGAATTCCTTTATTGTTATTCATTCACGTCGTTCAGCGAATATCTTTACTTATTTCTGCGCCGTAATCTGTCGATCTGGTATTGTCCGATTGGCCGATACGTTTACGTATCGCGCTGGTAATTGGGCCCAGTTCGTAAATATACCAATAAATATATAATAAAATATAATAAGAAGAACATTTTCAATTGACCGTTCCGAAGCGGCAGCAAATCGGAGAAATAAATGTTTTTATCGCTCGCAGCATTCAACAACTAAATATTAATAGTACTTTCACGATAATGAATTTCAGAATCACCGAAATTGCAAAACCTTATTCTTTTACCGAAAAATAATAAGCCCGATGAGAAGATATTTATTAAATTTTACAAAAATCTTTCCAGCAGCGCCCCAAAAGCGCGACGATTCGGTCCGGTCCGGAACAACGGCAGGGAAAAGGGAGCAGCGCGAGGTGCTTTTGGGGCTTCTGGCGATGCATTCGCCGTTTTCCTAAGTTTCTCGCGATCTCCCATTCATAAATCAGGTGGAATTAAACCGCAAGCGAGGTAAAACTGACCGTGCCCTGCACTTTTCGGCTGCGGGATTCCCGCAGCTAACGGAAAACGGATGAGTCCGAGCTTTTGGGAGCTTTTGGCTCTCTGTGCGCGCTGTAAGTGAGCCGAGTGAAAGAGTAAAACAAAAAAGTAAAAAAAAAAAAGCGCAGGGTGGAAGAGAGGCATACAGAAGAGTGCAAGTCTGAAAGCGCGGATGGGTCGCCGGAGGGGAAATAAAAGTGCGCGCATCGTGCCACGTAGAACCATTAATATATCGAGGCGTACACACAACGAACCGGAATCGTTACGCCAGGCCCTTTTTCGCGATCGATGCCCAGTTTTTTTTCTTTTTTATTTCCTCCCTCTCCTTCCGGCTTTCATTGCGAACGGCTGGCTGGTCGGGACCTCTGGCAGAGCCGGAGAGCATTTGAGCGCTCGTTCACCCCTATTATTCCCTTCACTCTCTGACCATTGGCGAGCGCGTTATCGTCCACGCTATATACCTGTCGACTCGAGGTACGGATTCGCGCTGGAATACTATAACACCCCCCCCCCGCGCCCGCCCGCCACCGACTCGCCGTATTCGAGGCTTAGTCACGAAAAAGGTCGATTCTGTGGTTGCCAAGTTTTTCCTTTCTTTTTTTTTGTTTTATTCAGGTTATATGTATTCACGTGAAAAGTTCAAGAAAAACATGTATATAGTATGTACGAAGGAGCATAATTACCAGGCATTTTTCCGGAAAAAATGTCGGGTGCAATTATCGGTTGTTCAAATGGGTGAAAAAAATATATTGATTTTTTGAGGGCCGGTTGTTAGGCGAACTACGTGAATATGCGTCGAATACGAATCAAGTCTTCGATATAACTTTGATGGAGAAAAAATGGTTGAAACGTTATAGTAATTTGCGTAATAATAATAATAATAAACGTAATAGTAATTTGCGATACAAGTAGCGTAAAGCGGACTTTAGACGCACGCTGTAAAGTGAGTCGCACGAGCCGCACGGCACTTACTTCACAGTCCGCGCATGATGTTCGCTACACCGCACTAGAATCGCATAATATTTTCTGTAACGAATGCATGAGAAGTGCTACTCCGTGCCTGCTAATTGTGGCGCTGCACAGCCAACGTGCGTAAAGTGCGAGAAGCGTGCGTAAAGTGCGAGAAGCGTGCGTAAAGTATGAAAAGCGTGCGGTAAAGTTAAATTGATCCAATGCGCGCATGTGTCCGATATTTATAGTACACTTGGCTGTAAAATGCCACTTACGTCACTCACGGCAGGCACGAAAAGTTGCACTTTTCATGCATGAGTTATGAAACCTTTCTTGACGAGTATGACTTTGCAGTACGAGCCGGGGGGCGAGTGCTGCAGTCACGCAAGTTCAGAAAAAGTTTTTCGCACGAGTTTTGTACCAAATTTTACTTCATAAGGTGTAAAGATGGGGGTTTCGTGCACGCGAAGCGTGCGTTAAACTGCAATTTTCGTACCGAAAGTAATAAAATAATTTAAAGCTGAGAGGGAAATAAGAATTTCACAGTCGACAAAGAACAAATCGGATAGACGTTGTTTCGTCGGTCGGAGGGTTGTAAAACGGGGATTTTCGCCGAACGGCATCGGGTAGAGAATATAAGTAAATTAAGGTAAGCCCCCTACGGTTTATGGGCGGAACGCGATGAAACGCCAGGGATAAAGCTTCTCTGTCGTCATTCGAGCGACGGCATTAACAATTCCTGAAGTCAGCCGGCTGGTGTCGGAATACCGAAACAGCCCGACGACGTAGCCCGCCAATGTCACTCGCCGAACGCCTCTTCGGCTGCGATAACGCGGATAACGTTTTGCGCCTCCGTGCTCGAATCACTGTGGCGTGAGTCATTCGATTCTCGGCACGGAAGTCGAGCGACGCATCGAGTTTGCTGATGCTGCGACGAATTTAACGGTCAATCAATTATAAATCGCTGCGCGATGCGCGACGGTTCGGCCATCGACCCTCCTGCATTATTGGAAAATCAGTCGCGAATGAGACACCGATCGGCCGAAATGAGATATTACGATAAATTTTGGCGAATATGCACGCGAATATAATGAATACAATTACAATGTATAATATTACATTTAAATTATAATTATATAATATTATAATCATATTATAATTAGGAAAAATGGGGGACTGGTGCAAAACGGAACGGAAAATCCGGAACTATCGACGGGGCAAAATAAGGCATCCAAAAGTGATTCGAAAATTGCGCTTTGTCCATTGTCCCATTATAATAATTATAATCATATAATATTACTTTACGAGTCCATCATTCCAGGCCTTCAAAAAAATGGCCAATACAGAAGTTTTGAAATACGAATAGCGTGTTATTGTCTTAGGAACAGCAAAAAAAAAAAAATAATAAAAATAAAATAAAGAAGAAAAGACCAACGCGGTCCTAAGTTACTCGTGAAGCAAATATCGCTCAAAATATCATGTCACAAGATGTCAACTTTCTAGAAGTCGAATTTTAAGACGTTAGTTTGATCAACTTTATTCCGTGGTCAAGATCTATCCTAAGTATGAACTCAATTTCATTTTTACGTTTGATCGTAAGTTCGAAATTATGTCTGCACTCAAATTCGAGTATAGTTCGATTTCGATATTAAGTTCGAACTTAACACAGATCTTAAGTACGCGATGAAGTTGAGGCCGAACTTCGATCTCAAGAGCGAACTTCAGTTGGAACTAGCGTCTTAAAATTGGACCCTAACTCAGGCGGTCATAATCGGTTCGACGTCAGCCCAGCTTTAAAACCGCACCTGGCTATAACAATATCATAATTATATAATATCATCATTATATAATTATTCGCCATTGTGAACTCCCGGTACTTTTTTTTTCTATAGGACCAACAATTGTCAAGATGGTTGGCGTATTGTGTTTCGATGCCTCGCGCTCTTCGCTCGCAATTTTCCGGGCGTTTTACCCATCCTATCGCTCCGCTGATGCGTCGTTTCGCGTATATACGAGACAGAACGTGCAATACGCCATCGAAGTCGGCACAGCCAAAGCGACAGGTAAAACGCCGCATAGGGCTCCGCTCTTGCCGCACGGCTGCGCCGAGTCTCACGAGAATACGCGGAGGTGGTTCACCGTGTGCCTTCATCCCGCCACGTGCCATTGCATCCATCACCGGGATAATCTACTAGCTTTCACGTGTAGTTGGCGCGAGCGATAAGAGCCGAGTGAAGAGCACAGAATCTCGTCGAATCGGGATCTCCCTCTCTGCCACCCTCTTTCAACCAACCACCCCAAACCCCACTTCCGTTCACCGCCACTTTCCGCTCAAGTTTGAGTGCTGGAATCGATCGAACGCCACGATACCGTCGCTCGCGATATTTATGCACCGTCACGCGAACGTCGATTCCATATCTGTAGCGCCGGTCACGGCGAACTCGATAACCGACGATCTATTTGTAAGATTTTACCTTTTTATTTTATTATTTTTTTTTTAATGTAAGAAAAGAAATCAGAACGGAGGAGAAGATAATTTGAACTGGAAGAGAATAAGCAAACTTGCAATAAAATTATCGTAGTTTTTTTTTGTACAGAATTTACGCTCACTTCCGCTCGCGTTTCCTCGCTTCTTCGTTTTTTTTTTTTTTTTTTTTTCGCATTATCTATTATATTATCACAGCGGTTATCAGGAGCGTGGAATTCGAGCACTTAATTTTTGCCCCATTCCAGGCCGCTTTAACGCCCGAGAAAGGGCGGAAGGAAGGAGTAGCTGCTACCCCGGGTGGCGCCTACTTTATTCGCACGGCGGTTGTACCTCGCACCACCACTTTTCGCCCTCCGCATCCTTACAATGCATATTCATTTTATCTTTCTTCTCCACGCTTCGTCTTTTCATTTTCTTTTTACCCTGACACTCTATAGCACGCGTATATAACGGGGCTCGCACCGTCGCAAAAAAACCGTATACGGTTTTTTTTTTCGTGTCTCGGCGAAGACCGGGGCGAAACGGACTACACCTAGAAAAACCATTTTTACGGATGTCTTGCGATAAATAATAATTTTTTTTTTTTTTTCAAGGATGCATCGCACATAGATTTCCAACATGAAGTTTAATTCGATCAAAATTTTCGTACTCCGCGATGTCCCAAAAATCTAAAAAAAAATCAGCCCTATTAATGAAGCCAAGATCTTTTATTTTCTCATTTCGAATGAATTCCTTGATTTTTTAGAATTCATATGAATTTTTTCAGAATTTTCGTACATTTCAACATGTTTTGTTTGAAAATTTAAAAAAATCGAGGTAGAGGCACGTTTTTCGGTATCCGTATGTTTCCGTATCATCATTTCATAGTACACACAAAAAGTTTCGAGGCGACTGAACCAAGAGTTCGGTAGTTACGCCCTTTAAAAAAATGTCAAAAACGGAAAATTCAAAAATCTAAGTAAATTCAAAAGAAATTCATGTGGCTTCTAGAAAATCAATGAATTCATTTGAAATATGAAAAAAGATTTTATTGGTTATTTGTTGAACAATTTTTTTTAGCAATTACCTAATAACTTATTGTCATTATTAGCATACAAAATCAATGTTCTTGGCACTTTCAGTACAGTTGATTTTTTTCAGGTTTTGACAGCAATCAACAATCAGCAATCAGCAGTCTACAAATTCAAATTCGAATTTTCACCGAAACTGACTTATGTCTGGGAATCGACGCGCATCGATCTGAACAAGCATTTGTTTATTGGCTCGGCACCCCTCGAGGTAAACAAAAAATGCATCTCAATTATAGGCGACTGGTCCATTTTGCCCCGGTGTTCCATTTCGGCCCGCCCGGCCCCCACGTCGCGAGAGGAATATTCTGGGGTGCGAGGAACCCCGCAGCTCCGGTAGCTGCGACTTCATTCCGACGGGCCGAGCTCACGGAAGACAAACACGTCGAGGCTTTCGCGAATGGCTACGTCGTCGCTCCGGGTGTCTTCCGCTCGGTCCGCGCTCGCGGCAGCTCTCTCACCCTTCCTCCCCGTTCTCGCTTTTTATTTTTATGAAACCCCTCCCGCTCGCCCGTCCGTTTTTTTCTTCCCCACTGCTTTCGCCCGGTCGCAATTTTTTTTGTTCCTCTCGAATCGCACCACCATCTCTACAAAGCCCGTTGTACCGAACACTTTTTTTCACCCCAAGAAAACGTCGCCGAGCCTCGACCCGCGGTGTGCCGTGCCGCACGTACATCGACGCCCGGGAAAGCGAACGGCGTATCTTGCGCCGTTCAGGATGCGAAATGCCGAGACTCGCGCCGTTCCGTTTCTCGCCGGTCGGCATACATTTCTTTTCGGTTCTCCTCTCGGCACGCCACTGAGTCGCGCCGACTTTAAATTACTTGGAATTCCGTGAAATTACCTGCCACGGCGGAGCGTGAGAGAAGGAAAGTATACGCAGCGGGACGGAAGGATTTCACGGAGCTTTGTAATCAACAAGACGCAGGTTTCGCCTCTGCTTTTTCTTTTTTCTTATGCACGCAAGTTTTCATACATTTTCATTGTACGATAAACATCATTATAACTTTCAGCTTCGTGCCCTCACCGACGGTTGAAGAAAGAAATGATTTATTTTTAAAAAATTGTTTTGCGACTTTATGTACAGACCTGGAAGGGAGTGATATGCTTGTCCGCGATTGCGGGCCAAGTTTGCAGTGTCTATATAAACGGAGGAAAGTACCTCGCTGACCCAGTGAGAAAATGCTGGCTATAAATCGGCGAGGGAAATGACGGACCTGGAACGACGAGGGGCTGCCGAAACCAATATATAGTGCATATATATACATATATAGAGAAAAGGAGCGCAATAACATATAAAGTTAGGTCGTCGGAGGAGCGAGTGTAAACACGAGTCTGCACTCGTATGCCGAAGCAGCGAAGCGATCAAAGAAGAGGATCGACGAAGCGTTATATTTGCCGGGAAGGTACTCGGATAGAGGGATCCAGATAGGGACGGGAGGACTTTAGGGTGATTTCGATACGGGGCACTTCGCAAGACAGATTTCTAGTGGAAATAAGAAAAGGAACGGTCGATTTCCAGTCGACCGGAATACCCCGACGATACACTCAGTGATGGACCGGAGAGCTCCTCACAATCTTTCAGAATGAAGTCTTATTTTTTTTTTTCTACATGTTCACAGAAAACCGACGTGGAAATCTTATTTCAGGTTTCGAATTCTCATTTTTCAACGGAAAGTGACGACACACCGGAAATACGTCCCTTCCGATTTGAATAATTTTATTTTTCTACTGAAAGTGACGTCATACCGAAAATATTTCCGATCATTTCTATTGATCCTTTCTATTGATTCTTTCCATTGATCCTTTCTATGATCTTTTCTATTGACATATATCAATAGAAAGGATCGTTAGGAATTTTAATAACCGTTTAATTTATAAATGAAAAAGTTTCTACTCAATTTGATTTATTCGCAGTATTGAGGGTAATTCGCTGCGCGACTGTCAGACGATCGGCGAGTAGTTACGGAAACGATCCACGTTCGTCCATCGTCGGTGAACATTGGAAAAAGTCGTCGCTCTCAGGATCGCGGAACGAGGCTCGCCCCTTTGGCTTTTTCCGTCTCGTTTGGCATGGAACGAACGACGCGTATGCAAATGGAGGACCGTCACGTCGGCGCTGATGCGAGAGCATTGGCAGCGGCAGCGACAGCCCGAGCTGCGAAGCGCGAGGGAGAGAACCCGCGTACATGAAAGTCTTTTTGACCTATATCCGGCGAAGTGGACTGTGGGACCGTGAACCAACGCGGAGAAGAGAGTGCTATGGAAGAGAAAGCTCCAACCACCAAACCCCTTTTTGGTTACCCGCACGTCAGACTCGCAGCGGGAAACGTACGAACCGTGCGACGGAATGTACGTGCGTCTCCCCCGAATCTCCTAATGTGATCCACAGTCACGGGGCATTCGTCCGAAAACGGGCGGAGATGTAACCCGGTTTCGCCAAACAGGGCAAAGTTTCCTTTGGCCCCAATTCATTGAAGTCAAAAAATGTTCAAAGTTCCAAAGTCACATTTGGTCTAGTTTTCAAGTGTGAAATATATCGCCTATGTAAAACTGCTATATTCATTCATATGGTAGAGTGTGATATGGTAATTGGGTGAACCAGTAAGTCAATTGTTTGGCAACCAATTACTTTGTTGACCCGATCAACTCGATTGCCTGAGGCGTATTTACCTCTTCAGTTGGTGGGAACAGTTGATTATTTTTCTTCTCGTATAATGGCAAAGTTCTCAGCCAGTAATGTAATTTTTACCGCATCTTTCGCCCCGTGCATGACTTTACACTTTCTGATCCCCGGTTACGTGACTCCTCGTTTCTAGCGGAAGCTCCAAACTACTACGTCCCGAAGTTCCGAAGACTTCGCACTTCGCAGTTCCGAGACTCGTTCACGATAGGTGCTGCCGAGGCAAACTGAACGGCGAAGTTGTTATCTGAAGACGACGACTCACTACAGCTACTGGCATGCTCTTTATCTCATTTCGTCCGATGCATTTCACGTACCCTACCCTATCCTGCATTTCACCGCGGAAGCCATTTCGTCCTCGGAGTTTCCATCCTACGTGGAACCTCCGACACAGGATCGATTCAAGCAACCGATGGTACCCAGTTCGATCGGGTTTTCTAACACCAACCCTATACTGTTATTAGACGTTGTATTCCATTACAGCATCCGGCGGTAAACCGGGTCGCGGTGGTTTCTCTTGCGTGACGATAGCGAGACCAGAAATGCGCAACGTACAGAATTCAGATACCCGTATTCTCCATCAAGAGACCCGATGGATCGTTACCAAGAACCGGCTAAGAAAGCTTTCGCGCAAAGCTCGTCCGCACTGAGCGTGAGATGACGCGCTGCATTCAATCAAAATCTTGGTCCATACCGACCTGTGCGAATCTCGGGGCGGGTGCAGCATCTTCGTCACCTCATAGAGGTCGACGAACCAATGTTACTCCATTCGGTCGGGTTTTCTAACAACCCTATACTGTTATTAGACGCTGTCATCTCGCTCCATCCCTATCCGGTTACCGTCGTGTATTCCATTACAGCATCCAGCTGCAAACCATGTCGGGGTGGTTTCTCTTGCGTGAGGAAAGCGAAACCAGGAAACCGCAAGGTACAGAATTCAGATACCCGTATTCCACATCAAGAGACCCGGAGGATCGTTACCGAGAACTGGCAAAGAAAGCTTTCGCGCAAAAGCTCGCCCGCACTGAGGCTGAGACGACGCGCTGCATTCAATCAAAATCTTGGTGCGGACCGACCTATGCGAATCTTTGTACGGGCGCAGCGTCTTCGTCACCTCGCGAAGGTCGACGAACCCGGCGGTTGCATCACCGCGGTATGACGCTGCGGATTCAACGGGAAATCTATCACGAAGAGATGCGCGCGAGGGCGTTCGGCGCTTTGCCGATTCATCTATCTCCGCTCGCTCTCGAGGGCGGAAGATGCTGGGGGATTTAGCGAAATAATAAAAATAAGAAAAAAAAACGGTCTGGAGCGACGGAGACGCGCAGCCCAAGCCCATCATACGTCTCCGGGTGAAACACGGGACGCGCATAACTCTCGAGGATCGTCGACTGAGGGATGGCAGCGTTCGCCAGATTGTACTTCTTCTGTGGGGTTTACGCGCCCGGGTAGACTTGCGGTAGACACCCAGAATCCCTTTTTCGAGATTGAATTCACGGAAATTCGTAAACTCTGTCCGGAAAATGTATAACCCTGTCATCCGCTCGTTTTACGATCGGATTATCGAAATTACACCGGCGGTGACGGAAATTCGGGCACTAAACTTTCCGGGACGGAGGAGGGTTGTAAAGGATTTTACTTCGACGGCGGATTGAGATTGAGGGATTCGGGTCAACGGTTTCATGATTATTAGTCCTGCGGAATTTTCGGAGTTTATGTTCAAGAGAATAAAAAAAAATATCGGATTACATTACCCTACACCGAGAAAAATATATCTTAAGATTTTCTGATACTGTATATTACCTTTTGTTTTTATTTTTTTTTTTACTGTCAATGACTATTTTTTCGAATAGTGAAAATTGCAATACGCATTAGGATTTCAAGATTGAAAATGAATAATTGTACTACTCCGGCGGAACAGAGACGGCGAGCACGGGAAAGGTCAATACCCCGAGGAAGTACGGATGTCTTCATTAGGGTAATTATGTTTACTCAAGATGCTGAAGATTCTCGAAAGGCTCGAAGGTAGAGAGAGGTACGGTTTTGGCGTGGTGAAGCTCAAGGTCTTGCAGATACGGGGGCCTCGGCTTGTTAAACGCTGACGAGTAAACACTTAAAACTCGTGCCGCTTCGGTGAGCATTACAACTTGCTTGAAATGGAGTCTGCCGGCGCTGCATTTTCTTCCACTTCGCGTTAAAACGATGATGTTACTCATTTATCTTTCGCGGAGCTACCGGTTCGTGTATTAGCTCTGAATACAAAATGCCGAAGCGTTGTACTGTTTGAGAATCCTTGAAGCGGAAATCGTGGAAACCCCCTTCCCATCTCCTTCGTCTCTCGCGATATGGAAAATCTCCCCTCGGAGATGTATCTCAACATCGCTGCTCAATTTTTTAATATCAACCCTGCCAGTATCTTTCATTTCCTCTTAATCTTTATTATCGTACCAGCGGTTATGTTCCCTCGCGCACTCGCAGTATCTGTGAGTATCTCTGAGTACCCGTGAGTATTTGTGAGTATCCGCGAGTATTTCTGAGTACCCGTGAGTACTTGTGAGCATCTATGAGTTTCCGGGTGAATATCTGTAAGTATCCGCGAGTGTCTGTGAGTATCTGTGCGTATCTGTGAGTATCTTGTGAGTACCCGTGTGAGAATCCGTGAGTATCAGTATGAACGTCTGTGAGTACTGCGGTTATCTGTGTCAACATGCATCTATGAGTATCTGTGAGTACCTGTGTGAGCATCTGTGAGTATCGGTGTCCAATCGACATGAACTGCACTATTATATAGATTATCTACAATATTGTCTTACTATCTGTGAAATTTAGATTCATACTAAACGTCCGTTTTCAACGTTATCAATCGGTAAAAAAATCAACAATCCCTTGTATACCATTTATTATCAATACGAGGCTATATCGTTCGTCCAGCTATGGCGAACAAAAGGCCATATTTGCCAGGAGACGCGACCGGTTCCAGTGTGAGGAATTCGAAATGTCTCGAGTTATTGCTGCCAAAATCGGAGCAATAAGATATATCGGGAGAGCGGTATATATAATTCGCGGTAGTGCCGAACGATATAGTGCCAGGGGAACTGTGCGCGAAGAATGCGAAAACCCGGGCGAACGACCTGCTGCTTCTGAATTCAATGAAGGTATCTATATGTCGCACATGTATAAGCATATATATATATAAATTGTATAACGTGCGAGATGCACGAGCAAGCGAGCTTCTCTGTCGACGGGGGGTTGGAAAGTTTCTTCCTCGTATATTGGCACTGTTGGGCGAGGTGGGGTGTGTGCGGTGACGACGGTGCATAGTGTGTATACGGTCCAGGCGTGAGGGCTGTAAGCACACGCGCCAGAGGCTTCGCACCGAGCGAATCAATTCAATTTTCCTTCCGAGCAGCTGCGGAATACGAGGAAAGAATTCGCGCGGAAGATGGAATCTCTAGCGGTACTGCAGAGGCATATTATCGAGCAATTTTTTTTTGAAAAATCTTTCTCTCCGGATCGCCAGGTGGAACTTTACGTGGGAAATTGCTATACACTGAATTCAAGAGTAGTGGTGATTCGATACGTAAAGTCATGATCCTCGAGCTTTATCGGAAATAGAAGCATGGTTCAGTTTTTTTAATTATCATCCGTACGATTAATCATAAAATGTCGATAAAAAATTGGTAAAGTTATTGTAAATTATATTTTTTCGGTTGCAATTATGGAGCGTTCCATCGGCCAGATTCTGGCCAGGGTCTTTTCACGCTCCGATGTAATGCTCAAAAATTTCTATCTGGTTTTTTGTCGTGCGATAAAACACCGCGGGCCAAATACTCTGAGTACTTGAATTACGTATTGAAGTGGCAAATTCTTCAAGTACCGAGCGCTGGGTAGTTCTCGAGTACCGACGCATTGAGAACTGGCAGATACTTGATAGCTCAACGGATAGCAGAACTTGATAGCTCAAGTTCGGAGTCCTCGGCACGGACTCCGAGCTCGATACTTCAATACGCACTTCAAGTACTGACTATATTCCCTGTATATTATAAGATATATACATCGACGAAAAATTCGATATGTCCGATATATTTTATATATATTTCAGGTATGTACTACATGTACCTAGAATATAATTGAGATATATTGTATATATCCCAAATATATTCCACATATATATTACGATATATCGAAAAATATATGTTCACACATACCTTTTTTCCATGGGGGTGAAGACTTTCGAGCTTCGCGAGTTATGCGGAGTCTTGGGAGATTTTACCGGTGCAACATTATACGGGACACGCCTCTGTCGAGTGTCTTACAATTTCTCATGAAGCAGCGACTCGCATTACTCATTTTATTTCCATAGCTTATTTTTATTACTTATCTCTATATATATATTTTTTTTTTTCTTCTGTCGTTTCTACTTGAAAGGCCAGTCTTTGTGAGCAGCGACGATCACTTAGCGCGCAATGGGTCCCGAAACGAGAACGACCGGAGCGTCGGAAGGCGTGGGAGTGACGAGATGGCCCTTTTTCCTTTCAGCCAGACTCGTTTCCCATTTCTTCGCTCCTCTTCCTCGGTATATTTTCCACCTATACCAGTTCCGATCTGTTGTTGCAGTTAATACGTTTCTATTGTACTCGCGGCTCTATCGTACATTTCTTCATTTGTTCGAATGCCACTGCCTTTTTTTACCCAAAGTTCTTTTTTTTACGTTTACCTTCGGGTCCCTCATCGTCTCTCTCCGCTGTGGCTGATAACCGATTGTTTAATTTGAACCTCCGTTTTCCCACAGTTTCGCGCACGAATTCCCACGTTCTCTCGGTTAACGGCTTTGTCTGTTCGCCCGTTTTCGCACGCTGAGATTTTCCTATATCACGTACAGGGGAGCAAAATGAATCGTCAGTTTTGGATGGTACTTGTTTGGTTTTACGTCCCCGCAAACAAATAGGCTTACGACGGCGAATTTAAGGAGCTTGGAGCGCTTCGCACTAGTAGAATGACTGCTACATTTTTGAAGTGTTTTACGCGTCTATTGATTATAGTGGATGGTTTATTTGTATTATAGTGGTTGTCCTGAACTTAGAAAAACATTAATTGCAATAGATTTGCGAAAACAGTGCTAGACCCGTAAAAAAAAATAGTCCGTCTTGTTTTTCCGTCAGATCTTTCACAAACACTCGCGAACCTCGATAAAATTCCATTTGGCATTATTACCGTAGAAACAGCGAAAGGAAGACACAATGGGACACGGAGGAGTGGAAAAACAGATGCGGAAGGAAAAAGTAAGTCGCATCCGGAGCACTTCGGCGTTTACGTTAGCCGAGGAAGTTTGTCGATCAGCGTATCACGTTTTGTTACCGGCGAACACGAATACGCCGCCGACGGGTCGTCGAGGGGAAAAGAGCGCGATGACGTGTAGATATATGTGTGTATACATATATATATATACACATATATATGTGAAGAAGGAAGTATCGTTGTCGCACTTTGCACGGTCGAGTGCGCCCCGAGGACATCGAATGAACGACACAATGCGACAAACTTCGTCGATTCCTCTTAACGGCACTCTTTTTTTCTTTTTAACTTCACTTATATATACATTAATATATGTATATATATATATATATATATATATATATATTTTTTATTATTCGTCGTATTCTCTTTTGCCTTCAAGGAGGCAACGCCCGATCGTCGGAGCGTGTTTGCCTCGTTGAAATAAAAATATTTCCAAGATTCGAGTGCGACGAACCGTGAACAATTGCGATCCTTCCGATAACGCGAGGCGCAAGTTTAAATTCATCCCCTCCCCGTTAAAGGGGAAGTGGAAAGGGTAATCGAGCGCGCGAGGCCCGGCGGCCGGAAATGAGAAGAACCCGCGATTCAGCACGAATCGGCCGAATCGCGAATCGCTGAGAGGATGCCAACGGTGCCTTCGCGCATCTCGCGTGATGTGTTATCGTATCGGCAACGGTATATGAGTATTACGGTCTGCAACGAGATCGCGATAGCACGACTCTCGCCAACGAAAAACCAGAAAGCATGCTTACCGAACCCGGTTCGGGCGAGCGCGGGAGCGAAAAGCCTCAACTTCCCTGGAGCTTCGCGTGTAGACTCGGATTGCGAAGATGTGGGGGGAAAATAAATAGCAAGCTCGTGCCGCGCCCGCATCGAGCCGGTATTGTTATAAAAGGAACGGTGCTATAACGAAGCCACTTAACGATGCAGGATAATAGCCGCGGCGCTGAAATAAATCGTTAACGGTTTTTCAATTCCGGTAGGGTTTTGATCCTTTTTTAATTGAGGGGTCGTGAGAGGCAAATCTTTTTTTTGTCACTCGCTCTTTAGAGGAAAGCGCCTATTAAAATCGTCTCCAATGGTTATTTGTTGAACTGTTGAAAATATGTTGATTTTAATTGTTAATATTTATTTACAATTAGTTTGCATTTTATGATATACAGTTAATGAGGAAGGTGAAATCGCTCTGGTATTTTGGTATTAAATACTAATGTTTATTTGTAAATAGTTTATAATAGATTTTCACCAGAAATGGTCCGAGTCTTGCTATATTCTTTAGTTGGCAAGTGCTTTCCTTCGAATCTGCGACAGATAGATATATTAGATATGACGTTTCAGCAAAACAAAACGCAGCGTACACAAGAAAAAGAGCACAATTCTGACCGGCTAGAAGTGCCGTGAAATTTTTTAAATACAAAATATAGCTTCCTAATTACCGTTTTTTTTTTACGAGGATGCGATAATTAACAAACAGTAAACATGCGGCAACGATATCTAGACAGTAAAAAATTATTTCGCAAAATCGGAACACGAACTATTTATAAAATAAATAACAAATTCGATTGTTCAGGTTTGAATATACAAACCTGTCCGTTTATTTCCGATGCCACAAACAACTTCAGTTCGTAACTTTGTTTGCAAAACTAGAGCCGGCTGGTGCGATCGGAAAATCAACAAATAAAAAATTGTGAACCTTTCCGGTCAATAATTTGTAAAAAGCACAAACTTTTTAGCGTCTACCGTCACAACTTCACTATTCCTTATCACTCGTCGACTGTCGCTTGTGTGTTTTCGGATGAGCTCTTTTGATACACAGTAACTCTATTGTTTAACTTTCAAAGTAAGACTGTACGAACTTTCACCAAATTATTACCGTCTAAATAATTTACGCGACATGTCTCAATGCAAGCTACCTTTTTCCTAACAAGACCCCGACTTTTCCAGAGACGCGCTTTGCGAAGAGGTACAAGTCCGAGTTTCGCACTCAAAAAAAAAAAAAAAAAAAGTAATAATAATCTTGATCCTCTGCTCCGAACCGCCGGAGCTTGATATCGTTAAGAGCCGCGCCGTTCCCGGGGGGCCAAGCATTTTCCCGGCATTTAGAGTGACTCGGAAAAACCAGCTCAGGGATCGCATCCTGCCCTTTGTCACTCGGTATGACAAGACACCCACACACACCGACCTTTCGCCGTTTCGCGTTGCCTCGCGGTTCTCCATATAACGAGATTGTGTATACACAGGATGCTTAAATAAAGCTCCGCGCGCAGAGCTTTTCTTTTCGCTGCCTCGTTCGTCCACAATCCTTTCGCTCTCGGCTCCGGCTAGAAGCAACACGGCTCCGCCATACGCGCTCGTCGCGCTATATTTTACCTTTTTCACGTTTTTTTTTTTTTACTCTTCCGCGCGTAGCTTTGACGCTGCCACTTTCATGTTCCTTCTCTTTCGGTCCTGGCAAAAGCGCGCCACTGAAGATGCGGCTTGTCTCGTGCATGTCACGCGGCGGAGGAAGAGTGCGCGCCGTGATGAAGAGAACATTTCCATTTAATTAGTGCAGACTCGAGAAGTAAAAAAAAAAAAAATCTGTTTTTTTTTTGGTGGCGGTACAGAGCGAGTATGTTATCGCGACTAAATGGCAGTCCGCGAGTTCGCGTACACACGCCTAACCGTGTAAGCAAACGGTTTGCCCTGCAATTGCCTAGCCGCGCTCGTGGCAAATTGCACTAATCGAGCCTCCCTGCCTTTAATCCCAGGATGACGTATCTAACTTTGAGAGGACTACCGCTGTACCGTCGCTGCAGCTCTATACCGTTGCTCTGCTCGGTTTCGTCGACTCGTTTACTTGAGCACCGATTTCAGCGCACAAGCTCTTCCCGTCTCGCCCTCCTGAATCTCGCTCTGCCATTCTCCGCCCTCCAAATTGAAACTTTTCCTGAGAGATTTTACGGGCACGCTCTCGTGTTCCGGTCGGTGCGTTGCCTCGAAAAGTGGCCAATTCGGGCGGCGGTAAAAAATTATTTCTCCTCGTAACATTTTAAGTCCGCGTCTGTTACACCGTGTCAGACTCGTTTCTGTATTTTTCTTTTTTTAAAGCTGATTTTAGCGTGCGAAAAAGGCTGTTTTATTTTTTGGGTGAATGTTGCAACCTGAGTTATGTGAGTCTGAGGTGTCTCTTTTCGCTGGGATGTCAGGGAGAGATAGCGGGGAAAGTAAAGTGGGTGGCTAAGGATATTCAGCTCATAAATCCATTTTGTGGATTTTACCCGTCGGGTATGCTCAAAAAACCGTTTTGTGCGATTCTAGGATAGAGGATTCCCGAGCTGGAAATACCCTCGTTTGCTCCCTCGACTCTATCTGCCAGAGGAGTCCTCTCCTCGACATTCGAGAGGTCCTCCGGGCACGGGAGGAATTATTTGAATTTCCCGATCAGCCGAGCGTGAGATTGAAACTTCCTGTCGAATGCCTACGGATGTTACGTTGATTTACAACGTTTTATGTACGCTTACGATGTCACATATATCGACTGGCACTGTCGGTGCGTCGAATGTTTATAGCCGTCACCAATCAATCTCTCGCGAGAGCGAGACACTTTTTCACACGGCATTATAAGCACGCCGATTTAAAAAAAAGCGCGAGTGTTTCGGGCGTTGCGTTGGCGAAAAAAATCTAATTTTTCGACCGGAAGTTACGTCATACGACAAAAACGTCACTTCGCGTCGAAAACTGAGATCTTCAGAATCAGAAGTGACGTGTTTCCGGTGTGACACTACTTCCGGTCAACGAATATGATTTTCAAACCCATAGTGACGTCACTTCCAGTCCAGAAATGAAATTTTGAAACCGGAAGTGACGTATTTCCATAGAAACGGCACCCTCATATTAGGGTTTGTCCTTACAACTACCGGCATTTGCCCACTTTCCGCTGAGACATTAAAAGTATTTAATTTAACGAGAGCGACTGTACGGAAAGATTGTGGATAATGTTCGCGGAAAAGCCGCGTTCTCTTTGGTTAACTCGCGCCGGATGCATTACCGGTAAAAGTCAAAAGGTAGCGAACAATAACGAACCGTAACAGAACAATCGTGGCCGTTGAAACTCTCACTATCCTTCGCTCTATGTTTTACTTCTTTCTCTATGGCGGGCTTTTCCCCGTACATTTTACCTCTGTGTGTTTCATTGCGCTCTTCCTGCGAGTTGCAAGCCGCGGTACCGAGCGACACGAAAAAGGGGTAGCAGGAGAGAGAAGACGAGAGGGACAGAGCCGCGAAGCTTAGTCGCTTTAGCCAACCGAAACGATTTCCTTGCTCTCCGGCCGCCACTAGCAGCACCGTTGCCGCTACCACCTCCGCAGTTCCCTCTGAAATATGAAACTGCGGCAATATGCAGTAAAGAGCCACGAGTATTACCGCCCTTGTGTTTCAAGCAGCCACTGTAACGCCTCCCCTTACTAATAATCCCCGATTTAAGGGACACAACCGGCGCATCACGAGCTACCGACGATACAGAACTCGTCCGTGCCGCCCACTCTATGAAGGCTTTCGACGAAATTTATACGGAAATTTATAAATATTTTTAATATTTATTTAAATTAAGTGAATAGTTACTTAAATGAAATAAATATTTATTTAAATCGAATGAACATTTTACTTAATCTAAATAAACGGTGGCCGTCAAATAAATTATTTTTCTTGGTGCATGTATTTTTTACTTAAATAAAAAATATATTTCTATGAATTTTCGATGTATGTTTGCACGAACCATCTCTTCAGACATTATATGTTATATTAAAAATAAATATTGTTTTTCCACTGGTTTTCAAAAGTTACACTCAAATATATGGCGGTATTCCCAACGATCATTGAAGGGTTAACGCTCGATCGATATGGAATGAATGTTTAAGAATGTTTAAGAATGTTTTCGTTTCCAAAGAATGAGAGGGGTAGCAAATTGACTTTTCGTGCTTCCCTCTATAAAATGATATTTAATTCTTTTTTATTCGCTCGTTTTTTCAGGATCGAGGAGCAAGCGCGGTGATCCGAGGAGCGATGCGACCTACAGGAAGATCTGTTAACGCCGGATAGGGGTAAGTAAAAAGTTTGACGATGCACGCAACACGAGACCGGCTCGGGCGGGCTCGGCACGATGAAGAAAAGAGCCTCCAGCTGGCTCGGGAATCTCGTTTGTCGACGAGCTCGCCACGCCACTATCCAAAGTTTGTACACTCCAGCGTCACGATCCTAATCCTGTTACGGCCTTGTAACCGGCTCGAGGGAATTATTCGCTAAACTATTTTATTTATTTATTTGACCTTTCGTTTCGTCGCTATAAAATTAGTTGCGGGATAGTTTCGCCACGGTGGAACTAATACACCCGGGAATTAAGGTAGTATGAGCGTAAAGGCTGACACCGCGTAAGTTTCAGAGAGAATTGCCAGAGAATTGCGAACACTTCTCGATGGGATAAGAATCTGAAAAAATGAAGCATATGAAAGGTATTGAAAATATTTATTTTGCATAATAATAATTTCAAAATGTCATTAATAAAGTAAAGAACAAAAAAACTGATCACCAGATCACTCGGAAATACAAATTTTTGTTAATGGACATTTTTTGTTGACTTTTCTGAATACGTACGATTTTTTTTTTCAGAATTTTGTCTAATATTTGAAAATCGCGTTTTTGTTACATTCTTAAGCTGTAATGAAATTAAAAAATCGCAATTTTCGAACATTAGACAAAATTCTGAAAAAATTCATACGTATTCAGAGAAGTTAACAAATCATTTTCACGAAAAGAAAGTTATGTTTGTGGGTAATTTGTCGTACAATTTTTTTTCACCCGTTTGTTAATAACATTTTGAAATTATTATTATGTATAATCAATCTTTTCAACATCTTCCATATGCTTGATTTTTTCAAACTCCATCGAGAAGTGTTTGCAATTCTTGCCGAATCTTACGTAGTGTCAATCTATACGTTCATACTGCCTTAAGAGTTTTCATTTATTCGCAAATCGTTGGGACTCTTCGAGGAAAATTGGGGAAAGTCAGTGCGGTTTTATTCGCTCCCGTTTGCCGTTTCCACTCGGCGAAAAATGCTCTTCAAAGTGGCAGTTGGGAGCCTCGGCACAGAATTAAAAAAAAAAATAGAAAAAATGCAGGCAGAACGGGCATGCGGTAAAACAGGCGCATACAGTGCGACGTGACTTTTTTCTTCGCACCCCAGTAATTTTCAAAAAATTTCGCCGCGCGAGAAAAAGCTCGCGGGTTACCGGTTGGGTTCGAGGGCGGCCGTCGGGCTCCAAAGAGGTCAAGTGGAAAGGGCGAAGGAAACTCGTTGACACATTGCCGGTACTCGGCGAGGGTCGGGAAAACTTCAAAGAGGCCCCTTTCCAGTCCGCCCCCACGAGATTTCAAGCTCTCGGCAACGGGGAAACGCGTCCCCTACCCACCGAGCCGTAAGTAAAGCGTTTCCAATCAGCCGGCTTTGGTGGTGGCGCAGAGAGGACCGAGTGCATCGGTGATTTTACATCCAGAGGACGTCGTGCGGCAACGCTTTGAAGCCCCCTCAACAAACAAACTGAGCAAAAAATAAAAAATGAAGAGATGGCAAAAAAAAAAAAAGTGAAAAAGTAAATCCGTCGGTGAATTTTTCTTCGGGAAAAATATTCATTCCCTCTCAACGCCGAGAAATAACGCGGTAACGTTCGTATTTATTCTACTTTGCTACCTTCTTGTACTTTTTTTTTCTTTCTTTTATGTATTTTATTTTGTTTTCTTTTTATTTATTTATTTTTTTTTTTTGTGGAGTTTTTCACACTCAGCTATTCCAAGGGAAAATTTTATCGCCTTTGAGGCGGAGGGAGCGAGCTCGGGGTTCAAAAGAGAAATACTGGCTTGGAAATTCACGGTCCGACAGAACCTTCTGGCTCCTGCGAGCGGCCGCGTTCAACTTGTCACGCACTTCTCCCCCGCGCTCGGCACTTTATTATACGCCGTGCTCCTCCCTCATCCTCTCCTGTACCCGCGAACTTTTTGAACTTTGAAAAGCGTTCCCAGCCGCACACGGGGCTCCAGTGAAAGGAGGGACGCAGAGGCTTGACTCGCCAAGTGCTTCCGCGATTTATTATGAATTTTCGACGCCGCGGCGCGAGTCGACGACGACGACCGGGGTATCGGTGATAAGCCGGTAAAGTAGCCTCGTCGTGAAACTCGTAGTAATTTAAGGGAATTCAGGATAATGCAGAATAGAAATGACATACCTGGGCGGAAATTTTGGAGCCTTACATTAGGCTTGGATAAGGGCGATGCAGGATCTTATCAGGCTGCGATTCAACGCACCGAAATTTATACCGCGGAGGCCCTGCCGAATGTATGACCAGTCGAGTTTGCGAATCCCCATCCGAGTAAAAAAAATCCCTTTTTTGAATACGGCTTCAGGAACAGAGCTGGGCAGTACTTACAGTATATGAGTACTTATTTGGTACTTAAAGTACGGACTTAAAGTATCAAAGTACTTATCGGTAATTTAAATACTATTATACTGAGTACTAAGACCTAAGTACTTGTACAATTTTTGTACAAAATTGTAATAAATGAGGAAACCATGTGTAAATTACTTTGCACCTCATTTGGAACGTAAAAAAATGTCTGTCTCATAAAATTATTTTACTACCAACCCAATATTTTCCATTTAAATTCCAAAAATACAATTTTTCGTGCATAAAATCGGGACCTTTCTCACTTTCGGTCACTGCACTAGATCCATACGTCCCAAATTTAGTTGTTATCCATCCAGTTAACCTCCACTCACAACCTCAAGGTCTAGTTGTCGTAGTCCAGTCGATTAGTCTATTACCAAGGATTGGAAACGAAGAGTTTGGACGTTTTGAAAAAATGTTGGCCCTGAACCGAGCCGTTTGATTTGAAAATTTTTCTGCAAATTTGGTACTCGTGGAACTCCCCCTCTTCCGATTAAGAAGAAAAAGTACTTTGTATTTCGTATTTTATGAAAGTACTTTAAGTACGGAAATTACTTTGTACTTAAAGTACTTGCGGTACTTTGCCGAACTCTGTTCAAGAACCGATATACCGGTATTAATAATAAAATAATATAATAATAAAAGAATTTTTTCAAATGATAATAAAATTATAGCTATTATTTACAAAAATTATTTGCACAGTAGGGAGGTCGTAAGTCCACGACAAAAATCCATCAAAGTCCTCTAAAGTTCCAACTCCCGTCACCCGTTTACTAAAACCTGGTACAAAGCACGATCATCGTAGTTTTTGCCGTTTCGTTAGAAAAATGTAAGCGTGGATGACAAGAACGTTATGAACCGGAAGTCGTGCGTTAAAGTGAGCATGGCACAGTGGACAAGCAGTTCCAGTTTCCTTGGCAGCGGAGAGCCCATCACGCTTCCCTCGTGTCTCTCCAGTGCCGGGAGGGCCTGATGAGCTTTCTTGCGACACCCGAGCATACACCCGAAGCCACCGGAAAACTTTTGCCCCTTAACGACATTAAAATTCGCTCACGAAACTTCTGACCCGCCGTAGGAATATTTACTAGCTCGTCGCTCCGACAAAAAGCTCGCTTATACGCGGCGTACGAAGTGGACCTTCTTGCGCCCGAAAACAGATACAGATTTAATATGAGGCGAGTGACGTATAGACATCCGGAGGACGATGCCGTGGACCACTTTTCATTCCGAGTGAGTCGACCGGAAGCGCGGAGGAAGAAGCTGAAAGTCGAGTTTCCCGGCTCGCCGTACGAGTGTCGTTTCCGTGTGTGGATCTCCTCTGGCCGTTCGCCCGGAGCTTTCCTACGGTTGATATGATATCCGATACGGTCGTTCCCGGCCCGGTGAAACCGAACGGAAACGCGTATCAGCGCTTCTCCCGACTGTCGCACTATATAAATTGTCAGTGCGACCGGTCTCGAATCGCTGTTTTCTCACTGGAGTACATCGCATCGAGCTTTTGCATCCGAAAGACCATCGGGGAGGAAAAAATTATGTTCGAGAAAAAAAAAAAAAAACACGAGTCTCGAAAAGAAACTCGTGAGAAACTTCGGATTCTCCCGTATTATCGAAGAAAAAGGAACCTCGTCGTGGGAAGAGCTGCGCCAAATTGCGCCGCACGTGGTACGTAACGTCGACGCGTATGCACGCTCGACTGCGATTTTCACGAGTTTTGCGGCCGGCGGGAACGAGAGGAAAAATAACGAGATTCCCACCGACGGGGAGAGATAAAAATGAACGTCGCGGAAAAAGAAACGCGATCGAAGTCCCATATAAACGGAGCGAGCGGGGCGCGTGCGGCATGGAAATGGTCGAAGCAGTTGAACCGATAGTTCTGCGGAATGTTTCACGAGTGCCCGCAGCCTCGATGCTCGAGGTGGGAGCGAAGTTTAGAAAAAAAAAAGGAAAAAAAAATGGAGCGAGGTAAAGATGCTTTCGTTGGAATCGAGGAGTCAGTGAGCGAGACCACGCCATTACCTTCGCAGAATAGAGAAAGCAGCGGAGACAAAGGGGAAATATGTAGAACTATGCAGCAGGCTAGCGTCGGAGAGATGAAAAAAAAAAGCTACGAGTGTTCGCGAAAAAGCTCTCCTCTTGCATTTACGACCTCATTCGAATCTCCGACACGCTTCGTATCTCTCTCTGGATTTTTCCTCCGTCGCTCGTATTTTATGTACATCCTGGAGTTCAACCCACTTGCTCTCTCCGCAATGTCGCTAAACCCTCGTATCGTATCTTGAATACGATAATATTCCTTCCTGTTTTCTGTTATACAGCAAAAAAAAATTATTGAAATTTTCGTATCGCTTCCTCATAAAAGTTGAGAATAAAAATTTTCATGTCGATTTCTCATTAAAGTTGAAAATTGAAATTTTCATATCGCTTTCACATAATGTTCCTTTACTTACAAAGCTTCTTCTATGAGAAAGCATTTTCTATATTTTCGCGAATAAAGGAATATTATGAGAAAGCCATATGAAAACTTCAATTTTCAACTTTTTTCAATGTCGACGTCGTTTGACTTTTATGCAAAACCGGCCGGATGATTCAGGTTCAGCGCGAAAAAATACACCAACGTCGCACTTCACTTTGCACACAGTACTGCACATACAGTACATAAAAACGCGGTCGCCTACTGTCCATACAGAAAATACACTAAAAACGTAATAAAAATAATTATTACGTTTTTAGTGACATTGGATCGTTGAATTCCGCCAGTTGTCATCTTATCAAGGAGGATCGTCAACGGACAATTAACTAAACGACAATTATGTACGAAAGGTTTAATCACTTGATCGATATAGCACATGCAAAATTTGATAACCAAGGTTACAATCTAATACAATGAAAAACAGTAGAAAAGCAATTTTCGGAAGATTTCTCATCGTGTCCAAGTTATTGCTGTGGATTGTCGTGGCAGATCGAAAAGGACTTGCTTACCCGATCAATGCTGAAGGTTGTAGTAGCCGAGTCCCATTATCGGCGGCCTCATCGACGAATTGGGAACAAGAACGGCGTACATTATGAGGTAAGCGAAGAGAATCGAGAGAAAAGATATCCAACCGCACATAATGGCGAAGTAGCCCCAAGCGGTCGTCTGCGATTTGGAGTTGAAGAGATCGCCGGAGTCATCGGCATCGCGTTCTACATGGGCGGCTACTTTGGGATCGAGCATGCTCAGTAAAAAAATTTGTCCGACTCTGCTTTTCAGTATTGCGGCTGTAGACGACGACATCCACTTTGGTGGATCGCTTTTCGTTCCTTGAACATTTGCCAGGATGACCGTGAGAAGGAGCGCGATTGTCGCGAGTACCAAAGAGCCGGCGTAGAAAACAACTGAAACGATCGATTCGATTTAGTTATGATTCTTTCCCTTCAGAATAATGCATCAATGATGTGTGGAAGAAATACTAACGTATCGTTGGCACGGTCGAGCCGTTATGCGGCAGAATCGCGTGAAGGTTTTGTATACAAAACAGATGAATCATAGGATTGACACAGGCAACGGCGAGCCGCTCGATCGATCTTGGATCCAGCCAGAGCGTAGTCAACGTCAAGGCCATCATGACTGAGGTACATTTTTTTCATAAAAAAAAAAATTAAATTAAATGAGACGAACAGTTTAATATGATTATTTTCATTGTAAATTGAGAGAAAAGTTTGATACGATTATCCTTACTTATAGTCGGGGAGACGTATCTTCCGCTAAGTTGATTGTGCACCCTATCGACTATGAAATCTATCGACAGTCTCGGCGAAGTGACACCCTGCCTCCTGACCAAATGCGACTTCCTCTGGTCGTAGAACACTCTGGAGGCCGTCAATGTCCATTCTCCGTTGGATCGAAAGAAATCCATAACAACCTGAAAGTATTTGCGGTTTATCGAACACTTTTTTCGACTCTAACGTGTCGAGAACGAGTTGCGACGTAAATACCGTATCGTTCTTTCTGTCGGTAAAATGTATTTGTTCATTCGTGTGTAACCAAGTTGAAAACACGAGGGTGCAGTTTTGACGGTCGAAAGGCCATCGGGTGAAGTCGGTCTGGCATTTTATCGTGTGGCGTACCCGCAGCGGACAAACTACCCTTCCACGACGCAAAATGAAACAGAGTTGGTTGAGACGGCCATAGTCATCAGGATCATTTCTTTCTCTGATCAATAACAATCAATAAATTTCGTTATTTCTTTGTTACAATAATTTGCCATTGACGCATGCAGGGATACTCACGCACTAAGAGCGACTATCTCGGGCCTCCACACTTGGTAAGAGTGTACTCTTAGCCAGCCGATGTTGTCGAAGGCGCTGCGATTCCACTTGAGATGCGGATCGATCCAGCTCTTGTTGATGAAATAACGATTTTTTAAATTTTGTTTATTGTACATACTTCATAATGAATATCATTACACTTACGGTGATCTCCCACCCGAAAATGTCCAGACTACCTGTATCTTCATGCTATAAAGACCAAGAATATAATACAATCATCGACGAGTGGAGCTTTATTCGTTTTTCCATATCGAACTTACGAAATTAGCCAGTTTCGGTGCCAACCCGATGTAGACCTCCGTCCCATTTTGGTCATTGACCGCCGTCCGGCTCCAGGGTTCGTATTGACAAAACAGATACGATTCCAGCCGTCTGTGCGCCGATTCTTGCGTGGCCTTTTTGCACTCGAAGTCCAATATCACGGTTGTTGATGTTAAAAGCCTCAACTCTATTAGTAACACTAGTGTTACAGCGAATTTGTTCATCGTGACGAAAAGCCACTACCTTACTGTGCGGTATCGGAACGACTGGCTCACAGGTCTATCCCAACAGCTCGAAAAAAAAAAAAAATGATATCAAACGTTACGGGTACCTCGAGACTCGAGATGATGTCGGGATCGACCCCTCTTCGAGTTACGTTGTACACTTCCTGATTAATGGCTTCGCTTCAACTCGTGTGAAAACACAACTTCGGTGGGTTTTTTGTTTGTATTGGATGTGTTCCACGTGTACGATTCGACGACCGGACTCTCGACGAGTTATTAGATCTTATCTGCATAGCCGTGACGATAATTACACATTTACCGTGCCTTGTGAAACTTCATTCCATTGGGATTATGAGAGCGATTACGAGTACTAGAATTTTTTTATGAAATAACAAAATAATCAAATAAATCTGAAAGAGAGAAATGGGAAATAAATGTTTCCAGATGAATACTACAACCTTTGCAGATGTATCCTAAAATTAATAAACAGACAAAAATCGGCTTGACATGCAGATTAAATATATGCAGATGAGTTATTGTAAAATAATAACTGGCTGCCTACTCATCGAATATTCAAGAGCCTCGTGTTACCGTCGTTGCAAAGTTACCGTTGACAACGACGCTGCTATTGTCAACACTTCCTGCTGTGAGATTAGTTTTATACGCGGCATACAGGAAGTGGCATCGTCACGTATAGAATTACAAACAGAATAAAAGATTCGACAACATTAAATACAGAGATTAAAAATTATTGAACGAAGGACAACAAGTACTTGCACTTGGTACTTGAAATTGTAAAAAAAAAGTATATGAAGTACAAAGAAATACTTTTTGCTTCAAGCGCGTACTTGAAGTGGCAAACAAATACCCTTCATGTACTGCCCAGCTCTGGAGAATACTTTCTCCACAAACGCACCTTCTGCGACAGCGCTTTTATTGTGTGATAATCATAATTTTTCTTGCGCTACATCGTCGCGAATTGAATCACCCGACGAGAATGATTTCCCCCAAGATTCGTTCTATTTCTCGGCGAAGAAAACATCTCGGTGGATTTATGCTTTCGTAAAATATTATCTCCGCGAACCGAAATAGAACGAGGGGTCGCTCCTTCTACTCGGTGCCGCGCTGGAGCGAGGGTGGCAAATGTAACGGAGATGTCGGGAGTTCGCACGGTAGATGGATCCCGCGCTAGCCCGTCAGGGACTTTTCTATTTTCAGCTCTGTGACAACGGCAAAAGTTTTACCATGCGAAACAGTGAAACGAGGAGAAACGGGAACTCGAGCGACAAGGGGGAAGAAGACGGAACTGGCGTTTTACACTTTCAAAGGACTTTCCGTGCGAAGCGTTTCTATATATACTTATGTGTACAAACATGTATATACATATATGTACTAGCAGGTTGTTGTGGCTCGGGCGCGTCGCGCCGCCGCTATGAACTGTCGAATTTAGAAACGGCAAATTTAGACTTCCGGAGATTGACCGGAAATACGTCACGCCACGTTTGATAATCTCATTTTTCCACCGGAAGTGACGTCGCAGCCGAACGAAAAATCAGATTTTCGAATCGAAAGCTACGTATTTTCGGTACGCCCTCCCCTTTTTCGGGATGTACTGCCATTTTTTTATCCAATGTTATTTTTTCGGGATGCATCGCTACTTTTTCGAGATGGACCTATTCGTGAAATCTGGTAAATTTTTTTTTTAGAATATAGTGCAGATAACGATTCTCGGTGTGAATCTCGGCAGCCGTCGCTCATTATCTGACTTCCCTTCAACATTGAAACGTAACTCCGTTAAGTCCGTACAGAAGCCCGAAAGCTCGCCCACCGTTCCTGGTCGTAGCATCGAGTCCGCTATTTATTTCTCCTAACCCTCGCATTATATTATGAAGCCCGAGGATCTTCGCTCGGCGGGAAGATAAAGACTGCACGGCGCGAGGGACTTTGGAGAATCATCTCGTGAATAATTCATAGGGGTGGGGACGAATCGACTCGCCGTGAAACAAATAAAAATAATGGAAACGAAGTGGAAGAGAGGCGATACATTCGCCATTACCGATCGATCGTCGGAGAGAAAACGAAAGAGAATTTTTTTTCACCCCCCCCGAAGCTGAAAGCCTCTTCGTTCGATAGCTAGCGGGAGCCGACAGCGGCACGAACCTCTGTCAGCCCCCTCAATCCGAGAAATCAATCTGGCGTGTTGGAAGAGAGAAAACGGGGGAGGCTGCGTGGGCGCCGAGGGAACGAGGTAAAAGAGAAAAAGTAATAGGGAACCCTCGGCCGGGGCCGCTGTAACGCGTGAAATAAAGAGAGAAATCGAGGATATATAAGGGGGCGGGGGTGAAATCGATACTCCTTGCTCACACTCGCCTCCGCCACTCTCCGACGGCTCGCAGTACCAACAACATTCAATTTTTCAGCTGCTCGAAACAGAGGAATGAGCCGTTTCGCCTCTCCGACTCGGAGCCCGATTCTCTCGTCTTGCTTCCCTCGCGGAAACACGTACAGCGCCCTCCGCGCTCCAGATGGTGCGCCTCACGCCTCGTTGAGCAAAAAATCAATTAGTATCTAATCGCCGGAGAAAAATGAAACAATTTTTATTTCTCCGTCTTGTGTACCACGCTCCGAGGCGATCGCGCAATTCTTTCCTACCATCGCTCTGCCATTTAGACGATGAAAACAATAAAAATCTGTACCTTCAACAAACTTTTTTTTTATCCGCGAATAGCCACGATTTTTCTTAGCTTGTTAATTAGAATTAACACAGTTACGTAATATAATGTATAAGATAAAAAAAAAATATCATTTCGTATTTACTTATCGTTAAAAAAAAGGGAGAAAATTGTGGACCGTTGTGGACAAGAAATTTTTGTGAAAGATATTTTTTTTCTACTGTGTTGCCAAGACAAATTGCACAGCAAAACAGGTATCAAAGTTTCTTATTCACAAGCATTCACGATTTCTTTCATGTTGATTTTATGAAAATCCTTGTTAATTTTGCAAATATATTTTGTTCAAGTTAACGACGAAAAGAATTGTGGACGTTAGTGGAGAAAGCAGTTTTTTAAATGTACAAATCTTTTTTTCGCATGTGCGGAGATAAATGAACGAAGTAGGTCAACGTTAAGCTTCGGGTGCTCGAACTTTATTTCCTGCCGGTTCGTAATTCTCGCCCTGTCGTGTGAGAGGCGAGAGGGTTGGACGGTAGTTACAGATGCGCTTTTTCTTGTCTCTCGCAAGTGGCTCGGGAGAGAGAGAATGATGGCGCGGTTTTCCGGTGCCGAACGAGGTGCCCGGGGAACCCCCCGGTACTCCCGGTAGGCTACTCCGGGGCCTGTCTAGCGGTCCATGAGCCGCGAGCAGCATTTTAATCGAGCTCCTCTGCCGGCTCAAACCGTCGCAGGAACTTCCCGCTGATCGATACCGGAGATCGTATTTACCTCTTTTCCCGTGGCAATCTTCTACGCTTCGTGAATTTCGAATGAATACCGAGGCACACGTCGAATGAATATGGTATTAAACGAGCCGTTGTTACTCTGCCGCTTGTACCGTCAATTTTCCTTCGAGGCTTTGCGAATTCATCGGCTGCCAATGCGATTGAAACACTCGCGCTCGCGAGAGCCGGCTTCTTCTCATTTAGAGTACAAAAAATTAAATTCAAGAAGGTTCGAGAGCGAACGCTGTTAAGGGTCGATGCTCTCCCGTCTGCTCTAAATTGAGTCAAGGCATCGAACGGAGGAAGATAAAAGATAAAAATTATTGTGCACGGCCATCTTCGACACTCTCTGACACGAAAGTAAGAAGACATTTTTCTTCCGGAGATTGTTCTTGCGGATACCACGGAATTTCCTAGGAGCTAGAGTAATCGAGGACTCCTCAGGGTCTCCTAGGCACTGAGAAAGAAATATATTTATGTCTGCTATACGGAGTCATTCCCTGAGGGAACATCGGAACATATAGTTCCTGATGAAAGATAGTTCATTGGTTAAACTATAAATATATTTGCCATTACCATTCGGGGTAATTGTCCTAACTATAAAATATAGACTTTCCCTTAGGGAATCATATTCTTGATAGTAGAAAGTCACTATGGCGACTCCAAGAGTCGAATTTTAAGACGTTAGTTTGAACTTAAGATCGCTCTTCAGATCGAACTAGATTTAGTGCTTAAGTTTAATCTTCAGCTCGAACTTATTCTAGGCACAAATTCGATCGTAAGTTCGAGCTTAAGATCGATCTTAAGTTCAAACTACTATGAAGCGAGAAGAAGATAGCCAAAAACATCTTGTCGGTCTCCATGCCTCGTTTTCCACCGATCTACGCCAAATCACTGATCATGTCATTGAGGAGAACAATTATTCTCGGGCAATCTTTTCATAGAAACCGATCCTAGAAATTCTTTTGCCAGATCACCTATTCAAGACAGTATAGCGTCATCAAAGTTAATCACATTTGGGATCTAGATATAGATTCTACGACGGAAGGCGTTAAATTTTCATCTTAAATTCGAACTTGAGTTAGACCTTAAAATGAAACTCAAACTACAATCTTAACTATTAACTGAACTACGATATTAAATTCGATCTCAAGAGCGTTCTAAAGTTCAAACTAACGTCTTAAAATTCGACCCTAACTATATGTAATTTTTTCTCTGAGCAGGATTCCACAGACGCCCCTTCGGGGTTCCCCAGAAGTTCCTCAGGGGCTCTTACGCATTTGAGTACATATGCGTAGGCTGCAAACATTCATCCCCAAAATTTGGAGTCTTTCGTTTGGATCCATATATGACCAAACATACATCCACTAAGTCCGATCCTGCAAGAATTGCATTTGACTATGGCTATATACGGTCAATAGTGTGGAACTTTGCAGACTATAGAGTGCGATCCTCCTCGTCTCGCTTCCGTCGGCGAACACTGCCGCTGCACTGTACGTGTACCATTTCGATATATGTCCGGTTCCATCCGACGTCGACGTCGGCAAGTAAGCCAGAACGGCAGAACACACATGCATGCACCTAGAAACCATATGTATCTACATATATCCACATATATGTGTGTGCATGGAAACAGGTGCGGCGCATTCGTTTCTCATTTACATACGCCGGACGAGAGGATAGTCCCGCATGTGCTGCTGCTGTCCACCCTCCGAGTGCATGGAATGCCGACGGGTGACCAGATCGCCGGAGGACCAGAACCGCACCGTGTGTGCTCTGGCGGGTGTTCGGTGTACCCTGTGTCCTGCGTGGCGCGACGTCCGTTTACGTATGGTCCACGCTGTTTCTCTTGCAATCATCCAGTTACGGAGAAACCATTCCCTTTCCCCAACCACCCCGCCTCTTTGGCGGAATCCCCATGATCCTTTTCCATCGAACATCGCAACGAACCCGTGTTCACCATGGAGGAATATCGTTAATTCTCTCAAAGCTCCGAAACTCACGGAATAACATAGTGAATAGCTTGCAGCCGGACAACGAGAAAGGGACGAGGAGAAATTTGCTAGATTTTCGGATTTGAGAATGCGAGGTGGCTGCACGGATGTGGAATGAAGTTTTCGAAACTCTGAGGAAGAGTCACTCGGGAAGGTTATTGAAAATTAATTGAGCGGAGCGGGATTGCCGGAGTGGTCGGATTGTTTTTGGGGAATATGGATCTCTGTAATGGTCCATCGTAAAATGCCGTGTTCCAGCCATTAACGGATTACAGAGAACCCGTTCTGCAGGCGATATTGCTAATGCACTCGGAGCTCTCAAACTCTCGCAAAACAACGCGAACAGCGCTCCAGGCTAATACCGGTTGATGCGGTCAGGTTTTTTTTTGTTGTTAATGGAAAACTGGAGGTGCAGCCTTAAAAGATTGATCGAAATTGATCGAGAATTGGAATATCATCCGACAGGTCATATCACCAAGAACTTCACTACAGGCGAAGGAAACTGTGAGAGGAAAATCATTTTTTAAATCAACGAACTAAAAAAAATGAATGTGGCAAATCTTCAAGAGGGAAAGTTTATCGGTGAGTTTGAGAACTGTTCGCTGAGTTTGAGAATTCGCGAATGGAAACTCGGGATTGACGCTTGGCACAATAAATTTGTACGGGTGAGGTTTTTGAAGCAAAATGAATGAGACAATGAGACCGCAACGAGAGGTGTAACCGGTGGGGTACTCGGACGAAATTAACTTGGGCGTCGAGGGCCGGGTTAGGAAATTATTATCGTTAACCGAGTTTCGCTAACGCAGTTTCTGGAGTTTTCGCGCCAGCTTGGTCTATTCCTCTATCTATCACTCCGTGATAAACCGCGGCAGCCTTTTGCCTTTCGCCCTTATTTCACCTTCTCTCTTTCTGTATATATGTAAACATATATATACGCATATACACACACGAGGCACGAGCATACCGGAAGCTTACACGCAGAGCTCGACGACCCGTCCTGTCGAGGCCGAGCGTTAATTATGATTGAGTGCGGTATCCAACTTGACTCTGTGGCCAAGGTACACACGCCTACCGACCGCCACGAAACTTTCCCGAGAATACCGAAACAATAACAATAACACCTCGGATATAGCAGCAACAACAAAAAAATTCGCCAGACGCTGCCGGTTCACATAATTCAATTGATTATCGAATATTCCATCAAACTCTGTACGATATATATTATATGATTAATCTCCTAGGTATTTCTTCGCCAGGAAAAGTTTTGGACTTTAGTTAATAGCGGAGCCCTCATAAATATCAATAAACGCCAAAATATGAAACTTTAAGCAGTCAGAGCAAAATCATGAAAATTCAATCCTTGATGTATTGCTTCCTGCATAAATTATATGCGTACCAACACATATGTTGGCTCGCGCGCTTCACGCACTCGCAGTATCTGTGAGAATCTGTGAGGTTTGATGAGTTATCCGTGTGAGTATCCAACCGACATGAACTTTATTATTATGTAGGTTATGAAAAACAATACTGCAACTGATGCGAGGTAAAAAAAAATGTCCGGAATTTGTTAAACCATTTAAAATTAAAATTTTTTTTGCTCATAACGATGTAGGGTAAATCAAGGTGATATGGCCAGTAAAACCGTTTTCTTTTCAGTTCGGCATCTGAAAGTTTTGACCGATGTAATTATAGTCTTTCTGTAGTTCACGTAAACAACATAAAAACATACTGATATGTTTTGTGCAACCCGTTTACGCTTCTCTAGACTTAATCGATTACAATGGCCATGTCACCCGTAGTTGTTCGTTTATAGAGCTGCAATCAAATCACGCATCGAAAATATCGAACGTTCTGAGTGGACTAGCTCGATGTTCCTAGAGTTGGTTACGACCAACATTTAAAGTTAAACATCCAATTTTTTAATTGTTTAAATACTTCAGTTCGAAATTTCGAGGGGTGGTTACGACCAACATTAAAAGGTTCTTTTAACGTTAAACCTCCAATTTTCATTGTTTAAACGATCATGGCCACATCACCTCGACTTACCCTATAGCAGGTATTTGAGCACCCCCTGCGCGGGTCACCCGGGTCGAAGGACCAGCTGGTCGGAAGGCACGTCTTTCGCATCGCACATACGCGCGCGCACCTATCAGTGGCCATCAGGGCTAAGTGCCAAAGCCCACAGGCGCCAATATTAGTTGTTTGAATTCTCTGCTTACGTCAGGCACACGGACGGATCGTGAGTGTTGGAGGGTAGTGAGGCTCCGGGCCAATACATAGCTCGAGGAGATGCTTTCTCCGTTGACGTGATGCGCTTACCTATGTAACCAACTATATACGGCACGCGAGTCTGGAGAACGCTATTACGTAATAACCGTGAACGGCAAGGGTACATTCGAGTGACGTAATTTGATTATCTTGAAATTTCCGGTCCTCCTACGTACTCTGCTACACTCTCTATCCATTATAACCGTCACTGCCGTTCTCGCATCGACGCATCGACGTAGCATGTTTTCCGATAGTATCGCAAACTTCCGTTCGATAACTGGGCATCCTACTTTATGGACGATGCACGGCGGCGATAGAAACCCGCGCCAGATAATTGCATCTATGCGTATACATGTACGTATACATCGGCGTCCCTTTTATCGTACATTCTCGATAGAACAACATGCGAAAATCTGCAAGTATTCCGGTAACTTCGTGCACGATATTGCGAGCGCCTTTCAAAGCAAATTTGCCGCGTTTTACCTTCTCGTCGACTACGGGGTATGTAGGGAGATTAATTATTGCACTGCACAGAAAATTTTCGATAGAATACCAGTGAAAATGCGCAAGTATTCCGGTAACTTCGTTTCACAATATTGCGAGCGCTTTTCAAGGCACATTTTCCACGTTTTACTTTCTCGTCGAATACGAAGTATGTAACCAGATGTATTATTATCTATCTCCGTACATACTTTATCAGAAAGATGTTTTACATACTCCACAGTACAAAGAAAATCAATTGTCTATTTCTGTCCATCCGTTAGTCCGTCTATGCGGTCCGACAACACAATTGACCGTTTCCATTGAACATACACTACTGTTCATAAATATCCGGTTTTTCTATGTTGGTGGACATCTTGCTCTATGTCCGAACGTGATCGACGATATCAGGCAAACCATCCAGGCTTGTCTGATATCTTCGATAATGATATCTGTGGTATTTATATCTTTGATCATCATGTCTGCGGTATTGATATTTTCGCTAACGATAAGTTCGATAATGATAACTTCGATAATGATAACATCAATAATGATAAATTCGATAATGATAACTTCGATGATGATAACTTTGATAATAATATCTTCGGTATTGATAACTTTGGTTTTGATACCATCGGTATTGATATCTTTGATACTGATATCCAGGAAACCCAGGCATTTATCAGGATTGGAAAGGCAGTTTCCAATCAACGACCTGGGACAGTTCCCCCGTAAGTTTTCAATGGAACAATGTATCTAGAATTCTTTCTTTTTTATTACTGAGTCGCTCATTGCCTTGCGTAACTTGCAGCATCAACTCCGTAAAATTGATATATTTCTCCGCGTCGCGTTTCCCGGACTCGTTCCACATTCATCCAGCTTCAACCCACAGTCATGCTCAACATGCAGACGAGAGGAGGACGAGGAAGTATTGCGGGATTCGAGCTGCCGCGAGGTTCCAGTGCGAACCAGCGCGGCACGTACGTATCCAAGTAGTCGAGGCGGAGTTTGGTCAGACGCCCCAGAGCAATCCCGCCGTCTCTCGATATTCCCGCTTCCCTCTATCGATTTTCATCGGGCGATCGTCTGAACGTTATTTTCAATGTTATTCACTTGCAAAGACGATCGGCCGGGAGTGGGGCGGACGTACGAGCAGGGATGAGCAGCAAAAGGAGGATCGTGCCTCAATTCATGCACACGTAGCCTCGGGGCTCGATATATTTCCCGAGCCTCGGGGCGACGCGCATCTCCCCAAAGAGAATCGAGCCTGTGTATTCAGGCCGTTATCTCGATAAACGTGAATTGTTAGGCCCGTCAGAGATCCACGGGATGCTGGACCATTTTCTGGACGAACGACCAATGCATAATATCCAAGCGGAGAGTTGGAAAGAAAAAAGAAAAAAAAATGTGCACAGCTTTCTCTATGAGAAAGTTCGTTGATCGATTTTCGCTTCCTCGTAGAAGAAGCTACGCGCAAAATTATTATAATCGGGAAGCCATGTGCAAATTACTTTCCACCTTTTTTCGTAATAGGACGATGGCTCAAAATTCACGCAAGTTAGGGAAACCAAAGACATTTTTTAATAAATTCAAAATCCCGTAAAATCTCCAATTCGATCCCAACCTTCATTAAAAATTGCACTGAACGAAGAACCGCGAGCACTCTATTAGGATATCAAGTTTCAACTCGCCATCTCGAAGAGTTTCCGAGTTATAGTTATTTTTTACTGCCCATCGTAATATTAGAAATGTTACGATTGTTTGCTTGCTTTCTCACTGTCTGCATTGCTACTGTACTATTATTATTAAGACTATTATTAATCTTAAGATCGTTTGCTTATTAGTCATTGCCTGTATTGCCTGGCCCTTAGGCGATTTATCTCAGGACTTAATAAACTCTTATCTATCTATTTATCTACAAGATGCAAGTCTGTCACACATTCGGACGCCAGCAAAAAATTGCATTTTTCTTTTTACGTTTTACACTATTTTAAGTTATCTGACACAAAAATCTCGGAATTTTTTTTTTTTATCGCAACACAGTTTCCTCTATGAGGAAGTGAAAGAGAAGAAGCCTGTCTCTTCTTCCCGTTTTCGTGGCACAGGGCGTGAAGAGCCCTAGAATCTTTCCTCGCCTATGGAAGCTCCGCCAGTGTATACATGCGTATATATGTATACATATATGTGTGTCCGTGCCGTTTCCACGATCGTCTCTGGTCCTCGTGTTCGATTTTCCCTCGAGTACCTCGTTCCGGAATCACACACGATTGTCAAATGGATTTCGATAAGCCACTCGAGCTCCCCTCACGAGCTCTTCAAAACGTACACTGTATAGGTGGGATTCTCTACTATGAAAGAACATCCTAGATCCCTTCGCATATTTGACCCGGTCATTTTTCACTGAAACCGATAGTTCGACATTACTGCACGGCCACTGGTCAGTGGAAAAAAATTTCTTCGCTCCAAAAAGCACACAGTGTGCGTTCACTGTACGAGTTCGTGGAGAGGGAATTTTTCATTTTGCTACCGGTGCGAACGGTAATGTATGCGAGCAACCCCATTACGCCTCGCCGCCCGAAATCAAATATTGGCTCGATTAGGGTAAAATGTGTTGTCCTCTGGAAACCATGCTAATTTTTTTTTTTACTACTTTCCAACCCTCGATTCTGTTCTTCTGAAGTCCTGATAGGTATTTTATAAACGTCGGAGGTCAACGATGTCGGGAAAAATTTGTCGGGCTAATTTTTCCGGAATTTAATACGAAGCTCGGAAGCCCAAACGGCTTTTCATTACGCTGGACGAGACTTTATTTTATCCAGAAACAATTCTTATCTCGTGGTCTGTGTCAGCTGCAGTATAATTGAAAATACAAAGAGACCAAGAGAAGCGGAGGCAAAGGCAGAGTGAAAGATAAAAAAAACGAAAAAAAAAAACAAACGAATCCTGCGACAGCTCGTTTAGTCGGATTAGAAAGGGCGGGTTGGGTAATCCCGTCCGTTGCTCCCGTCGCTTCTTATCGTCGTTGTATTTCAGTGCCAGTTCGCCTAATGAGATTCCACCGGGCGAGGAAGGGTTAATCCTGATTCGCGGCGAGAGGCCACTCACGACCATCTATTTTTCAACCTTCCTTTTTTTTTCTTTTTTTTTTTGTCCTTGATGCTCACTGCGCACCAGCCTGTACACCTCAATAAGCATATTGCAGGGACAGTCGGCTGTCGATGGGTCGCCGAGCGAAAGCAAGAATGGCACCTCTTTCTTTCTACACTCGCAAGTTGTACATTAGCGCTGTAGAGAAGAGCGAGGCAAAATGGGCCGGTGGGGCAAAACGCAATTTTCTAATAATTTGTGAATGGGACATCGGGACAAAATGCAGCAGAAAATCCGGATACATCGATTGGGTAAAATGGCACAGAGGGGCAAAACGGGACTGTGGGGCAAAACGCAATTTTACAATAATTTGTGGATTGGACAGTGGGACAAAATGGGACGGAAAATCTGGATGAATCGATGGGGCAAAACGGAGCATCAAAAATGATTGGAAAATTGCCTTTTACCCTACTGTACCATTTTTCTCGCTCTCCCCTTCTATAAAATGGATCCAGTGGTGCTCTTGTTTTACCAACAAATGATCGATTCTTCATTTTTATTTCTGGGATTTTTTGTTGGGGTTTAAGATATTTTTAAAAAGTTTCTAAATCTTTCTAACAAAATGTATGAACACCTTTTTTGGCATTCCGTGCAAATAAGGTGTCGCATTTGACGCGACGCAATATCATGCAAATATATTATCCCGTTGCAATCTTTAAAATTATTATTATTCCATCGCGATGAATTCTGAAAAAAACGTAAATACGATAAGAGAAGATTATCGATGAGCTATGATGTGAATAAAAAATACGATATGATCTAAGCTCGAGGTTGAAGATGTCGGGACGTAAAAGTACTTGCCGAGACACAGAGGAGCGACTGTCGCGTTATACGATGTCGACGCAGACAGGACCGAACTTGGATGGATATAATAAAAAGTAATGGACCCTGGAGAAATAATGGCCGGTAAATCATTCATGGAAGTGTGTATCAGAATGGGAGCGAAGCGGATTACGAATGTATACTTATCTGTATGTTTATGGTTCATGGATAAACTCAACGGTACACTCCAACTTCCGGAAAAACCCGATGAAAATCTATACCGTTACACCATAATACAGTGTCCGTCCGGAAATGTTTTTCCCACAACGAATACTATAAATATACTGTATATGCTATATATATTAAATAAATAATTAGAAATAGATTTGCGATGTATCACACGCGTGGTTTTTACCCTCTTTCCTGTGTTCCTTAATTCACACGTTTCCGTCACTGGCTGCATTCGAGAATTTCAGAGAGAAATTAGAAAAATTTTCTCTTGCATCACTTCCGGTTAAAAAATCTCACTTTGCTACCGGAACTAACGTAATACGGAAAAATTGCACTTTTCGACCGGAAGTGACGCCATTCTGGAAATTGGTTACTACCGGTTTGAAAATCTTATTTTTCAAAGTTATGGAAGAAAATAATTGTTTACACATGGTCCATTAATATAAAAAACATATATTTTCATATGAATTCGCGGTTTGAGATTTTTCACAAGCCAACTATCGTTCAGCTTTTTCGACGAATTCGTATCGTTCATCCAAGCAGAACTTTCCGTAGTTTCAACAGAAGCAGCGTATTCAGCAGTGCGCTTTTATTTGCCGGCCTTATCGGGCGCATAGTCTCGAGGTTGAATCTCTCGAAGGAAGATGCGGAATTTTAGGCAAGGCACACACACACACACACACACATATACACAAACACACACTGTACGCGCTTCGACCGTGGCCGCTTTTCCTGGACTACTTCCAAAAAATTTCGTCGCCGCCGGCTCCCTTGCACGCCCTTTGTTCGCCTGGCACTTTTGCTCTACCCCCAACATACACATGTATTCAACGTTTATATACAAGTCGTATGTACCGAGACACAGTAGGTATCTGCTTACACCTTGCAAATACCCGCGAGACGTTTGCCGCTCTCACCTGCGATCCCGTCGCTTCATTCTTTTCATATCTTCCCCGCAACGCTCTACAATGTGCTCCCCCCAGCGCAGTTTCATTTTCCGGTTTCGTAAGAATGGCGAACACAACAGCCCGACGTAACACGGAAATTGCAAGAACCTTGGTCCAAATTCACCACCTGTACCCTACAGAGCAATTTTTTGTATTGAGAATAAATATTATAATATTATAGAATTAGAAAAACAAAGCTTCCTCTATGAGGAAGCAAAAGAGAACTAGCATTGTAAAGGGAGATCAATTAATGTCTTTTACTACTACTATTATAATATTATAATATTTTCTTTAAAAATTAATATTATATTATGATACTATATAATATTACAATATTTATTTATTGATAGTGAGTAGCAAAAAAAAAAAAATTATACCAGTGTTTTGCCGGAAGATTTCGACAGCTCGCACCGTTGCGACTTCAAGACCCTTCGAAACTGAGAATCGTCACTGTTACGTCGAAACGAGTGGTCTTACGTCGGACAGTTCTTTTTTGCACGGCCACTCTCGCTTTATCCCGTCATACCGCCCGTCGTATTTCTTCTCGCCTGACTCCTCACACCCCCCCGGGAATCGTATACCCGCATCAAGCTGATCGGTTGCCAGCAAACGTTCGCAATTTCGATCCATTTTCTTTTTTACACAAAAAAAAAAAGAAAAATGGAAAAAGAGAAATATCTTGCGGAACGAATTACACGTCGCCTGGTAGTCTGCGCCAGAGAAATGCCGCGTCCGGTATACACGCGCTCATTTCCTCGGGGAATATGGGTTCGAGAATGTCCATCGAGAAAACGAGAGCTTTGAAGAGGAACAAGGATCGAAAATGAGCGAATAGAGAAGCTGCGAGATGAGAATCGTACTGGCTGGATGATCGTGCCATCGGATATGATATATGAGATGGAACCGACAGCATGATGACACAGCATCACTTCCCTCTGTTATTTCAAGCTACTTCCGGCGAACATTCACTCGATCGATCACCGAGCTCCCCGGCCATTGGCCAAATGAAAGCGTCGTGTTTCGCATTCTCCCCCAGTCGCCACTTATCGACTTGCTATTTAGCAATCTTTCATCCAAGGTGTCCTTCAATTTTTCACCCATCCATCCATTCTTCCATTTTTTATTTTGCATTAACCGTCAGAGCCGAAATACGTCACTTCCGGTTTGAAAATGTAATTTTTTGAGCGGAAGTGACGGTATAGCCGAAATACGTCGCTTCCTGTTTGAATATACGAATATATCAATGTAATACGCTACTTCCGGTTCGAAAATCTCATTTTTCGAAATCATGGAAGAAAATCCAATGATTTCTTATACATGGTTCGTTATTATAAAAAAATATATACTTTTTAATATAAATTCGCGGGGTGAGATTTCTCACGAGGGCAACTTTCATTTATTGACTTGCTGTTCAGCAGTCTTTTATCCAAGATGTCCTTAAATTTTTCATCCATTTCATCGAGGGTTAATTTTTTTTTTTCTTAACTTGTTTCAATACCCCATCTTACTTCTCGCGCTTCTAAAGTGTAAATACATGTATCAGTGGATTCACAATGATAAATATCTATTTTACGACTGGGAAGCAGAGCATACCGTCTCACCGACGAACGCCACTCATCCGTCCTCTATTTATATTCCCGACTCTTCCGAGCCGTTGAACTTTACGATCCATGAAGACCCGGGCGGTGCACCGGGCATAAGTTCGTTTCGCATCAACTGTGGAGATAAACTTTCGATTATGACCTGCGGCTGTGAGATTGCTACTACCGGTCGTATCCTTGGTGCAACGCAACACAACCCTGTAACGCGGTCGACGGTAATCCTGTACAAAAAATCTCCAGAGGGAAACTTTTTTTTGCCCATCCAATTAGCTGTTTGGCAACCTATTATTTACTTTTCCCCGTGCGCCGAACTGTTCGAAATTCACCGCGGTTAAAATTCTGTATAACACAGGACAAAGTTGGTGCGAATATGGACCACCCCAATCAGGAAATCAATGACTTATGAACCAGCAAATATTCACAATTTCTACCGCAATCTATAATAGCCGCATACGGCATTCGCCGAATCAAATACAAGCAAAAGATCCTAAACGGAAATTCAACCACGGGATCTACAATTCATGCAGTGCATCCCGCATCCTCTGATCGGCGACCTTTTCGATACTATCACATCCTACGTATGTACCATGTACTTTTCATACGCTCGGTGAATCCACCCCTGCTATCGACCCAACATGCGTGCAGTATATTTTCCAACGTCCCAGTTTAGCATTTCTTTCCGCAGTCATCCGAGCAAACGCGCGCCCTTCGCTCTGCCTTTTGCGCATAATCGATACTATATCGGTCCCGCTTTGTCCCACTGTTCAGTTTTGCCCCTCTCTCCCCTACAAGTAAAAAATCCCAAACCGAAATTCAACCACGAGATTTGTAATTCACCCACTGCATCACGCATCCCGTGATCAGCGAACTCATCGAAACTATTACATCCTACGTATACGTGTCACGTATTTTTCCTCCGCTTGCTATCGACCCATCATGCCCGCCTGCAGTATATTCCCCCACCTCCACGTTTTTCATTTCTCTCTCATACCGCAGTCATCCGAGCAACCGCGCGCCCTTCGCTCAGCCCTTTGTGCATAATAGATACCATATACCATATCATTACGACACGGTATCCGAACTCTTTCCCAGACCCGCCTTTTATATAATTTACCCCGCACGCTCAGCCATTCATTTATCGCTCACTCACCTTCCACCGACTACATACAGCGAACGGAGAGCTTTTAACGCCGCTATTATCGACTAAATTTATTTCCCGATGGCCTCGGAGTGCCGCGCAAGTTTCCCATACACAGTTTATCCCATCGACGCAACCGGACACGTCGAGCGATGCGCTCTTTTCCACCTTAAGGCAGTATGAGCGTATAGACTGAGATCACGTACACAGTAAATAAATATTTGTACATTTAACTCGATTAACCTCTATTGGACAAAATTCCGAAAAAAATATCATACGTATTCGGAATAACAGATCATTTTCATAAAAAAAGTTGTGTTTCCGGGTGATTTGTTGAACAACTTATTATCTTTAATATAATTTTTATATTTAATTTATATTTGATATATTTTCTTTAATATAATTTCTAAATGTTATGAACACATTTAAAAATGATTATCATGCAAAATCAATATTTTCAACCATCTTCCATATGCTTGATTTTTTTCAGATTCTCATCCCATCGGGAAGTGTTCGCAATTTCCTTTCAATTCTCTCTGAATCTTACGCGGTGTCAGCCTGTACGTTCGTACTAGCTTAACGGGAAATCGGGCCGCGATATTTAACGTTAAGCGAGATAGCTTAACGGGAAATGCGCGTCACGATATTTTTCCACATAGAAATTTCGTTGTCAGAGTTATTCCTCGATGTTGTTCGTACAAAGAAAAAGATAAAATAAAATGTAATAAAATAAAAATGAATAAAATAAAAATAAATGTTTTTGCGTCCGCGGAAAGCTGAAAGGGAGGGTATCAAGCAAATTGGAAGCAGCGAGGCGGGCGGCAACGAGGGCTCGTCGTGTCGCCGTACAGGGCTTTTGTCGACCGCGCAACCCTGGTAAAAAGTAGATGCAGCTCTCCCCTAAAAAAGGTATCGTGACTATGAAAAAAAAAAAAAAATGGTCTCTCGGGCGTATCGAGTTTGCGGCGGGCGGCGGTGTGTTACCGGACGACAGACAACGCATAAAAGGTGAAAGCTCCGGTGATGCCGCCGCGAGCGCGCGCTCCGTCGCCGTTTAATCGGCACCTCTCGCCGGGCGCGGGAGCGTGCTCGACGTTGCAAAATTGAATTTTCAACGAGGAGTAGAGTGCCCGGACCGAGGTTCCAATTACATTTTGTATTCCCATCCCTGCGTGCACGAGCACACCGCTGCACGGTGTGCACGCCTGTACCGGGACGAGTGCGCGGATCGAAACTGGCGCATCACCAGCGGCGATTGATTCCTACCTGACTAACACACGCGCAGCAGCCCACAAATTTTCATCCTCGCACTCACATTCATACTTTTTTCGCTCCCATTCGAACAGCATTCTCGAAATTTTGTTCCCAATTAAGTTTCCGCCCCGTCCATCTATCTGTTTTTATTTGTTTATTTGTTTATTTACTTTTTACCGCAGTTTTTTTGATAAATAGCGTTTTCATTTATTTTTTAAGTGCAACAAAAAAAATGTATAAAAAATTCAGTCTCGCCTGTAACACTCGCGCGGCGACCGACAAATTTTCGTCCTCGTAGTCACGTTCATATTTTTTTTTCTCCCCATTTGAACAACATTCTCGAAATTTTGTTCCCAATTAAGTTTCTGCCCCATCCATTTGTCTATTTTTATTTGTTTATTTATTGGATGCCGTGATTTTTGCCATTGAAAAAAATGTATAAAAAATTCAGTTTCGCTCGTACGTCAATTTTAACCGGGCACGGGCCGTGCGCATATAGAAGGCTTGCGATTCGATTAACCGGAATAGTCCGATTCCATTTCGCTTGACAAAAGTGAAAAACGTCCGTCAAACCGGATGGCTCAGTGGTGTTTTTTAAAAAATTATATATATATGTGTATATATAACGATCGTTACAACCCGAACATTGAAACGAACGAAATGGCTATGAAATATTAAACTTGAATATGAAATGTTCCTGCTTCCTCTGACGGTGAACCTACTTTTTTCATTCTGCCCTTTAGCCCGTCTTCTCTGTTGAAAAATTTTACGGTGAATATACTCGCCCGGCTAGTTTGAAAAAATAAAAATAAAAATAAAAAAGATGAGAGAAAACGGAGATAACTCTTCGTTCGAGCAGCGGAGGTCGTCGGGTGGATCTCATTTCTGCGTTTACTTGCTGAAAGCAAGAGATGCACGTCGGCTACGCTTGTGGGCCTCTTCTCCTTGGTCGTGCAGCCGCGGTAGCGCGCACCGAGGGTGAAAGCTCGGGCGGGACAGCGAAGGGAGAAAGGGGATGAAGCCGGAGTAGGATAAATGGAATGAACGAGAAAGCAGGAACCGTCATGTGAGCGTGTGTATGTGTGTGCGTGTGTGTGGGCAAAGTAAAAGAAAAAAAGGGGAGGAAGTAGGAAGAATACAGGAAAGGATGAAACTGTGGGTGTAAGCGTGGTTGAAGGCGGGGCAGGAAGCGATAAGGGTGAGACGAGAGTGGAAAGGGATGACCATCTTGATTTATATTAGGAGCCAATTTCCTGGATGGTTTTTCCTTTTTCCAGCATCAACCACCCTCGTACCCTCCCCCACCCCCTCCCCCTGCGCCTCTTCCGTCTGTAAACTGTCGCTCCTCCGGCGTGCCGCTCTCTTCCTTCCGTCGGCGCAATCTCTCTCCGGCTGGGCTCCTCTTCGCCGAACCGCCGCTCGAACCCGCTTACGAGTTTACCATACAGTGGCACTGTTCCACTCCAAACCGGGTATGAAGATCGCTCATAACTTCACGTGGAAATTCGACTCGCGCGGCAGTGCTGGGCAAAATGAACCCGGGTTCTTCATCTCATAAGAGGCGTTTAATTTGTCATGGCCCTTGGAAAATGTATGAAGATAGTCCGTTTAACCTTTTTTATATTAAAATACCGACGTCACAAACCACCCTCTGTGATTTTTCGACTGCCGCGTTGACATTTTTTTCATTTCCTCGTTCCTATCCACTACATGAAGCAAAATGCAGCGGCGCTGCGCCACTGCGAACCCGGTATAAAGATCGCTCATAACTTCAACCGAAAATTTGAATCGCGCAGGACAGAGCGGGGCAAAACGAAACCGCGTTCTCCATTTCATGAGAGACCTTTAATTTGTTATGGCCCTTGAAAAGTTTATGAGGATAGTCCGTTTTACCGATTTTAATACTAAAGTAGCGACGTCACGAACCACCCATTGTGATACTTCGCGCAAAACTCTCCGAAAGCTCGAGCAAGAAATTTTTAACTGCTGTGTTTACAGTTTTTTCTCTTCTTCGTTCCCATCCGCCGCACGAAGTAAAATGCAGCGACTCTGTGTAACTCCAAGCCCGGTATAAACATCGCTCACAACTTCAACCGGAAATTTGACTCGCGCAGAGTAGAGTGAAGAAAAATGAACGCGTATCCTTTTCATACGAGAGCTTAAATTTTTCATTAAAAAAAAAAAAAAAAAACATAAACGAAGATAGTCCGTTTTACCCCGCTATTTTGTAAATGATAATTAAGATAGCGACGTGACAAACCGCCCTTTGCGATCCTGCGCGCAAAACTCTCCGAAAGCTCGAGCAAGAAACGTTCGATTGCCGCTTCGAAATGATTTTCTTTTCTTCATTCTGATCCACCGCACGAAGTGGAATGCATCGGGTCTCTAATAAATCCATCGGGGCGCCGTCGAGCAGCATATACTCGGGGCGTGCGCGTATAACCATCAGTACATACGTGTACAAATGGGATAACAAGCCCGTAGACCCGGCAAACACGACTGATTGCGTGGACCTAACCCCGACCGAGGAAACAGCCAACCGATGCCAATCAGTTCGAATGGAAGCTACGATGCGTTCCAGCCATTGGGAACCCTGTAACGATCACGCACCAAGCTTTACACACACCCACAGACAGACGGATAGACCGGCTCATCTATATCTATTGTTTCATACGCTCGACGTAGCCCGCACATCGGCGCTGTGTACAGTGCCATTGATGAAATATCCGCGTGTCTGCATAATAACGAGAGTGGAGGTTAAAAAAAAAGTACGAGCTGAAAATGAAGCCCTTTGATCTTTCGCATTTCGTTATTTCGTTTGAATTTTTTTTCCTTCTTTTTTCGCTTCACGCAAGTAGAATTTCTGTGTCTGGAGAGCGCGAACAGGAGGTGGGGGGAAGAGGGGAGGCTTCGACTGTGCGTCTCTGATGCCTCGTTATCAGCGAGGGAGTCGATTAGGCGAACGAGCTGTTACGTAGTGGTATCAGTTGGCGCCTTCTCGTCATCCCCAATTTATTAGGAACGGAAGGACTTAATTAGTGGGTAGGCTGGAGGGTCTGGTCGCGAATATAGCCGGGTCGTTCCGGACCGGACGGAGACGACGGGGTTGGGCAGGCCGAGAGGGTGCACCGGAGTAGGTCACCGCTCGAGGGAGCGGTGGATGGGACGCGACTGCAACGTGCGGGGAAACCGAAACATTATTCATCCGCCGTTCCGGATTAGCTGGCGCGAAATTACTCTCCAGATGCTTCCAAGATATGCCGCAGCGGTGACGTGTATCGCCATTGCGATAACGTACACACGTGTCCCAGAACGTGAGCGCAGATTTGTGGTCGCCGCTCCGAATTCGGACCATGTCTGCCGAAATTTTGGGGCGTTACGTCGGAACCTGAAGAGTATCGATTTAAGAAAACGTGAACATTTTTAATAGAGTGGGTCATATTACTTTTTAATGCTGATCCATATTCCCACCCTGAATTACTCTATACAAACTGGTCGATGGGAGTTTAAATACACCTCGATATAGCTAGTCTGGTGGTGAAGCTAATGACTCATTGATAGGGCTGGCTGTAAGTGTACCGTGTCTGATTTGGATCGAGTTTGCCGAAATTATGGAACGTTACGTCGGGACTCGCCCAGACCCTTTCTGGACAAGTATCAAAGGTCGATGTAACGCTTCAATAAAATGTGAAAATTTGTTATAGGCTGGACCATATTACTTGGTCATACGGTTTATTAATGCCGGTCCGTATTGTCACCCTATACAAACGGGTCCACGGGAGTGTAAATTCACCTCGATAAAACTAGTCTAGCCGCGAGGCTAATGACTCATTGATAGGTTCCCTGTAAGTGTACGGTGTCTGACGTGTATCGCATAACAAGGAGGGTATAATGTCACAAAGCTCTCGGTGGGTCGTTACGCCGACGTTGCGCCACAGGATAATGACTCGCATGATGAGGACGCGAACCTAATTATCTCGTCTCTCCCGTGGCATTACGCCCGTCCAGTTTACCGAGGGACCCGGTAAAAACAAGGCATTGCCCTGCCAACGCGATTATGAGGGTTCCTGCTCGCTATCTGCGCGGATGTAGAGGGTAATGTCCTGGTTTTTTATGAACGGAGATGAGAGGAATACGTGGGTGTGAAATAACCATAATTTGGTTACAGAAATTCATACTTCGATCGGATGCATCTTCGAGACTCGTGGAATTGAATGACCTGCATCGAGAATCGCTCGCCGGGTTCATCCCTAGGGCCATTTTAACGTGTGATGTTTTAAGGAACGACGAACGGTCCCTGGGGTAATTCATCGGCTTGCCGTGACCCAAAAGAAGAACACCGATGAGGTTGCATACTCCACTGTACTTCCACATGTTGCCCCGGACCTAAGATCCGCATGAAAGTCATGACGGCCCAAATGGTACTTTGGGTACGTAGACTCGAACCCCTGTAAATTGGCTCGGTGATTGGCTCCCATTGCAGTGATATAATCATTGGCTATATCGACCCGTATAACCCTACAGAGATTGTATCACAAGAGAGTTGAAACACCTGCATCGAAGACCGTTCGCGCGCGGTCATCCCTAGGGCCATTTTAACGGGTGGTGTTTAAAGGGACGACGATCGGTCTCTGGGGTAATAATGGACCGTCCTGCCTCGACCCAAAAGGTGACCACTGATGAGGTTTCATACTCCAGTGTACTTCCACATGTTGCCCCAGACCTAAGATTCGCATTGAAGTCGCAGTTACTTCAATCTGGTCCGGTCGAAATGGCACTTTGGGTTGGTAGACTCGAACCCCTGGAAATTGGCTCTGCGATTGGCTCGCATTGCAAACTGATCTAATTATTGGTCATATCGTCCCGAATAACCCTAGAGATTGCACCATGAGAGTGCTGTATACCGCACCAGATTACTACGCAAAGTGGCAAAGGTAGATTGGAGGAGGTGGAAAAAGCTCGAGGCTCGCGTGCAAAATCTGCATCCTTCCCCGGCTCTCGCGATGGAGACAAACTTTCTCGCACGATCGCCCGAGCTTTTCGCGGGCTCGGCTCTCACCGAATGATTGCCATGGCGGGAAATGATTTCGCGATTTCACGTGCTCGCAGGGTCTAACAATTCAGGCTAGCTGCGCCCGACTGCCGACGGAGGAATGAGAAACGAGGAATTCGCGTGCCACCGAGCTTTATAACCCTCCCCTCGCGCAAACGTACCCCACCACTTCCGTACCGTACGAAATCGCGTCCCGCCGTGATAAAAAGCTCTCCATCGATCCCACCTTCGAACCGGTTTCTTTCCAGACGAAAAATTTCATTGTGCATTTTGCGCATTTCGAAAACGATTACGACACACGCAGTTCAAGTGTTGCAATAAAAACGATGTAAAAACTATTAATTTGAGCTTTTTTTTATACCATTTCATTACATTTTTATAGTATCGATTCGGACGAAGTTTTTTTTTTGGTTACTATCGCCGATTTTGCGAGCGCAATTGGCAAGGGTCGAGTCCAATAAATGATTTCCGAAAAAAGAAAACTTAAGAGCGACCCATCTCCTTTCTGTTCCAGATTCGGGGCATTAAGATCGGTTCTCATGACAAAAAGTCCTCGTTCTCCCGATATCAAGTAAGTTCGAGCCAGGACTCTTCTTCCGACTCGCTGCCCAAGTTTTCGTATCAGATTTCAGTTATTCATGCAAAAATTCGTTCTGTATATACGTGTCCGTATCTATAAAATATTCGTGACTTCCGAAGACGCGATGGTCACAGTGGGAACCGCATAGACCCGACGAGCCCGACGTCGTTATCGAACCTGGTGGTTGAGTCTGGTCAGGGGGGGAGGGAGGTCAGTCTGATATTGCACTTTCTCGCTCCCTGAAACGGCGATTGCTTTCGGAAGCAACGTCAAATATTGGTCCCGAGAGCGCATATACGTAGATCCATCTATCGCCCACAGAAGTTCCATCAGACTCGCAAGTAATTCCGTTTATATCTCCCTCGCCCTACGGTTTGTACGTGCGTGCGTTCCGAATTAGCGCGCGGCAAACACGAATAATGGATATCCCGTACTCGTGAAATTCGGAGCAAATATCGCCCCAACTTTGACTCGGACGGCGAAGTTGTCTCGCAGTGCGATTTAAAACATTACATTATCAAACCCAAACGAGCCGCCGAATTATTGCCGTCAGCGAAAGCCGCCCGGAGCGTCTGGAGTTCTTCTTTGAAATTGGGAATCCTGTTGGCTCGCAACAGCCACATATTTTTTCGTACTCTTATTCGGCAATAAAAATTGAAAGGTAAATTTGTAGACTGCGGTAGCTCGAATCAACTTTACCGAGTGCGCGATACGATTTTTTTATTTTTATTTAACCTTCTCATTAATTATAAGCTCAAAGGACCGGGTTATAGTCTCGTTAAAAGTTGTTGCTACGCATCGCCGCCGCGTTAATTAATCGAAACGTTTTTCGTGCAAAGAAAAAGAAAAACTTGGAAAAAAACGAAATCAAGACAACTTTGATATTTCGGTGCGATATCAGCCTCGCGTAATTAGTAACTGTCGAGTGTCTCAACTGTGAGTACCGCGCCGAGTGCCATTTACCGAATGACTCGGCGTGGACGAAAGGCTACTCGAAAAAAAATCGTGACTAAAAATGTTTGCCCGTCTGGAAACGTGTAACGAGCGGGTCGGAGCGATAAGTCTCGAACAATTTCGTTGATTCGTTTCTCCGGGCTGCGCCAGACCCGCGACACTTTGTCGTTCACCATTGAGCGAGATATTTTTATCATATATATATATATTTGTATTAAAAGAACTAAAATTGAGGGAAATCATGACGAAACATGAGCAAATAAAACTCGTTGTGGCGCGTTAATGAATTCAGCTTGAGTTTCTTTTTGTGCCCAGTTTGTAATTTAATCTCAGTCTTCCTCTCCATCCACTTCGTTCCCTCTCGAGGGGCTTTTATACAGCGTACCGGTAGGGGACTGCGCAGTGTTTGTTGCACTTTCTCGGGACGCGCTCGCCGGTTGAGAAGGGTGGTATAAAGGGAAGCGGGAGGGAGGTTGGGCGAGAGAGGTGTACAGTTGAACAGCGAGGGAGAGTCGGAACAAGGCACGAGCGGGCTCTTTAATAACCCTTCGCTCGGTTGCACCCTTCCGAGTCAGTTGTTGACCGCAATCTCACGTACGAAACCCCGAGTGTGGCCGGGCCGCATGAAACAGACTCTCCGTCGAGTCTGCGTTCCTCCGTGTTTCTACGCGAGCGCCATCTACGCTTCTTCGCTGCCGCCGCGGTACTCTTCGTACTCCTGGTGCGGAAACGGCGCGCTCTCCGAGGTCTCTTCCTCACCGAAGTTTCCCTCTCGCCGTCTCTCCTTCGCGCGCGGCCGACGTTATCTAAACTCGATGTGGCGCACCCCCGGCCGCTCCTTGCCTCTGTTTATTTTCGAGAAAGGGCCACGAGAGAGTATCCTGACTCAACTTGCCAGTCACCACCGCCAGCCAAACCCCCCCTCGCTTTTCACTTCCCCGACCGGCGGAAAAGACGGCGGGTTGCGCTACTTGCTAGAACTAGTTTCTGACAGTCTGACTGTATTATGCTCCGCCGCTGTACTCAGTTTCGCATGGTTGCCGTGTAAGTTTCGGTACGCCTCGCGACGGCGTGCCTGTTTGTGCGCCGAATAAATTCGTTGTCGACGGGTTTCATGTCGGAGGAGGTAAGGAGGATTTTCCGTTATCTCAATGTCGGATACATGAAACTGCTCCTTTTGAGTCAAGGGTTAAATAGTGGAATGAGTAACGTCATTTTCTCCAAACCCTACTGATCGAAAGATCGCAAGCTCGAAAACAAGATATGCAATTTTTGGAAGATGTAACTGTACTGGTTTTGTGAATGGTGCAGTGGAAGTGAGACTTACCTTGCAGACTCTGCGCCGCAGGATTCCACTGCCATTAGCTGGGGGATGAAGCCGAAGAATCTCCTGATGAATTGCCGGGGTAGCAGTTGCGAATGGCCTGGCAAAGCTCATTTGCCACATGGACAAGCGCGACTGTCTGCAACATAGCGCAAACACAGAGAAGTTGAAAGCGTCGTAGATGAAACGTCAAAGGTAGAATGAAAGTCGTGGAGTGAATGGAATGATGTAATTTCGTTTCAAACCCTACCAATTGAAAGATTGCGAGTTCAAAATCAACATATGACATTTTTGGAGGATTTTGCTGCAACGGTTTTGCGAATGGGGTAGTGAAAGTAAAACCTGCCTTAAAAACCCCGGGCCGCACGACTTCACCGCCATTAGTTGGGGGATGTAACCGAAGAACTTTCTGAAGAATTGCCAAGATGACATTTGGGAATGGTGTGGCGAAGCTCATTTACCACAGGGACAGCCGTGGCTGTCTGCGACATAACGCAAACGCAGAGAAGTTGAAAGCGTCGTAGATGAAATGTCAAAGCTATAATGGAAGTCATGGAATGAATGGAAGGAGGTATGAAGAGAACGGCCGACACGTCGACGCCAAAGGAATGACAGAGGACCGAGGTCTTGGGCTTCATGCAGTCGAGAGGTGTAAAGGGTATTACAGCCACTGTGTTATTCACGGGTGGGTTGCTCGCTTGCCCTTCGTTCTTCGCGGTATTTCTCTTTTCGGTGATCTCTCCTTCTTCGACCTTCCAAGCTTCAGGATAACCCAGTAGGGAACGTTTCTTGGCGTCCAGGATAGCTTTTTTCTGGCAGACTTCCGGAAGACAACCTTCCTCATCGGTGTCATGTCATTTTCAGATCCTATTCGTTGACTGCAAGTGATAACATGCTTTTTCCACTTTTCGGACCACAAGTCTTGCATGCTTTAAGGAAATTACGTCCCGCTGTCGTACCGGCCGCCTCTCGCGGTGCCTTGAATTTACGGCGCCAGCTTTGCGTGATCCGCGGCGGGATAAGAGCAGCTTGGGAAACCGGGCAAAGTCGGGAAACGCGAGAATAAGAGGAACGGATGTCCGCAAAGAAAACGTTTTTACCCTTAACCCCGGGGAACGCCGCTCCGTGTAATTCCCGTGGTAACGCAGTTCTTAATGAAGAACAAGTGTCACTCGGAATTTGTGTGAAGGACGAGGAAGTATACACACCGCGATATCCAGTTTCGGGGAGAATCAGAACGAGAAACTGTACGAGGACCACCACTAATACACGTTGACGCCGCTGCTCCCTCACAGCTCTCCCGCGAGAGCGTGACGAATAGCGGAGTCCCCGGTGGGCACGCTTCCAGCGAGGACATTACTGTCGGCGTTATTGCGACCTTTATACCTCGCCTCCGCTTTAGCCTCCCTTTTCCCATCTTCCAGAGTCGTCCCCGTCTCGCGACTCTCCGGCTAAATTTAAGCAGCCGTACACTTCCCATTCCCATTGGAATAAACCGGTACACCTGTCTATCTGCCGGTTCCCTTACTGAAGATTTTCACGGTTATGTCGTTAGGAGTTGTGTGTTTGCTGACGAGATTAAAGCTACGTAAAGAACTGACGGGGCAAAAGGAAATGACATTTTCTCTTTCGCCACCGTGTTTCTCTTCGTTACGATGTTCTTTTCTTTTTTCTTGTTACCTCGTTAAGTAGTGTACCTTAATTCAAACGTTTCTATTAGGAGATGCATGCGAGATACATTCCAGAGAAGAGTAGAACATTTTCTCGGTAATGTCACTTTCGGTTTGAAAATCTCACTCTTAAACTGAAAGTGACGTGCAGCGGAACAGTTTGAAAAATGTCCTTGTGACGTCACTTCCGGTTTGCAAACCGCACTTTTTTTTTTACCAGAAGTGACGTCATACCGGAAATTCTTCACTTCCGGTTTGAAAATATAGTTTTCCGACCGGAAGTGACATTAACCAGGAAATATGTCACTTCCGGTTTCGAAATATCATTTTTCGACCGGTAGTGAAGCCGACCCGGAAATACACCACTTCCGGTTTTGAAAATCTCATTTTTCGACTGGAAGTGACGCCATACCGGAAAAACGTTACTTCCGGTCGAAAAAATTCAATTTTTAAACCTGCCACGATCTGAGGGTTGTTGAAAATTGTCAGTCCGATCACTATAAATTCTCCATGCAAGCATTGAATCATGCACGACGAAGAATGATTCCCAAGACCATTTCCATAAGTATTCAGCATCCCTTCGCTTTGCCGTCGGCCTTTGCGCAACGTCCCAAGGGTGTAGCGGCGTGACGTATGTGATACCCACAGCATTTCATCCCCGAGACGATTCAAAGGGACGTGGGAAGAAGCGCTCCGAAGCCGGCGGTTACCGCGCTCCCTTTTGAGAAAGTAAAACATGCAGGTGTACAAAAATCATGGGCGCCTTTCGTCGACGAGGGGCGAAGGCTACAAAAATATTGCCCGGGACTCGTGACGTCTGGGACGTAACCGGCGGGGGTTTGCGTGGCAGCTCGCCAAGTTCGCTCCGACGAATATCGCGTGGAATTCGTTTCTTACCAAAAACAGATCCACAGCGAAGACGCGCGAGGGAAAGGGACTCGGATATCCGGCAAGAAGGAGGCTGATCGAAGTGGTTGCTTTTTCGTGGGTATTCGATTCTAACGTTTGCCGCAGCGCGACGAAGGCGGACGAGCCGGCGGGTCGGTTGTTCCGTGCTGCTGGTAATGCGGACGCGCCCGAAGCAGCGCGGGGCCTTCCCCGATCACCGGCTGGCGCTTTGTATAACGTATGCGAATCGCGAAGCCACTCGATCTCGAAGAAATACAGACACGGAATCCACAGGGGAAGACCGATGGCGTACACGTAACCGAAGGTTCTGACGCAGAGAAATATGTAGGTGCTCGCTGGTTCGCGAGTCTCCCCAGGTTGCGAGCACGGATCCGTCCGCGAAGACGGAGAGGACAGCGAACTCGGAGTGTATACACACGGGTAGGGGGAGAGCGGGGCAAAATGGCGCAGCGGGGCAAAACGGGATAATGAGACAAACTCTATTTTTCAGTAACTTTTTAATGGTGGCGATGGTGGTAGGTGGGGCAAAACGGGTTTAAAAAAACGGATCAAAAAATTTATGTTTGTTGTAAGTAAATATTTAAAAAATTGAAATTTTCATGCCAGTTCCTCATAAAAGTTGCAAATTGAAATTTTTATATCACTTTCTCATAATGCTCTTTTATTCGCAAAGCCTCTTCTATGAGAAAGCATTCACTATATTTTTGGCTTCCTCGTAGAGGAAGCTTTCCGCATAAAGGACCATTATGAGAAAGTGATATAAAAATTTCAACTTTCAACTTTCAACTTTTATGAGGAAGCGATATGAACATTTCAATATTCAACTTTTTTCCAACATCAACGTCGTATTTAACTTTTAGGCAAAACTGCTAGCTGACTAAGGTTTAGCCCGAAAAAATACACCAACCTTACGCTTTTGTTTCGTGCTTGGCGCGAAAAATACATAGAATTATGTGTTCCAAATATTTTTTCGATCTTTCAATTTTTACGCGAGAAGTTCAAATGACACCGCTTTATCTAATTATTTTAACTCCGTCATATCCATCACCTTGTGTGTTTCTTGCCGTAAAGCATGATAGGTATCTAGGTTTGTCCACGATGCCATCAGAAAGCAAAATTATTGTAAGATTGAGTTTTGCCCTCACTGTCCGGTTTTGCCCCGCTGTGCCATTTTGCCCCGGTCTTCCCTATGTACACGACGGCGAGGGTCGCCGACGACGTGCGGGCAACGTGTTCCAACTGTGTTTGTGTGGAGCGACTGTGCGCCGCACTCGATGCTCGAATACCGGCGCCGAGTATGAAAGAACCCGAAGCTCGTGGAAGTGGAGACCAGAAAGGTTGGAGGAGGCAAGATTCGGCTTTAAAAATGTGTCACGGCGGATTCTACGTGCGAGGGTTGTCAAGAGACGGTGAACGGAGGAGGAACGAGGCGAAGGAGAAGAACTAACAGCGGTAAAGCAACTGCCTGGCGTATCGCTCCCACGTACCGAGCGGCGGATGAAGTGTACCGAGGAAGGCTGTCTTCGTCCGGAAGTAACGGCCTAGGTGCGATTCCACTTTTGCTTCATGCCCAAGCTGCCTGCAGCGTTTTACGGCTTTTTGAATGAAAAAAAAAAGCGAAAAGCCTTCGAAGGGCGCGCCTTCGAATTCCAGGCGCGAGTCTCGTCGCCCCAGCCCTGCAGCGGATTTCTGGGGTATCAAGGAAGCTTTCCGGCATCCGAGACGGGTCATTGAAAGGATGGTCTGTCTCGTTCGTACGAAATTGAAGGCAGAAAGCAGCGCAACAAGGCCGAGAGAAGAGGAGGAACGGGCAAAGTGCATTAGACTTGCCTTGTGTGCAAAAGTCTAAAAGCATCTGGACGCGCTTCCCTTTCCTGTTGCTCCGCTATCCATGGAGCTTTCCTGGCGCTCGCTGTTAAGAATTATCCGGCAGACCGGCGCACCCGGAACGCTGCCGCAAAGGGAGCGGGTTACCAAAGTTTCTGCAGGAGGACAAAAAGCTGGCGAATCTATTAATGGTACAGAGTGATGAGAAGCGATATGACCGAGCGTTGAAACTTCGTACAAGATGAACCAATCGCCGGCTCCGGACGTTCAAGTTTATGAACGCACGATGATATTCCATACGAACCGCCACGATTTCCATGCCAAAGAGCCACTACGTCGAAAAATGTTGCCATATCACTGACTAATACTTCTTCATGCTGCACTTGAAGTTTTTCACGATTGTTGCCATCGGCACTTAATGGCGGAAGGATTCGGCTACCCGATTAGACATTTTCGAGCGTTACGTCGGGGCCTGACAAGGTCCTGATAAGGTCTTGTCAGGCCCCCTTGGATCCTTTGAGGCCCGATGTAACACTCGAAGATTTCTACTTAGATAATATTAACTTCGGTCCGCTTATATTCAGAATTATATCTATATTTGTCCTGTTATTCAGCAGTTGCGGTCGGATGTTAAATATGTTAAATAGGCTGCATATAAATGTTATCGTTTATACTTTTGGCATTGCTTCTGTTTTGATCTCATCTATACTTGGAGTTGGCTCTGAAGAGACTCCGTCATAGAGCTTTGTTATCAATAAATAATACTACTAATAATAATAATATCCCCGGGGTATGCCGAGGGTGTTCGAAATGATAACGTACAGTTATTTGGCCCTTTCGATACAGCGCTGGTGTAATGGATTTCATAAATTGACGCGAGAGCCTCGTGTTAATAAAGTGAAAGCATCCAGGCGCGGGAGAATTAATGATAAAATCTGAACGATTTGTTATTCCATTTTTCGCGTATTAAATATAGCCGTGGGTTATACGATATGCGTATGCACGTAGTATTATACATGCTGTATAGCGATGTAACCCTAGCTCTATATGGAGCTCCTGGTGCGCGGATTTCGCATTCATTTATATTTTACGCTTGTTACACCGGGAGCATCAATTCAAATTATTCATTTTGTAATCCGACGAAAAGCCCCGTTAAATTAATGACGTTTTCAGCGAAACGCCGATAAGGCTCATTCATCAACTCGTCGCCCGACCGGTGAACGAGAAAAACACGGCTAGGATCAGTCTGCACATACATTCAATATTATTACGTGATGCACTGCCGGAGCGACGCACTTGGCCACCGACTCTACACCCGACTCCGGTTTTCTCGATTTAGTACAATTGCTCAAATGGAAACCATGCAGCGCATGCACGAGACTATTAAACGAGGATTAATTTTTGAGGCAGCAATTCAATTGCATAGAGTGCGAAACAAGTTTTTCCTTAGAGCGCACTCGACGAACAACTTCCGGATTTTTGTTTATCGACAAGCCAATCCGTCCAAGGTACGAATCATGGATCGTTGCGTTTGTGATGGCCTAAAGAATCCTGACATAAATTGACAAGTCGCAGTTCTCACGCGTTCCCATGCCCCATGTAATTTGGGACTGTCCTATATGAGGAAAAAGATAGAAGGGGTACTTTTTCATTCATTCAGCTTTTTTCCAACGCTTCTCACAATCCTGCACCGACCCGAAAACAGGGTTCCGAAACTGCGTCAAATATCCCCTATCTTATGAATTTGTTTCAATAGGACACGATTCCTACTCAGTGGATTAATTTCCAGTTTTTCCTCAGAGCGCACACGACCACCAACTTCAGGATTTTTGTTTGTCGATTACAAAGTTCGTCCAAGGGAAGAATCATGGTTCATTGAGTTTGTCATGGCCCAAAGAATCCTCAAATACATTCCGGCCCGGTTTCAAAACAGGTTTCTGAAACTCCATCAAAATGTCCCCTATCTTGTGTATTTCTTTCCGTAGAACAAGGATGGCTAAAAATAAAAGTGGCCGAAAAATAGTGCCCCGTTCTTCGTCAGTTTTTCCTCCCTCTCCAATTGGAACCGTGGATGATGTCCTTTCCAGCGAGTGTGGGCGTTCGTTAGCCCCTCCAGCTATTTCGGATCTGCTAAGTTAAGCTCATCAGGGTGGATTCGAAGCAAGATCAGGACCGGCAGGACGTGATCCTGCAAGCCGACGAGGGGACAGGAAGGCGATGATTGATTTAGACAGGAAAGTTCTGGCGATGGGCCAGCGCTGCCCGGGCTGGCTGCGACTCTCTTCGTCGTTGCCCTCGTGTTTCCTACGCCGTAACCGGCGGAAGTATAGCGCGAGTTGTATATCTATACGCCCTCGTCGAATCCTCATTTCTCGCCAAACACAACGAAACAGAAGGGTGCCTGGTGGTGGAGGCTGAGTGAGAAAGGAGGGCGAAGTAGCGATGCGGGGAGAATAAGAGCCGGAGGGCAGAGAGAGAGGATAGTGAGCGAAGGGATGAAAAACGAAAGGGTAGAAACCTCGAAGCGCAAGAGGGATGGAAAGACTCGCTAAAGGCAAGAAGCGATATTTCATTCCGGCACCACCGCGCGTAACGCTCCAGCTCGCAAATCGCACTGCGTTGGAGTGCTCCGCGAACCAAATCCTGAGGATCGACCGCATTATCTCATCCTCCGCAGACTATCGGTCCGAGGACTATACTTGCTATCTCGTTATTCAAATTCTCAGCTTTATTTAATACACTTGTTCTTATATATTTCCTCTTGCCATATCGAATTATCATATTCTCACTTCACGCGACGGCAAGAGTGGTTTTTACCCTTGAAAAACATTTTTCGTCGACAAACGTGCCCAATTGCGTCTTCATTTTACCATTTCCGTGCCATTCTTACAATTTTTTTCCACTCAAAAATTCCATTCATTTTTTGCTTATCCGTCGTCGAAGCAAGAAAAACATTTGTGGTTCTATCGTGGACGGAAAATGTTTGTTGAATGTACAACCTTTTTGTAACCGTGCATACTTTCACGCAAATGGACGAACGATTAAATCGTCGACTAATATTGGAGCGCTGAAGGTGTATATGATAAACATAGTTAGCGCTTTATGGAAAAGTTAGTTACGAAACGTTTTAATCGCGGAATTTCGCGCGAGAGGGTAATATATCGTGTGAAACGAGCGAGTTGTGCGAAAATTGTTGAGAGCCGAAACGGCAACGAGTGGACTGCAAATGTTTCGAGGCAATGGTTGGTCCGGGACGGTGGGGGAGGGGTGGGGGGAAGGGGTTAAAGGTTCAGAAATTCAGTTATAAATAGCGGAAAGTTTCGTCGGGCATTCCCGAGGGATGACAGGGCTCTCGTTGTAAATAATTGAATCGCCAACGGTGTTTCGGTCAAAGTAGCGTACGGTTACACGGTTGTTGGGCTGATGTTGGTGTATTGGCGTTGAAGCGATGAGAGCCGAGCGGAGGCTTTCGGGCACGCAAATTGAATCGTGTTACAGTGGCAACGCGTGTGATTACAGGCGACGCAGGGACACGATGTTGCGCGTTCTGGGAGTGAGGCTACTGTCGAGGATGCTCGTCCTCGTGTGCTCGCTCTCTTTGCTGTCCCTACTGTTCCTCAGCCGTTGCGGCTTCAACAACCTCGACACAGACCTCATCGACACCGCAGGTGAGTAAAAGTTTAATTATAACTTTAATAAAAATTGCAAAACTGTTCAACCGCCGATCGAGAGGATAATTGCGAAACGTGGAACGGTTGGGATTAAATTTCATTGCTTCATTTTTTATTTTCCGATGGAAAAAGCTTTGTAAAGTTTCGAATCCCTATTCCAATTCCGGCCGAATTCAATACCGAACTACCTCGGTGATAACGACGCTCTTTACCTCTTAACGTCCTCTCTGGCCCACATAAACCGGACATTTTTTATCCACATGATTGTCGGATGTTTCGGGACTCAACAAAAATCCAACAAAAAAATCGTTCCAAAAAAGTCCTCCAAGTGGAAGCAAAAGAACTAAATTCGAAGCTTTGAAGTTCTCTTCGTGTAATCAGCAACTACGTGAACGACTCTCAAAAAGCTCGGGTGGTTACCGGAGGCGTCGTGGCGGATGAAGAGGCTCATTCGCAATGAGGAACGCGTAGTTCCACACCCTCGACCCAACACCCAGGGTCACCAAGAGCCTGGGAGTTCTTCCCTCTAGGCTGTCATCATATTCAACGCGTATCCTTGCCGCTTTGGGTTCAACACGTCTAGCCATCCAACCAGCCACGGCACAACGACACCGGCGCGCTTTACGCGTTTTACGCGCCACCCTCGCGAAACTCGCGGCTAACTCGTAAATCGCGTCTCGCGACCCTGTGCACCCCGCTGTACCGCGCGAGAAACCCGTTGGCGTAAACACTGACGCTGAGTAGCTCAGCAACGAGATTATACGACTCGAGTAATTGCCGGCGTCGAGACGTCTCCCTGCTCTTACGCAAGCCGAGTGTCTCCACCCGGCGTCTCAGAATCCCCGACGAAAGGGTCGCGGTATTTTGCTTACGGGAAATGTGCTTTGCGTAATTCGAACAACCGGCGAGACGGATGTGAGAGAGAAGAGGTTTCGTCAAACGTTCCGTAAAATTTACGCTCGCACGGATGATTTCTCGCTATTCCGCCTGCTTTGAAGTTCACAACAGTTTCACTCTACTTGGCATTCCGAAGGCGCCAGACAGCTAGTGGTGTTGCATGTTAAATCCTAAGAAATGTTGCTCAGTTGTTCTGAGGATGCCTGCTTATTAATGGGTATCCTCAGAACAACCTGCACCTGGATCAGAATCAAAACAGTTTAGACATGGTCAGAATTAGAACAACTTGGAGCCGGATCTAAATCGGAACAAACTGTGCCAGGACCAAAATCAGAACAACTGGGATCTGGACGTGAACCAGAATCGGAACAATCTGTCCCTGGACCAGAATAGGAGGTCCAGGTTGGACTTGGATAAGAATCAGAACAATCTGGACCTGGACCAGAATCGGAACAACCTGGATCCGAACCTGCTGCTGGACCATTGTCCAGCTGACCGAGAAATGTCCACATCAAGCGTCATCATCCTTTAGTAGCTATTTTACCGACCACTGAAGGACAGAAGGACCGAACGCAAGCACCACCTAAAATAGGGCTTGTGACCATTTCATCCTTACCCGTGGATGTGCCATAGTAATGTTCCACAATATAAATACAGAACAAGTTTTCAAGAGGAGTGTAGCAGGCAGTCACTAATGAACCCTACGGCTTTCGGATAATGATGGTTAGCCGCAGCGTGTATAACTTAACGAGCAGATGAAACTGTCGAGACTACTCCTCGATTAATTGGAAGAGCGGATTGTACCAGCCCGCCACAGAATTATTATGCAATATACGCGAGAGAGGGAGAGAGAGGGACCGGGATGCTGCGGGGATTGCAAATTTACGTCGGGAGAGATTCGAGACTGTTGCACAGGAATGAGACACACGGAGCAGCGGTAATATTGCGGCTTAGCGATCTTCTCGTTACTATGAGCCGGATAATACATATCCGGATAATATACATCCGGATATTCACCACTGCCATCGGTGCGTAATCAACTCGGTAACTATCATCGAGCTTTCGTCAATCACGGGTTTAGCTTTTGGACGATTAGATTTCACCGCGACTAGGTTCGAGTGAAACCGGGTGGCGATCCGGGGGTGTAAGACCACGGTTTGGTCTCTTTAAAGCGGAAAACGTTGACTACGGCCTTGAATAGAAGTTCTGAAATTGGCAATAACTAACTCTCTAGGCACAGACTTTACGTATGTCATGCATAAGATTCGTCAAATTCAATGGGACGATCGTCGTTGGTGAACATTAATTTGTGGAGTAAAATGCCATTTCTTTTAGCCGATCATTAGAACCATCCGAAATTTCCCAGCACGACCAAGTTTCAAAGGGTTCAACAAGTCCTCGGCCTCGACTAACTCGGCGCTTTATATTAATCGATGTCTCATCAATCTTAAGTTATCGCCTCCCTTTCTCTCGTTTTTATCTTCAAAAACTTTCGCGGATAAGCATAATACTCGGCGTCCAACGGCATAGATTTATCACACCGGCAACGCCGAAGTTCGGCGGCTCAACAGACGGATAAAATCTCGGGAGTTAATTTATGGACGATCGGGGTTATACAGCCTTGACCCGATAAGAACTACTTGCTGCGCTATTAAAAGTCTCCTCCGTCTCTTCTAGCTTGACGCCAAGTGTGCCCTCCTCTTTCTTAGCTTATCGCGTATCCTCGTTATTTTTGGTAATGTCACCGGTCCCACGCCTCCCTCCTTTCATTTACGATCGTACTTTGGTCGCAATTTTTATTTTACCGTTGTTTCGCTGAGCTATTTGCGGCGAACCTCTTTCCAACTTGGAAATTACTCAGCCTCTCCTACTTTATCAGTACTTCCGTAAAACCTTTCCCTCGGCAGAAAAACACGGTCGAGCCAACATGTATCGCATCGCGTGACGTGTGACGATTTTCCGCACTACCCGAGTGCCCGATGCAATCTCTCGTGCAATGCTCGAACCAGGAAAATAGAATTAACGCTAGAGGACAAACAGTCTCACAACCCGGATAACGGTTGCTCATGGCGGTGCTTCCGGTATGAGCTGAAGGCAGCGAAACCACTGACGTCGATGGCGATGTCGTGAATGCTGGATCTCTTCCTTCAAACCCAACGGGAGAAAAAAAAACTACAAAGTACCTCCTCATGAGACGAGGAAAGGAAACTCTGCTGGAACATCCGGCTTTCCGGGTGGAGTACTCCGGATTCCCCGAGATTGCGAATGCACGAGTAAGAGAATAGGTTGCTCTTCTTCGTTCGCTCCATTTGCTTGACTCGTGAATACTCCAGCACGTACGCACTCCTTCCGCTTTACTCCGCTTCGCGGAATTATTAATCAACGTTTCCCACTCGGAGCTACTTCCTCTGCACTCCCTTCATCTTCGGGGACATTCGGAATCCATCTGGCTCTGCGACTACGAGCGACATTCTATCTTGAGTGTGCCTCGCTCGAGCACTGATGGCGAGGATTATGACCTTTTCGGAAATTTCGTTCAGTTAAGCTAACGATGAAATGGAAGGAACCAAAAGGGACTGTGTGGGTTGACAGCAATGTCAGAGTGTTCCTGAATTCATCCGTTTCTATCTTTGCTCACATTCGAGATGAGCTCCAAATCCACTTGAGACGTATCGCAAATGTTCTTCAACCCGCTTCCCGGTGTTTCTTTATTTGCACGATTCTGTTACTGGCTGACTGGATCACAGGTTGCATTCGAAATAAATTCCAGAGAAAAATTTTAAACTGTCTCTGTGACGTCACTTCCGGTTTGAAAATCTCATTTTTGAAACGGAAGCGACGTCATCCCGGAAATAAATCACGCCCAGTCCACAAATGCGATTTTCAAACCGAACGTGTCGTATTCCCGGTATGACGTCACTTCCGGTCCAAAAATTAGAATTACAAACTGGAAGTGACGTTTCACATTTCTATTACCGGTTCATTGGATTACGGGCTGCATTCGAGATAAATTCGAGAGAAATATTAAACACTGTCTCTGCAACGTCACTTCCGGCCCGAAAATGAGATTTTCAAACCGGAAGTGACGTTAGACGTTTTGATTGGTTGATTGGATCTTTGACTATATGCAAGATAAATTGGAGAGAAAAATGAAACACTGTCTCTGCAACGTCACTTCGGGTTTAAAAATCTAATTTTTCGACCGGACTTGACGTCATCCCGGAAATACGACATTTCCGGTCGAAACGTGAGATTTTCACACCAAAAGTGACGTTGGAAGAGAAGACATTTGAAAAATGTCACCGAAGTGTATTTCGAATGCAGCCAGAGATAAAAAGGTGTGAATTAAGGAAAATACAGTATACGATGAGGATAAATTAATCAGTAAATTAATTTCTTAGACAAAGATCCAGGAATTACTATGATTATGTCCCTCGAGATAACGGAAAGGCGCCGCAGCGTAAAATATCGTTCCAAGGATTCGTCGAGTTGTCTCGAAGCCATGGAGTATCGTTCCGAGCTCCGACTGATTCAGCTCTCACTGGCTGAGCGTAAGCGTGCATCTTGATGCTGGTGATTTTCAAAGACCGGAAGAAGAATACCTTCGTTGAAAAGCTCGGTGTCGGAAGAGCCGGAGCGTTGTCCGCATTCTTCCTCCAGAACTCGCTCGTTTACATGCCCCGTTCTCTTCTCTCCTCCGCCAAGTCCTGCCGCCCTATCGCAACCTCACGGGGGAAGTAATTAAGCCGGCGTTCTTAGGAACACTCGGGACTCGGTGGGCCCCGACGAAAACGAAAATGGAAATCGTTCGGCGAGGATGGTCGGTAAGACGGAGAGAGAAAATGAGAAAACGATGGGAAAACGTTGGTAACCTCTTGAAGGACAATGTATAGCGAGGACGGAGAGAGCCCCTTGGAAACTTCGTCGAGTCGCGAGCTGCGCCACTCTATCTCGTTTATTTTTTCCTCCTATCTTTCGCTCTCCTTTGCACTTAGATTAGAAACGCCGCTTGCACGAAAGAACGTCAGCACACTTGGACGCAGACTATTAAGCCAACGAAAAGTCCTGTTTCTGGAATGAAATTTAAGATTATGGGAGAGAGCCGGCGAATGCCGGCTCACCTAAGGGGCAACCTTAATATCTTAGTTGTAAAGTGAAGTTTCGATTGAATTAGTATTCGATAGATTAAAACTTTCGAATTTCAACCGGCGAACACCGACGTTGGGTGATATAAAATTATTAGCTACCAAGTATTATTGTACACAATAAAACGAAACTTTGATTGTTTATGTGGACTCTAAATTCACGCGGAAGTGTTCAGTGCGCGGTAAAAAAGAGTTTGTCCACAGAGAATCTCAATCGATCTCCGCCAAATTCGATAGGGATAATCGGTAGATCATACTCCGTTTCTGTACAACTCCTTAACCCCGTCGCTGAAAAATTGTAAGAGCTAGCGTGGACACGGACTTTTTAGCAAAGTTCAAAAGCGCGCAAAATTTTAATGACTGAAACTATTTTGCCAAAAATGTAAACAACTATTCAGTATCGACCCCTCTACCTACCGTAGAAATTTCAGCTTGAGAACTCAAGCCGTTCTCAAGTTCTAAGAGTTTCATTTTTTGGTCTGACACACACGCACATACACACATTTTTTTTAAATATGATTTTCCGATCTTTTGGAGCATTCTGAACACCTTCTCATTAAAATGTAAAACAAAAATGTTTCATAAAAACAAAGCTTCCTCTACGAAGAAGCAAAAATGTAGTTTCAAAAATGCATGGGACAAGTAGGTCTGATTTCCGGCGAAAGGGTCGTTCGCGTCTCGTTCTCCCTGGGTCATCAGCGATAAGGTTCAACCCTTATCGCGAAGCTTGCACCTCGGCGCGCCTTGCGAATCGATCGTGTCCGGCGCCCGAAGACGCAACCTCTTGCACATCTACTCGGGAGAGATAACGGCAAGCAATCAGTAATCAGGCGTTGGTGCATAACGTGTTGCAACTCGACGCAACACAGCGACTGCGGAGCCGACGGGGTGGATGGGGAACGGCAGGCGAGAAGATAGACGAGCGAGAATTAGGGGTATATTATTTAACCCTCCGGTTTAATTAATGCGTCGGAGGGCGCGCGGGCGCGGCACTGGATGAATTCCGTTTTCCATAGCTCGTCCGCTCGTCCCTCCCTCGTTCTCTCTGTACACGTACATCGTGCAGTTTCCGAGTCGTGGCAGCCGAGCTCTCGCCCACCCTCGTCGCGTGTCGGAACAGCGCTGCCGGTGCCGCTGTGAATTGGTGGGCGAGAGCACGGAGGGTTCCCACCAGTTTTCCCCTGTTGATGCTGTTTCCGTTCTTCCCTCCAGTCCGTATTTTATTTACCAAATTTGCCACGCGTGTCCCCGTAACCCCCGCTCTCTGCACTCCGACGATCCGACCCTCCCCACTGCGCGATTCCCAAATTTCGGCGGTTCTCGTTACGGGCGCGGAGTTTCACCAAAAGTCGAAAATTTACGAGTCCGACTCTCGTTATCGGCCCGTACGAATGCTCCGCGCTTTTTTCACTCCTCTCCCGCTCGCCCGGAAACTCGATACAGATTTTTCATTTATTTTTTAATGATCCCACTTTAATACTGAACATTTTTGCTGCAAATTAAACAGTAATTGGACGACGAAACTGCCGGGCGGAAAAAATTTGTAGATGAACTAAAAAAATGTGAAACAAGCGTTTTCGCATTTGACAAACATTTATTATCGGCAAACTTCTGTATTGTAATTTTTAAAAAAATTTTATCGGTGATTGGATACGAATCGTTGATGAATTGAAAGAAATTTTTAAATTAAGAGAAAACTTAAATTTGTGGCGAAAAATTTCTGTGAAATGTACGAGACTTTCTTTCAATGAGTGGCGATTTCACTTCGTCGCTCGAACTCGTAGTCGCCCCTTTGGCTCTTTCTTCGTTGGCGCTTTTTTATTTTATTCACTCAACTCTCGATTACACGAACGTAAACTAAAAGATCGACTGCTCGTGCCCTTTGCAGGGTAAATCGGATCGGGCGGCTCTCTCAAAGCGGCTTTCTGTATATACGCGTCGGAGAAGAGGGCGTATTAAGGGCGCACTTTAATACGGAATATTTTCGCTGGAAATCAAACAGCAATACAACGATAAAGCAGCCAGGGATTTAAAAAAAAGTCTCTAGATAAAAATATGAGGTGAAATAAAGGTTTGTGCATTTGACAAACATTTATTATCCGCAAACAGTCTATGATGTTACTTTCGGCCAATTCTACCATCTTAACACTTGCATAAATATGAATCCTAGGTGTATAAAAAATGGTAAAATTGAGAAAAAAAAGTCGAAGACTTTTGCGGTAAAAGATTATTGTTAAATGTACGGACCTTTTTGTTTTTTTTTTTACCGAGTGGCGATTTCACTTGGTCGTTCGAACTCGGAGTCAGCCCTTTGGTGCTTTCTCTGTTGGCCCTTTTTTTCATTCATCTCTCGATTACGTGAATTTAAACGAAAAGATCGAGGGCTCGTACCTTTGCAGGGTAAATCCGATCGAGTGGCTCTCTCAAAGCGGGTTTGTGTATATACGTTTCGGAGAAGAGGGTGAAATAAGAGCCTGCGATAAAGGAAGAGAAGAGGCTGAACGCGGCTGTATGCAGCGAGATGAATAGGAGAACTACGTATATATATATATATATATATATGTATGAATATATATGAATATGAGAAACCCGAAGCACTCAGCTATCCCAGAGTAATCCCCCTTGAAAGTCTCCGAAAGGGAGGGACTAATTCCCGTTGAATTCGCATATATACGATGATGCTTCTATTTTCACATAGCGCACAAGTTGTGGTAGTAGAATACGGTTAATGCGCGTTTTCTGCAAAAGTCCAGAGAAATCTCCACTCAAAACTTTAATGTGGGTACGGAAAATTTTGAAACGTTGCATCGCGTAAAGGGGACTTAAGGTTTTCGCAGGTTTATTAAAGGCACGTTAATAAAGCTGCACTTCACTGAACCTGCACCGGTGTCCCGCCTATCGCTGACTTTAAACAGGCCCCGTGTTAAATGTGCGTTAAAGAAGCTCGGCCAAAGCCGGCCTAGCGAGTGCCCGGATGTAAATGTATTCCCCTTTACCTTCGCAGAAATCGCGAAGACACGGCCGGTGGTAATTTAAAAGACCTCTGTTTCTATACATGGTCGAGCTATGGCAGGGAACTTTATTTAATTCGTTGGCATCCCGAAGAATCTGTTTGCATCTTTATTTTCGGGTCAATCAACGGTCAACGAAGCGGTAGTGAATAAATGTGTGAAGACGTTACCGATGTGTCAATCGAAATCAAGAAATTGTGTTTAATTTTTGTTCCTGTAAAAAAGTTAATCGAAAAATATGATAATAATCTTAAGAGTTCATAAGAATGTCGCGAGCATGCGAAATAATCCGCAGGACCGAATACAATCAATTATTGGAGGAATTACATTTATATGTAAATGAAAAATATCAGGAAAGTATATACTTTTTAAAATTGAAGCCTTTCTACAATTTGTTATATTCGAACGTGGGGATTTTCAGTTAGACGATAGCAATATCGTTACCTCCCTGGAGTTCTTTACTTTTCCTCGGCAACGATAATTCCCAGTGCTCGTTACTTTTTACGAGAATTATGAGAAAATAAAAAATGGAAAAGGAAGATAAAATCAGAACGTGGAAGGCAGCGGAGCGGATTATCCGCTATGGCTGTGGAGGTGTTTTGGGTGGTTCGGATGCACACCGCCCCGACGCGATACAGACCGGGATAAGCACGGAAATATCCCATTAGATATCCGATGAAGGTATCGCGGTTCTACCATTCCCGACCAACAGTTACCATTACCAGCGCAACCTTCCGAAATGTGCACACCACTGATTCCACTGTCCACTGGTCCAGCCAATGCTCCACCGGGCGAGTTTCGCTAACTTTGTTACATCGATATCTTTTACACAATTTCCGATATCCCTGATTTACGCGAGGGATTAACGGTTCTTATCGACTACCGTGATCGTTCGGTCACTCTTCGATATAGATTAGCGGCAAACGAAACTAATTTTCCATAAATTCAAGCTTTGTGGCAGAAAAACTAATTTCCCACGAATTCAAGATTCGTGGCAGAAAAACTAATTTCCCACGAATTCAAGATTCGTGGCCAAAAAACTAATTTCCCATGAATTTAAGATTAGTGGGGCAAAAACTATATTTTCCATAAATTCAAGACTAGTGACGCAAAAACTATATTTTCCGTAATTTCAAGATTAGTGGCAAAAACGCAAAATTTCCGATAAATTCAAGATTAGTGGCAAATAATGGTCAATCAAATTCCAACTGCTAACGGCAATAATCGGATATGTTCGCGATGTCGATATCGTAGTTAACCACATTATCGATCAGTCAGTTCCGCCGGAGGGCATTAATAAAGTGCCGAGCCAAAGGGTCGACCGAGCTTGCCGGTGTCCCTCAACCACCTCCGTCGTTCGTCACCCGCAGCGAAATCCGCTCAACCGGGGCTTGCGTACACAACCGAGAATACAGGATGAGGATATAATAATCCATGGCGTACACGCGGTTCGGCGAGGGCGTTTAGCGATAAATCGATCGTATTATACAATGCGCGCGCGAATGGACACGGGGCTTTCTCTCCGTCCAGGGTTCACGCAGCCCCTGACATTCGATTAATTAATCGAGGCGGATGTAAACACGTCGGGCGCACGATGCGCATCTATTTTCCATGGAAAAGGTTCGCGATATCATGTTTCAAAAGGGGCTTCGTAATAGCGAAACATTGTTTCAATGTTGAAACATAAAATTAACGCGAAAGTGACATCTAAATTATGTTGAAAGCACGGTTTTCCCTCCTTATGAAGGAATTTTAATGTTCGTGAAATAATTCATTTGAGGTAGATACTGCATTGGAACAATTAGTTCAAAATGTTGTGCATGTATTAATGATAAAAGGAAGTCGATTTCTATTACTGCATCGTTCCTCAATCAAGGAAACTATCGATAACGATGTTTTTGCATATACGTAAACTGATAAATGCAAAATTCCATGACGAAACATTTTCGCTGAGTTTTTTCGAAGAATAATCTTTATTTTTCAAGCAATTTTAATATACTACGGCTCATTTTAAACTTTGCTCAGATCAAACTTTAAGAAATAAAATGAACCATGGTACATTAAAATCGGTTCAAAAATACGGATCATTGAAAAAAAATCCACAAATAAAGCGTACTTTCATGGGAATTTGCATTTACCAGTTGTTTATTTTTCTTGGTTGAGGCCACATGCAATAAGATAAATCAATCTCTCTTACTGTCAATAAATGCACCCAATTTTGGATAAACAATTGCAAACATTTTACACTTATTTTACTAATCGAAACGTACTTCAAGCAAGCAGCACACCGATGAATTTTAGAAGCATGACTCATGGTACAGTATTATTTTTAATCTTCCGAAAAAAAAATTCTATCAACTCTCTTAATTAATTTAGTCGCAAAGCCTGTTGCACGGGTAAGCAGACAAATTAAGGAAGATGCTTTATTGCAGCCGCTTGATAGATAAAAGTAAAATACAAACGGAGCTCTGCCTGAAAATTAATAAAAATGAAAATTACGAACTTCCCGGGTTTTCTTTATTGCAATTAACTTCGGCGGAAATTTACGCGAATTTTTCATATTAACGTCGACAATGCCCGCGTACGGAGAGTCGAGAGCGTCGAGTTAACAGCCGCTGGACAAGAGCCTGTGTATCGTCGGTTTATGTAGAGTGGAACTTCAAACGAGGTCTCGAGGACGAGGCGAGTCCTCTTCGGTGCCCGCACGCGAGTTTCATATCGTTCGCTCTCGAGTAACAGGACGATGGCATGTAAACGTCCCCGCTTCCGGGGAAGTACCTATTGCCTTCTGTGAATCGAATAGACGGCCACCGACAAGGGAAGTGCACCTCCCTATTATCACGTTTACCAAACAATCGGAAGACTACTCACGAGAGTGCGGTGGGTATTCGCGTGTCTGTTTGTCAACCTCGTTGTCGTCGTGCCCACATGGAAAGTGACGAAGAACCGTTCGTCGCGACACATGCCAACGGGGCACATCTGTAGGGATGAGCGGGGCAACACGGACCCGTCTTCCACTCGAGATGGGAATGGGGATGAAGTATTAGTTTTCGACCGGAAGTGACGTCACAGCGGAAAAGGTACATTCCGGTTGGGAAAACTCATTTACCAACCGGGTGTGACGTTTTCCCACATGCCACTTCCGGTAAAGAACTTAGATTTAAAAACCGGAAGTGACGTCAGAACGAAATTTTTCAATTTGCCGTTTGCGGGACGTCACTTCCGGTTTAAGAGTGAGATTTCCAAACCGGAAGTGACGTGATTATCCTCACCGGAATGATGCAACGAATCTCTGAATCTAATCCTGTGCAAAGTTCTGTTTGAATTCGAGCGATTAAAAAAAATCTTTTTTGCCGATACATATCGCAGCCGGGTCTGCACACGAGTCGGTGCAGACGAGCGTCGAGTTTCGAATTAGAAAAAGTTTGGATGTCTTCCCGGGCAACTGCAGCTGGAGCCCTTATCGGCGGTCTCGCCTCTACACCTCTATTCCCCAGCATCCGCGTTCTCCCTCTCTTGAGAGTTCACCCAGCCATCGTATATAGGTCCTCGTCGCACTTGGCCTCTCGACGACCCAGCGGCGGCAAAATGGGATCGTATCGATTCGCGGTTCTCCGACGGACCTCGCGGATTGCGGGTTGCTCGTCGTTCCGCGAAAAGTTGAAATGTCCGCTATTTGCTCCATCGAATCTTCGCCTCACCGCGAGGATCCCTTAGCGCGTATCCACCCGGTAATTACACCGGATATTGCGTCACGTCTGGGACAGCTTCGGTCCTTTCGACGTGTTTCCGCCGAGAACCTATTCCCCCCCCCCCCCTTTCGTCCGGGTGGTTTATATTGCCACTGCTCTGTGTAACTGCAACCTGCGTTATTTGTGAGTGACGTCTTTCTGAACTCGTGACTTTCGAAGTTTCCGATGCAGGACGACCCTCTGCGTTACAGGAAGAAAACAGGACAAGACGGTGCGCCGGGGCAAAACGGAACATTTTTTGTCATTTTTTCGGGGAACATAACGAAAATGAAATTTCGTTTAAAAGTTGAAGGGGGACCATTTTGGCCCCGGGCTGTAACTGCAACCTGCGTTATTTATGAGCGACTTCTCTCTGGAATCTTAACTTTCGGAAGTTTCCAATGCAGGACGACCTGCATTGGGAATTTTGCCATTTTTTGCGGACCATTTTTGAAAACGGACAATTTTTGCCATTTTTTCGCGGAACATAACGAAAATAAAGTTTTACCTAAAAATTGAGGGTGGACCATTTTGCCCCAGGCTTTCGATGCTCGAGGACAAATTTAAGACACTCGTCGACCGTCGATGTCGTCGCATTCAACGCTGCGATGCATTGAAACGAAAGCGCCTTGGGGAGCTCCCATACGAGATTTATTCGACGTCTATGGCTCGGATCATTCGTAGAATTATTATCATGGAGTCTTTGATGTTTGGGGAGATAATTGAGTCGGGTGTACAGTCGTCGAGGCTTACGATTACCGGATTCGCCCCTTCCGGTACACGCGGCGTCTTGTACGTCGAGCTAATTCAGCAAGCAACCTCTCAATTAATCCGATCCAACCACTATACTATATTGTACAATAATAGTGGTTGGTTAATTGCTTATCCAACGAGCGGAAGTAGGCGAAGACCGGGACACTTTGGGCCATATCCGACCTCACGACAATGTCTACTTGTTATTGAAAAGTTACACAGGCCGTGACTTTACCATACGACATGTTTTCTTGTCAACTTGCCCAGAATTGTTTGACTAACGACCCGCAAGTAAATAAATATTGATTTAAAGAATTATTATTATTATTTATTTATGAGAGACCCGTCAAATAAATGATTTTTCCTAAATGGGTTAATTGGTTCGGCACCTCCGTTAGCGCCCTTAAATTTACATGTCTCAAAGCGGGTATTACGTAATACGCGGATAACATCGCTTCATGAGGAGTTTCACTCAATAAATAGTGCATTGAACTCGACGGTAGCGCGTTTACTAAATACAGGAAACGGATATTCTGCACTTTTGCTCACTGCGCAGTGTTTCAACGCTTTCGTCATGGTGGCCAAGAGTAACATTTTAATGGATAAGAAGTTCGTTGACAGAAGTGTCAGTTTTCCCATGCAGTCCATTTTATATTCTATTCAATTATCCGTCCATATTCATTGTTATAATTTAGTGTCATTGATTATTAATTACATATCTTCAGAAGCAAAAAAATAATACATGTGATAACATACAAAGTTGCATCAATGTTTTAAATGCACTATACTGTCTTTATCTGCGAAAGGAGCAGCCCGTCAATAAATTATGAATGAATTTTACCGGATGCAAAGTTGATTTTCCAGCTTCGCGATCGGCATCGAAGTAAAATGGTCCATCGATGAGAAATTCGCCCAGTTAACACGAGCGAGAGAGCAGGGACGCGAAACGTTAGATTCGCATACACTCGACGAGAATTCCGTGAAGCGCTCGGTACATTTCTATTAACTCTGTAGCCGCCTCGAGCGCGATTCCCCTCTATGCAAAGTGGAGTAAGGCTGTGCGAGGGAAAAGCACGGGAAGCTACGTGGAACTAGTTCGAGGTCGCATATCGTACGCCGAGAGTGCGCTTGGAAACCCCCGAGATTATTACTCTCGTAGGGCTCTATAGCAAGGTATACATATATATGTATACAATATATAAATATAGATACGTATATGCCGTTTTTCCCTCTCCTTCGACCACCACCCCGCTATCTCCCCGCGCTGCCTCGCCTATGCAAGTATGACTGTCGAGCACGTGTGTATGCACACAGTCCGATATATGTTTAATATACGCGACATATAAACGACGTATGAATTCTCGTCCGACATTATTCACGGTTACCGAGGGCTGAAGTACTCGTGCCCACAGTCTACAGGGAAACTACGAAAATTACGCCAAGTACGTATCAAAGCCCACCAACGCGCACTCACCGAGAGATCGCACGGTAGAGCGGGCCTGGTGCACCCCGACGTTTCACTCACTGTACACTCCACTCGCTTTCTCATCGCCGGAAGAGACTTCGCAATGCGGAATTATATCGGTACTCCCGGGAGATACTCGAAACTGAGCGAGCACTGTGACGTGAAGAGAAGTTAATACATTGTGGAGATTGGACCTCGCATGGTGCGATATTGTTATCCTGCGCTCTTGTATTAATCAACGATGAGAAACAATTTTTGTACCGTTTCGAGTTGTTAATGCAAGTGAAGAACTGTCGCGAAGTGCCCGCGTGCGTGAGAGTCATTGCCTTATTTTTCTTGAATTTTTGGAACGCTCGAGGAAAATTGTTAATTGACCGGACTGGAACTTTTAATGGAAAAAAAAAAAACTGATACGTTAAATTTGATGTAGAATTGTGATGAAAAATTAATGCACTTTTACAGTGAAGTTCTATGTAAATTATTTGATTTAAAGTCGTTTTGTAATAGAATTGAATTATTAGAAGCAAAGTATTTCGAAAGTTTTTAATTTGCTGTACGTTAATTTTTTATTGCAATTGTAAATGAAATTTAAAAACTTCGATTACCTGTACATTAAATTCCATACGTTTTTTTTACAGTGTAATAAGATCTTCTAAGGCTTCCATCAGAGCCCGGTGTAGCGCTCTAAAATTTCTACCAGGATCTCCGTAATATCACAAAACTGCACCAAAGCTTAGCCTACTTGCAAGGTCATTCCGAATTCTCTGGTTTCCACACTTGCCTCTATGCGAAATTCCACGCCCTCTCGGGTAAACTTCTCACTCTCGCAAACTGGCGCGTGACGCTGCGATATACATATTCAATTACCGAGAATCGCCTGCCGGAGAAGGGAAGAGAATTCATAATGCCGTGACTTGTTTTTTTTTTTTTTAGCCGCGGTAGCGAGTAAAAGGTTGAAACGGGCCCGATGAGACACTCGACAGCGGCGAGAGGAACGAAAATCGTCGTACCGACCGAGGGATTTGTAAATGAGAAAAAACGAGAGGGACGAGAGTAACGCAGTGAGTTTTCAGGTTCTCCCCCCGGTGATCAACGTTCCGGCGAAACTCTCGTTTCCCGGAGCCAGCTCGGGGCCAAGAAATCGCGCCCCATTGAAATTCCACCGCTTCCGGACAGATAAACCCTGCCAAGCGTATACTTTTCTCGGAGTTTCGTTAAAAGGCGTTATCGCTTTCCGGTCGTTGGGTCGTTTCTTTCGAGATCGCGCCCTCGGCACGGAGTTACCGGCAGACTCGGAGCTTTAGTGGTTGCGGAAGATACAGGGCAAACCGGTGCAGACATTTGTAACGCAGGGGCGAAGGCAGAGTGAAACACATTTTTTGAGAAAAAAGAGGTAGAAGCGTGTGCGAATCACCGGTTCCATCTGTGAGTTTCTAAGGAAGTACGTGACAAAACGAAGAAGCTGAGAGATAAAAGCCGTTCGGTTGAGTCCGGAATTATGAATGACTGTTCGCTAAAGAGAAGCCAAATTCGTGATAATTATTGCATCTAAGAAAAACTGCGGTTCGTGGCAAAATGGGGTACCTATCAAACTCACTGTAAGCATAAGGATTGATGTTTTCTTTTAAATGGGCTCCGCTCTATAGAAGGTACTCTATTATACCCAGTTTGCGCATTGGGTCCAGAGTTCCCATCTCATCCCAATCTTGACAATGCTCCAATGCGTTTTTCTTGAAAATTTCATGGTACGCCATTTTTGCCTCGAGACTCCAGTTCATAGTATCTCTGATTTTGTCTTCTTCTACAGAGATAACGATACACACATGGCAGAAAGGGACTGCAGTCTCCGTTCCTCGCCCTTTTGTTCGAAGCGGCAATGGAAGAGTCCAGAATCGCCCATCCTGAACTAACGTTCTAAGAGAGTTTTTTTCCAACGGTGCAACAAACTTTCCAATTATACTCGCGAAAGTATTGGGTTCCATTGCGCCAAGAAACAGCGAAGTAGCATCTTTCACTACGAGCTGGTACTTCATATACATGCACTGGAGTTCGGGGAGCGAGACAATGGAGCTAAAATTGTTCGATCGAAAAAAGCCCCTGGCATCTTACCGCCTCGCGCCCTGGAAGCGGCAGGCTGAGTTGTTAGGTCGGGGTTCGGGAAACATAAATCAACGAAAAAGGTACTTATATAGAGTTTCACTTGGCACGAAAGAATCCCGGAGGGATGATGTATGCGCGTTTCTTTCCTTCTGCTGATATCTGAGAGCTCGTTCTGTCCATGTACAATTACTGAAACAACTCTCGATTGTTATTAATGGTTAGGCGCCAATGATTCGATTCCATGATTCCATGATTCCATGATTCCATGATTCCATGATTCCATGATTCCATGATTCCATGATTTCATAATTTCATAATTTCACAGTTTTCCTGCTAGTATTTGCTGTTCGTCGCCCCAAAGATTGCGCCTATTGACATATTTTTTTTTTTACCGAATCTTCACTTTACAGCCGCGATATTAAGGTCCTCCCATTGGTGGCCGTCCTTCGTCCGTATACGTATGCAGCGTGACGGCGTCGACATTCGGTCTCAAAGAGTTTAAATAAATAGAAGCTCGAGCACAGTGGACGGAGTGACTCGATGCATCGCGCACAATCTCCCCGAGTACCCGTTATTTCGAGTGCAAATATACCAATCGAGTCGGCGACATTCGTTCGATTCGAACATTCGTGGTACTGACGGAAAGCTCGATCCCGGACTCGCCAGCTCTCGCTCCTCTGTCTCTATAGTTTCCGTATACGCGGGGCATACGTTGCGATGTACGACACACACAACCCTCCCGTTTCTCTTTCTCGACCGTCCTGTTTCTCTATCGTTTGTAACCCCCGTTCTCAATGAAATGTCACGAGCACCAGTCGCCCACTTCATGTTTGCATTTGTTTCTACTCTCCACCTTTCCACGTATGCATGCGCCAATCTACATGCCAGGCACTCACGAACCATGCGGGAGCTGTCTCTTTCCCTTTCTCGCTCGTGTATACGCCCGTTGCAGGTGTTTCCAGCCTCTTCGACTCCTACATTCGCACTTTTATTTCTTCTCGACAATCCGATACGTGCTCTCGATCTCCCATCGACAGCACTCCACCGGAGTGGCCTTTGCTTACGCAATGCCCCGTTGACGAGTCGTTGGTGATTCGCAACGTAACGTGCATTGAATGGAAATAGGAATAGATGCAAGGTTTCCAATGGCAACTGGCGATTTTGTTATTGGACTCAAAGGAGCAACGTAATGAGTTTCGGAACGGAACTCCGGACTGACGTGCAGTCTGAACAGAAATGACATTCTATCTTTGGTTCGATTCGACTTGGAATTAATTTAAAGCAGATGAGACTTTTCGAGGGACAAATTTAGAGACCTGCATCGATTTTCCAAGGTTTTCTTTGCAAATAGCTTTTCTCCTCCCTGCGTCTCGGATGTGACCTTTCCATCTTGCTTTACAATTTTATCACGACTCGTCCCCGATACTTCTCCATCTGGATCATTCCGGCGAAAGGGAACTATATAAATCGCCGCTCTTAAGGCCGCTTTGCAGAGAGCATCTCTCCCACGTGTACGCGGGGAAAAAGTATCAACCTACTGTGTGGTTGAATATGATTCAACAGCAATTGGTTCCTCGACGACCAACTGGTTGCTCGACAACCAATTAGTTGCTTGACAACCAATTGGTTTATTGATCACCAATTGGGTGATTGATCACCAATTGGGTGATTGATCACCAATTGGTTGATTGTTCACCAGTCGATTGATTGACCACCAGTCGATTGATTGACCACCAATCACTTGATTCACCCAATCAATTACCTTATTGATCCAATCAAGTAACTTGTTGATCCAATCAATTCATTTATTGGCCGAATGGATTGATCGATTGACAACCTACTATTTAGTCATCTCAACCAAAGAAGTCGACTGGAGCCTGTTTAATCCCGTCGGGATACCTAACGATTTTTCTCCGCGTTCATGTAACCAATTTGTATAATTCCTGGTCATTGATGCGAAGAGTCCATGCGCGTTTGATACGCAGTGCATCTGGCGCCCCGCGACGTAGTTCGATGGAAGAATATCACGAAGGGCTGAGAGAGCTCGACCGAGACGACTCACTGCAGCGAGGGGTGCTGAACGCTGAAAGCACTCAGTTGTGCACACACCCCGTGACTGCGAGTTCGTCGAAATCCGGAGCTGGTTCCACATCCGGGAGATATCGCGGAACCGACGTCACCCCCGACATAACCTTGATGTCAGTCAACCCTCCCTATTTCAACTGGACCAGCAGCTAACGACACACTTCCGCGAGCGTACGCCGCGTTACATCGAAAAATGAAGTACGCGCCGCTTCGGGTCTCGCTCCGGTGGTCCACGACGGGCTCGCAACAGCGAAGTACCGTTCGCCGGAACCGGAATATTTCACTGTTCCGGCTCGGTCTGACGAGAAGAAACGTAAAAAAAATAAAATCGTTTCCACACACGAATAAATTGGGAGAGCGTCGAGCACGCAGAAATAAAAGGAAATTCTCTAGCGGAGACTGTGTAACATTCGGCGATTAATTTTTTACGGTCCTAGCCGCGAATCCGCGGGGAGATATTCAATTTTGCAGTCGTTTTCTCTCGAAATACCTCCGGCACACTGCGCCATCGGTGTGTTGTACAGCGTCGGCCGGGCTGTACCGAATTTTCCGATAGAGAGTCGATCAGTCGTTTGATGGCTCTTTGTACACGTCTAGGAGCCATCACGAGTGAGCAATATTCGAGAGCCGCGGGGCCGGGGCCGGGGGGAGTTTCGGCAGAGCCCGCAGACGGGCCCGCGGGAGAGGACGAGGGATATCGCCGAAGCTGAATACATAAAGCTTTGACGATCCGCCTTTTAATATTCCTTTATTGTACACACGGTGTGTTATTCTTTGAACGGTACTCTCGAAAGTTTCAGCGCCACTCGTCCGATTACGCGCGACACGCGGAATACCTAAAACGGAATATCCGGGCATCTCTATTCAATTACTTTGCCGCATTCTTTTCAAACGATTCTTTTTTTTTTTATCGTACAACGTTTTTAATATTTTATTTTCAAAACCAGAGCAAAAATGTTCGGCAAACGTCGGTGGTCCGAAAAAATCAATAACTCTTTAATACCCGATTGAAAACGGGAAAAAATATTCAGAATTGTAATATTCAGTGATATTATGGAGGAAATAAGCAAAGTGTGCAAATTGAATAATCGCAATGTCACCAACTCTTGTTATCGACGGAGTTCCTGACGTCCGTCGCTTCTAGCGAGTTTCACGAACCACTCACTGTAAAGTGGCCAATAACTCTTCGGAAGCTGACGACTGTGTCGCATTCTTTTGAATTCATGTTTTCAAATCATAAAATTATTAATATTATATTTCTAAAATCAGAGAAAAAATGTTCGAACGACGACGTTGTTCGGACAAGAATTAATAACGATTTAATAACCGATTGAAACAAAAAGAAAAAGCATTTAGAATTGTAATACTCAGTGATTTTATGGAGTAAAGAAGCAAGGTGTTCAAATTGAATAATCGCAATGTCACCGTCTCTCGTTGCCGACGGAGTTCCCGACCTCTTTCGCTCCGGCGTGTTTCACGGGCCATTCACTGTAAAGTGGACAATCACTTTTCGGAGGCTAACGACTGCACCGCTCACGATAAGCAGTTCGAGCTTCTACGGAGTTCTCCCCGAAACTCTCGAGGTTACTTCCTGTTTTGCGGTGTGGCGGAACATCGAGCCTCGAAGAACACGGACATTTGTTCCACTTTGCACAACGATCGCTCCCGAGGAGAGAAACCTCTCTCGACGATTCATCGTACTTACAACCGGTGCTCGATGCTTTGCAGCTCGTAAACTCGTGACTCCGAAACGTTATAACGTATATAGAAGCAACACATACACGCTGTGCGAGGCGAACCGTATACAATCGAGACGCCAGCTTGGTGCTCAGGTCCACCGGTGCGGACGCGACAACTCAAAGTTCGCCCCTGCAGCTTAACGAGCAACACTTTTCACCGGCCCCTGCGCCACCGCGCACTCGCTCGCTCGGCAAGGGTGTAAGGGATAAAAAAAAAGAAAAGAAAAAAATGTGAAATTTACACTCGCCCTGCCTACCGATGCTTTCCGAGACGATAAAATCGTCCCGAGTACTTCCGCGCGATCGATGATAAATAAATTGCGGCTCCTCGTGCGCCGTCCTTCGCGCTATTGAGGTCAATCGATCAAACGGGCAGTTTCAAAAAACAGTTTCAGCAGTTTTAAAACGGTTCGAGATGACATCTTTACTTATCCGTGTATGTTATGAACTCTTTCCTCTCACCTTATTGCTTCACAACTCCTTCAGGCAGGGCAGTCTCCTCGCCTTTGTCAACTTTCTCGTCGCGGAAAGATCGCTGGTGCCGTTTTACTCCGATCTGGAAAATTGGAACAGCACTATTATTAAAACATAAAATGGTAACGCCGATGTTGCGAACGTTTTAAAGCGTCGAGATGATGTTCGACTGATAGAAGTTTCTTCATTGAGCTCTAATATTGAGCGCCTCAAAGGATTCATTCCCAACTTCCGGATTGATGTTGCCTTTTTCGATCTGATATGAGTTTCTTTATTTTCTTTAAACACCTTCATCAGTCGCCCAATAATTTTTTAATCGAATCAATTTCTTTTTATCAAACAAAATTGTCAATATTTTATTTTCCAAGGCGAAGAGGAAAAATGGTCGACGAATGTCGTGTCGAAAAAAAATTCATAACTTTTTAATGCACGATTGATTTTAAAAAATGAAAAAAGTTTCGGAATTGAGAATATTCTCGTCGCCTGTCACGCACGGGTCCCTTTTGCCATTTTTCTCCGTTCCACAAAATTGAAACAAGAGAACTGCTATTAAAAAAAAAATTTGTTTAAATGCTAGAATTTAGATAGCAAAAATTTTTGACACCCCCCAAAGACATCGACGACTCTTCCTCCACGAACCAACCCCGCCGCGTCATGGAGTCATCTAATTTACCATTGCTTCGAAAATGCGCTCGAAATTTTCCAGTCGAATGAAAACAAAAAAATGTCATCCCGTAACTCGAGGTTGAATTTAGTGTCGACGAGATGACAAGAAAATTCAGGGACTAATATGGAAATAACGAGACGCGACACAAAGGATCGATTCCCAACTTCCAGTTGAAAGTTGCCACTTTTTTCGACCTAATCCAAGATTTATTTTAATTTTTTTTAACCCCACTTCACTCGCCCATTTCGTTTGACGGTTCTCCGGGGAAGCGCGCATTCGCCGAAGATTCCGCAGTGTCTGTGCTGCAGAGGCGAGCTTTATTCGGGGATATATCAAGTATACACAGCGAGTGTAACCGTGGAGAATGGTGCTCCGTTGCAGTCGCTCCACAAACGGGACACGGAACCGTAAAAGTATAGTGGTAGTCAGGGTATATAAACGTGTAATATCTTGCCGCCTCGGCGAATCCGCGTGAAAAAGTTTCATTCTATGAGTCTCGACGTGCCCGGTGGGCTGGGATCGAGGCTCCGCTCCACCCTCGCGGCGCCGAGGAAGCGCCGGGCGAGAATGCATGATTCTTCGCGCCTAGCTCGCTGCGCATACACAGAGCGTTGCCGGGACGAGATGCATTTTCGTGTACGTATTGTACTCGCTACCGGTATTCGGAGCGGAGCCTCGAGAAATTTACTTCCGGGATCACGTACTCGCCCGTGTGTTCTCACCCCTTTGAACCCTTTTCTTTTTCACTCTGCCGCCTCCCTCCTCCTCCTCTCCCCCGCCGCTCTTCGTCCAACGGCTACAATTCTTTTTCTCGCGTACATCGCGAAAACGCTTCACGAAGCCATACGTGCCCTGCCCGATGGTCACGGGCAAGACCGATTCCACAATAAGGAAACAATGGTATATTCCCGTTGTAAATAACACGTTTCGCACAGTAGAGCGCGGGTGAGTTGTGGGGGATTAAAAGTATGTTGCTATTTTTTTTGTTTTGTTTTAATGTTATTTCTTTTTAATGTTATTATATACTTTTTTTTTTTTTTGCAGGTCCGATAACGGCGGCGAGTCTGGTCGAGGCGAACCAACGGGAGGAAGAGACGAGGCTCGAAGTCGAGAGGCTCACGGCCGAGATACGAACGCTCAAGCTCCAGATACTTCAGTTGACAGGTAAATTTTCGTTGAGGATTTTTTTTTTTTTTTTTGAGGATCGGCAATGAGAAATCGTTCGGCTGGAACTGATGGGAGCCTTTAAAAGGGATGCAGTGGTCACGGTCGATATATGGTCAGACGCGAGGGATGAGCTCTGGAACGAATGTTTTTGTGGATGTACAGTTTGATTTTTTATCCTATTTTTATTGGCATTAAGTTTGATCAGCAGGGGAGTGTTCAGTAGTCGCGGTCGATACATGCTCAGACGCGACGGGTGAGCTTTGAAACGAATATTTTTTGCGGATGTAAAGTCTGGTTTTTTTATTTTACTATTTTTATCTTATTTTTATTAAACAATTTATTTTCAATTTGAAGTGGAATTATAATTCGGGTAAAGTTTGTTCGGCAGCAGAGCGTGTTTCTCAATTCAACGGTTTCTGTCACTAGCTTATTGATGAAGGTGCAATGGAAGATCCTTCGTGAAACGGATCCTTCGAGAGATATATGAGAGAACAATGCATCAGCGCAAGGAGCTTACGTCGTCACTAGCAGCCGCAGCTCCGGGGGTCTTGCAATGTCGCCCCTGCCGGCCCCCCGGAGCGGCGATCTTCCGGTTTACGCAGGGAAGCACATACGAGAGAACCTCCCTATAAGATCGTTACCCTTTACCTCCGAGAGGGTATCTAACGTTCCATGGCTCCTCGTTAATCACGAATCAATGGCTCCATAATCACCCGGGCGTTTGTAGCTCCTCGTTGGAGTTTAGGGCTAGACGTCTCGTTAACGACCGGTATTCTCCAAAGGCCCGAGGCTCTCGAGAAACAAGAGACGAACGTGTCACCTACGAGCTAGGAACTTGCCCGTTGGATGTTTAATGTACTTATCTCGACATATCGGTAAATTCTAGTGCCTTCGTTGAGCTCGGACACGTTCAAATTGAATCTAAGGACGTTAAAGAGCTCCATCCTAATGAAAGGCGTTGAACAAAATTAGGACTCTGAGTCAGTTTAAAAATCGACTGAGTCAGTTTAAAAATCCACTTGTCCACGTAATGTACACATTCTATCGATGCAGATATAATAAGTTATAACTTTCTTTCTAAGAATTGAAAAGAATTGAAAAGAACGGGAAAGAATTAAAATTTGTTTTAAAGAATTGAAAATAATTAAAAAACGTACGTTCCTTGGATTTAGTTGACTTGTTCCCTCAATGTTTGATTTTCACTCAATTAAATCCCTTCTCTATCGTTATCTGATCCTCGTGTCGAATAAACTGCGCTTTGGTCCCTCCGAACCTGTGAATCTCAAACTCGCGACCGTCCCGCCCAACTCGCCAGTGCACCGCGTCCCGTAACCCTTAAACTTTATTCTATATTTAAACGTTGCTGAATTCACTCGTTTACGCCGATTGATTTATAACTTTGATATCTCGTTTACCGTTAATGACGACGGTGAAACTCCCGGAGTCTGGTAACTTGATGCCGCAGTCTTGCGCTCCATCGCATAATCTCGTCTTTCATCCGGAAGTTAGCCAACTTCCGTTCGAGCTTTCGCGACGTTCGCGAATTCAGTGAAATTCTATGGGAAATCGTGCGAACGGATGGCTGGCAATTCACGGAGTCAGCCATTGCGGAAACGAACCGCAGGCTAGGAAATACTGGCGACGGGGGTGTACGGGGAGGCGGCACCGTATAACGCAATAAGAACAATCTAAGATGGGAATATTGAGAAGCCGAACAGATCGAAGGAATTTCCGTACCTACCACGATTTCGTCGTCGCGTAGGCGGACTGGAGAGGATATATTAAATTTTGGACTTGCTCACGATAACGGCACCGAAGGACGTAGTGCTCTCATACCCGAGACTCTCTCACACACACATAGACATACAACCGACAGACCGAAGAGCACTGGAATTTTCGGAACGGCGAGTTCGATGTACACTCGACTGAACTATTCGCATTAAGGGAAAACTTTCGATGTCTTCAAGATTCCGTGCGATTCTGCAGGTACGCTCGCGGACCAATTTAATCTAGAAGCGTGAAGAGGAGGCCAGCTACCATGTAGGTCTGGTACAAGCGTCGTATCTATATACCGACCGTCGTCTACACCTTTCTCATTGAAACTCTTTGCGTTCCAGCAAGGAAGAGTACTCCATTAGAAGTTGGAGCTTCTCGGCGAAGTGTCCAAATTCGCGTTGGGTATGTGAAATACGACCTTCGGTAACAAAAAGTGTTATGAGGACCGTTCTCGGAGCGCGGATATTCGAGGAAAGGGGAGGTCGTCGTTAACCCGAGGAATCGATGGAGGCGGTGAACGACAATTTTGTTTGTCCTCAGGTGTTCGCGGCCTCGAAGCGGCATTCGTTACGGGTTTTGTTACCGAGCAACCACATACCATCATCAGAAAAATGGTCTTTGCAGCCACGTCAACCTTTCCGTCAACGTGGTTTAGGAACAAATTAAATATTTTGGTATTAAAAGAATAGATATTCAATATTAGCTCACGTTTCCCCAGCAGATTACGTTAGATCTGGCGGAGCAGTGTTGGAGATCTGCTTTAGGTCGTAGGTAGTCAATTTATATTCTACTCGCTCGGCGCCCCGTCGATGCCCGACGAGTTTTGGATAGATTGTTCGGAATCCCCCGAACATTTCTCTCCTTTATTTTCAATTTCGTCCTATCGACGCTATTCCTCCCCGGGTGGATGCTTCGGTTATTACCCGAACTTATCGCAAAGTCACATTTTCCTCCCCAGTCATTTCGCGAGGCAATCTACATAGTTTTTTTTTATGGCGCAAAAGAAGGAAGGGTCCAGCGTCCGAGAACTGGAGAAGATTCGTTCGGTGGCCGTAGCCACCGAGATCCGAGAGTTCTTCCTTATTGCCGGAGTTAGTTTTTATCTGTATCCGCGCCTGGCGAATCATCATCTTTAGATTCTTCTGCATCGGAGAATAACGGGACGACAGATTGTGACTTCGGAGTCACTTTTCTCGATCATTTGTCCCTGTCCTCATCGATTTCCCAATGTATCTGACAATGCGAAAGCGACGAATCAACCATTTCGAGGAGCAATCATTTACCGAGGGAGAGCCAACGTTGGAATTGTAGCGATCGGTGAGGTATTCAAATTGGAGCGCAGGAAAGAGGCAGCCGAGTTAATTTCCACGAGCGGAAATTCGATGAGTCCATTAGACCTCTGGCGCATTTACGGCCAGATCGACGGTAAATGGAGACAGTTAAGAGACCCAGAGTGGATTTCGAGTAGAATGGCGACGTTTCGGATGGCTCTTCCATTCCTCTGTACAACCCGTAGCGGTAATGGCATTGTTGGTCGTCCAATTATTGATACTAATGATTTTCATCCGTGTCGCGTGACCATGCTTCAAAAATCCATTTGGTTCACAGGTGGTCCACCAGGACACAGCGAGACCGCGAGCGTGATAAACTCGAGCGACGTTGGCGACTGTCTGGCAGCCCGACGTCAGGTTGATCTGGCGGAGATCAGTCAAGGCCTCCCGCTGAACAACGAATACGAGCTGATACCCTTCAGTCACTTCACATTCTCGAGGCTCTATCCGGTGGATCTGGGACTGGGCAAGCGGGTCGTGGAGAAACCGATAGGCTTCAAGAGGAAGGACCTCCTAGAGGCCCTGACCAAAGCCGTCGAGACACTGAACAAGAACGTGTCATCGTTATCGGCCCGCTACACGCTCGAAGACTTTCTCGAGGGTTTGTACAGAGTCGAGCCAACGACCGGCACCCAATACGAGATGTACTTCAGAACGAAGAATCTCAACAAGAGCTCGCCCCAGCAACTCTCGACGAGCTTCGGATTCACCAAGATAACGATGATGAGGCCCTACGCGCCCGTCCACTTTGTCTCGTCGCAACGACAGCAGCAGTCGAGGGAAAAGGAGCTCATACACATAATCCTACCGTTGTCAGGAAGGACCGGTACGTTTCAGAGCTTCATGGACAAGTTCGTGAAGATCGGCCTGAAGAACGATCGCAGGGTTCATCTGACCGTCGTCTACTTCGGTACGGAAGGACTCTCCGAGGCCCGGGCCATCATGTCCAGGGTGCTGATGACGAGGGGCACAGGTGGCACAAATCAGAATCTTCGTCTTCTCGCGCTGAACGAAACTTTCTCGAGAGGGAAAGGACTGAGGGTCGGCGCCGAACGAGCCTGGGGCGGCGAAGGCGATGTCCTGCTGTTCATGTGCGACGTAGATGTTGTCTTCAGCGCGAGATTTCTGGACCGGTAAGTAATCCTTGCAAACCCGTCACCCAAATCTTGCTACATCGCTATCGAGGGCCTGTTTGATGACGTGTCCTTGCTTATCCGTCTTTTAGACCAAGAACGTCTAACGTTGCTGCTTCAATCACCCCCTCCTGACGCTTGCACACACTTGGAATAGCTCAGAGGCTTCTGTTCCTTTGTGATAATACTCATTTCCCCCACATTAACATCTTAACGTAAACAGGAGCAGACTCCTGTTTATTTTCTCATCGTCTAAATAATACCCAAACCAAACAATTTAGAAATAATTATCCGTCCGGGTTGGAATTACACTATACACTCGTGCTTTCTCCAAATACGTAATGTCCCGACAGTGTCCTCGGGAGCAATGCCTGCCTGTTTCTCTCGTTGTCTCCGCTCCCCTTGTATACACATCGAAATATCTGGCGTAACTTCGTGCGGGGGAGAGCCGGCGCCGGGAACATCTTGTGAACCGTCGGGGCATATTCTGTCACAGGTGCCGATGGAACACCGCCCCGGGACGTAAAGTCTACTATCCCATTGTCTTCAGCCTGTACAATCCGCACGTCGTGTATACCCTTCAGGGTCGTGAGGTACCACCGGAGACGGATCAGTTAGTTATCTCCAGGGATACGGGCTTCTGGAGGGACTTCGGTTACGGGATGACCTGCCAATACAGGTATGGCTTCTGATTAAACGATCGACCAATCCCTTCCCATTGCCGATGCGAATGACAATCTAACATTACGACATCAATTAAAGATCGGACTTTCTCCGGGTGCGCGGCTTCGACGAGGACATCGTTGGATGGGGCGGCGAGGACGTTACCCTCTATCGAAAGTACGTCAGGAGTAACATCAAAGTGGTGCGTGCGACCGATCCTGGGATCTTCCACATATGGCATCCAAAGGTTTGCATATGAATCAGCATAAATATACATAGAGCTCTTCTCTAAGGGTTGAATGATAAGACATTAGTTTGAACTTAAGATCACTCTTGCGATCGAACTTAAGATCACAGCTTGACGTGAACTTCATTGCATGCTTAAGATCTATCTTACGTTCGCACCTCAGTTCGAGCTTGATTTCGGGGTTAAGTTTCATCTGAAGTTCCAACTTAAGATCGATCTGAAGTGCGAAGAATCTGAAGTTCGTACAATCGGATTTGTATTCTGACTTACTACCGGCCAAACTTCGATCATAAGTTCGATCTCAAGAGCGATCTTAAGTTCAAAATATCATAAAATTTGAGCCTGATGGTACCTTTTCCCTATGTCCCACAGTAAATTAGTAACGACAGTCCTTTTTGCCTCGCTATCCACTATACACACGTCATTAACTTAACTTTAAGACGAGGCTAGTTTCTTATCGACTTATTACACTCTAAACCGCTGCTACGAGCCGTTTCATCCTCATTGAGTAGGGTGCTTCGGCATTGCCAGCAAAAGTATACGACTCTCCCTCAATTCCGAGGAACAGGAACGTTGTAACTCTCGCGCAGAAAGGTGAAATGTTCTCGCGAGTCCTTCACCCCTTTCCCGTCGTTCTTGGATGCTACTGTCCGGTGTCTAACGGGCCGGAAGGCTCCGGGTTCTGGAGGCGGAATACCCGGAGAAATACCGTTGCGTATATCTAGTTGAACTCCTGAATGGGCTTTCCCGGAGAGTGAGGAAGAAACCGTAGGTACGTTTGGGCCTTCGCGAGGACACCCGCGGGGTATACATCGAGGAACGAGAGCGGAACAGGGAGGGTGTACCGGGTTCGCGACTATAGTCGTAAACTGGGACGACCACCGGAACAGTGGGTAGTTTCCGAGGGTAGAATTCTTTAAAGGGCATAACCACGCTCGGGCGGTGTTGTTATTATTTCCGTGGGAGTTCTACGGTGGCATGGCGGTTGGTTGTTCCTCTCTGCGTTTCTCCGACAGATACATATACATATATCTATAGACCCATATACGCAACCGGCATCTTCCTCCCCTTGGGACATCTGCGCTACCACCCAAACCACCGCGACTCCGCCGTCTGGCAAGATGTCGGAGAGCCGGAAATGCGACTTGGCCGAGTTTCCTACCGATATACCACTTGGCTAACTACCTGTGCAGCCCACAGTACTGGCGCACCTGCAGAGACAGCCAAACGTTTTATGTTCACGCTTTCGAAACAGCGAGATAAAACTGGTCGTGCTCGTGCGTGATGACCTAAGTCGGAACGTTTCTTCCGGTTTTCTCAAGACACTTTCGCTCCAAACGAAGGACCTCTTAGGCCAACAAGTTCTCGTCATCCCGGCGATTGGGTGAGCCACTTCGCGAGACACAGCAATCCACTTGTACTGCTCGGTGGTGTTCAGGAAGCGGAATTCGGTATTCGGGGAAATTCAGCTCATGCGTTTGCGTCAATAAGCGTTTTGCGTAATAATATCTCGGTTGCAAAAACATATATCACATCTTTCACATCTGCCTTTAATATGCGGCTGAGTTTTTAGGGCACTTGCACAAGCAGGTGAAAGATGTGGTATTAGAGGATGGTTTTTACAAAAATTGTACGCGAAGAAGAATATCGTTCTAACGAAAAAATTATTTATCACTTTGTGTATCAGCTTCAACCGTCACTATAGGACAGTGTGTACGGCAATATCGTATCGGACAATGCGTCGACGTATGGGCCACAAAACATCGACGGGTGCGGGCTGGGAATTCGCGTTATAGAAACGCATGACCCAGATACGTCCCTTTCGACGATATTTCACGTTGAAAAATAGGCGTCCCGCGATCGGACCGCGCGCAGAATGACCTCGTCACGCTTCGAGTAGCACCCACCGCGAGAGAGATAAAAAAATCCCTCTGTTATTGTCCCCGTGCGTGCGTGTATAATTTTTGTCTCGATGCTCGTGCGCCCCGATTGTGTGAAAGAGTAACGGGGGTCGTAGGTGAGGCATTCCGTCCTGATGGGCGAAAGTCCGCATACGGCTTATAAATTGTCCCACAAGGGTGCACAAATCGATGGGAAAATTGTCGAGCGGGCGATGCGTACGGGTAATTAAAAAAAACATGGTGCACGTGGAAGAGATTTTTTAAGAGCACTATATAATGCGCTTAAAATCCGGTTTAGCATTTTTGTTATTTTTAGATGGTAAAAAAAAGAATGTCGAATTAAAGGTAACTTTAGTGGTAACTTCCTCATATCCGCTTGATCGTCGACGCAGGGAATTCAACCATCTTGCATCTCGCAGAATTTTGGGTTGGCGAGCTACGGTGACAACTCAATTTTGGGCACCTCGAGCGGGTCGGATGTTCGCCAAGCCGCAAGCTGGCGCCAATGTCGGACATGTAACCATCGTCCGAGCGCGAACCCTTTGGGGCGTCGTATAACGAGATTATCGAAAGTTCGTCGCTAATAAGCCGGTCATCGATTGGATTTAGAAGCGGCCGTAGCCACCTCGGTGGCTGGGGCTGGCTCGGGGGTGGTACGGACTGATCCTGTCCCAAGCCACATTGAACACCGCGTCCTTAGACCCGTGGGAGGGAGAATCGCTGAGCTGAAATGATTCGTCGGGGTGGGGGAGGTTGGTGGGTTGCGGCGATACGCCGTATTGGAGCTGGCGGATATAGCGGTGGACTTTCGTCCACTACACGGTTCGCAGAACACGACTTATCATCTCCGAGCGTTATGTGGGCTCCGAAGATTAGACAACGATCAAATGCGACCAATTTATTCAATTCCCTAATCCCATGAGCAATAAATGTTTGATCCAGAATAGCGATTCGATTCTATGACAACGAATGAATCCGCGAAGCATCGGGCTGGACTCGACAGATAGACTTGTCTCTCTCCTTCATCAGGCAATGATCGGATCGATTGCCGATCTTCGGGGCATCGGATTCTGCGTCCCAAGGCAACGCAAAATTAGACAACGATCAAATGCGACCAATTTATTTAATTCCCCAATCCCATGGACTATAAATGATTTATCTAGAATAGCGATTCGATCCTATGATAGCGAATCAATCCGCGAATCATCGGTCGGATGCTGCGCTAGCCTCGACAGGCAGACTTGTCTCTCTCCTTCATCAGGCAGTGATCGGATCGATCGCCGATCGTCGAGGGTATCGGATTCTGCGCCCCCAGGCAATGCCCCATGGCGCTCTCCTGTTCCAAAAGAAGCCAAAGCTGTCTATCCGCCAGGCATCGGCCGGTCAGAGAGACGCTTGGTAGAAATTATCAGTGGTTGGGTCGGCGGAAGAGCGGCAGAGAGGAACGCTTCCGCGCATTCCCGGTTGAAACGCACGCGCAATTTGGCTCAAAGGAATCGAGTGATGAACCACAATGGGAGGGTCGTAGTTGATTTTACTCCGGGCGACGATTAGCCAATGGAGCTGCAGTTCCACTCGGCGATAAAGAGATGCCTGCATGCAATACAGCTAAATATGCAAGTATGCCTGTATAGATTACCGCTATATAGAAAACATACAGACATGCGGTCGGCGCAGGGTCGGAGGGGTTAGTCGTGTCAGTCATTGCCTCGAGCGAACCGGACGGACGGAGGCAGTGCATGTGCGATAATAGATCCGACAATGCTCCCCGGCCGAGCAATATAGTCTATGGGATTAGCTTCGGTGTTGTAGTCGGGCTGGGCGCTGCTGCTGCAGCCGAGTTCCATCCGGAACACGCCACCGCGGCTGAGCTCGTTGTTCTCGCCAACGAGAATCCGCGAACCCTGAGCAGTGTGCGCCAACCAACTCCCCCCTCGTCCTGCTGGCACAGCAATTTTGGTACTGGTCGAATAGTTCCCTTGCCGGGAACTGGCATACCGCCTCAACTTATATTAAATTCCACGGCGTAGCTGGACGATCGCGGACATTATCCCGATGCCTCTTCATTCCGCGTTTCGCCGATCTCGGAGTCGTTAAATTAATGCAGGGCCAGAGTCATGCTTTAGCGCGATTTCCGGACTAGTCCGCAAAATTTTTCACGCCTCAGCCGGAAGACCATAAATTCTTTGCTCCGGACTTCGCTAAGGCAACGACGTTCCTTGCGTGCAAGGCAAGGTCGCTTATTGTTGAACTATGGCCATTATTTACCTGTGCGCATGCGCAGTAACTGTTTCGTTACGTTAGAGAGTTATACGCAGGTTAATCGTCATATTCGCCAATGACGATCACTCAAAACATTTTTCGGTTCACAACTTTTGAGTTCTGCGTAAAGGAGTTACTCCATCAATAAAATAAAATAAAATAATTCTGAACGTTAGTAAAAAAAAAGTTAGTTCTAAACATTTTTTATATGATGTTTTGAGTGACTGAAACATGTTTATGTTAACGTCAGAAAAAAACGTATCTTATTCTAGACGGGAAGGAGTCAATTTTCACCTCTTGTAATTTCTGCCCCAGATACGCGCGAGGCTCGCGCCTCTGAATTCGAATCGTCGGATCGCGGTTCGAAACCGAGAATTTCCCTTCGGATGCATGCGACTTGTTTATTCTTATTCCGCGAGGCGATGTATTCATGGAAAAGAGGGGTATCGCTGTTGTTCTCGAAGCTCCAAGAAAATTCGCGAAATGTAATATTCATTGTGTTATTGCAGGTATGCTCGGGCGGTCCCGGCCAGAGGCTATCGACCGACCAGTACAGGGCGTGCATCCGATCGCGGGCCCTGAACGAGGCTTCCCACGCCCAGCTGGGCTTCCTCGCCTTCCGCGAGGACATCGCCAGCCAAGCCCTCAACGTTAAAGCCTCGCTCGCCCAGAAAAAGAAGAAGAAAACACCGACGAGAAAGGAAAAAGCTCGAGTGACCAAGCCGAAGACGAAGAATCAAGCGCTCTCGCAGGCCAAGGAGAAAACCGTCGCCAACAGGACCTCCAAGGATCAGACCTGATCCTTCCGTCGTCGAATTCTCGAGTTACTAGTTTGTGTAAATATCGTGTAAAAATGAAAGTATAAACTTAAAGAAACTAAACAAAAAAAGAAACTAAACTACAACGATCGACCAAAGTGCGGGATGTTTAGGCAAAAAAAGGACTGACAACATTGATGAAGAAAATCGAACATTAAAATTGAACGAAGAAGCGAGTTCCACGGAGTGAGTATAAAAAAAAAATCGCTGTTAGGAATTCGATTTTCTTGGAATTGTTAAAGTGACATTGTGATCCTCTCCTTCGATTCCGCGTCATCGGGGGAGATATTTATTTTATTTATTAAGTTTTTAACGCGTCGGTGCGTCGCCGTCGACCCTTAGATAATTTATACATACATACACTATATATATATATATATATATATATGTATATACAAATAAATATATATATATATATATATATATATAGTTTATGTATATTGACAATGTTTGTAAAAGCGCGCGTACCAAGTTTCCGGTGTCTGCACACGCCGAGTACGTCAATTAGGTAATAAAAAATTAATATCGTTGCATTCCGTTTCGCGGTTCGAGTCTCGCGCGCTCGCGATTCGACCGGACTGCAAACTGCGCGAGTGCGGTTGACCCGACGACCGCGTTAAATCACCACGCACCTTGCACGTTCCTCTCGCGTAAGTTTAATTGACTCAAAAATTCTGCCGAGCGAGACTCTGACAAAAAAAAAAAAAATTATTGAAGAAACGCTGCAAAATAAAAAATAAAAAAATGGTCCGGAAGGAAAATTTCGAGCTCTTCAAGAATTACGATTTTTCGATACGGACAAAAAAAAAATGTACCGTCGCACCGGAATACTCTTGCAGTCTTCCTTTCCACTTCTCGCAACTACGATCGAGGCATTTTTGTTCCTTTTTTTCCAGTTGAAACCATTGTCGATTTGAGGTAAAAGGTCGCGCCGAGAGGGTCGAAGAAAAATCGTTCTCACGTGTTCTCCCCTTTTTCTCTCTATCCCATACGTCGTCGCGCCCCGAAGAAATAAATTTTGCTCGACAAAACATTCGGTCGACTTTAAGCTGCCGTTCGTGCGAGACCTCGAGTAACCATGAGCACTTCTCGTTTCTGCAACGCTCGTGCCAGGACATGGCTGTTATTTTTTTTTTCTTTTTTTTCCTCTCCTTTACCCTTATTTTTATCGAGGGCAGAAACGCGAGAGGGCTCGCCGCACAGAGAGATAAAGAGAGAGAGGGAGAAAGGGCGCGAAAGTGGTGCTTCGATGGAAAAACGTCGAGTGAAAACGGCGAACGAACCGGCCTCGAGTTCTTCGCTCTGAATAAACTATGCTGTATTTCTCTCGACCAACTCTGCCAGTTCCGTTCAGATTTCTATGGGTCTCCAGGTAAATCGACTTGTACCATGATGAAAAAAAAAGATGTTAAACATTGGCTCGAGACTTCGACTGACATAAAAGGAAAGAGACTCGATCGAACGAGCGTCGATCGCGCGATGAGAGATCAACGTCTCAGACCGGAAATTACGACTATGTAGCTACTTGTAATTGATTCGGAGATTGAAGTACGAAATAAAACGTGCGATTTGTAATGTCCACGCTCTTCCTGCTTATCTTCATTCTTATGAACCAAAAAAAAATCCGTTTCGCACCCTCTCGGAAGATGCAATTTTTTTTCTCCACAGCGCCGGTGGTCGAACCAAGAAGAAACATATTTTTGCACATTTATCTTTAGCCTTGCGCCAAAATTCTTTCTCGAAATTAATATATTTTTTTCTTCGTCGAATGTTAAGTTAATTATGCAAAGTATGTAAAGCATGGTAAGTATGTAAAGAAGGTTTTATCATACGTTTAAAAAATTGAGCCGTCGGATTTTGGTCCAGAAACATGTTTTATGTTCCGTAGAATTAAATAAGGCATTTTTCCCATTTCTGTCCGTCTGTCCGTTCGGCTCGAAAACACAACATACAAATATATAGTCTTGGTGTAAAATCTTGGGTTTATTTGTCGATCCTTTCTGCTGCTCCGCCTTGATATCTACAAGAAAAATTTCCAAATCACATCTTCTCAGTCGATAATACCATTTTTGCTCCACAACGCCGGAGCGCGAACCAGGAAGGAAAAACTGTTGTACCTTTGTCTTTATCCAGGCGCCAATTTCTCGAAATTAATATATTTAATTTCTCATCGCATGTGAAGTATGTAAAAAAGGTATCGTAATTTTTTAAAATTGAACGGTCTAATTACAAAAATGTTTTATATTCCGTAGGATAAGAAAAGCTTTTTCCCATTCCTACCTGTCTGTTCCTCCGTCTGTCTGTTCGGCCCGAAAACGCAACATAAAAAAATGTAGTGTTGGTGGCAAACGTTGGCTTTATTTGTCGATCCTTTTCGATGCTCTACCTTAACATTAACAAGAAAACTTTCCGAATCACATCCTCTGAACGGATAGTACAATTTTTTCTTCACAGCGCCGATGCTCGAACCAAGAAGAAACATATTTTGCCCATTTGTCTTTATCCTCGCGCCAATTTCCCGAAATTAATATTATTAATTCCTCGTCGCATGCTAAGTATGCAAAGAGATCTTAATTTTCAAAATGTGAACGCTCGAATTACGGTCCAGAAACATGTTTAACGTTCCGTAGGATTTACAGAATTTTATGAAATTTAAAGTCCGTTCCGCCCGAAAACCAAGATTAAAAAAAAGTGTAGTTTCGGTATTAAATAACGAATTTATTTGTCGATGCTCTGGTGCTCCACCTTAATATGCACGCGAGCTTTTAGGACGAAACGAGTCGGACCTTTGAAATATCACGAGGGAGAGTCAATAATGTACCGGTTCGGGAATTCGTAAAAATAAATTCTCCGCACTGCTCGTCTGCTATGTAAATTTAGTGTTTGCGTTGGTTTTCATCAACCGCGAGTTTGAAAGTATCGAGGTCTCTTCGCCGTTATAATTCACATCTCGCCGAGCCGGGACCGACGGGAGAGCCTTCTGCGAGCCTCTCATTGCGCCCTCCGCGGCCACGAGCGAGAGAGAGCGCATTGCTTTATTGGATAAGTTTCAAACTGCGACTCGCGAGGAATATGTAAACAGAATTAAAATACATAAAAATACAGTAGAAAACTCGCAAGTAGTAGAGAAAAAAAAAAAAGAATCAGGACGGGTCTGCATTGTGCGGCCGAGTTTTATTACTCTGGGGCGAATACTCTGCCAGCCCTCGTTACCGGTCCCCTCTGACGTTTCTCGATAGTAAATAGACTATTCGTATACATACATAAATATCATAGCGCAATGAAGCTGCTGAAGCCGATAAAAAAAAAAAAAAAAAAATACCTTGCAGCTTCTCGATTATCAGCGACGCTCGCTCTTCCCGGTCCGAGCTAAGTGAAACTCCATCGAAGAAATATGTATATTACAGGGGAAAGAAATGAAAAAAGTTAACAGGGAAAAAATGATCTTTATGCAAATATTACATCGCTCCCGTCCAAGCCGGCTCCCTCAGCGACGACAGGGTCATTTTTAAATCTGACGCTCCGAATGTCTCCCTTGCGTCGCTGTGTAAAATGCTATTTTAAAAGAATGCGTTAAAAAGATTGTTTGAGAAAAAATAAAATGAATGAAAATAATGTCTGTATAATTTTCATTCATTTTATTTTGTTGTTTGTCAATTTTATTATTTTTTATAGACACTTTTTAAAAGCAAAATGGTAAGTAGATACAAACTTGTGCCTGACAATTTGGGTCCTTTTTTTATTTTCAGCAGTAGCAAAAGAAATTTTTAGATCTCACGCTCTGAATGTCCCCCTTGCGTCGCTATGTAAAATGCTTTTTTAAACGAATGCTTCAAAATAATTTATTTGTAAGAATATAAAATGAATGAAAATAATGGGTTCATCATTTTTATTCATTTTATTTCATTGTTTGTCATTTTTTATTATTTTTTATTATCACTTTTCAAGACCAAAATGGTAAGTAGATACAAATTTGTGCCTGACAGCCTCACTGAAATTGCGTTCGCTCTATCCTTTTTTATTTTTAGTACTAGTAAAACCAATCTCCAAATCTCACGCTCTGAATATCTCCCTGGCGTCGTTGGACAAAATGCATTTTTAAAAGAATTCGTAAAAAAAAAGTATTTAAAAAAAATGAATGAAAATTATATATAGATAATTTTTATTGAATTAATTTAGCAGTTTCTTAATATTTATTATTTTGTATTATCATTTGAGAGAAAAATGGCAAGTAGATGTAGATTTGTGCCGAACAACCTCGCTAAAAATTGTGTTCGCTCTGCCCTTTACTTATTGTTAATATTACTGAAAGAAATTGCCAATGCTCTATATTTATACACTGATCATCGAGCACCAGTTTTAGCCTAACGAACTATACATTGAAAAAGAGCCATCGAGCCGTGTCCTTTATCTTTTATTCCGTTTCCTCAATAATTCTCAATCGCCAGTTTGTGTTCGCCTTTCGCAAAGGGAGCCCCGACTTTGGACGTTAAATTGTGCCTGAGACAAGTAGTCGACGAGGTTGGCCGGCTTCGAGAAATCTGAAGCATCTCGTAGTCAGCGTCGTTGCCGTACGGTGACCGCGCTGGATTAAGATTCCTTTTGACGCTGTGCTCTAAGTCGCCCCCAGGCCAGCGGCGGACTTCGGGCGATGACGTGGAGAACGTCGGCGGGGTGAGAGACGAGCTCTTCGTCCCTTTGAAGTCACAATTTCCGGTTCGAGCGACTTTTGCCTCCACTTTCCAACCCCCTCCCCCCCTTCCCCCTCGCCGCTCCCCTCGTCGTCGTCTTCACGCTGTATGGATCTTCGTACCCGCAGCACGGTACAGTAGTGGTAGGCTTCTTCAACGACGTCTTTCCTCGATCTCTTATGCATATAGCTGTAGTCGCTCGTCGTCGGTTGCGCGGAACTTTCTTCGTACAACCAAACCCAGCAAGTCTCGAGCGAGCTGACTCGCCATTAGAGCGTCTGTGTCGCAAAAACGCTTCCGCGAAATTGTTCACGCGTAATATATATAACGAATGGCTCGAATACGGACCATTTGCATTCCGGGATCATTCAGCACCGCGGCGGGCTCGAACTTTGTTGCGCGAAGAATCCGGAGTCTCGAGGAGACGAACGAGGAAAGTTTCTTTTTTTTTTTTTTTAGGTATTCATCAAACTTCGCCAACGACTTTGCGCGGATTCGATGGTCTCATTTCCGTCGAATGAGCACATTGGATAAGGTTTGAGATGAAATTAAAAATTTAATCGGTGGAGATGCAATGGGTGAGTTGATTTCTTATTTTTAAGCGTAAGGCGCGTTGGTTTGTGCTTTGAGGAAGTTCGGACAACTTCGGGATCGTTGGAGAGAAGTTGGATCAATATTGGGCCATTTGGAGGCGACAATTTAATTGTGAAACAGAGCTTGCAATAAAAAAAGAAAATGTTCCACTTGCCCTTTCTAAAATTCTTATAAAATCCGACTCGATTGCTCAAGATTTGTCAGCGTGACAGATATGGCAATTTTTTTTGTCGTTCAGAATACAATAATTTTAATATATTTGTCACTGCACGAAAATCAATCGGTATTTTGAATTTAAAAAAATGTCAAGATATTTCAACTGATGACGAAATCTCGATTCTTTTTTTGCGAACACATAACTTTCTGCACGACGAGGCAGAATTGATATTTGAAGCTTCACCTCAGGACCGAGCAAATATTGTCGTTCGAGAAGATATGTCGTCGGTTCTGCGATTTGAATATTACTGAATCCCGGTGTTGTAAGCCATTCTAAGTATACGTTAAGTAGGTTCGTCGGTCTGCGAACCATTGGCGGTAGCTGCGGACGGGGGGAGGGAGACGACGTAGCGAAGACACGACGGGGAATCCCCGATAGCTCACGAGCTTCGACTTACCGAGAGGAAGCTCTTCCCGCGACGGATCCTCACTTAGCTCCCTTCGACAGGAGTCGCGAAGGGGGAAGTTTACTCTTTGTAAGCCCTCGCGGGAACTTGGAGCGGCGTCCGGGCTGCAAAGTTCCCGGGGAACGTGACAATGGACGGATATAAATTTTATATAAATTCCTATCAGTTCGATACAGACGGCAATTGTGATGAACGGTTCGTAAATTGCAGGAGGTATTTGTCAGCGGAGGACGCGAAACTATTTGTACCCACCAAACCCTAAACTTTCGGGCAAACGGCTAACGCTCGCGATGGGGGAATTAACGGTGGAGGGGGTAGTTGCAATTACGTGTACGCGTATACACGGAGTACAACCCTGCCAGTCCGATAATTTCGCTCGCCGGAATACCGGAGTTGATAGCGTGACAGAATTGCTATGCAAGACTGAAACCTTCTGTATCCACGTCGCTAACTGCACATCTGCCGAGATAGTCAGGAATTCGTATACCGTCCGTCCAATTATCGGGACATTGTCATTCGAAAAATGTCTCCAGATAGATTGAACTAAAAATGGCTCTAAAAATGATAAGATAAATTGAACGCAAAATGGTTCGAAAAATGATAAGGTAAATTGAACTTAAAAAAACTGCTCTAGAAATGATAAGATTGATTGAATTAAAAAAAAAATTGTTCTGAAAATGATAGCATAAATTCAACTAAAAAACTGGCTCTCAAAACGATAAGATAGAATGCCCTAAAAAAATTGCACCAAAACAAACGAGAATAATTGTGCAAAAAAACTAGTCGAGGAAAGCTTTTGCTGGTCGGCATTGATCATCGGTGATGATGTTGTAAAATATTTATAGCTGCACGATGCTGAGGAGTGATCTACGTCAGTGATCGCTGACTCAAAACTGGTTTCGCGCAGGACCGTATCGGACAATCTTGCGAAAAGAAGGTCTTGCGTGTGTTGTGAACACGCCTCAGAACTGGTATTGAAAATTGATTCTCGAGGGACCGTCGCGGTGTTGTTCCCGACGCGTTGCCTTGAAATTACTTTTACAGGGATCAACGACCGAGCGGCTGTGACTACCGATCGCCGAATTTCGTCAATACAGTTCCCGTTAAATAAAAAGTAAAGTAAACACAATTCAGCCCATTCCAAGTCCCGCTAATTTGCGCCGTAGAAAAAAAAAAACATAACTATATCATTCGGCATCGCACTGTTAAAAAAGATAATTGTAAATTTAATGTACCGGAGTAGTTCTTATACGAAAACAAGTAAATTTGATTTAACGTACAATTGTTATGAAAATTTAATATACTTTCCATTGAAATTAAAGTAAATTATAAAAATTACATTACTTTTATAGTAAAATGAATGCGCATTATTTAATATGAAGAATTTCGAATGTTTTTAATGCACTGAACATACATTTTTCATCACGATTGTACATGAGATTTAATATACCAATTTTTGCGTAATAAACTTCCAGTCCGATACGTTAAATTTCATACGATTTTTTTTTACAATCTGCCCGATGTGGACGTCGCAGACATAAAATGTTTTCTTATTAAAACGTGACCGAATATTCCTCAGCCATGTTTCGAAGTTTCACTCCGCAACATCGGCCAAGTAGTTGCCGATTCACAAAGAAAAACATTCCCCGATTGTACTTTAGCGCATCCTCCCGACTCATTCCTTTGGCGATCGGTTCGTTATCGAGTCCATCGAGACGTGACGGAGCTCGGGGAAGCATCGGTGGAATCTAAAGGCGAGATAATAATAATTTCGCCACTATCCGGCGTTCCAGAAGGCTGCAATGTGAACCTATAAAGACGTCTTCCTTAACGCCAGCGCGTTTCGGTTGGCAGCTCCCGCGGGATCCACGAAGCAGCGTCCCGATCGATTTATTAATAATTCGCGCCCTCCGGCGGACCGGCACGTCGTATTACGGAGGCAAGTGTTCCCATCTGGTTCGTCCGAGAAACCGGTATCTCTTTTATCCCTCCGGGAACTGCGATTAAGAGGGTCGCCGGCGTATCGCTTTAATTGTCCTGAATGAAGGCAGCTTCCCTTCGGCTTTGCCAGGACCTATCAAACTACACACTGGAACGCAAAACTCCAACATTTTCAACCGATTTTTTTACGACTCGCGCTAATCACACGACCTGATAAAACTTTATCTGCTAAATACCGACAACGAATCGAATGAAATGCAAATGATCGGTAAAAAAAAAAGCAACGGAAAATCGAACTGTAGATAAATCGTCGATAATCACCAGCGTCTGTCTGGATGCCAAGAATCGGAACCGAATGCTTTCCCGGCTAGCCAACTTAATGATTCTTATAACAATTTATTAATATATCGTTCCGTGCGTCTTTGCAAAAATCTATCAAACTACCGGAAGACAAAGCTCCAACATTTTCAACCGATTTTCCTCGACGACTTGCGCTATAACCACACGTTGCGATAAAACTTTATCGGCCAAACATACACGACGACTCGAATGAATTTCAAACGATCGGTAAAAAAAAAATAACAAAAAATCGAACTGAAGATAAATCATTGATAACCATTAGCGGCAGTTCGGATGCTGAGCGCCGGAACTGAACACTTTCCCGGCTAGCAAACTTACTAATTATGATAACGATTTATTGATAATCCGCGTCCTGTGATTTATCGCGACGTGCGATGAGGCATAAATCCCTTATCGCACGTCGCGATAAGACTTTTTCCGCCAAACACCCACGACGGATCGAACGAAATGCAAATGATCGGTAAAAAGAAACAACAGAAAATCGAAATGTAGATAAATCGTCGATAACCACCAGCGTCAGTCCGGATGCCGGCAACAATAGCGGTTCGTGAGAACCGGAACCGAATGCTTTCCGGCTGGCAAACATCCGCTTGCATGCAGCAGCACGCATTCGGTCACTCGCTTCTCGCTCCTCTTGCCTCTCCGATCAACAGCGGAGAAACCTCGGTATGCACAGTACCCACTTTTGTATGTACATACACACACATATATATCTATATATATATCTATTCCATGTTGTACAGCAGTCCCGAGTTTCGATTTATCTACCCCGCACAGATATCGACCACTCCTCTACAACTTCTCTCAGCAATTCGAGAGATATCGAAGCCCCACTTGTCGAAGACGCGGACCGCACGGGACAGTTCCTGGTTATTGCATTTTTTTTTTTTTTTTTTTTACGATAAAAAGTACGAAACGTTGAGGACGTTTCGCGGAGAGTGTCGCGAGGATCGTGCCTGGAAAAGCATATCAGAGCCTATGCGGAAGGACTCAGTCACTTCCCGACGGCGGAGACTCCGACGAAAGATATTACGTGGGTGCCGAAGAAATAACGACAGCCATTTCGTCCGGGAGGAATAACTTAGGGAATATATGAAATTTTATATTGAATAAAAACCTTAAAAAAGGGGGGGGGGAAATATATATACACGGGAAGAAAAATCTCGTTAGCCTCGTATGAATTTTCCATTCCGCGTCCAATTTACAGCAGACGCCGAGCATATTCGATCACGGCGGTAGTGTAGCAATTTAAAACAAAAAATCGCCCGAAGCACACGTCCATGGCGGAGCGCGGACAGTTTTGCGATGAGTCATGAATTGGATCGGGCGCCGGAAAACGCGGCTGGTCGTTATAATCCCAATCAAACTCGCTCGGCCGCACCGCCGTCGTCTCTCATTTTTCATCGATACTTCCGATATTTTTGTCGCGATAATAATAATGACAACGCGCTCCATTATTTTTATAGTCACCGATGGATACGCGAATGAGTCGAGCGACCCGGTTATTATTGTTGTCATTTTTTTATATCACGCTGCGATATCTGTTTTTCCGATCTGTGACCTCAATTAGAGATAACTGCGGCAACTGCCGTGCCGAATAATTACTTTTTTTCGGGGCGGGGAGGCGAGCGGGGCGAAATGAAACTGTGTCGGCCATTCGGGATGAACATTTTTTTTTTTATAAATTGAAAAAATTGGCGAAAATTGGTCGTTTTGTCCTCGGAATAAATATGTCGTCGATATTTATATCAGGATATAAAAAATGCAGTCATTTTCTTAAATTTCCTATCTATCTTCCACTATGCGAAAACGTAAGTTGAAAAATCTAATTACATTCTGTTTGATGAGCAGCTTTGGGACATTATTATCGTATCATTGATAGAATTGTCTTTTTTTTTCGTGAAACGTAAGTTTCCATCAACGTCTAATTGACTCTCCTATTTTTACACGATTTTTAAGTAACCTTTTTTTAGGTACTCATATTAGGTGAATGGGTAAGACGACCCAGTTATTATTATTGCTATTTTTATAACGTTGCGGTATCTGTTTTACTGAACTACGACCCCAATTAGAGACTCGGGCAACTCTCATACCGAATAATTACTATTTTCAGGACTGCGAGGCGAAACGAAACCGTATCGGCCGTTCGAGAGGAATCTTTTTTTTATAAATTGAACAATTTCGTAACAATAGTTCGTTTTGCCTCCGAGATTAATATTCCATCGATCTTTAAATTGGAATATAAAAATTTGCTAATATTTTTATATATTGATTATATTTTTATTTCCTATCTATTTTCCCTCTGCATAGAAACACAAGTAAAAAAAAATCTAATATTCCGTTTGATGAGCGGCGTTGAAACATTATTATTATTGTTGTTTCGTCGATAATGTTTTTTTTTGCGAGCTTACGTTTCCATCGTGACGTATAATTACACTCGCCCCTTTTCACCCGATTTTTGATGACCCTTTTAGGTACCCATTTTAGGCGAATGAGTAAACCGACCCAGTTACCATTATTGTTATTTTTTATCACGTTGCGATACCTGTTTTTCAATCTATGACCTCAATTAGACACAACTGCGGCAATTCCCGTACCGAATAATTGTTATTTTCGCCCGGGGAAGGCGAGCGGGGCGAAATGAAACCGTGTCGGCCATTCGAGATGGGAATTTTTTTTATAAATTGAAAAAATTCCTAAAAATAGTTCGCTTTGACTCTGTAATAAATACGCTATCGATATTTATATTATAGTATAAAAGTCGCAAACATCCTTTTTTATTTCGTATCTATTCTCCCCTACGCGGAAACGCGAGCAAAAAAAGATCTAACAATATTCTCTTTGAAGGACAACCTTGAAACATTGTTATTTTTTCCTCGATAAAATTGTTACCTTTTTATTTTTGCGAAACTTAAGTTTCCATCGCAACGTCAAATTGCACTCCCCGATTTGCACTTTCACCCGATTTTTTTGGCGACCCCCCCCCCCCCCCCCCCGCCCCCCTCCCACCAAACTCCTTGGGCTCGACGATATCGCACGATAGTGTTTTAAAGAGTCCGCGAGCTTGCCCGATTTTGAAATCTCAACGGAGATACAAGTTATTATAAGAGCGTTTCCGCTTTAAATTGCGAACCGCATCCACTTGTGGGGTTGCTTTCACTGACGAGCTCGGAGTAATTAGGTCAAGTGGTTCTCCTCCAACTTCCGTGGAGAAGTCTCCGTCGCGATGCGCGCGAGCCTGCAACTTCCAGCGGCGCGCGATTCAGTGGAGGATGAACAAAAAAATATCTATACATATATATATATATACGTCTCTGAAAAATATATATTCACCCTCGTTGAATCGCGAACAGAAAAATTTCTAAAATTTCCCTTCGGGTTTACTTTTTCTTTTTTTTTCTTTTTCGTTTTCATTTCTTTTCTTTTCCTTTCGCCTCGGCACAAGAACGGGACGAGGTACGGCTGGGCTTATTATTGATCGCTCGGCAACGAGTTAATTCATCTAGATTGCCGAGAGACACTTCGATGGTCTCAGCGGAGAGCCAAGGATATAATCTCGTGTCGAAAGCTCGAACAGCTTGTACGAGCTTGGCCGGAGGCCAAAAGGCTCCTGTTAAGGGGATGTGGATGAAAACCAGCGCGATCGAGTCTGCGGAGCGAGAGAGCACCGGTTACGAGACTCGAGTGGGACGTGGTCGAAACTTTTCGGTCGAGAGGGCTAATTATTTAGTTGATGGAGGAGCCGGACGGCCAAGACCGCATCCAGCTGCGGGAGAATATGAGGAATATCGGCGAGGTTTCTCTTGATTTCTCGAGTTATTAATTGCCTGAGAAATGCTTCGGTAAAAAAAGAAATTAAAAATTAAAAAACTTCAGGCCGCAAAAAATAGTGGCAATTGCAAAGTTCTTAAAAAAATGACGCCTTAGTAAAAAAAATATTTGTAAAAAAAACCGACGATAAACGATAAACCGATTAAGAAATGTAGAAAAGTAACTTTGGGAAGGATGAAATAATTAATTGTATAACAATAATTGATATTAGGAGTTAAAAATTAAAAAGGTTGCAATTTTACATTGCAACCTGAAAATTGTATAACAATAATTAATACTAGGAGTTAAAAATCAAAAAGGTGCGCCGATAGAAACCTAAGATTTTTTGTTGATTTTTTTGTTTCATTTCAATTTATCACTGCAATAATCTAAAGCGCGATCGAAAGACTTTTTTTTACCTAATCGTGTGCCTTTTCGGTAATGAAATATAAAAAAAAAAATCCAGAAGTATAGAGACAAGCTGCGAGGCGTGCCAGAAAGAGCAAATAAGCGATAAATTGATTTTTTTTTTCTGGTGCACGACCGTTTTGTTCGCCGTCCACGCGAGCCCGTTATTTTATTTATTTTCTTTTTTTACGGTGGTTTTCAGAAAGATAACGAATCGAATCGAACGAAGAGCGACCGTTCGCCCGTCAGCGGGAGCGCGTCAAAATCCTCTCTCATTTTTCATCAAATCCGCATGCATATGCAAAAACACATAAATATAATATTCCATTTTTCGGAGGAAATTTTCCAGAGAAAAAAAAGTCGTTAACGATTTTTGCAAAGATATTAAACATTTTCTTGCCTCTCATCCGTCCTACCGACCGATTTGCACTTTGATGCAGTTAAAATAAAATTTCGAGCACGTTTCCGTCTCCCATTTTACTCCGACCTCCGTGTGCGTGCCAATCCGTGAGAGAAGATCCTTCCGGAAAATATACGCGGCGCCCATCAACATTGTGTCAACTCTAAGTAATTTGATATTCAGCCGAGCTCGTTCGCTCGTTCCGTTCGCCCATCCGGCTGCGTTCGCGGAGCGTCACGGCGTCCGGAAAACGTCGGATTAACACCCGGTCCGCTCCTTTTCCACGGGGCCGATCCGGCGGCAAAACCCTTTCCTCAACCTCCGGCGTCTCCCTCGGCGTGAGGATTTTTAATGCGGCCTGCTTTTTAACCGCCGCTGCTTTCGCCCGTCCGGCCATCCGAGCGGCTCTTTCGCCGCGGCTCTATACGGAGCCACACGTAATTCAGTTACAGCTTTCTCTGCGCTCGTCGGCCCCACCGAATCGCGCAGGGTTGCCTGCCCGACCGGCGAACTCCGGCTGCGCCGCAAAAAGAATTCGAGGCATCTCTCGATGAGCCTTATGATATATTTTTATTTTTTAGTAATTTTTAATTCAATTTTTTTTCCTTCTTTCCTTTTGGTCCATTTTCGTTATGAGAATTGAAAGGGCGAGAGAAGTAATGTCGAAATGCTATAAGATGTGCGGTGCTTCCCAGGGCGAAAATATCGCGGAGATCTCGACGAGTCTTATGATATATATTGTGTTTATTAATTTTTTATTCAATATTTTTCTCTTTTTATTATGAGAATTGAAACGGAAAGAGAAATAAGGTCGAAACGCGACAAGATGTATGGTACATGTTAGGGCGATAATATGGCAAAGATCTCTACGAACCTTACGAAATACTTTTATATTTATTAATTTTTTGCGTAATTTTTTTACCATCTTATGATGAGAATTGAAACGCCGGGAGAAATAACGTCGAAAGGCAATGAGATATATGATGCATCCTAGGGCGAAAATATCGCAGAGATGAGCGCGAATCCTGCGGGACGCGTATCATTAAAAACTCATTTTCAGCGGGGAGAGGTTCCATTTCTTTTTTTTTTTTTTAAGGAAGAAAGAACAATTTCTGGCTAGTTACAATGAGAGAAAAATAGAGCCGCATACACGGTTGAGTAACGACGGAGTTAGAACGAAAAAATAAAAAAATAGGTACCGGCGAGATATCGCATATAATTCCGTGCGCTGATGCTGCTGGCGGCTCCAGATACGACGTCGTCGGGCTTAAACCCCAAACGAGTCGCGAGCACACATATTTATATATATATGTATATACGGAAATGTATTTTCACTGTTTCTCGTTGCAATTGTCAGACGAAAATTTCTCCGTCCGAAAGAAACTCACGGTCCGACGACGCTTCGCGATTAAGCGAGAATAAAACCGAAATTGTAATTATTTCGGGACCATAGTGCAGAAGGGGCGGTCCAGCGTGTCCACTCTTCTGCTCCGACTCGTCCTCGCGAGAGGTGAAACGACTATTCCGTGAGAATTTTTCATTTTTTTTTTTTTATTTTTAGAAATATAAAATAATTACTCGCTCCGAGGACAGGCCAAGTTTTTCATATGCAAATATCTCGGTGACTTCGTCGCAGTCCGAAAATATTCATTTTATTCTGGACGCAAAGTGGTCATCTCATAAAGTGGACTCACGTACAGTTGAGACGAAAGTAATTCCAGCGAAGTATAGTTATTTTTTTATTTAATCTATTTGTCGATTTTTTTTTTTCTAGATCTTTTATTTTCATTCTATTTTACACCCAACTTAGAGGCGAAGACATCAAACAGGCTCGTTGTTTGCGAGGCTTTTCGGCTCGACATTGCTCGAGCTTACGAAACAATCTCCCAAAATCATTTTATGATAATAAGACGAAAAAAACGAATTTAAAAACTGGAAAAACTTGTCTATCTTAATTTCACGATTTTTCTCGGCAAAATTTATATTAAAATGTCCCGAGAAAGTTTGTCGACCAAAAATGAATCAATAATTTTTATGTTATAGCGAAAACATGTTTTAAAAAATCAAATTTTTCAAAAGCGAAGCGTTTTCACGTATTTCAATAGGCGAACCGGTACGTGAGAAAAATATTTTTATCCGACAAGAAAGAGGCCCGGCAGTCGAGAGGGTTAACGCACTAATTGACCCAGCGCTGTTCGCCGATGTTTGCCGTGAACAGGATCGGCATAGTCAGCAGTGCAAGGCCAGCGATAGTGCGATTGGAAACGGTGGAAGTAACGGGAGAGGAAACGTTGAACGAGCTAGTTGGACCAGGGAAGAGCAGCGGGAGGAGCAATTAATCGACGAGGTCTGTATAGTGGAAATGAGGTAAAGCCACTCAGCCAGACTCGTCGAGCGTTCGGACTTCGGCCACTTCCCCTCTATCTATCCTACATATCCACCGGTCGCTCGGTCTTCCGACGATTCTCGACAAATCGGATCGCAAAAAGTTTCAACTTCGATTCACTCCGTTGCAGCTATGGACTGGAAGGGTTAAGGAGAAATCGTGCGCTTCGCCCTCGACGATATTTCTCCCGGTGAGATTGACTAATATAAAATTAAATTAAAAAAAATGAACCAAAACGTAAACTCGTAAAAAAAAAAAAAACCCGTTTACTTTGGTTTATAGTTTTTGATATTTTATATATAAAAAAATCCTAAATTATTGAAGAGGAAAGAAGAAAATTAATGTATTTTCTGATGTATCAGACGAACCGATTGAACAAGAAGTGTTAAATCAAAACCACACCGCTTCAACTCACTCGATTACAGCTACAGACTGGAAAGATTAACGAGAAATCGTTCGCTTCGCTCTCGACGATATTTCTCCCAGTGAGATTGAAGAAAATAAAATCAAAATGAAAAAATAACCAAAGCGGAAACTTGCAAAAAACGCGCTTATTTTGTCTTATACATTTCCTTATGCGATATTTAAAAAAAAAAAAAAAAGAAATATTGTCGAGAAAGAGGAAAAATAAACTATCGTCTTTCACAATTTATCAGGCAATCCGATGAAACAAGAAGTGTTGAACCAAAACCGCGATGCTTCGATCCACTCCGTTACAAGCGTTAACGAGAAATCGTTCGCTTCGCTCACGACGATATTTCATAAAAATAAAATAAAACAACCGAAGCGAAAATCTATTTAAAAAACCGCTTAATTTGGTTCATACATTTTGTTCATGTGATATTAAAGGACGAAATGAAAAATTGTCGAAAAAGGGGGAAGGGAACAAAAAAAGTTAATGTCTTTCACGATTTATCAGGCGAGCCGATTTAAACAAGAAGTGTTGAACCAAAACCGCAATGCGGACAATCCGTCATGTTTCTCATCGCGATGGGCACACACCCCGGGGTCGTTGCAACTTTTGATGCAATCATTTTGTGTAACGAGATAAAAAGTGAGAGCCGGGAAACGATAAGCGAGAGGGTTTCCCGGTGGCGCCGTGAATGTATATACTTGTCGCACGGGCCGGTATTTGTACGCATATATACGTATACACTGTACAGATATCGTTGCGCGGAGCTTTTACGACGTTATATTTCACAAAATTAACCAGAAGCGAGTATTTCATGAAGGCAATTCGTTATCCAGTTCGCGGCGAGAGTCTGGGACGTGAAACCGTAGTAGAATAGCGTCGCCCCCCATAATCTGGCAATGCTTATAAATAAAGGGAGGGGAATGTGAAATTCCGGGGCTGATTTACTCGTTCGGGCTCGGTAAAGCGACGGGGCGATGCGACGTCTACGCCGTGGAAACCCTCAAAGGCAAAACCCTAGAAGGAAGCTAATGCACGCGTAACGAGTGCTAAACCCATTACACGATCGGCCTTTAATTCGACTGAGCCGTTACTTCGAAATCGAGCCATAAATGTCGAGACGAAAATTAAATTTGACAAAAATAAAATCGATCCACCCTCGAGATTTTTCTTATTTTTTCCCACGAGGGTGTTTCACATAAAAGTTTATGATAATCTGATTTTTTCGTCACTTTGGAGCTTCGAAGTTTCCCGAAAAGAGGGAGTAAATAAAATTCTTATATTTTAGTAGCAGCAGTGAATTCGTTTGCAATAACATAACATGGAACAGTTTTTCATACTATGCTAAAATTGGTGCATTAAATTTTATATACAATTGTGACGGAAAATTTACATACTTTTTCATTGAAATTAAAGTAAATTATTAAATATGAAATATTTGTAACGTTTTTAATACATTGAACATTAATTTTTCATCACAATTGCGCACGACATTAACTGTGCCAGTTTGTGCATAAAAATTTACGATTCGGTCAATTAAATTTCATAGAATTGTTTTTTACAGCGAGTTAAAATTAAATTCGTCACTGTATTTCTGCATTGATCTTTCTTTTGTGTTTGAATGTATTATGTATTATGTATGGTGTGGCGTGTACACATAATGGCATGATATTTTCTATTTGAGTCGTAGCGAATCGTTTGGAAGGTTCTCTGGTTACCGTTCTTATGAGTGTAATTTCCGTAGCTTCATACAGCAGAGTAGTGCGAGGGTTGTGAAGCCATTTATGGATATGTACGTGTCGGACAACGAATGGGCGCGTGTTTCAGCAGTTTTTATGGTCCTTGCAATTTATGAAGACAGATAGATTTCTTTTTACGATGTACTTTCATTAACTGAATTAAATTCAACGATTCTATACCTCGGAAACGAAATTTTATTTAAATCACTTTGTATTAAACAAAAATGAGATTTTATTTAAATAACTTTGTATTAAATAAAAATGAAGATGAATTTTTTATTTACAAAATTTCTTTTCCCATTTTTTTTAGCGTTCCGTGCGTACGATGTTTAATTCGTGACTATGTGACTTTTTTTTTTACCTCACTCTCGGCTCACGTCGACGAGGGAATTTAATTCCCCTGAGAGGAATAAAAATTCTTGGCTTTTCTCTCGTGACCTGAAACCCCTCTGTTCATTTTCCAGAGATCTGCTGGTTCTGCCGTTGCTCGTAGGCGGGCGCGGGAAGGGGGGGGGGGTGGGTAGTCGCTGTGGTTTCTGTGTATACACACTCCGCAATCGAGAGGTTCGGTCCTTTTATCCTTTGATTCGCATCAGGGATCGGCTCTTTCGCGTTCTCCGTTCTTTGCCTCCTCAGCAGAACCGATATAGAAATAGCGGCTTTTTTCCCCGTCTTTATGCGCTCCGAGCATCAAGCTCGCGTCGGTATAAGCCAATATGTACATGGAACGAACACAACTGTGCGACGCTTTTCTACATCAATTTTCATACGCCCTCTTACTTCTTCAGGCGCTGCGGTCTGGAGGCTGTTTTCGAAGAACTCCCTCGCACCCCTACTTTATCCCTATTTCCCTTATCAACTATATTCCAGGCACGATTTTATCTCGGCATTGGTTTTACGATTTTCATGTACGCGTTACGCGTAGGCGAGGGTACACGCCCGAGGTTTTTTTTTTTACACCTTTCATTTTTTTTTTTTTTTAACCCACACGAAACACCGCGTAACTGGGAATAAAGCTGGGAAAGTTTATGCTTGCGTCAACATCGGAGTTTCGGGAATTACAACAATGCGCGCGCACTGTATATCCATCAGTGCACTTCGTAGATTAAGTACCCGGGGCACTGTTTCCACTTAATCCGCGAGAATACGCCCGCGTTGGGAATATGATCCACTTTTAGTTTCGAAGCAAATCTAATATGCAACGCTCCCAGCACTGCGGTACTTTCGTCCCGGAGTCCCCGCGCAAACTTGCCTTGGCTGGGTTGTTACTGAGATTGGCGAGATGAAGAAAATAAAAAAAACATGGAGGACATTTTCGAGTCGGTCCTGGATCTTCAAACTTTTATTTAACACATTACATAACACTTAGCGCGATTGTGAATTTGTCATCACCTTCGGTTTGAAAATGTCGGTTATTAATAGAAAGTGGCGTGATATTGGAAATATGTTACTTCCGGTCTAAAACCGAGATCTTTGTACCAGACGTGACAATTTTTCGTATGAAGTCACTTCCGGTCGGAAGATTAAATTTTCAAATAGGGAGTGACGTATTTCCGGGATGACGTCACTTCCGCTCAAGAGCCACGATTCGCGAACCGGAAATGACGTTTTCTCGTATTATGAAACTTCCGGTCAAAAAATGAGATTTTGAAACCGGATGTGAGTTATTTCGGGTGCGATTTCACTTCCGCCCTAAAACCGAGATTTTGAAACAGGATGCGACAATTTCCCTTATAACGTCACTTCCGCGCGAAAAACGAGATTTTCAAAGGATGCGGAGTGACCTCCCGGTAAATTAATCATTCATTCACCGTTGCTGTTTAATCGCCTATGTACCGACTCACTCAAGGACTACCATTGCCATTGAATATCCACGTGGTTCAATATAACAATTGATTGCATCGAACGGTGTCAACAGGCGGCAGTGGATACGCCCCGTGTGTGCTCAGACGGGTTTATTCGACGTCGTTCGAAGTCCGATAACGTCAGCTCGGGAAGGTTCGTCATTGGATTCGTTGTGAAACTTTTCCCTTCGAGTACCATCAAGGGCCGAATCTAAACGATGATAATCAAACCGCCTCCCGAATTTGATGCGGTTCTAGTCGGTTCATCGTGCCGTTTTCGATAATTTAGCGCTGTACAAAGCCCGTCAGCCGGAGCTTACCGCACCACGTCAATTTCCATCCGTTATTAACTTAAGACGACCTGACTTATGCACCTGGACGTGAAATTCGTGTGTGCAATGCGGTTCGTATGTACGCGGAGTGTGATTGGTCGTAATAGCACTGTAAATTATAAAGCACGTTGGGACGGTCTGAAACGTCGTTGGAGCGTTTATGGCCCGACGTGTATGTTCACTATTGCAACATATATACGCCCTTTACTACCGTAACATCGCCCTATGCTCCATGGCACCAGAATCCACGTACTCGAGAACCGCAACGCAGTTTCACCCCGAACCCTTTATGAATAATCGATGAATCGCCCCTGGCATAAAGCTTCTTAGCCTTCCTGTCCGGCTGGCTCTGGCCACGGAAGGTCCGCGTATGCTCCGTCCAAATATGCAGAGTTTAGTCTCCTGTGTGAAACAACGAGCTCTTTGAAGATCGCTCGCGCTGGCGAACGCCAAATTTTTTTCTTCCCGTAGACTGAGGGTTCTACCAAAAAATTGATCCCATCCCACTTTTCCTTACCAAGTTTCTTACTACGACAAACAAAAAGCGAACATGATTCCCCGGATGTGGACGATGGTGAGTAGAATTAAAAGTAATGTTGGCAAAAAATTGATAAATTAGATTTGCAAATTTAATATCGAGTCTCGGATTCAAGGGATCGAAAAAAATTTGTCCCCTCGGTCGGTCATTTTTCCGGTGGGAAATGATTTATTGAAAATGTGTCAGGGCAACCGTTCTTTTTTTTTTTTTAATTTTGTCGGTAAGGTTAGCTAAGAAGAAGCAAAAGAGATTCGATACCTCGTCTCGAATCCACGGAACCAAAAGAAATTTGTTTCGTCGGTCAGTCATTTTGGTGGAAAATGAATTATAAAAAAGTTGTCTAGCTGGCTGCTTTTGTTGGTAAGATTGGTAACTGGCAAGTGTTGAGACAATCCATACCAATGCGGTTCCACCTTCCCTCAGCAGTGCAATTCTCCCGGAAACTTCGGCGATGTTCCTCCGTCGTATCGTCGGACATAAAATTATATACGACCCGGTAGACGGAATTCCCTGGGTGGATGCGGTGGTGAGTAGAAGTGAAATTAATATTAGAAACGAATTGCTGAATTGCATTCGCTAATTCAATATCAAGAGACCCAAACCCACGGAAACGAAAGAAATTCGACCTCTTGGCCAGTCATTTTTTCCGGCGCGAAGTGAATGACAATTAACAATCGAAAAAAAATTGCTACATTGGATTTGCAAATTCAGCATCAAGAGTCTCGAATCTACGGAACCAAAAGAAATTCCTCTCCCTCGCCCGTCATCTTTCCTCCGCGCAATGAATGATGAAAACCTCATCACGACAAGTGTCTTTTTGTCAATATTGTTGGTAAGATTCCTAACTGACAAGTGTCGAAGAGAATCCATACCGACGCCGTTTCACGCTCCCTCAACAGTGCAATTCCTTCTCCAACTTCCACGCTCCTCCACCGTCGTATCGCAGGACATAAAATTATATACGACCCAGTAGACGAGGCTATCTCGAAGTCGGTGCGCCGCAGACAATGCGATCCTCGTTCTGCATTACCGACCGAGCAGTTATTTCGCACCCCTCCGCACCGCGCAGAATTTAGATGCGCCTCTCCCGATTAATCTCCCCCTCCATTGTCGTGACTCCTCGGCTTTAATAATGCACATCGCCAACATAATCGCAACCCAGTCAGGATCGCTATTCCCGAGCGATAATTGCCGGGTGCATTGCGCCCCGACGGAGCTTGATAAATAGATTGAGGCACGGCAAGAGCGTGATTATTAATAGCGGTACATATCCGAGCGGGCTCGGTGTATGTACAGCAGCGGAGCCGGCACCGAACGTATATTACGCCGCTTAGCCTGATTAACGCCGCGAAATGCAATGCGTTATTGCAATGAGGCACGTGGCCGAGCGCAGGCCGGCGAGCTCGCCGATGGTCCCAGTTTGCGGCCTCCGCTACGGCGAACGACCGGGGATTCCCCGCGCCTCCCGAACGCGTCCTATCGCATCCCCTTAAGGTAGTCCTTGCGAATAGCGCTCACTTCGCATAAGTTTCGGAGATACTAGTGGGAAACGCAAACACATCGGTGGTATAAAATTTGGAAAAAAATCTAACATGTCAAAGGCGCTGAAGAGATTAATTTTTCATAATAATAATTCCAAAATGTTATCAATAAATTATTGAAAAGTAAAATTATTCAACCGGAATACCGGATCTACCGGAAAACTAACTGTTTTTTTGGAAAATGATTCGTTCAGTTTTCTGAAGAGATGCAAATTTTTTTCAGATACTTGAATTCACTTTGAATTTTGTGACTTTCCACACGTTTTTGCCATGCAAAAAAGAAAGATTCAAAGTGATTGTAAAAATCTAAAAAAATTCATATGTATTCAGAAAAATTAACGAATCATTTTTCATTAAAAAAAAAGTTAGTTTCATAAATTTAAAATCAATTAGTTAATCATATTTTGGAATTATTATTATCAAAAATTAATCGTTTCGGCACCTTTGATACGTTTGATTTTTTATCCGATTTTTATACCATCCAGGTGTTTGCAATTCCTTCTCATTTTCTCTGAAACTTATGCGAAGCGAACACTATTCGCAAGGACGAACTTAACCCTCTTCCATCCCGACTGCCGATGGGTGGCCAGACCGGTCTCGGGCCGGCCACACCGTGTCTCTGACCCGAGCGTCACCCTCTCACCGCCGCTCCGAACTCCTCCGGACGTGTTCCGTATTGGCTCTCGGTGCCTCCTGCGCCTTGCGGTGTGATGTCGCTGCCCGCTGCATGCTGCCCGCTGCTGGTCCTGCCCGCCCCATCGTGCACGGAGGATCCCTTTCGCTGGGATGCACCGCTGCACCGTAGCGGCCGGTACGGTGCCTATTGCATATTCCGCAACGATCCGAGCGATATCCTGTCTTGCACGCGCTCTCCGCTGCCCGATATTGTCCTCACGTGTGGCCACGGACACCGCAGCCCGCAACAGACACCCGCCGACAGAAACATCGGTGTCCCTGTCTTGAGGATCCTTTGAGGGGGATGAACTTTCTTCAAAGGATTGTTTTTTATTTAACGTTCGTTTTAGTGGCACCTTCATGGAAGGCACGTGGTGCAAGATTGTGGGGTTTTAAGATGAAGATTGTTGGTCTTTGCTTCCGTGTTGAGATAACTACGTTTTGTTTTTAATTGAATGAACGGTTGGTTTTTTTTTTCTTTTGGATAATACTGTTAATTAATTTATGGCCAGCGGATTCGTGTTCAGCGGGAAAAAATACATCGAAATACGTGGCAGTTCATTAAAAAAAAAAAAAAAAAGAAAAAAAAATTGATCAAGAAATTCCAAGCTACCCCTTTCGAGTCCACTTTTCGCGTTTTTTCAACGTTCTGAAACTGCCCGATAAAACGCTTCTAGAACTTCGGACGAGACCCTATCTTGTGCATTTTTTCCCGTAGAACACGACGAGCACCTCGGATTTTTCCTAGCTCCATCCGGAGCCGAGATATCGGCCTTCAAAAATCACGAAAATCGACGTTTTTTAAAAAGTCGCTTAAAATTTAAAAAATCGTTGTTCACTAGATTTTTTTTTGTTTCAAGGCTATATTGAATGTATGTTTTCCCGTTGAACACGAATATAATAATAATTTTCTTATTGGATGAATTGGCTGGATTTTTTTTCTTGATAATGTTAATTAATTTATATAGATGTTTAAAAGTTAATGAGTAATTAAAACGGCATTAATAAAGAGCACGGTACAAAGTCGTGCGTAGGTCAAGGGTTAATAAGAAAAAAAAAATCGAACGAATTCTTCACAATTTGTCTCTCGTATTTCCGCGTCACGGACCGATTCCTCATCACTTCTATTATGCCAACGCAACCAAGCATCAAATCCACGCACAGTGTGGATTAATTCCTGCTTTGTAATCAGTCGAATTTTATCTCCCCGGGGCGTTTTCCTTCTCGACGCCAATTTCCTTTGGAGCGCGCTTCCATGAATTTCAGCGTGTTATTAACACAATATGTAGAAGTACTGCGCGACTATCGTGCCGGTATTTGTCAGGGAATCTTCTCGCGCGTTTTCGGTTCAGCGGAGCCGTGGGCTTTCGCTTCGATAATCTATAATTTCTCGAAGCGGAAAATTAAAGCCACAGACATTTTTAAAAATGCTTTTTTTATATTTCTTGAAAAAAAAATGTTTCATCGTGACGGGTAAAAATGTTCACGGTAATGAAATTCGAGCCCTCCGATAGTTTCGAACAGAATCGAGAGGGAAGCCCGTCGAGAGTGCTCGAGGAAAAATTCTTTCGGTGGGGGCGATGAATTACCCTCGGGCGTGCAACAGCGGAAGCATAACTGCATGCAGGTAGACCGGCTGCGGAGGGAGAGCCGGAGAGGGTTCTCTCCCGGTGAATTTCACGGCAATCCTCCTTTCCTCGTTGGCCGAGTACTCCGGACCGAGCGGCGTTGCCCCCGGAGTATCATAAATTGCTGGAAAGTTCGCAAGGAGCGTGTACGAGCGGTGCGGAGGGGGGAGGAAAGACGGCCGGGGTGAAAGAGAGACTGGAACGGTTGGGGGCTCGGTATCGCGAACTGCACGATCTCGCGAGGCCTCCGCACAGACGAGGGCGGTGTACACCTTAGAGGGCCCGGTTGGCTCACAGATCTCCGGAGGAACCCGCTACCGGAGAGAGACTCCGAACGGCCCCCGAGAATTCAAAGGTCGAGAGAGACGTGTGCAGCCTCCCCAACCATTACCGCGAGAGCACCGAAACGTCTCGTCGCCACTTTATCGCGCCATGACGTACGGCCCGCACTTGAACCGCGAAAATTGATACATAACATTTGACATCTCAGGACGGTGAGGCGAATGAAGAGAGGGGGGAGATTAATGATCCAAAATGTTGTTTTTTTTTTTTTTTTAATGCGCCGAAGCTATCATTAGCGGGACAAAATGCGCCGCTGTTATTGAAGTTTACGCAGAAAGAAAGGCTTGGCAATATCAAAGATGCGGTTGCGGGTCGCGAAGGAAATATTTGGTCGATGGAAAGAAATATTTAGTTGATTGAACGAATATTTAGTGGTTTGAGCTAATATTTAGCTGCTCGACGAATAGTTACCGAAATGCTCAGTTTTTATCCACTCTATTATCAGTTATAATCCATGAAATTCTTAGCCCTATATGTAAAGTCTTAGAAAAGATTATACCATATGGGTTGGGTAAAAATTTCTATCGCGCCTATGAAAGTTTCACATATAGCTAGTCGTGGCGCTAGTGTATCATGTTCTCTCGTCGAATTTTACCCTATAACTTGGTAGTTTTTCTGCGAACCTTTTCTCGGTGAGGCCCAGCTCGTTCTCATTTCATAAATAATAGGTAAATAAATTTTTATTAGTATAATTACCCCTTAGCCTTTTCTTCAATCCTCGCACGATTAAAAAAAGAATGCGCTTATCAAATAAATCCATTATCCGTGGATCAAGCTCGAAGATTTTCTCGATCCAATAAATGCCGAATTGAAACTGGAATGCCGTAAGTCTATCTTTACATCGTTCTGTTACTTTCAATCACTACGAGGTCGAGACTCCGTGTCTAATTTCTCAAGAAGCCAAGAGACAATATCGAACGTAAGAGAACACTTTCTCAGAAGTCGAGCGACTACCTGGAAGGTCTTCTCTTCTCTCAGGTACAAAGAGTGGGATGTCTCGATGTTCCGATATCGCGGATTTCTATTTTCTTCATATTGTTCGCGATTGCGCAAGGAGATCTCCGGGAAAGATGGAAATAATAAAGTAGGTCGTTGCGCGGGTTGGTTGAAGACGGTTTTTTTTTTTCCTACGACCTTCTGGCATGAGAGTAGAATCGGCAGGTGCACGTCGGAGATCGCGATCGGTATCAGCGATGGAAAATGGAGGGGAAAAAGCTACGCAACACGCCGCGCGTGTACGCGCACCGTTACGCTTGCTCAAACTCTCGGAGTGCGTTGGTTAATCGACACTGCAGGCTCGCGTTAATTAGGATTTCGTTACTCTCGTTCCATTGAGCAAAACTGCGTCGTGTCCGCTGCGCTGCAGGGTTGACCGGTGCCTCCTCGGGCGGAACGCTCGCGGCGAGGGTCGACGGGGACGTCGGACAAATTTGTCACATATGAATCACCGTCATTATCGCGGTTCGCCGTGTCAGTGGGAGTGCAGGCGTATGTGATTGAATGCTGCATCCGTTTGTTTAATTTTTCCATTTAAAGCTATTTTTTTACTTAATGAAAAATACATTGTTTTTTATTTACATTTATTTTAATATTTTAATATTTTAATTTTTTAATATTGTAATATTTTAATATTTTTATATTTTTTACCGAATTATCTGCGGAAAAGAAGTTTTCGCTGGTCGTCTTTGCGCCAAGCATCGGAAGGCTTCATCTTCTTGCTTACAGCAAAACTTCCGAAGCCGTTTGCCCGATGCAGTTTGGGGATCCCGGTCGTAGAGAGTCGTTCCGAAATTTGGAGTATACATGAAGCAGTAACGATGTGCTTAATCCCTCTTGCAGCGCGAACGGTGGACGTCCAAGTTTACGGCCGTTGGTCGTGACTGCGTATAGAGCGTGGAATTCAGTACCGGAGCTCACGGCAGAGGCGCCAAGCGTGACGCCCTCCTGCGAAGAGAATTCCCCCGCGCAATTCCGGAGTTTCCTACTTCCTGCCTATAGTCTAATTCGGTTATCTGCTTTAGCTAGTTTGCCGCCAGGCCGGAGAGTGCGGAACCATGAGGCCACTCTGCTTTAGCAACCTTTCGTACGACTCCCTCTTTATCCCGCACGACGACGATGCGGGCTTATCTGCCTTTGCATTTGACAAAAGCTAAAACTGGGAAAGAGAATTTTTTTTTTAATTGTTGACGATGTCGCCAGTGGGGCAGATTCGGCTATCTTGGGACACTCCTTTCCGGACCGTTAATTTTCTAAATTCCGATACATTTTCCATAATTTGTTCCAGCACGGCACCGATGTCTGCGTGCAGTATCCAACAACACTGCGAGCATTTAATAATGAATCAATTATACAATAAATAAAATAACCCTCGCAGCATCTGTGTGAGTATCCGTATGAGTATCCGAATGAGTATCCGTATGAGTATCCGTATGAGTATCCGCATGAGTATCCGTATGAGTATTCGTATGAGTATCCGTATGAGTATCCGCATGAGTATCCGTCTGAGTCTCCGTATGAGTATCCGTATGAGTATCCGCATGAGTATCCGTATGAGTATCCGTATGAGTATTCGTAGGAGTTTCTGTGTGAATACCTCTGCGAGTATCTGTGTGAGTATATGTGAATATTTGTGAGCGTATGTGAGTATATGTGAGTGTATGTGAGTATTTGTGAGTAGCTATGTGAGTGTCCTATCGACACGAACTTTATTATTACGTACATTTGTTTTGTTTTTTTTTTTCATTGACCCTCACCTCAAGGTGTTTCAAGGCTGGGCCAAAGAGGGCTGCGAGCCGTGAGTGTCGACTCCGCTGACAGGAAAGTCAGTTCGAACAGCAGGAGAAGCAACGCTAGAGCGGCAGGTGCGGAAGGTGCGTGTGTGTCGAGGGTCGGAGGGGAGAGGCTGGCAGACTAACCGGCAGGTAGACTGGGCAGGGCCCCGCCAGGACCAAGGTCAACGGAACCTATAAAACAGCCTGCGCACGGTAAAAACCCGTCCAAAGCGCGGAGCGTCGCGAGCGCGTCAACACGCGTCGTGGAGTAAAAATACAAACGCGAGTACACGAGTATATACATTAAGAGGAAGAATCATCGGAATCTAATAACGTTGCCGCAGGTGATTCACGGATGGGAAAGGATTCCCGCGAGATGAGGCCTCGCGTCGTACGAACGAGCCTCAAGACCGTTAGAATGGTAAGTTCGAGTGTGTGCGCATGCGCGATCGAGGAGACAAGTGAAGAGTTCCGATTTGGTCGTTAATTTTACAGCAAAGTGCCGAGTGTGATGATCAATCGTCGTTTCGACTATCAGTTATTCCCGTGTCCGAGAGAGCAGCCGAGCGGTCTCGGTGAGCAAAGCGAATACCGCCGTTGCCGGCCGGCACGGTAATTATACGGTCTGGAAATAGAAGTGACGAGTACAGATGATCGCGATCGGAATAAATTCTCAAGTTGGAGGCCTGCTCGACGGGACGGAAACGCCGGCAGGGCTGTCCGCGAGGCTAGACTTTGGACGCGAAATAACAAGTTGCTTTTTGATTCTTAAACCGTGAAAATACTGCAGGTGACAGCCGAAAACGGTACCGATGGGCAATCCCATCCCGCGATGTTCGAGCTTAATGGATATATATATAGATCGCCACTCTTTCTAATTGAATCCAGCAAGGCGCGCGAGCAAACCGGCCGGGAAAGGCCGCTCGGCGGGAGAAACGAGAGTGGTCTAATGAAGAGAAGAAAAATCGACTGGGGGAGCATCGAAATAATTGAGACTAAAGGGTTGTGTATTTTAGCCCATCCCCGGTTAAACCCACATTAGCGGGAAAAGTTCCGCCGCTGTGAAATTAATTACATCGCCGGTAACTCCGAGGCAAAACGGACCTTCGTCGGTAACGAGACTTTTTTTTAAATCTGCGTTCCGGAAGACATTCGTGCGGATGATCCGTTTTGCCTCGCGACTCAGGTTCGTTTCCGCTCTTGCCTATGAGCGTAGTTGATATAATAATTACATAAATCTTTGCGAGCCGCGCGATTGCGAGTCTTGCGCCAAGATTGAAGATTATCATTCTCGTTGTAGTAACGAACAAAAAAAAAAAAGAAAAGCTAGGAAGTAAAAAACAAGAGGTGGAAGATAATTCCTACGATAATGTTATACCGGGGCGGGTGCAGCTGATGGTTAGTAGATTAAAGAGCCATCCCGCTTAATTGAATCGCCCGCCGGATCGCCTACAGCCTGCGGAGCTTCTCGACAAAATCGCGTCACGGAAGGCCGCCGCCTCCAGCTTCCTTCTTTTCTCTTCCCTCGTTATATCTTACCTTAGCGATACTACCACTATAATGCAACGAGGGGGAGAGTAGGGGAGTGAGACACCGAGGATGGGAGAGCAATCGGTCCACCGGTGCATTCTTCGAGGGCTTCCTTTACCTTCTTCGTCTTCATTTTCTTGCTTCTTTTTCTTGTTCTTCTTTTTCTTCTCCTTCTTCCCAGGTGAAGTTTGATGATTGGCAGAACTTTGGGCCAAGTTCGGCTCCGCAGCGCTGCGCCGAAGTTCACGCCAAAGTTCACCCCGACGTTGGTCCGATGTTAGAATTCCATCGGATTGTTGACACCGGGTCAATATCGGCCGCGAATGCCGATGCCAACTTTGGGCGCAAATGATTTTCCGGAAGTGTCAAGCAATGCTCATCTCGCACTTTCCCCAGTCGTTACAACTCAAACATTGTATCCCTGATTGCTCGGAATCGGGATACGGAACCTTTCTAACGCAAAACTGTATCATTTCTCAGACCTCTGATCAAAGCTTAATCTAGTTTTCCCTTCCCGGACCTTAAGTCAAAAGTAGTTGTAAATAATACGGAATGTTTGCGAGAAGGTTGAACCTTTGTATGCCTCTTCATCGTGAACAATGTGACGTTGGGTCAGCATTGGCCTCAGAAGGGAGCGCTAATACAAACTTCAACGTTGGTTCGGTTATTGCAAAACCCGCTGACCAGCTTCAGATCCAGGTTAACAAACCAACAATTGGCAGTGTTGGCCCAGAGCGTGACCATTTCACCATCGTCGGCAAGCCCCACCAACAATACCGGTTTCCCGTTTCGCACAACACTCCCAGGAGTTCGGTGGGCCTGAATGATTTTTCGGAAGTGATAAGCAATGCTCATCTTGCACATTTCCTAATCGTTAACACTCGGACTTTGTATCCCTGATTGCTCAGAATCAGGATAATGATAACTATGGAACAACGCGAAGCCGTACCATTTCTTAGACCTCCGGTCAAAGCTTAATCTACTTTTCCCTTCCTAGACCTTACGTCAAAAGGGCTTGCGAAAAATACGGAAAGTTTGGGACAAGGTTGAACCTTTGTAGGCGACTTAGTCAGCAGGGAAGTCGAAGTCAGGTCAATACTGACTTCGACCTTCGTTCGCTCACGGCAAAACCCGCTGACCACCCTCAGCTCCAGGTTAACAACCAACGATTGGCAGTGCTGGCCCGGAGCCTGGCCGTTCCACCATCGAGAAGCCCCACCAGCGATTCCTCTTGCCCGTTCCTCACAACACTCCCAGGGGCTTCTTTAACCGACGAAAGATTAATTAACACCGGAGCATCTCGATTACTGGCGAACGAAGACAAAATACCCTTTCTCCGCCGCTACAGCATTTCCCAACCTCGTTCACTTTTACATCCCCATCCTGTATTGGTCCACGGAGCTCTCTCGGCGTCCCTTTCGTTATTTCTCCGTTCTCTCGCGCCTCCGGTCGATCCCTCGTCTCTCATCCTCCCCAGGCGTATATCCGCGCCCCCCCCCCCCCCCCCAACAAGACGAACGACCGATAAGCGGGTATCCTTCGACGCTCCTTTTCTCTCTTTCCCGTCCGTCGCCTCGAATTCACCGGGCCTTCGACCGATTGCTCGGAACCCCACCGCTACCTTTCCCGGCGAGGCGTTTCGATAAATCGACGTCTCTTCTCGCAACTCAGCCCCGCCGCCTCTCCACAAAGACGGGGGAGGTCGGAAAGATCGAAGGAGAATCATCGAGGCTGAGAGAAAAGCGAGGATACGCCGACAAACCTCTTCCCCCGCACGTACCGTAAACGCTCCGACGGGCAAAGACTCGATTAACTCTTCTATCCAACGACGAGGTAATTGTTTGAAACTTGGTACCGTCTCGCCTCTCTCAGCCTCCGTCTGTATATACAGTCCCAATCCGTTTTCTCTCCGTCTCTCCTCACTTTATCTCGTTCGCTGGCTTATCCACTCGACGGGTCTGAGCGCGGGCTCTTCTTTACCGACGGGGCGAAGACGTATATGAACTTATAGTGTCCCGCTCTATAGGGGCGTTTGTATGTCGACCGTTAAGAGAAAGAACGGCTTGTATGGGAGCGCTTAACATTTAAAAGGAACCGGGATACGCCCTTCTTCTTCTCAGCAGCCGATATATAAGAGATTGTTAAAGAGCGAACGGGTGGCTGAGGAAGAAGTGAAAATAAACGGAAAGGAAGAATGGAGGACCTTCGGGACAGGGCGACGACTGACCATGGGAATTGAGAACTCCGAGACAAGTCTCCGATACATACACCGAACATAGATGTATATATATATTTTTTTTTATGTACATACGTATGGGGCGTTCCTTACCATCTCGAGGGATTTAATCCTTTGCATCTTAGATCGGGCCCGCGATTTTTTGGAGGACTGAACTAACTGTCAAAAGCACACGGATTTTTTATTAGATTTTTTAAAACTTGTTTAGAATTATTTATTATTGAAAGAATGAATACATTCATCGCCACTATCTTGAAAACTGGAGAAATTCTCAACAATGCAGTGTTGTATACAAAAATGGTTAAGCGATAAATCTACTGACTTTTTCTTGTATTTTTTTCACTGTTCTTATAAAAAAAATTAGAACAGAAATTGAACGTAAGGCCAGCCCATTACGGCTTGGATCTTAACATACTTTTATTAAGGACTCAAGATTTGTCAACGTTTGTTCAGATTTTTCAAATTGTGATGATCAGTGAGTTAATTCTAATAAAAAAATCTAATAAAATCCAGTAAAAAATCTGAGTGCTTCTGAGAGCTGGTCCAGTGATATAAAAAATCGGGGGTCCGATCCAAGATGTGAAGTCTCGGACCCATGTCGAAATGGTGTGGAATGCCCCATACATATTCGCCAAAGGAAGCAGTCCGGTGAGACGGACTCCTCGAGAGCTCCGGAACGGAGAAGAAGAAGAACAAGAGAAAGACACGGCTGAGCTCCGAGACTCTTTTCTCGAGGGTCGCAAAGCCCGTATCGCCTCGAGACCACAAAGTAAACCGAGAAAATCGATTCCGAGGACGAAAAAGAACGCGGCGATGGAAACTCGCCATTGCTCGGCCTCTCGGTTCAGCTATTTCGCCGGCTTTGCTTTGTCTTTCATCTCTGAACCCAGGCGGCTACCGTCATAGAGTTCGTTCCTTCGGTCGCGGTTCCTTATCGGTTGGGTATAAAAAAGAACCTTCTTTGTTACGAGGAGGAAAAAAAGAACGAGTGGAAAAGGACCGGTGTGTCTTGCACTCGCACTAAGAGAAAAAACGGGGATGGAGTGAACATGCATGAGCGCCAACCGAATATGGTTGGCTCAATGACGATTTGGGTGGCTCAACCACCGAGAGGTTGAGTTAACGACATAAGCTTGACTCAAGCTCCCGGTGAGGTTAAATACGGCGAATCTGATGTGGAACTTGAACCAATTGACCTCATTGAGGTTTAGTCAACCTTAATTTGAATCAATCAACCTCACTGAGGTTGGCTCAGCCTCGATGAGATCGATTGATTCAAGTTCACCATGAGTTTCGCCGTATTTAACCTCACCGAGAGGTTGAGCCAATCTTATGTTGTTAACTCAACCTCTCGGTGGTTCAGCCACCTAAATCGTCATTGAACCAACCATATTTGCTTGGGTGAACCTCTCATGTGTGTTCGCTCCATCTCCGATTTTTCTCTCAGTTCGCGTGTCGGCTCGAGTGAGGCTCTTCGGTTTATCTCTGGTTGGTCGAGGTGTCGGAATCTAATGTAAAAGGCCAAACACCGAAACGTCCGCGCGACGCATCATCCACATATCGGACAGGTCTAACTGTATTGCTTCGCAATCGTCACCGTCCGCTGACTGGGGCGATCACCGATGCATGGAATATCTTTCTTTGTCCCGAATCGCCGACTGTTGGCGCGCCGCGCTACAACGGGCACGGGGGCCGCACGAAATTCGATGCATCCCTGATCGTGAGATGCGGACAACGGATTTCCGGTCTTCTGTCCGCATACGGGCACCCGCGAGACTCATTCTCGCTCGATCTTTTCTCTCTCAGCGGTAGGAGATATAGTGGGTGAAATTGTGATTGACGATAAAAGCGAAAAAAAAAATGAAATGAAGGAAGTCAATCGGAAGGATCGATGGAAGAGTCGGAGGAAACCTCAATGGGCGGTTCGGACGACTTCAGGCCGATTAACGTTGCTTACTTTTTATTACCGTGGGAGCTGATAATATAACGCTCAAATCAGAATTCGGCAGTACTTAAAGTAGGCAAGTACTTTTTATTACGATTTTTATTTGACATTTTTCTGTGGATTTTTTTGTAATGAAAAAAATGAAGAATATATTAAAAATGGGCTCAAAACGACGATTTATGAAAACTTTCAGTTACCAATTTGTTATCATGCGGAAATCATGTGCAAATTACTTTACACCTTTTGTTATTAAAGTCCAGGTAACGCGTAACGCTACAAACCTAATTGTGAAAAGTACTTGGAAAAAGTACTAGAGAAATACTTCAAGTACAAAAAATACTTGATTCTTCTTTTGTACTTTGGTACTTACTGCATCTCTGGTTCTGATCAGACAAAAAATCTGCATGTTCAAATACAACAAATTATAGGAGGTCCATTTTTTTTCTTCACATTGTCAATTTTTCCAAAAACATATTCCTCGTACGATGACGACGAGACAGGTAGAATTATTTAATGACAGTGGAATAATCGGTGGAGGGTGGAAAGTGGCGTTTTCGGTTCGGCACTGATAGCCCAACGAGGGAGAATCAGAGGAATCGGGTAATTCAAGAATATGCGAGAGGGTGGGAACTTCTGATTCCCGATGTTCGAGAATTTCGGACAGCGGGCGATGTTAAATGGTCATGAACTATTTCGAGTCTGAGCGGTTCCCGCCGTAACTACTGTCTCTCCGAGCCGAATTTTCGCGGAGCATTTCGTGAATGGCATTTCTCCAAGCTGGCCAGGAAAACGAGCGAGCCCGCGCGGCGCTGCCTCGCCGGAAGTTGGAACGTTCCCTGGAGTGTTGAACGCCCCTGCCCGCCGAGTTTCGACCGTAATTATCCACCGGGAAAACGTGAAAATAGAATCGCGTCGACCAGTTTGTGTATGTGTGTGGACCAGCTACACGCTAGTTCCGCAAGCGCGAGTCTGGTCGCCGGCTCTCGCGCTTAGCGTGCAGACCGTAGTTGCGGGTCACACAACCGCACAGAAGCCAAAGACGAAACATCGCTGGATTGCGACAGATGGATGTTGGTTCTGCTGCATTAATGGACACAACTCGCCAATGGCACAACAGTCAGATAAGAGAACGATGGAGACATAGCGTCCCAAGTCGGCGAAGAATCACTTCCGGAGAATGTGAAAACAACAAAACTAAGAAGCAAACTATATTGCAAGCCAGAGAAAATACATCGAAGTGAAAATTCGCGAGGCTGAGACTACGATAAACTGAACAAACGATCATCCAAAACAAATTGACAGACATGCGGACAGAAATGCGGAGGGACAGACATGCGGATGGACTGTTATGCGGATGGACTGTCATGCGGATGGACTGACATGCGGATGGACAGACATACGGATGGACAGACATACGGACGGACAGACATACGGATTGAACGGACATGCGGATTGGGCGGACATGCGGATTGGAGGGACATACAGACGGACCGACTCCAAAGTCAGGTAAAAGTGTTGAACATGGTCCCGTCCGCTAATCAGTATGAACCGTATTCCCTCTTTCACCTCTTTCAACATAGAACAAATCCCCCGTTTTCCGGAAGCAAGTCTCCCGGCGAAAATAAAGCAAAGCCCGTCTCCCGCGTACAAAGAGAAGGAAGACTCTGAATCGGAATCGGTGCGCGTTTGTACCGTCCAGCCGTGAAAAGAGCCCGAAGTTCCAACGGGGAGTGTCACCGTACCTTTTAATAATAAATAATAATCAGGAAGACCGCCGCGCAGTGAAAGGGAGGAGGAACGCTCGTGCGTGCGCGCACGCGCGCTCGCGTTTCGGCCGAATAAAAGACAAACAAAAAAAAAGCCGAGGTAACGAGAGTTCGAGCGAGAAGTCGCGGGGGAGCGCGGTGTTTTGACAAAAGGAAGTACATTGTGGCGAGAGAATAATGGTAGCAGGTGAGCCGCGGGGGAGCAACGCACACACGAAGTCGGTCCCGACCCGGCTCGACCCGCCGGCGACGGTCATTGTACGCATCCGCGCGTTGTACCTACTACGTGCCCTCTCGCCCTCGTCCGTGACGTCACATCCGCTCTTATTATTTCGCCGAGCGGACGAGCGCCAGGCCCGCTCCCGAGTACGTTTCGAGCCACGGTAGTTAGGACGGCTGCAGTTAGCCGGCACAGGGAATAGAGTAACGCGAGGCGGCTAATGGACTACCTTGAACCAACCGCGGTCTCTCGCCCGCGCAACTGCGGACCGAGTGAAGCGGGAAGAGTGGAGAAGAAAAAAATTGAAACAAAAAATCCGGAGAGGAACGGGCGAAATAAAACATGGAGACTGAAACGGGCGAGACACGTGGGGGGGGGGGGGGGGGGCGGATGGAAATCCGCCCACTGATTTACGAGTCGGCGGCCGCGGGATCTCCGTGGCTCTTGACTCTCATGCTAGTGGCCTCGATATCGCGACCTCGGCTTTGTCCGAGGTGAAAAAAGGTCTGCGCATCTTATCAGCGGCACATTGTTCACAATTTTATTGTTAATTTTACACTTCTTTCGCGTCCGAGATACACATAGAACGCTAAAAAAAATTATTTATTTTTTTTTGCCGATTCTCTACTCGTGAACAAAACACTTTTCTGAAATGCGCAAAGCTTGTGTACTGTCTGGTGCAAAAGAGACCCAAGAAATGTCCGGTATGAGAGAGGGATTTTTGTTTATCGAAGGTTGAAAAAACTTTTTTCACTGTCCCCTGCAGAAGAAACACCGGAAATGCTCGATATAAAACAGGGACTTTTTTTTCATCGAAGATTGAAAATTAGACAGAGCCAAAAATTGGTCGACCCTATCAATTTTTTAGTCGGTATATCCCCGAATTAATTGCACGGAACTCCGTCCGGTCGCGGAAGTCCAAAATCGTCGGTATTGTTTCCATTGTCGGAACCCCCTAGATCCGACAATGCTGCATCCTTTCGTGATCATTTGTACGAATCGTGACAATCGGGGGAGTCCCGCAGGTCGGTGTAATATCTGCTTTGATCGATGAACCCGTGGGAGAGGTGACGACCATTTTTATTTTTCGACTAATTACAACGCTGCCGCCGCGTTGTATCAGCGGGACGAGTCAGCCGAATTCAACGCGGCCCGAGGGCCTCAAAGGGCGGTCGCGAGGGACGCTCGCGTAATAACGACATGCATATTTATAATAAAGTTTTAATTGGAACCGTCAAGTTTCTTTTGTCGTATGTCCCCGGCTGTTGCGCGGCGCGGATGTTATAAGCGTGCATCCATTAAGCCGCTTTCGGACCCCACCGGTGGGGCATGCCGGGAATCATCAGTTCTCCACCGGCGTGCGTCCGATGGAACGGGAACGATACCGGGCCGGAGCCGTTTTACCGCCGGTACCGCAACTCTCCGTCTGACTCCGCTCCTTTATCGTTCCGCTGACTAATCCCGAGTTTAAAGTTTACCGACATTTCACGGTCCGGCTCAACCCGCCCCGGATAACGAAACGCACGGACGTTACGACTTCGCGAGCTTTATCTCACGAGGGTGCGCTTAATTGTTTGTTCTCCGTGGACCGGGCGACGGCTCCGAGATCGCCGAGGTGAACGGCGAAGCTGTGACTCAAACTGTGATCAGAAAAGATCAGTGCTCTTCTCCATTTTTAATTGCTTTCGCGGAGAGGAAAATTTTGAAAATAAATTGTGAATTTAAATTAGGAAAGAACGCGGCAAAATGGGACTGTGGGGCAAAACGGAACAGCCGGTCAAAATGGGATAGTGGGGAAAAAATGTAATTATTCAATCACTTTTGGATTGAACAGTGGCGCGAAATGGGGCAGAAAATCCGGATATATTGATGGGACAAAACGGGTAAGAAAATTCGGATGTATTGGTGGGCGACATGGGACTACCAAATATCATTGGAAAATTGTGTTTTGTTTACTGTCCCATTTTGCCCCACCGTCCCTATTGCCCCGCTCTTCCACACTGGAACTTGAGATTTGCTCACATTACTTACATTATTGAACATTACATTAATGTACTTTTTTGAAACATCAAAATATCCGATATCAAGATTGCAAATCTTTCGACTGAAATTTACAAAAATGTACATTAAAGCAAAAAATTTTACTGAAATGATTTACTGAAATTTTACTGAATGTTCTGTTTGAAATTTTCAGAAACAATTTATGTAAAACAGCTTCCAATACCATTGATTAATTATGAAACAACATTTTTTTTAGAGTGAAGCTTTGTCATCTTAAAAACAAATTATGATTTTTGGATCGGTGTTCATAATATAAACTTAGTTATACCGCGCTGCCAGCTGTGTCCCGATCCTGGCCCGATCAGGTTCTCTCTATGACGTCTAGAAGCGTCCGCCGTTCGAATATGTGCGCCACAATTTTTCGCCGCCACACGACACTCTCTGCCCCCGGCTTATGCAAATTTCATCCACGCTCGGAGACCGGAGTTACTCCCGTTACGACGTATTTTCTCGCGCCAGCATTTTTCGATAATACCCTTCCCCGCATTTACATGAAAATGCGACCGGGAGGACCGAAGACCATTGGCTTATCTTGAGCAATTTTTATCAATTTCACCCTCCAATTTTTGGGATTTATTTTTTACTTGTATATTTACTTTATTATATTCGTATTTAATTATTATTTACGATTATTTATATACCTCTCTATAATATAAAAAAGATATCGCCGCCGCAGCCGTGTTCAAGAGTTGAGAAAGCCGCGCGGTCAAATCAAAAGCTTTGAGCGGGGTCAAATTAAGCCGAGGGTGAAATATTTTAAATCCACTTCGGTGACCCGCAGACTGAAATATTATGTCCTTTTAGAGAGGAGGATCGAAGGGGAAATTATCGGGGTTGGGGACTGGGAGTAAAACAATTATTATATTTGTAATCAGCGGGAAAAAATTAGTTCGAATCAATTTTCGATTTTTGGGCTCGTGAGAAGGTTTTCGGGACATTCTGCGATAGAAAAAAAAAAAAAAAAAAAAACATTCCGACCCGTCTGCCTAATTACGTTCGCGCGACGCTTACCTAATTATTTTGCTATCAGCTCCGCATATTAGCGACGAGACGAGACGGTTGATAATTCAATGCGGTTGGGAAAATCGCGTCGATCCGTACGACAGTGCGGCATCGTCGAGAGTGACGGGAGGGCAATAGAGGCAAACTCGAGCCCGACGATCGAATTTCGTTTATGTGTGTACGGTCGATATAGGTAGTATAATGTACGTTATTCGAGATTGCACACGAGCGCGCCCGATATACGCGACGAACGTAATTTCCCCTCGGGGAAGGCGCTCGGCGCTCGAGCGAACGGGGGGGAAACTCCTCTATACCTGTGGCCGGAAAACTCACTTTTGTGCGAACCCGTTTATGTCCGTGTGTGTGCGTGTTCATGACAACGTTATTCGACTATTGGCGCGGAGCCGCGAACTCAATTTTGCCCCGCGCGAAATCCGCGAACCTATATTCGCGCACATAGACGCCGCGAAGCCGGGAGGGGGGGGGGAATGGAACACGGAGGGAAAATGGATTTTTCGGCAAGTTTTCGCAAAACGCAAAAAAGTGTCGTCGCAAATAGAAAAGAGTGTTCTGTTTTTCCCCGGTGTTCCGTTTTACCCCGCTCGGCTCTACTTTAGATACCTATATGGCGTTTCGCGTTTTGCCGACGATGTTTCGAGCGAGGATTCAAAATTGAGTGACTGCGAGACCATGTACGTGTAATATTTTAATTAATGTTTTGCGCTTGCTTGTCTCGCTACCTGCTAAATGTTTCCAATAGACCGCGAGGCACGAAAATTTTATTTGATTTGAACGATTTTATTTTTATCAAATGAATGATTTGTGAAATAAATCATTACCGTAACAGATAATTTTTTTTAACTCTTTAAATTTACAGTCGGGTGAATAGAAATGTTTAACTGCCGTTGAAATATCATCCGGGGGGGAAAATTTTAGGAAATCCTATTTGAGTATCGATACATCTAGTGCAAAAAATTATTTTATATTCTCGGTGCGTGAATAAAAGTGTTACAACGATGCACGACGTGACGTATATGGAACCTTGCAGTAAACAGGATCACTAATTCTTTTTCTTTATTTTTAATGCATTTCTAATGCAATTTAAAAACGCATAAATGCATTTGTCGCGAAACGCAAAAAGTTTCTTCGCAAATAGAAGCTACCGGTACGTTTTGTCCCGCTCGGCTCTGTATTAGTTACCTATATATCGATTCCTATTTCCCCGTCAATCTTTCGAGCAGACGGCGAGGCATGAAAATTTCATTTGATTTAAAAGAATTTATTCTTATAGAATAAATCATTACTGTAACAGCCAATTTTTTTATCAACTTAAATTTATACTCGGGCGAAATGAAAAAAAAAAAAAATAACACATCGTTCAGTCGTCGTTGAACTACCATCGGAGTATAAAATTGGTGAAATTCCTATCCGAATATAAAAAAAAAAAAAAAAAAAAAAACCCGAGTTCAAAAAATAATTAAACTACAGAAATTCCCGAAAAATCTCGCTATCTATTTTTCTCCTCGGTGCGTGAATAAAAGGCTTATAACGAGGCACGGCAAGCGCGTCGTGTATGAAGCCTGCCAGTAAAGGAGATTACTACTTTATTTTTTTATTTATTTTTTTTTCCCCCCCGACACAGGTATTTAAGATTTAAATGCAAATTCGCTTTACTTTTGTCGGGTTAATTGAGTTTCGCGTTGGTCGGACGTGAAGCCCGGTTGGCGGGTCTCCGAGGCGTAAACGCTTCATTTATACGAGGGCTTGCAAAGGTGTGTGTGTGTGTGTGTGTATATATATATTGTAAATATATCTTCGTCCCGCTCGTTGCGAGCCGAAACGAGGCAGCGGCGTGCCGTTGCAGCGCAAGGCGGGCCGGATGGTACTCTCGCTTGAGTAAACTCGACGTCCTAAGCGTCATAATTCCGTTCGTCCGCGGATTTACGAGCCTCGGCCGAATGCATAATGCAATTCGTTACAGGGCACCATCGCGCCGGCTCTCTCTACTGGTCGGCTGTCCTGTTCCGAGCCGACCAGCACGGACGGCGACGTCGCGTGGTTCTCGTTATCCCAACTATGGACCCGCTTAACTATGCACTAAACGCCCCTGCAGTGCCTCCGTGTCGAATGCGTTAGCATCCTTTAAGAAAATAAAAAAAGTTGAAAAAAAAAAAATTGGATTTTTTTTTTTTATGTATCTTAACATGGCTCTTTCGAGGCACGCTGCAATTGCCGCTCGTTCAGCGTCGCGAGTAGCAAAAGGTCCAGCCAAGATGCGAGTCTTGCAAATACATATATTTATTTGATTTAAATATATGTTTGTTTTACTTAAATGATTTAAATAAAGTGAATATATAAATAAATCAAATTGAATTATTTAAATCACATACCTTCGAACAGCCAACACGTTCAACTTATCAACAACTCGAAACAATTGAACAACAGATAAATAAAACGACTTTTGTCATTTTATGTACCAATCCTTAAAATAAAAATAAAAATAATTTATTGTGTAATGATGAAAAACCGTGGCTGAAAGACTTCAATGGCCAATTGGCGGCAAATATGTAATCTAAGTCTGTTATCTACCCACAACTGTCCAATGTTATGCACTCTCAATAAATTTACTACAATACTGCTACATATTTAAATCGTCGCGTTGGCTCGACGGAACGAATTTAGGCGAATAGAATTATATTATTATTATTGTTAATCCTTCATAAGTCACATCGCCCAAAAGCGTACCGGAACGAGGCTAACGGAGGCGTAGTGGGACTTGAAATTTCCGTATATTATTTATATTAATTTTATATGAATTGAACATAAGTGTACTTTTTTGTAAAATTAAAATAGCAGATATAAAAACTACAAATAATTTTGCCTCAAACTCACAAAAAGATGTTCATTAAAAAGTGAACATTTTACTGAAAAATTGCAACGCACATGTCGTTGAAATTTCAGAAACACTTTATGAAAAAAGGCTTCCAGTACCGTCAATTAATTCCCAAAGAAAATTTGTTCACAGTGTATATTATTAATTCATATATTATTTATTTATGTCTCATTCATTCTATTTATTTAACTGTATATGTTTTTTTTTTTTTTTTTGGAGTTGATTCGATAAGCACTGTTGCGCCAAGCCCGAAGAGCCGGAGGCGCTTAATTCTCGCGTTCGCCGAAAAGCGTTAATCGCACCGATGAACATCTTTTAAGTACTCGCCTTATTCGCGAAACGCTCCCCCCTCGCCGTCGTGGGCGCCGACGTGATTTCCTTCAGGATACCGCAGCCCTACGTGCCAACAGGATGGTGGAGTTTGGCTCCGGTTATATAAGTATGTAAATCACGAACGCGAGGCCAATTCATTACCTGGGCCGCGAGAAGCGGTACAAGAGAGCCGAGCTAAATCAGGTGCCGGCTTGAGGGATGAAGAGAATTCGCGCATCGGGCGAGGCAAGCTTTCTCGAGTAGACGGGAGGGAGAGTCGTACGTGTCTCTGTGGCTTTTCAACGAATTCGCCTAACCCCCGGATTACGAAGCAGATGGAACCATTTTTTTGGGGGGTTTTTTTTTAGTAGAAACGTCTCGACAGACTTCCATCAGCTTTTCGAGATCTTGGCTGATGGTCTGTGTTCGCCTTTACCGAAATTTTGTCACCTCAGCTTCGCACGAATGATCGCCGAAAGCTCGCCAAAGACAAACAGCTTCCGATTCTGAACAAACTTGGCAAATTGATTCCTTTTTTTTTTCAAATAAAAATTAATTAATCGTTAACAGAAAGACTGAAAAAAAAAAAAAATTGTGAATATAATCCACCAAACTTGAAGTTTTTATGCAAAAACTGAAACATTAAATTTAATGTACAATCGTAGTGCAAAATTCATATACTTTTTCACTGAAGTTAAAGTGAATTATTGAGAATAAGGTATTTCCAATGCTTTTAATACACTCAACATCAATTTTTCATCAGAAACGTACGTGAAATTTACTATATCAGTCCTTGCATAAAACCTTCCAGTCCGGTACATTAAATTTCATATTATTATTTTTTTTTTACAGCGAAAGGGTTGAGCAATTCGACTATCAGAATTCAATTGTTTTCAGTGTTTTTCATTTCACTTAATTGCCTTTTCATATACATAGTTCAATACATTTTTCTCATTTAAGAAAAAAAAAATGCTTAATCATTAAATCGTTTACCGAAAGGGTTGAGCAGTTTGACGATCAGAATGACTATCTATATGATAACCATAAAAAAAAGTCTCACGATCTTGCATTTTTTTAAATCAGGATAAATTAAAATTCCTGAATCTCACTGAACAGAAACATTCTTCGATTCTAAAAAAAAATCGTTAAATTTATCTTCTATTATTAACTCGTGCCAGAGGGTTAAGTTCGCTCATTGCAAATTAATTTCGCCACTATCCCAAAAAAGTGTCTTGGATGAAAATAAAATAGTGGTCCATCGGTCGTGCCGATATATGGATGAGAGCTTTTCCGTGTCTCTTTGCTGTCTTTCGTGGCAGCTTTTTCGCTCGATTTTCTCCTTTCCGCGGGCTCGTCGGCGTTTCCACGCATGTGTGTCGTAGGAGCTTTTCCGCGAGCGAATGCCGCGAGTATAGAGCGTGCAAGTAAGTATCTCCCGCGATCACGCGCGAGTTCACTTGGGACGGTGCGGGAGCTTTCGCCGGGTCGCTCTCGGAGTCAACCCCTAAAACATCTGTGCGGCGTGTCTCTTTCTCGGGAGGCTGCCGATACACGCCGACGGGGTAACGGGCGACGGCGATTACGCTCAGCGAGGCGTGCGAGAGCTCCGTGGGCTTTATCGCGCCCCGAAGTCTCGCGTCTCCCCGCCGTCGTCGGGAAAGACGAACTCCCAGACAGCGAACGGGGAGGCGAATTCGCCGAAGGCGCGACCGCAGCTTTGCCCCGCGTCAAGAGGATGCACGCGCGGCGCATCTCGCGACTTCTCAACGCGGTGAGAACAATCCAAAAAGGAGCGACCGAGCGAAGCATTCCACTCTCACGCCGCATCGCGAAGACTCCGAATTGCTTTATTGCGACAATGCGAAGGAGATTGAAACAGCATAGCATTTTATTTTTTTTTTTTAAGAAAATGAAGACTTAATGAAAATTTTATCTGGTGAATTTATAAAAAATTATCAAAAATATTGTTTGTAATAACAGCGGATTTATTCTCAACGTTCGAAATATGATATTTATATTATCAACTTTTTGTTTTGTTTATTTATTTTTTGTTTAAAATAATTTTAAACGAAATGTTTTGTAATTTCTGCTCGGAGTGTCTTTGCCGCTGCTTACAAAGTTTGGCGTATAAAACACATAACAATTATCCTAAAAATTTGAATCTCCAAAAACTGTACTATGTTCCTCAATTACAACCGATCAGTTCACACCGTTTAAAGCGTGCAATTTTTGTAATAATCTTTTTTTTCTTAACCTTCAAACTGTTTTTATTTTCTTCAATTAAAACCGAAATGTCTTGTAACTTTTAGGTTGGAAAATCTTTAGCGCTGCTCGCGCTGCTGTTCGGCCTGGTTCGTGCCGAGGAGACGACGACAGTATCGGCGGCCACGACCCTCGGAACTTTGTATCGCCAAGCCCGCTCGGAGCAGTACGGTTACGCGAGCAGATACGGCTCGGACAGTTCGGTGACGTCCGGAGCGATTGGAGTTCGTCCTGAACCGCCGTTGGAGCACCGGGACGCGGCGTATTTCGAGTCGCGCTGCATCACCTGCGACCCGAGCAAACCCGCCGTTCCCGATCGAGGGTGAGTCTCGTCGGTTTCTCATTCCGTTTATGCCGCGCGCAACCCCGAAGATCCCTTATAGTTTTGATCCACTTGCGTCACGTTGACACCGAGTCCCGAACGCTCCGTCCTCGCCAATCGCCGTTTCCTCCGAGCCGGCCCGTCCCTACCTTTTTATATTAGAAAAGTTTTCCCCGAAGACGCGAGAGCTCCGGGCTGTCTCCGTTTGCCCGAGTGCTCTCGTCTCTCGGCCGTAGTCCGAAACTCGTAAAGATGATAATGAAAAAAGAAAAAAAGAAAAAAAGAAAATTGAAGCAGGAGTCAGCGAGAAAATTCTTGTCTCGCGAAGCTCGGACGAGGCATGTAGCGCGGAATTGCCATTCGAACTGCGTTAATGGATCGTGAAGGTTGCTCGTATGATGTGGGGAAGAGGTGGGCAAGATGAGATGTTTTTGTAGACTTTTTGGCAAGACACTGAAAAAAGTTCCACCATGGATGGAGGATTGGGGTCCATTTTGTCCCACGGGTTAATTTTGTATCGTTTCATTATATTTTTTTGTTTGTTTGTTTGTTTGTTTTTTTTTTTTTTTTTAGATGGAGACACAGACCAAGACCGCCGAGCTATTACGAGGACGCTCTCGAGGATCGACGGTACCGCGATCGGTACGAAGACAATTACGACCGCGGAGGCGGTTTGGTACCGGGTTACGAGTACGAGCGGCCGAGAGGTTCAGGACTGGCGTACGACTACGAACGTGCCAGAGGCTCGCCTTACGACTATGATCGCGCCAGAGGACCCGCTTACGACTACGAACGCGCCAGAGCACCGGCCTACGAGTACGATCGACCGGATCCTTACTCGAGGAACGAAGTCTACAGGCCGATGATGCCGGCTTACGGAGATCGGTTAGTATCTAATGGATAATCAGCACGTCTCCTTAATAGTCTCCTTAATACGATAGAATGAAAGGAATTCCATTTCTATAGGCTAAAATTCGACCCTTTGATAATTTAGCCGATAGAATGGAATACATTCCTAATTTTGAGCTCTACTTCCACCAATTCCACCAATCTACCAATTCCACCAATTCCACCAATTCCACCAGTTCCACCAATTCCACCAATTCCACCAATTCCACCAGTTCCACCAATTCCACCAATTCCACCAATTCCATCAATTCCACCAGTTCTACCAGGTCTACCAGTTCTACCAGTTCTACCAATTCTACCAGTTCTACCAGTTCTACTAGTTCTAGCAATTCTAGCAATTCTAACAATTCTAGCAATTCTAGCAATTCTAACAATTCTAGCAATTCTAGCAATTCTAGCAATTCTAGCAATTCTAGCAATTCTAGCAATTCTAGCAATTCTAGCAATTCTAGCAATTCTAGCAATTCTAGCAATTCTAGCAATTCTAGCAATTCTAGCAATTCTAGCAATTCTAGCAATTCTAGCAATTCTAGCAATTCTAGCAATTCTAGCAATTCTACCAACTCTACCAACTCTACCAATTCCACAATGAAGTTCTTACCATAGTCTTACCTGGCCGAATTCCTCCACTTATTTCTCCTCCCCGACACTTCATCTACGATTCTTATTTTTTCCTACACTCTCTGACCATGAAAAAAGTTATCTTTAAATGTGATCTTTCAGATACGATATGCGTTATGATCGCGATCGTAATTACTACGATCCAAAATACGATCCTAAGTACGACCCAAAGTACGATCCGAAGTACGATCCGAAGTACGATCCAAAGTACGATCCAAAGTACGATCCGAAGTACGATCCAAAGTACGATCCCAGGTACGATCGAAATTACGAGCGTGGCAACGGCTACGACAATCTCGATCAACGCTATCCACCTTTCGGAGGCAGATACGATCGTTACATGCCTGTGAGACGCCCGATGGATCCGATCGATCCTTACGCCGGACGATACGATCCTCCCATGCGCAACTACGGCATGCGCTACGATCCCTACGATCGGTACGATCCCTACGAGAGAACTTACAGTCGAAGACCTTACGATGATCGGTATCCTTCTCGAGGCCCGCCAGCTGACTCCAGAGGCTACTACGCTTCCGGCACTTGGGGACCCGGTTACGACCGGGGATACGCCAGTGCGTGGAACTACTCCGGCAACAGGGACAACTGGAGAGACATTAATAGAGATCGCAATCCCGGGTAAACACCGCCAGACTTTCATTCCGTTTCCTCGATCCATTTCTCGCAAATCAAACTTCGCGATTGCCAAACTCTGAAACATATTTGGCTTCAATATTGTCGGAAAATTAATTCACGATAATGGATAATATGTGGTTGCATGGATTCATCTTTTGTGACGAAAAAATCTCTTGTCAAGATTCTAAAAATTGCATCAAGTTTGAACATTTTTAAGCGTAGTAGATTAAAAGAATTGTTATTTAATTACATCAAGTGGATAATTTTTCGTCAATTGATAAGCCATCGAATTTTTTATCAGACGGACATTTCAGAACGTCCAAAGTTCTACTCGATAAAAAAAATGAAGAAAATAGTATTTAATTATAATTGGTTGTCCTTTTGAGGTACTATTTATTTTTGAAATTAATTATTTACAGAAACGTCGACAACTGGCGAGATCTGAATCGGGAGCCCGATCCTGGGTAAGTTCCTCAATAATGCAGAGAGAATTTCCCGTTATCGAGAGATTCGTCCAATTATCCCGGCAGGCATTTCGTATCTACAATTTAAATGTCGCGAAGTCTCGTGCGGGAGATAGCGAGCTTATATTTGTCGAAGGTATCGATTTTTCCCCACCGGCAGGTTTATCGCAGATTTTTCCAGGTCACTTGTGATAACCGGCAAACTATGCTATAAACTCTAATTGAGCGTCTAAATTACTCTTTCGGTTGTTCGGTATATACGACGGCCTGTGCGGGAGGGCCGATGGGAGGGGAGGTAATCACGCGAAATTATCGACGGCAGGGTTGATTTCCTCGGCGATAGTTGGAGCAGCGTGTAGGCTCGGAACGAGAGCAAATTACGTACGTGTCGTTGATCCCGTTAATCACGATATATCTATCTGCGAGCTAATTAATGGTACATGAGCGGGCTATTGACGGGTGAATAATGCACACAACCGATGCCGCAACACGAACGGATGAACTCGAACGTTTTGTTCAACAGCGAAGTCTTCTCTCCACTTCTCTTTACGTACTTATTGCCCGAGATAGCTTTTCCATATACCTATTTCTTTTTCTTTTTTTTTTAACGATTAAAAGAAAATTCACCTTTCAATGCGCGACTCTTATATGAGAACTAGACCGATATAACTATGTACATTTTTTATCAGTGTAAACTCTAACGTTTTGTTCGACGGCAAAGTGTTATTCACTTCTCTTTACGTACTTGTTGCCCGAGATAGCCTTCTCATGTATCTATTTGAGAAAGAAAACGAAAAAAAAAGAAGATTTACCTCTCAATGCGCGATTCTTATATGAAAACCAGACCAGATCTATGAATCGCGTTGAAATTGTTTATCTATCAGTTCAAACGATGACATTTTTTGACAAAAAGATACAGTCTTGACTATAAATAGCGCTAAAAGATTAACCAAAAAGATTTTTTTTTTTACATACGTAATAAGATAAATCGAAATTCATTATGACATTATTGCTCAATTTTTGAAAAAGTCAGGCCATGCGCAATTCGAAGCTCTCTCGGTGATCATGTTTGACCTGGTCACTAAATTTTTCTAAAGATCAGTTAAAAAGATGATTTTTTATACACACGTAACAACCTAAGTCAAAATTCATCGTGACATTATTGTTCAGTTTAAAAAAAATCTAGTCCACATACAATTCGAAGTTCTCCCTCAGCGGTCATATTTCAACCCGGCTGCGATCCAATTTACTTCCCCGTCCGCACTTGCCGGTGAATCTCTTCCGTTTTAACGATCGCGCGAATCTCTCCAAGCGTACAGCGTCCCGACAGCACGTACGCGGTTTTCCTACACCGATCTTGTTTTTCGCAGGCCCTATCGACCGAGAGATTATTTTTACGACAGTACCGCAGCGCCCGGCGGTGGATCCCGGGTGACGAGCTACCTTCACGATCGTCCGGAATCCTCGACGAAGCCGGACTCGATTGATCGGGACAAGGCGACGAGCTCGCCCAAAGCCCAGGATAATAAAGTCTACCAAGATTAAGGAGCCGCCCGATCGAGCCAACCGGCCAGCCAGTAACATCCGAGGGGGCGCAGATTTTTCACGGGAATGCGCGCGGATGCAGCGCCGCTACAGTCGTCCGGAAACTCGTTACTCGAGGCGTGCTCATTGATTGCCGGCGCGAAACGACTCGACTTCCGGTTTAATGGCCAACGATTCGGCTACGCGTATCACAAGACTCCGCTCCGCCAGCCTAACTCAATCAACCGGCTCGCCGCACCGTCGTCCCGTTTGTCTTTCGATCATTAAAAATTACGTAAAGCGATTACCGATTTTTACTCGGAAAGATCGAGAGCTTTCGTCGAGATTTTTCGGTAGGGAGAAAACAAAAAATCATGATAATTCTTCTTTGATCGTCACGATTTTTTTTAGATTAACTTTTACGGTCGCCTTTACGCGAGCCTTCTGTCGGGGAGGGCAATTAAAAAAAAAATGTTTAGAAGGTAAAATGTAAGATCGAATCCCTAAGGAAGATTCAGAACATCGATCTGCGGCATCTCGGATAAGAAATTAGTATTAAAATTTCATTAGAAAACATTTGTTAATGTTAAAAAAAAAAGTGCAGGGATATTTCATTGAATTTCATTGAATGTTTATGTAGAACTTTATGTAGTGATAAAGTGTTGAAAAAAAAAAATGTAATTTTGGAAACGGGTCGACGCGTGCTGAATTAAAAATGAGAGAATCGAAGATGCTCACGGTGTGTGTGACAACCACGATTTTTTACAATAAAAATCTAAGACTCATTGATAACGAATTTGGATGAATTGCCTTCACGGTCCCGCAACTGCAATGAGAGAAGCATGTGATAGAAATTACCATAAATCTGGCCAAAACCGACAGAACTTTCAGGTGTTTCGACATCCTAGAACTACTAGAAACTAGAGCGACATCCTGGCAAACATTCGTATTAAACTTAATACATTCTGCTGGAAAGTTTGGTAATTTTCGCAGTATAGGAACCAGTTTAGGATATTAAATAAAACAGCATGACAACCCCTATCTTACGTCTGGGCGACAAGCTTCGCAATCCCATCCGGTCCAGCATAGGGGAGTAATCGTGGCCCGTGACGATTTAGCCGATAAGTCGCAAAGCGCAAAAGCTTGTGCTGAATGGTCTCTAGGAAGTTAATATATAGAAGAGCGGGGCAAAATGGGATAGTGGGGGAAAACGAAACAGTGGAGCAAAATGCAATTTTCCAATGATTTTTGGACGGAAAAGTGGCGCAAAATGGGACAAAAAATCTTGATGTATCGATGGGGCAAAATGGGACATTAAAAAATGATTGGAAAATTGTATTCTGCTTATTGTCCCGCTCTCACAATGCATATTCGAGTCCCGAACGAACAAGCGCTGTATATAAAATATTCAATTATTTCGAATCGTCGGAATCCTTCTCTCAGTGTAAGGGTCGAATTTTAAGACATTAGTTTGAACTTGTCATCGAAGGTTGGCCCGAACTTTACTGCGTGCTAAAGTCTGATCTTAAGTTCAGACTTAAGTTTGATCTTAGGTTCGGACTTGATTTTCATCTTAAGTCCAAGCTAAAGTTCAATCTGAAGATTAAACATAAGCATGAAATTAGGTTCGATATTAAGTTAGAACTTACGTTTGATCTTAAGTTCGATCTCAAGTCCAAACTGATGTCTTAAAATTCGACCCTAAGTAATTTTATGCCCCCGAATTGAATAAATTTCAAAAAAACAATTAGCCCATCAACCAGCAAAAACTTCCCCTCCACCGGTGCAGTCCAGAATCGCGATTAAATTATTCAATACCCGGGTTGATTAGCCTCGCCAACGAATCGATCAATGACGCCCCCGCGCCCGAGAAACTTCCCCGGAACGATTAATCAGCCAAGTTCCTAATTGAGATATTTTACAGCTCCGGGCGAAAGAATAGCTCGACAATGAACGATATTGTACAAATTTGCCCCAACGAGTTATACTTCGAGGCACTTTGATTTCAAGCCCGAGCAGCCTCCACAAGTTTCGTCCTCCGCCGGAGAGACTCGAGATTTTCTGTTCCACGGTTCGTCTTGTCGCGCAGCTTAGCTCCGACCTCCTCGCCGGCCAGAAACATTGGAAATTAATCCGGCGTCCATTGGGGCACTCACTATAAGTCTTTCCACCCCCCAAAGTTTCGACTCTCAGACCTCGCCAAGTTCGCCGCTCGGCTCCGCGCGATCCCCGCACCGAATCCCACCTCCGCTAAGTACACCCAACCGGTATACTCCCCCCCCCTGACCCCGGCGAAAATTTATGTTACGAGTTTGGCAACTATTGTATATCGATTTGCGCCACAGCCTCTCCGGACCGTCCCGTTTCCTCCTTCCGTCGTGTTTCCTCGAATGTTTCGCTGTTGCCGAATTCCGTACGGTGGAAGTCTCGCCCGCGCTACCGTCAGTTATATATATATAGATATATATATATGTATATATGTGTATAGGTATATGTTGGCGCGTTTATATATTCGGCCGAGAGCCGGAACTTAGGCTCGGCGAAGAACTTTTCGCAACTCTCGTAGCTGACTTAGAGCGCCGCTGAGTTTTAATCATGGGGAAAACCTTTCCGGAACACCTGACGTCTCGGTGCAAAAATGCCACTTTCATTTATTTACTTTTTCTTTTCCGACAATTTTTTTATTTTTTATTTTTATTTTTTTTTTTTTATGGAATAATGTAAGAGGAGCGAAAGAAAGTTTCCCGGAGACAAACGCGAACGTTTTCATACAAACGTCTTCGAGACGCGCCTCTCTTGAAGTTACGTTCTTGAGCCACCTCCCCCCCCCCCACCTCTTTCTATAGCGCGGTGCGAGTCACGCTATGCAAATCCGCGAGATTACGCTCGAAGCTCACTCTCTTCTCCCGGTGCGCCGCGTGACTGCATTATTAAATCGGCTGCAACCGCAGCCGACACCGCGATCCCTGAATTCGAATGGGCTCTTGCTAAACCGCAGTTCTCTATCCCTCTGGATCCACCGGGCGGGGGGGGGGAGGGGGGAGTTCTCTCTCTCAGTTTGCTTGGAATCCATAATACCCGAGGTGATTTCAGACTGATTACAGAATTTCATTAGCGAAGCATCGGTCCGCGAGTCTTCGGCGTAAGGTAATGTATATAGATGTTAGATATAATATGTACATATATATAGAGCTGTGTATATAGATTTATGTATCACGGGGCATTCATACGTGATAATTGCTGGAAAGCGACGTAACGTTCGATAGATTGTCGCGATGAACGATATCGAAGCGCGACGTCGTCGATTTAGCGATGTGGGAGCGGGTTAAGTAGATAAGGTCGGCTATGGTCAGACGCTCGGATTTTATTCTTATTTTTTGGTAGGGTTACTTTTGGTGTCGTGTGTTGATATCAGACCGACCGATCTTTGTCATTTCTATCCTGTATCCGAGTTCTTCTCTTCTCGTTTTGCTTCGTTATTTTAAACAAATTTTACAGATGAACAGTTAAGTATGCATTTTTGGAAATAAACTTAAAACGAATTCAAGATGGCTGTTGGTAATCCATGCGACATAACGTTCGCGGCCTTGACAATTATCGAATAATCGAAATGAATTTTGTGTGCAATAAATGGGGTAAGAAGAGGCGTAAGAAGAGTTTCGCAGCCGATAAGAGCGTGGCAGCTCGACTCAGAGTCGCCAAGAGTCGACACACCGGCAAGACGCTCCGCGAATCTAATGAAGAGCCGATCCAAAGCTCCATCCTACGCGAAAGTGAATCCCCGATCAGCTTCTTTGCCTCGCGCATCTCGCAAACCTCCGTCGGGGACAGCGAGAACAGCGAGTCAGGTAAGACCCGTCTGGCTGTGGCGAGAGTCCCGATCATAAAACAACTTCGTACTCCTCGAAATTGGACGATCTAAATGCTAATGCCGATGGGCCAATAGCGGTCCGGAAGCTGCCGGTACAGCGGCGCTAGAGATCAAGAAAGCGCGCCACCGGCGGCTCAATCAAATCCTCGCTCTCCCAGAATTCAATTTAAATCGCTATTCTCGAACCCCAACCCTTTCCCTCGCGGCCCTTTAAAAATCCGCGCAAAGCCCCACGACGACTCCACCGCCGACTTCTCGACTCCCGCTGATTGCGAGCAAAGTCAATTATTAATATCGAACGGAAAAAGACGAGCGACTCTCGGTTCTCCGGATTTTTACGATAAAATATATATTATTCATTCTCCTTTGATCCCAGCGCGAGTTTAGGATTATCCACCGAGCCGCGAAGAAACGAGCAATTAGCGATCGATTCTCCGCCGTTTGAGGGATCGGCGGATGGCGAAGGTCGGTAAGGAAGGAAATTGCTTTGTCTGCCGCTCGCGAAAGATCCCGCTCTTTCAGTTCAGTTACCGGGTCGATTCCCTTTATCATCGGATCTGCAGAAGTGTCGCGCCGAGTACGTAACATAAAAAATGTTGGTTGAGAATTCCACATACATTTTCTGGGAGGCTAATTTTTCAAAGTCATTTCTTCAGCGCCAAGCTTTCATGTTACTCATTTTTCTGTACTGAATTGATGGTTATATTGTGTTTGTTATCGGTCCTAACTTCAGTCAGTACGATTATTCTTGGACGTATTTCTTTATGCGTTGCACGTATTTATGTTGTTTAGTAACAGACAATATGATTACCTTCGCGACAATACACTGTTTCCACTGTATATGTTTAAGATCAAATATAACATCTATGTTGTCCTTTAAGAACAGCCACTCCTTGAGCCACTCCTTTGGCAGCAGCCACAGCCTTTAGCACAGATTATGAAGCGTATCTCTGGTGGGCTTTGTGAAATAAGGGATGGCAAGTCTCCGTAACAGTCCCGCAAGCTACGAACTCTGACTGACAGAGAGTGTCTTTTAGAACGTAGAGACCAGAGCCCTTTCAGCCACTCTAGTTTGGAGACGTTTGAGACCTCGATGCTAATTTTACTCGATTCATAAACTACTTGGTCCGAAGGGTCACATTTGTTCCCATTGGATGAGATTCTACATACATTGTGGTTCCAAGGTTCTCATCTGTTTGCATTGGATGAAATTCTACATACATTTTGGTCCCAGTGATTCCAATGAGGGTTTGATGCAAATATGAGGCATTGGTCTTGAATTAACTTTCGAATATGAGCGGATCAGCGGCGTTTGGTTATGTTTCTAAGATGAGGTGAAATGCCACGATCGGTAATGAAGACTGTCCTGAGATCGTGCGAAATCGTTGGGTCATTCGGGTACAGTTGGTATGCTTATTGCCGATATTGATGCAACTGTGGGTATTGGTTTTGAATTATGTTTCAAGTATGGGCGGATATGCGGCGATTGATTATGTTTCTAAAGCGAGTTGAAATACCACGGTCGGTAAGGAAAACTGTAATCAATTTTTTTTATTCTTATTTCCACCGTCGACGGATTAACCCTTTAACCCACAATCTACGTTTCTACGAATACATTTTCCCCGAATCTCGATAAAACCGCGGAAATAAACGGCTTTCTTCCTCACAACGTCCAGAGCAAAAAAAGTAGGAAATTACATCTTTCAGCTAAAAAAAAACGCGATATCATTATCGGAGCGATTTACACTAGCCACTCCATCGAATAATTAATGCCGATGAATATGCATAATCTTCGTCGTCAACTTGGTCCCTCAACCCAGTAGCGAGCCGGCTCATTATGCCAGTTTCCTTTTTTTCCACTGCAAATTAAATCGCTTATGCAATTCCCTCCCCCCGGCTCGACCCGATTACGACTGGGGGCCGTACAAGAAGTGCGGGAGCTACTTACAGCACCTCTAGCGAATATTACTTTCGCGACGGACCGTGTAACCTCGGCCACTTGGGCGCAACGAGGACTCCCAGACATGCATGTAATTCCGGCCATGAGCGTAACTCTAGTGGGCGATTCACGAGCAAAGTCTCGATTGGACCAACTCTTGAAGCTCCAACGAAAGTAACCTCAAGATGAAATAAAAAAAAGGTAGAAAGGAGCGGGTAGATAGCGCGGGTCTCCGAGTTACCCGAAAGCCGGTCGAACTTCATATATTCCGTTGAAGTTTTCCGAGGCGAAAGCCTCCCCCAGCGCGTTTTGGTGGAGCTCGCGAGACTTTCGCGTCCAAGATACGTAAAGTATATGTGCCGAGCTGGGAGGCTGAAATTTTCCATCTTGGTTCGTCCCGCCGCGCCACCCAATTTCTCGCACTTTCCCGGAGGGCACCGAAAGCTTTATGGGTTCCCTCCAGCGAACCGCGGCGAGAGATCTTATCGAAGACGAACATACGAATGGCTCTCGCCTGGTAACTGTTCCTTTGCTCTCCCTCTTTCGCCCCAAGACCCGATCTCCACCTACACGATCGCAGCCCCCTCCGTCCTCCGCACGCAGCCCAACTCACCCTTTCCTCGACGCCGGTCGCGTCCCTTCTCCCTCACCGGCCCGAGTCTTCAATTCCATTTTCCCCACTGCCGTCCTCTTCTTGCAGTAGATTCCTGGGAAAAATACTCCAGCGACTCAACTCATTCTCGGCACGACACTTCCACAGATCCGATGATAAAGGGAACCAACCCTTCCGAGCCGTGCGACCCTGAAAATGAGCTGGAAGAGAAGAAGGCGGGAAGAAGCGATTTCTCTCCTTATCGACCTCCCCCCGATTTGTTGAACAGCGGTGTTACTTCTTATGCAATCCTCGATATTATAATAACTAAATCTGCTTTTGTATATAAATATTCCAATGAGTCTTCTCACATTTGTACCAAAATGTAGGTAGAATTTTAACCAATAGTGCGCAAGCAATATGCGTATCGCTAGTCGAACGTACCTAAGTATCTCACGGCACCCCTTTTGTTATCCCCAAAGTCATTAAACGAGCCATCAAACGACCAGCACAGGCACCACCAAACCACAATTTCACCCAATGCGAACAGATGGGAACCCTGGCACTAAATTGTGTGTAGAATTTCATCCAATGGGAACGGATGAGAACCCTGGGACCAAAATGTATGTAGAATTTCATCCAATGGGAACGGATGAGAACCCTGGGACCAAAATGTATGTAGAATTTCATCCAATGGGAATTGAATTGAATCAAGAACAGAACAAATTTAGTCTTCATTACCGACCGTCGTATTTCACCTCACCTCAGAAACATAATCGCCGCCGATCCACTCAAACTTCAGACTTAATTAAAAACCAATGTCTACCAGTTGCATCAAACCTTCATAATTTGTGTAAAAAAATCAAACAATTACAGTCTTCATCACCGACCGTCATAATAAATCGGCCCCGATCCACCCGTACTCGAAACTTGATTCAAAACCAATGCATCGAAGCTTCCCAGGCCCAACAAGAAGGGCCCCAGCTCTACCTGAACGACCCAACGATCTCCCGCGATCTCAGGACAGTCCGGTCGGTCCTTCAATTACGGTGCAATATCGCTTCCACCCCCGTTGTCAGGAATCTCACCGGCGTGACCGAAAGGTGGTTCTCGGGTGAGGAGGTCGTCGACCTCTCAACGGGGAATTTCTCCCACCGAGCATAAACGTAACCCTTTATTGCCGCTTACCCCCCTTATAGCCCTCCTTATACAGAACAGCGCACGGTTCGTATCGCGAAGAGCTCACGCCACCTCGCATCCTCCCTCCCGCTCGTGACGGCGACGGCGAAGCACACATATCGGCGTGCGTTTCTCGTCTGGCCTCGGTCGGCGCGGTCCTGGCAGCCGTCGAGAGAGGTGCACCGGAAGCAGAAGCGGGGCGTCGGAGCTCTCGAAGTCATGCTCTTCTCCTCACTGCCACCTTCGTCGTAAACCGCGCTCGTCCAATATCCACGGCGATAACGAGAACACGTCCGCGCTCTCAGCGTCGGCGTTTCGTCCTCGGGCGGTCGCGAACGTCCCAGCCGGGCCAGCGTGGGCGAAAACGGACGAGAGGGATTCTCACCGAAACGCCGGAGGATTATTCAAAATTCTGTCGTGGCCCGTGCGGTGATTTCTCTCTGTAGAGCCTTGAGGACGCTTCCCGGCCGACCAGCGCGACTTCGCGGCGGGTATTTATGTATGCCGGGAGAACGGTACATCGTAAAATGTCTCGGACGGAGCCTCGACTACTGAAAACGTAACTAGCGGATGGGGAAAGCGCCGGGGTGGGAAACGTCGTAAAGTCGAAACTTAAACGCGTTCTGTTCATCATACTGGAGGAGTTGGACAGGGTAGTTTCTTGAATGTGTGCTGAGCCGGAGGGGCGAATGTAGCCAGGGTCGATGCATCAGTTTAGGGGCTAATTTGGGCCATTTTTTCACCACTTTTAGCCTATGCTATTACTCGTGTTGCCGCTTTTTTAAAATCTTTTTAAGGTAATTGAAAAATGTGATTTATTGTTAGACTAATTATTAAAGGAGTAAATATTGAAATTATAAAAAAAAATGGGATTCGATGGAATTTATAAATTTTATGGTGAAACAAAAACTTTCGAGATTTTAATGAAAACGTGTTCAGAATGTTCGGAAACATCGAAAAATCAATTTTTTTTAAATGGAATGATCATAATTAAAATGATTGCAGAATAATAAAAAAGACGTTTTGTTGGTCTTCCAAGTAGAGATCGCTATAAGGTAGGGAGTCATCTACTGAAAACGTAACTAGCGGATGGGGAAGCTGTGGGAACGGGAAATGTGTAGTTGAAACTTAAACGCGTTCCGTCCAACGGATCGGAGGAGTTGGACAGGGCACATCTTTGAATGTGTTCTGTTGAAGTGCCGAATATGACCAGGATGGATCGATCATCGATTTAGGTGCTAATTTGGGTAGTCCATTTTTCACCACTTTTAGTCTACGGGATTAGTCCTGTTGCCACGTTTTTTTTAATTCATTTTAAGGTGATTTAAAAAATATATATTTTTGGACGTATTATCATGGTTACGGAAATTGAAGTAACAAAAAAAAAAAAAGAAATTGGAAGAAATTCGTTAGTTTTTTCATGGAATTATAGTAATTAAGATTGTTGTAAAATGAAGAGAAAAAAAAAGTTGTTCTGAGTCTTCCAAGCGGAAACACTTATAAGGCTTTCCGGCCACTCGGAAGCTCGGGAAGTGTATAAAATCACTGCGGTGCTATACACACAGATATATGTTCTGGGCTATACCGGAGTGAAAGCTCAAAGCCGAGAGACGGGGTTCGCAGGGGGGTCGCCGAGGGGCAACGGTAAGTGTGCCGGACGAGAGTAAAAACTGTATGAAAGATGAAGAATCGAGGTTCGTGCGACCCCGCGAATGGGAACGGCGGCGCGAGAAGGACGAAGGAGAAGCTGAAAACGAGCTGGACGGCCGAGAGAACGAGACGAGGGAAACGGCACTGGCCAGGGTCGGTTCTTTATTTTCGAGTATACCGTAACTCGGGCACGTATCGGCAGCACTGCGACGCCACACCCTGGCCACATCGTCCTCCCTCGAGATATAAGGCCGGACCGTGAGACGCATTCCCAGACCAGGACCGTGAGACCGATGACCGCTCGGCTCCCCCATTACCCAAATTGCAGTTAATAATTAAACAGACTTGCAGTTCGAAAAAACACGGAGTCAAAAAAAATCTACAACAATTACGGTCGGCTAGTTCATCGTCCCATAGCAATCAAGTATATAAAAAAAAATAGACAAACTGAAAATAAATTGGAAATTTAATGTACTGGCACTTGAAATTCGCTTACGTTACTTACGTTAATTGAACATTAATGTATTTTTTCATAAAACAAAAATGCGAGATATTAAAGTTACAAATCTTTTGCCTGAAATTTACAGTTGCATGAAAAATAATAAATTTCTGTAGAATTACAGCGCACCTGTGTTTGAAATTTCCGAAACAGTTTAAGTAAAATAGCTTCCAATACCGTTAATTAATTTTCAAACAAAATTATTTTTACAGTGTATATGTGCGAAATATATAAAATAAAACGCAATTTTTGTCTACGATGCATAACGAAAGTATACAAAGTGCCACACATTTAGAGATACAGTATTTGCGTAAATAATTCCCAGAATAATATCCGAATAATAAAACTTCTATGCCATATTTTGCGATAGACGCGACACACATTTATTTGCACCTTAATATTTTTCGGAATTCCCTATCGTTCCTTTTTCATTTTACTTTAACACATGAGAAGTTCCTAGTTTCCATTGCGGACGAATTTTGTGAATAGGAACGCGAAAGGGTTGAAAAAAAATCCGCCGAAGTATTAAATTGTACGATAAAAAAAAAAATTGCCAGCATAAAAATGTTTGCCTCGGAAACATTTTCATCGGAATGTTGTACGGGGTAGAAAAAATATTTCAGTTTGGGGGGAGCGAGAATGTACTTGTTGGTCAAAGGGTTGTCTTGACCCGGCAACAGTGATGCGGGTTCGAGTTCGAAATGCATTGCGATTCCTAGCCGTTTGCCATCAATGCTGTTATCGCTCGTTGCCGCTGCGAGAATCCGCATCGCTTTGACGTGATGCGTGCTAAAGCTGCAGCGTTGACCCGCTTCAGCCTTTGCCGAAATAGTCGTGCACAGAGTGTCCAGGACGGATACGGTTTTCGATGGTAACGCTGGAAATGTCCCCGGTGCGGCAAACAGATGCTTTCGGCGGTGTACTCGACGTCGAGGAGCTCGTTACTCAAAACGGCGCACATATTAAGCTCTCTATCCTTTGATAATAGTCTCTTTTGAGACTTAGCGAGCCAAATCGCACTTCGGGGCTCCACGTGCACGCTCACCGACGACCAAAACGTCGTCACGGATCCATGCGAGCCTCGCCGACGACGAAATTTCGGGACCGTGATAAATTTGGCCGTAACGAGCACGATGCATTTTGTGCCCGGGCGAGCTTGATTCACGCATTGAATCTGCAGCTTAGAGTGGAGAGAGGAGAGCGGGGCGAAATGGGACAGTGGAGCAAAATGGGATAATGGGGCAGATAGCAATTTTCCACACCCAGATAAATAATTTATTTGACGGCCACCGTTTATTTAGATTAAGTAAAATATTTACTTGATTTAAATAAATATTTATTTGATTTAAGTGACTACTTACTAATTTAAATAAATATTTATTACATTTAAGTGACTATTTACTAATTTAAATAAATATTTATTTAAATCAAATAAATACTTTACTTCATCTAAATAAATGGTGGCGGTGGTGGTGATTGGGACAAAACGGGTTTGAAAATCCGGATGTATCGTTGGGACAAAATGGGGCATCCAAAAATTATTGGGAAATTGAGTTTTGGCCTCAGTGTGTCATTTTGCCCCACGGTCCCATTTTGCCCCGCTCTCCCTTATCCTCCTCTTAAGGGGACTCGGAAAGAGGCGGATACTGGACGAGATTTTCTTTTCCTGTTTTTTTTTTCAGATTTTCCAAACGGATATGAGAGTTTTCCAGTTGAGATGTCAGATCGGACAGTTTTTTTTTATCGGAAGATCATGCGGAAATGTTTAAAGGGTTTAACTTTTTTGTCGGATATTATAAAACATTACGGATATTGCGTATGCAATAATGAATACAGTATTAATTCAATATTCCTTATAGTCGAGACTTAGTGAGGCAAATCGCGCTTCCTTGCTCGTCTTGCACTCTCACCGACAACTCGCTCGTCCTCCCGTTCCAGCCGAACTACTAAAACGTCGTCACGGATTCATGCAAGCCTCGGCGACGACGAAATTTCGGGAACGTGATAAATCTACCCGTAACGAGCACGATGCATTTCGTACATGTTTGTTTCACGTATTGAATCTGTATAACTGCATTGCATGGTATCCTCATCTTAAGGTGACACAAAAAGAGGCGGAAACTGGAGGTTTTTTTTTTTTTGTTCGAAGATTTCCTAAACAGGAAAGAGGGTTGTCCGGGATGAAATGTCCAATTGGACAGTTTTTGATCGAAAGACTATACGAAAATGTTACAAGGTTAAACTTTTTTAACCTAGTGACTAAGATCCAAATAATCAAAAATCCAAAAAAGAAGCTCGAGCACTTTTCGTCACAATCGCGTCGTAATTCCCTCCAAAAATTCGTGAAGACACTCTTCGGAGAATTTGTATCTTGTGCATAGATCGAGGATCTTTGTCGAAGAAAATTCGGCGACTTATGCTACACCATTCGCGCGAGTTCATTAAGCCCCGCCGTCGCTGAAGAGGAATCAGCGGATTCCCGCCGAGTGCCAGGAATCGGTTTCTATCTGCGGTTTAACGAGCTGTCCGGATGCGGAGCTCGAACGGAAGAGACTCCCCGAGATTCCTCCGGAGTCGCGCTTCCCGGCGGTCGGTGATCTTCGTTCTCGAGAGCCCTGGCGACGAGAGAGCGGGCATCACCGAGGAACACGTCTCCGGGTTGAGCGGCGTTCTTCGGCAATGTGTACAACCACCAGTATTCTCAGGTGTTCCATACAGAGACGACGCTTTCGCCGGTACACCTAATGCGCGCGGGGAGGGACCAACACATGGCCGCGGTACAAGGATGAATCCCATAGTCGTTCCACCGCTGAGGAGGTTCTAGTCTTGTCTGCCCTAAGTGACACGTCTGCCTCGTGAAATCCTTTGGCCTGCCGTCGTAAATTCACTGAGAGACTCGAGTGACATACCGGGAAGGGACGTATATACGCGCGGTGAGGTGGGGAAGCACTTGGTGGATCCGACTACGGATGCTGTCTGTTCGCATTATCGCGCGCCCAGTCACGAGTAAAATAGACGAAGCGGCGCATCCATGGGCAGTGACAGGGTGTACGTCACATTGGGACGAGGGAAGATGAAATATGATCCGTGGAAGCAATTATCGGGATGGCGCACATGTCCTTCTGAGCTTGGTGGAAAATCGTTCGCGCTCAAGGATTTGGGTTGTTTATTTGTTCATTCATCTATTTTGGTTGTGGATGGAAATGGATTCCGCGGTTGATCGGGACTGAAGAGGCGATGAAGACTACTATTGGTGCGATATGCATATAACATTTTGCACCGCTTTAGGTGTCACAGGGAGGGAGAACGGTGAGGCTCGGAAAGGGCGATGGGATGGAAATGGAATTAGGATTTACTGGGATGGAGAATGGATATGATGAGTTGACGACTTGGACCGTTCTGTTTCCTATTTCACAGGTAAAAAGAACTCAGAGCTCAAAGAAAATATGTGAAGAAGACCTTCCAAGCAGCCACAATGCTAAGAGTGCATACTGATATTATCTTTTAGTAGGCTTTTTATCTAATACGTCTAATAGATAACATTTATCATTTACCTACCACAAAATTAACCATAACATTACTTGCAAGTGTCATTATTATAATATTATTATTTGATTCCTCTAGAACTATTATATTCTCATTGTACTTAACTCGCATTGGCCCATAGTTCAACTAGGACATTATAAAGATAGCAATACCAAAAAAGCTGCTTGCAAATAATTATTTTCTCATCCAACCGCGGAATTATCACCATGATTTTTTATTTTTACCCCAAAACCACTAAAACCAAAAACAAATGCTATCCCACCGGAAACCAGCTTTATCCTAGCTCGTAAAAAATATCGTATGATTGGAAGAAAAACAACTCCCAAGTAAAAGAATTTACGATTCTAAGATATTGGATTCCTCGAAGGATGCCCGAAAAAATTCTTCGCGAAGTTCTATCCGATCCATGCCCCGGAGCAGCCAACCGCGGTATGCTCGCTACAGTGCGCTGCGAAGTACGGCACAAAGTACCAAATTCCGGGCCCATAAATTCCGCCTATGGAGCTGCATATAGTTTACAAGATACGGTAAAGCGACGATCGGGCTAAATTTATGAACAGGCCGAGTGGGCATGTCGCTCACGTCGGATGGCTTGTGCAGGGGGTTGCCGTACCGCTTTACGGGTGTTTTGATAGTGCGGGAAGGGTTGCACGTCGCGGCCCAACGCGACGAATCGCTGGGCTGCTCGTCGTGCCCGCAACTATTTTAGCAACAGCGCTACACTGCATATATATATATATACACATATATATATATATTGGCCTATATGAATATAGATATGGGCGTGCGATCTGCAACCATGTTGGGACCGGGCGAGGCTGGCCGGACCATTTTAATGATTCATCGCTGCTCGTTGCGGCGTTATAACGCAGTTCGGACACCTGCGTTCGGTTTCACCGCAAAACCGAGGGACACGCGGCCGAATCGTTGCAATAAACTGCAACTTGCACCGGAAGCTTTAAGCCCCGGTTCTCTCGCCGGTTAAGGGCGGAGGGTCGAGGGTGGAGGCTGCACCGAGCCGATGCACACACGGCGTACGGCGCACTCGATCCGACCACTTCGACCCTTGTGCGGTCTCTCGTGGTCTCTCGCAGTTTCGCGGTTCCGGCAACCCGGTACGACGGGCAGTTTACCGCCCGAAGTACGCTCCTCGGTAATGTTACCGCGTCGCACGAGGGACGCGCCCGGATGGGTCGCAGGTTGCCGGCTACTTTGTCCGCAGCCGAAAACCCATCGAGATTGCCGGACTATCGACTTTTCGCTGTGAAAGACGCGGATGCGACCCACTAATTATTCAGCGACAACTCCGAAAGTGGGACGTAACTTTGGGGGAAAATAGCACGGTGAGGGAGCTGCGAGTCACTCGGCTCGCCAGGTCGGCGGGTCTTTGGTTCGAGCATATATCAGGCGGGTGATCGGGGAGTCGGAAATAAATCTTCTGTTGTCTTTCTAAATTGAACATGGATTATGTATTTTTTAGCTAATTTTGTTTTGTCGTTTTTTGCTGATAAGACCACAATTTTTGGTCTCGTTAACGTTAGAATTTTTGACGTCAATGAAACAATTTTTTAGCAAATAAAGAATAATTATTATGTCTTGGAATCATAAGGGGCGCTCGCTCTTCAGATCGTATTTAAGATCCAAGGTTTCCCCGAAATTAAGCACGAAATCAAGTTTAGACTAAGGTTAGATCTTAAGTTCGAACTTAAGATAGATCTTAAGAACTTAAGACAGATCTGGAGAACTTAAGACAAATCTGAAGAGCTTAAGATGGATCGTAAGAACTTAAGATGGAATTGAATAACTTAAAATAAATCTCAAAAAGCCAAGTGCGAACTTAAGACAGATCACAAGCACGGAATTAAAGTTCCGTCCAAACTTCGATCTCTAGTTCGATCTCAAGAGCGACTTAAATTCGACCCCAATCTTTATGGGTACGAAATCTCCGCCAAGTGTACTTTATTTTCGGTTGTCCTACGACAGACCCGTTAAGCGAGCGATTGACATTCTCGCTCATCATCGCCGGCTCTCGGCGCGGATGTTGACCGGTGCAAGAGTTATCGGGAGGTGCGAGGGACACGCTCCAGCACGGCTGGTCCATCGTGTATCAGGCCCGAGAGAGAGAGAGAGAGAGAGAGAGAGGGGAGGCGGAACCGCCGGAAGTGATAACGGAGCGATCTGATAGGCAACAGGTTTCAGATGAAATTCGGTACACAGTCGAACCACACCCCGGGAGTGGCGATCATGCGAAACGAATAGGGTTTGTCCAGCGATCCGATCGATGAATACCGGCGTGTCCCGCGTAGAGCGCCGGGCCGACGCGGCTCCGATAGCGTGCCAGCACTCCTCCCGCTTTGTCGAACCTTTGTCGGCCGGTGCGCGACGAAACTTCGTGATGACACTCGACACCCGGCTACAGAGATCGAATCACGCCCGATACATCGACGACGATGATCGTGCGAACCCTTCGTGTGTCCGCAGCGCGCCTCGTCATTTACATTCGTTCGGGATTAACGATGCGCGTATTATCGGCTCGGGCGGACATCATCGCGACGCTCCGGCGCATCCTCGCTTTCGTCGCGCACCTAATTAGGCACGTCAATTAACCTTGGCTAATTGCGAGTGTCGCGCGCGTTCCACTGAGTCACGAGGCGGATTCAACGTCCTCGACGAGAACGACACGCACTTCAGCGATCGTCGAGGATCGGGTCCTCGACCGGAGCCTCACCGGAACGACTTCAGTGACGCAAGGATGAGGACCGTTGCGCGGCCACTCGCGGTCGTGGAACGTGTTTAGATCGCTTGTTTAATCGGAGGACTCGTACGGTTATAATTACTGTGACAATTTTCATCATTTTCATTGCTGCATCTTATCTGTTAAGAAAATTGCCCGTTCTGCAGATAATAATTGGGTCATGGGCGTTGTAAAAAGAGTCGGAATAACAAAAAAAAATCTGTAAGCCGAGTGGCCAATGAAATATTGGGTGACAAAAATATCAATAGCGATTATTAAATATTGTTACTGTGTGTATTAAATTTTATGTTACTATCAGAGCTGGACAAAGTGCCGAAAAATACTTGAGTATTAAGTACTGAGTAACGCAAGTACTTTAAGTACTTTTTCTTCATAATCGGAAGAGGCGGGCTTTCACGAGTACGAAATTTGGAGAAGAATTTTCAAATCAAACGGCCCTATTCAGTGTCAATATTTTCTTTCAAAACGCTCAAACTCCTCGTTTTCAATCCTTGGCGACAGACTGATCGACTGGACTACGACGAGTGGACATTCGGGGCAGTGAGTGGAGGTCGACTGAAAGCATAACTAAATCTAGGACGTACGGATCTAGTACAGTGGCCGAAAGTGAGAAAGGTCTCGATTTTATGCATAAAAAATCGTATTTTTGGGATTTAAATGGAAAATATTGGGCTCGGAGAAAAATAATTGTTATATTCGTGTTCAGCGGGAAAAAGTACGTCGAATATAGCCTTGAAACAAAACAAAAAAAAACAACAATTATCATTACGAACCCTTTGCCCAGAAAATTCATCCAGAAAAACAATTTATTTGCAGGCTGACCCGCAAATAAATATTTATTTGAATCAAATATATATTTGCTTGCGGCCCGCCGTATAAAATAAATAATTTTCGTAGGTGTTCGAACGACACTCTCCCGTCGTTTTATTCCCAGTATTGATTCGGTCACGTAACGCGCGGAACTTCGTGCCCGCTTATCGGACCGTAACCAGAATGAAACTTTGATTGTACCTAACAACAATGTAATTAGCCAACCAACCGTTGTCAGATAATACTGCAAAGTTGGTTCGACAAGCGGTATAAGCTCGAATCTTGGCAGTCCCGCAGGAAATCGCTATATATCACATATATATATATATAAGGTATATGTATATATGTATACATATCTGTATATCTATTGGCAGTTGTGCGAGCGAGAATATCGCGCAGAGTCGGCTATGCATGTAACGGGTTGTCTTCCAGCGAAGTCCGTCTCGACTGTCGGACGTTACCATACTTCCTGGTTCCTGACGGCGAACGGGGCGTTACAGATACGTGCCTCGCGAGGGGTCCTGACAATTAAGGATCCGGAGTTTCGCTGATACGTTGTACCGAGCGTCTATATATAGACCGCCCCCGAGACAACTTGCCCGCCGGTTTCCATCCGTTCAGTTACTGACGGGCAGGTGCTAGAAGAGATAGTTTCGAAAGTCTCGCCCACCCCATGCATCGCTTGTCCTACCCCGACGCGCACGCTGACGACTTCGCGGTCGGGATTTAATCGAACGAAACACGGACGCGCGAAGCTCATTCCCCGAGAAACCGCGATACAAGTTCGACACTTTGCTCAACAAATTACCCCTATAAACCGCAGCGCTTTCGTGCAATTTTTATATTTTTGTGTATATATTTTTTTTGTAATTAAAAAACTAAGTTAAAAATAAAAGCAATGAAATTTTATCGTTCGGCCGTATCACTTTAGCGTCAAATTGTTCTCTCGTCGTGCGAAGGCATCGTCGAGGAAATTCTCGTGTAATTGTTTTTTTTTTCTTTTTTTTTTTTAACATCACCAAAAAGGGACTCGAGCTTTTCGCGCACGTGAGAAGAACCGCGAGCGTTCCCGTTCACGGCCCCGTCGTAAAACGCTCGCCGATGCTTTTGCTACTTTTACGAGGTAATAAAAATAGCGACGTACGCTTTACACAGCCATTTCTATTTTCTCTCGTCGGGCTTAGCGAACAAACGGACGTATAACGCGGAGAGTGCGCCGAACTGCGAGATACGCGGCCTATTGTGTTCTCGGTTCGTGATCAACATTAATGATTGCACAGAAATAAATAAGCAAGAGATAGGCAGGGAACGTCGGATCTGTCGCGACGACGATCCTAACTGACATGCCAGAAATATGACAAAAGATTACGTATAGAAAAATCCGTGAAAGATTGAAAAGAATTGAGAATTGAGAATTTAGTTACGAAATTTATAGATTTGTGCAATCTTTCTAGAAACCTTATTGCCGTAAAAATTGCTATTGAGGTAACTTATGATTAAACGGCGGATGTGGGGCAAAACGGACAAAATCTTAATTAAAATGTTTTTTCTTTAATGTCCCGCAAAAAAAAAAAAAAAAAAAAAACCGTGTGAAAATAGTTTATTTTGCCCCATCAAGAGTAATGAACTTAGATGTAAAATGATTAGTAAAAAAATTTATATGAGAAAGAAATAATTTTAAAAAATTGAGAATTAACCTACAAAATTTATCGATTGGTGCTATGTTACTTGAGTCTTGTTGACATAAAAATCGCCCTTGACGCAGTTTAACATTACCAGAGCGAATGTGGTACAAAACGGACCGAGAAACCCATTTTATCATTTAAAATAAGATTTTCCTTCACGTCCCACAAAAAACTACGTGAAAATCCTCCGTTCTGCCCCACCAAGAGTAATCAACCAAGATATAAAATGATTCATAACAGAACAAAAAAATAAATAAATAAAGTTATTTCTTACTGATCGCCTGCGCAACATGTGTCTACAGAATGACTGCTGAGCGTCTATCCACTTACCTTTACTACACGAGCTGATCCCCCCCACTCCTCGTCGCCACAGCCGCGCTTCAGATCGCCCTGCAAAGAAAAAAAAAAAAAAATTCGACACAATCAATACCCGAGAATAATAAAAATGATACCATTGTAATCGTGAGATTGAATGCAAGAGCCTAAAATGAAAAAAAAAAGTTATCGGTCGAATCATATTGACCAGGCTGCCGATGCGGTCCCACTCCCGGGCGCGATCCCACTACTGCCCGCCACGGAGACTTTTGGCTGCTGGGTTTCCCCTCTGGCCCGGTTCGCCTCTCCTTAGCTAACCTGGCCACCCCGGACTCCTCCAGGGTGCCCATATTGATGGCGAGCTTAGTGCGGACGCCCAGTCGACGTGGACCCCGCACCAGCAGTGACCCCCGACCTCAGATCCTCCACGAAAACTAGCCTCCGAGTAGCCGGATTACAGGAGCCGCCACACTCCCAGCTGAACACCTCGGCGGCGTTTCGTCTACATTAAGTGCAACCTCGACCCAATTACCGATGTCGCTCATACGGATTGCTCGAAGGGTCCGAATGTCCCACTGACCGTGTTCCAGTTTCGATGGAACGAATAAAAGAATGAAAAAAAAAAAATGCAAAGACTACAAAACGTTTGCATCGTCGACATGGGCAGGAACCGACTGTCGCCTCGCGCGCGGCGCTCGGTGGCGCCGCCTCTGGCGGCCGGCAGAAGCGCCCGCTTTAAATAGGCTGGGATCGATAACTTACGGAATGAATTGAGAATATTCTGTAATTTTAGCGGTATCAGAGGGGACTTCGATGGGTTCGGCAATAAATAGGGGTTTTGGTTAGTTTCATCGATAACACAAAATTGCGAAGACCGAGGCAATCGGCGAATTTCGTTGCGTTATGTTATGGAATGTATATTCAGGTAATGTGTGTATATTAAGGTACGATAAGTGACGATCATTTTTTTTTCATTTTTTTTTATCGGTGAAATTCCACCACCGAAGGCAATCGTGAATTTCGCACAATTTTGTCGATCGGTCCGGTCCAGCTATAACGAATTTCGCCTCGAACGAACGAACGTACATCGTCAAATTATTTTACAGAACGTATATTAAGGTCCTATAAATGACGATAACTGTTTTATCGATATCAAGAAATTGCGCCAACTCAGCGATCGGTGAAAATCCTACAACTTCGTCGATAGCTACGGTGCAGCCATAACGAGTTTTCCATCGAACGGGCAAATGCACATCGTCGAGTTACATCATAAAACCTATTATTAAGTCACTACAAATGACGATTGAGTTTATTAATTAAATTTCACCTCACCGCAGGAGCACCGCGTGATGTAATTGGTTATTAAATTCACCCCGTTGGAAAATAGTTCGTTAACGTTCGGGTCCTTTGAAAAAGAACTCGTTAATTAGCTCTTTCATTGTGTAATTAATTAATTAATTGGTCCCCGCCGTTTCGCATTGAGCAAACTGAACAGAGAACATAACGCATGCAATGCCAAAGCTGCCCATGTGAAAAATAAACGAACGGGAATATTAACCTCTATCAGCGTGTGCGTACGAACAGTGTGTATGAGCTCTGTTCGCAACGCCACAAAGGACCAGTGCTGGCCGACGCGGTGCCGATACCGGGCATGTGCAGCGCTCCCACTCGAGAGTACATGTGTGCGTGTCTCTGCGCCGCTAAAGCGGACACTGGCTGCTGACGTTCGAGTATTAAGGGCGAAAAGCTGAAAGCATGTCCGGGATTGGAGGGGGGGGGGGGGGGGGGTTAGGATGGACCCCGCGAGAGAAACCAACGAGCTAGCGAGCGATCTGTCCCTCCGTTATCTTGACTTCGTACTCCGTTAAATCCCTTAATTAAAGCGAGAATGGAAAGGCCATTAAATGCTCGGGTTTCACGAGGTAGGGTGAGCTCCCTCCCGCTTACTCACATTCCACCCTACGGTGAAATTATGTGAGGCGGAAAGCGCATAAACGTAAAGATTGATAAACGTACCACCTATTCATTGTACGCCGCTTTTACGCGCTTTAGCCGAGACCTTTCCACTATGCAGTTATACTATAGTTTAGACATTTCCCCCTCCCCTCCCCCGCCCCTCCCACCGTACGTCTCTCCGCGCCCGTGGACCGTGCCACGCCACTCTTTTACCCATTTCCGCCAAAGCCCAGGTGAAGCGAGCACACGAACGCCTGATGAAATAAATCGAATCTCATTTTATATTCCCTACCGAGATTTTAACGGCGCATGAAAAGCTATTGCCTCTCGTCATTCTAAAATCTTTTTGTCCATTTAACTTTTTGATTGTTATAGCTGGCGGTTCCTACGACGGAATGAAAATCGGCCGTTAAATTTTCGACGGCGAGAGAACGATCGAACCATAACGAAGTAAGTGTGATCAATGCCGATGAAATTTTTCACGCGCTACCGTCGTGTCGCCGACTCGGTCGGGAACGACCGAGTCAACACCTCGATGGCCGGGCAGCCTCTTTGTAGGGAAAATGGAAGTTTTGTCCGCATTTTTATAGCCGAGTGAAAATAAGAAACTTAAGTCCCGGTGAAGTGCTTTTTTTACCACGATGCGGTTTTAGTCAAACATCTTCGAGACTACTTTTTAATTAAATTCAACGAGATATATTTTTTTTGATTTGTCGGTGTTTTATCGTGGGCATTATTCGACCATGCTATCGAAATAATATTGGGTTAATTTAATCGTGTGAAAGTCGTTTAAATGTACGGATGTATATGACATATGTTTCTCGGTTCACCGGACATGAATAAAAAAAAAATGTATAACCAAAAGAACCGCCCCGATCCAGTCGAGTTCCATACCGAGCGATGGTAAAAATGGTGATTGAAAAAAAAAAAAAAAAATTAAAGCGTATTCAAAATCCGATAATCATCTATTTTAATGAATAAATAATTCGTTGTACGTCTGAGCTGACGGTGAAAAAATGCTGTCCCCCCCCCCCCTTTTCCACCCCCTCAAAATAATATTGTGATAATAAAATCACCTGAAAATCATTCAAATATACGAATGTGTATGACGTATAATATTTCCTGATTCACCGGACACAACAAAGATTTTTATCCTCCACAGAGTCGCCCCGATCCAATCGACGAGTTCCCTACCGACCGATGGTAAAAAAAAAAACGATGGAAAAAAAAAGAAATAAAAATTAAAACCCATTCAAAACCCGATAATCATCGATTTCAATGAATGAATAATTTATGGACTATACACGTCTGAGCTATCGGCAAAAAAGTTTCTCCTCCCCCCCCTCACGCCCGTCACGAATTCACCGAACAAATTTATGCGGAATCGCTAATTGCCATTAGTCTGCCGATTAACGGTTTATCCGAGGATAATAATTGGCGTACAAGCAGCGCCAGACTCTGCCCGACCCCATCGCCATGGTTCATGTCTATACATAGCAAACACGGTATCGATTGTTCAATTACCGAAGCTGCTAATCCGCCAAGAAAATTCTTCGCTGCACGATGCACTGTCATTTTTTTAATTTTCGAAAATATCGCCCGCCCAAAGTGGAGGAGCGGAAATTGCAATTTTCCAATGTCCAATTTTCCTTCGCACTCGTGCGCCACTGTTTGGGCAAAAATATCGCTCATCCGCCGGACCCACCGCGTTGGAATAATCTCCGTCGCCCGGTCATTATCCTCGAATTTATTAGCGGCGCCGAAAGAGGCAATATTCAATCGCACCCAGCAATTTAACTGTACGATCGAATTTTCCGTTCCCGCCGACGGAGACCGCCGACTATTTCGCCATAATTAAAACGTCCGTTGTATTAATAACCATCGGAAGCGCAGTACGGCGCACCAGATTTCCGAGCGTACGGCTGTATGGACGCAACTGCAGTTACCCTGCAAGGTATCCCGATAATTTTAATTATCCGCCCTGATAACGTTTTCTCGAATTACGAATCGGCGGAATATTGCGCATATACACATATATTCGTATGTATTCGTACATCGATATGCATAGATATATATGTATGTTCATATGGGACATTTCACGTCAAGTTTCTTAGATCGAGCTGAAAGTTCGTGATGTTTTAGTATAGTATAGTGCGAGGACGTGGAATTTTTTTCAGATTTTTATCGGCTCTCGTTTTCGAGCGAGCAGATCGGCGTGTTAATATTTTTTTATTATTATATCTCAGAAATACTTTGATCGTACAGGAAAACTTCGTTTACAGAAAAGATGCTATTTCTTTATTAACTATCATTTTTGGAAACCGTTTCCTGTTTTACCTGCATTTTAGAGGACGTATAGGGGAGAGCGGGGCAAAATGGGTCAGTGGAGTAGAATGCAATTTTTCAATAATCTTTGAATACCCCATTTTTGCCCCATTGATACATGGGAATCGTCTGCCCCCTCTTACCCCACTGTCGATCCAAAGAATATTGTGTGAAATTTTTAGCAAAATTTAGTCATACTTGCGCAAAATTAATGAAAAAAAAAAAACAAAAAATAAACATTTTTTTTTGTTTTTTCAAGTTTCCGTCCTTGAAAAATTTCGAAAAAGTTTACGGAGACAGTTCATAAAAAATGTCATGTTTTCTTGTAGACGGTCTTTTTTTTGTACGAGCAAAGGTTTATGCGGTATAATGATTTTTAATATTAACACGCCAATCTGCTAACTTGAAAACGAGAGCCGACAAAAATCTTAAACAAATTCCAGGTACTCACAGTATATAATACTAAAATATCACGAACTTTCAGCTTGATCTAAGAGGGTCAGCGTTTTGGGCCGTTCGACTTGACGTGGAATACCCCATATATATGTTGGGGGTTGGTGGACGGAGAATTCGCATAAATTAGTGGGCTATTTGCCGATGCGCCGTGTCGGATCGTTAATGCCATAGCGTTCGGCACCAATACCAGTCCGGTTACAACGGAACCATCGGATTCCGGTCACCCACCTATATCCGCACGGCCTATTGACAATAATTCATAATTGAGGGCCCCGCGTGCATTCACACCGAGCCCGGTATCTGCGAGAGAAATGCCTGTTAGCGGGTACTCGGTTTTCATCCCCGACACCCCCACCGACTATTCCGCGTTATTTATCCCTCCCCGTTTCTCGTACATTGATAACCGTTAGACCGGGGAGGATGGGCGGCTATTCCGGTAGCGGAGCTCCTTAATATTGCAGATTTTAAGTTTCGTTTTTGCTGAAACCTCGATTTTAGATTGGAGACATCGATTTTTTTTTTTTAAGTTGCACAGATAATCTTAATTAATGGCTGGTTTCCCTGCAGCAACTCTATTGAGGTCGTCCAGGCAATAATGGAGAATAAAATATTTGAAAATCGGCGAGAAAATATTAGCCACTTAGGCTCTAAAATTGGCACCGGCTGAAACGATGAAATTACACTTCGTGATTGTCTTTTCGTGATTTTTTTTTTTTACGTTCGATAGATAATCTTCATTAATGACTGGTTTCCCTATAGCAGCTCTATTGAGATTGCCCAGGCCTTAACGGAGAACAAACTGAAAAATCAACTAGAAAATAGTAACCTTTTGGGCAGTCCAATTTTCACTTTTCTGGACCAGGGAAAACGATTTTTTTAATTTATTTTTAACGCACGCAAAAATTAACCACAAACCGAATGCAAGATAGAATTTTGCTGGTTGGGAGACACCAGCTTATTATTAGAGCGAGATTTATCGCACTGCCATATAGACATCCCAGCAACGGAAGTGCTGTTGCAGTCAAAATGACGTCGACAGACCGCTGGCTCGTAACCCGCCCATATTTCTGCGGTAGGTCAAACTGATAGCCCATTAAAGGTAATCAGTGTACGCTTCTATATTCATATTAATATAATTTCCAAACACTACAGCGTATAGTAGGTGCATTGTACACAGCCAGTGCGTTTTATCTGAATTATCACTTTGGTATCCCGTTGTTAGCCTCCAGACTGTATGTATATATATATATATAAAATATCTTTTTTTTGTTTTAGTTGGATAGATAGCTTCAATTAATGCCGGATCTGTTTCCCCACAGCAGCTCTATTGCGGTCGCGGCATTAATGAAGAATAAACTTTGGAAAATCGACTAGAGGATATTAGTTTATTGGGCTTTAAAATTGTCATCTTCCTGGACGAGCTAAAACGATTAAATTAATTAAATTATGCTGAACGATTTTTCTTCCTGTTGTTAACATACGTCAAAATTAAGTACATACCGGATGCGAGTCGAAATTTTGGTGTTTGAGAGGGCAGCTTATGAGTAAAGCGAGATTTATCGCACGGCCATTGTTATTGCAGTCACAATGACGTCAAGGGATCAAACGCCGGTTGGTCAATCAATCCCATTAACAGTCATTAGTTTACGCTCCTGTATTCATATTAACATAATTTCCAAGCATTTTAATCAATTTTAGGAAAAATGTGCACAGCAAGTCCGCTTTATCTGAATTGTCACTTTGCTATCGCGTTGTTGCCCTTATGACTCGACATCAGATTCTATAGATATAAATTGTCGTCCAGTTTCGATAAAGTTGGCTTTGCCATCTCGCCATCGTCGAGTCCCTCGACACGCATACATTTTTTTCTTTTTCCCGTTTTTTTTTTTTTTTTTTTTTTCGCCGTTCCAGACTCCCAGGCGAACGGTCGACCGATAACTCGCCGGTACATGGCAGATAATTGGTGGGCATTTCGCGCTCTAGCGCTACCGGTAGTATCAATCAATGTCACCGGCAGCGGCAGAGTTTCGAGCCACGCTACCAAAACCGCGCTTCTCACTCATCGTCCTGTAATGCGTGCAGGTAAGGTATATATATGCGTGACCAACGGCGACGAATGCTTTGTCTACGTTGACCCTTCCGCCGTTGTGATCGAGAATGTAAGCTCGGACGCACGTCGGTGCGTTGATTTTCAATGATCGTCAAGGTGTCTTTTTTTTTTTCTTCCATTCTCCCTTGATCGACGGCTCGTCCGACGTCGAATAAAAGCGTAGCAAAGATGAAATCAACTTTTTGTTTGTTTTCGTTCTTTGATGGACATCAATTTGGTCATTGATTGGGTGTATATTAGTTTAATCAATTAGTCTTTTAATGCATGTTTATTAATCGAAACCGCGATTTTCAATGATCGTTAACGTTTCTTTTTCTGCCATTTTCCATTGACCGAAGGTCGATGGGAAATGGCAGAAAGTCGAATACATGCAAGTTAGAGATGAAATCAAATTTTTTTATTATACTTTATCGTTCCATGATGGAAATCAATTTGGTCATTGATAAGTCGTTTTGGTAAATCAATGAATCTTTGAATGCGCTTTTATAAATGGAAAGATTGGGTAGGTGGTAATTGCAGAGCCCTGCAATCGGTATTCGCTCAGCCCCTCCGGAGATATCGTTCTGCATTCCCTTCGAACAAATTCCAACAACCAGAGACCACCACCGTCGGCCGAACAGGAAACTTTGGTATCTTGAGTCGTTCGTACCATCGCATAACTCGCACACATTCACGAACTGGCCGTATTTATTCACGAGACAAACCGCCATTGGCGGAACAGCGCTGATAGCAATTTATCGGAAAAATGTATTAAAAGGTGACAAAAAAAAAGGCAAAGAAGGTGACAATATTTATTTAAGTCACAAAATCAAGTCTATGTGATTACAGAAAAAATCGATATGTCCGAATCGATAATTTTCCATTATTTTAGAAAAATCGCACTGCTGTACAATATAGTTTCAATATATATTTTTTTTATTAATAAATATCCTTTCGGCGCTCCTTGACAACTCTGTATATTTCAGCTACTGCCCAGAACGATTTCTCCAGATGTCTTGCTATGTGGCGTCTGAGAGCGAATCCCACGGTGTACTGAAAAAAAGAAAAATCAGTTCCAAGCCCAGATTTAGAGCGAACCTCATTTTTTTTTTTCTCCATGCAGACATAAAAAGAATTGCGACATAACGTCGTGGCACGTGTCAGCGCTCCACAATGAATTCCTTCGCGACAGTTATCTCGGCGACAGCTGTCGGTTATGGTACCCTGTATTCAATGGCTCGTCACTGGCTCCTCGCTCCTATGACGCTACACAGGGATTCTTTGTGCGGTCAGCAGGTCTCGGGGTCGAACCATCCTACGCATTATCGCCAAACTCTATGCCCCCTTCCCATCCTCCAAAGATATTCAAATATAGAATCCGAATTTTGTTTTTCAATGAAAGTTCCCCAAAGAGTCCGATAAAATTTTTTTTACTATCCGGCTTAAAATCCGGAAAAAAAGGAACCAAACTCACTACTCCCATCCAATCTTCCAAAGATATTCAAATGAACGACAAAAAAAATTAATCTAACTTTCGCAAAGAATCCGATTTATTAAAAATTGGATATCCGACCAAACTCCCGAAAAAAAAGGAACCAAACTCTGTCGCCTCTTCTCATCCTCCAAAGATATTCAAATATAGAATCCGAACTTTTGTTTAATGAAACTTTCCCAAAGAGTTCGATAAAAAAGATTCATTACATTCGGCCAAACAATCGGAAATCAAACTCAATATCTCCCTTCTCTTCCCCAAAGATATTCTAACATACAATCCGAATATTTTTGATAATGAAACTGTCTCAAAGAGTCCGCTAAAGAAAAAGTGATTCCCGATTGAAGATTGTTTCCTAGACCTATCCGAACAAGAGACATCCTCGAACGGTAGCTCTGGAAGCCACTGGAAGGATCTTCCCGCCAAAACTGGTCCGCAGGTGCTCGGAACTGTTAACGTTGCCTCATCCCCGTCTTCCTCTATCTCCGACGGTTATTGCGCGTCGAAGATACCCCGAGCTCGCTCTGAGGGATCGGCTTTGTGTCGTTTGTCCGAGGGGGCACGTGCGCACGAGAATGGATCCGCGACCGTTAGGGCCGTATTCTCGCCTCGGGAGCTTCTGGAATCCCCTAAGATGAGCGCCGAGGACGAACGAGCACGCAGAATACCGTCCTGCAATAACGGGCGCGAGGAACCTTCTTTTTTCCCCTCTTTCCCCGCTTCGTCTTCTTCCACCGCCTCCTTTCATCCGGCGTAAGAGACAGGTAAGTAAATCTCCCAAAGGGAGTCGTCCAGCCGTGCAAGATCAAGACTCGCGTCACGCATGCCTCCCGAATCGCGATTGGGACAGCATCTGCGCGCCTACACAAAGCTCCCGGGCCGCGATTGCGAGAACTCACGTGATAGACGGCGGAACTTTTCCTCAGATAAACCGTCGTGCGAAGTATCGTGAGATCGTGATTCTGTTCGATCCGGATTTCTATCCGTTGGCCGGTGACGGTGTCGTTGGACTCGAGAACCAGAAAGTCGAAGGGTCGATAATCCGTCACCGACAGATGGATTCTTCCGATTCCTGCAACACATTCTTTTTTATCATCTTTCTCTTAACCGGACCATCGCTTTGCCGGAAACTGAAGGACACCACTTGGCGTCGTGTTTGGGGTGATAGTAGCGTACCCAAAATCGGCAGTTTCAAGAAGGCTCGGTAAAACTTCCCGACGGATAGTATTCTGGCGTCAGCTTCCTTGAACCTCGTCAGCCAGGGCAAGAGCTACGGTCGGTGAAGCAAACTATGAATTCCTATTGAAACTAGTCGTTACAGTTCTACGAACTATTTTCACGGTGATGAATCAATGAAGTTTTTACATTGATGAATTCGCTATAATGATTTTGATGTAATCTGTTGCGGAGATTTTTTAGCAATTTCGAGCCTGATGTGATCCACTTGATTGGCACTGTTAGTCGATCAGTTATAACGGCCTCAGTGATCAGACGGACCATGGCACGGGAACTTGGAAATCTTGATTGCGAAACACAGAGAAACGGACCGATAGGTGGTGCTCGGTTGGGAGGAGGTGGCCAAAGGAGGTCGGGGGGGGGGGTTACGACAGATGATCAACGGAGCGTTGCACAATCGGCTGATGAGCCAACCAAGGGGATCGCGACAATCGGTTAGACGTGATTTCGAGCCGACTCGGTAAACTACAGTCATGCCCGCCTGGCCGCCCGCCTGTAATTGGGAACGAGAAATTTGTCCACCCTCGACCCATCCCGGCGCGTTCGCTGTCTCGGTCGGAACACAGGGCTTGCTTGAGAACGGAATGATGACCCACCCGTATTCCTTCTACCGTGCAAGCTCGAATTCGAGCCCGCATTGCATAGGCGAATTACCTACCGAATCGATGGGCTGTTGCCACTGTGCGCTACCGAAATAAACTACGCGCGACGAGTACCGATACGTGTGTCTGAAGAACGTTGAAACACGGCGGTGAAATGAGTGCGAATTTAAAAAAAAAATTTTATGCAAAGCTTTGGGCACGAATGGACTTGAAAAACAAACATTTTCGGCATCTCAGTACAAACTAATTTGAATGGAAATTGGGTGTTCGATCGACGGGTCACGAAGTACAAACGAATCCAATTAAAGCACATTTTAACCAAGCAACGCAATCGATGGTAACAATGATTCGTTACACCGGCATACACTGATTGGCATTACGATACATATTCAAACGAAACCGTTCGCTCTCCCGCCGCGCATGTTCATTGTCCAAAATTTCCAACGAACATTGTTTGTGTTTCATTCGCCTCAGTCCTGCTCTCTGTCCATTGTTTACAACGCCTGTTTGTTCGACCCGCGATTTTTTTTTTTACAATTCCATTCTACTCCTCCAAATCAACGAACCAGCCTTCTCCCTACCGAAATGCATGTTATTGTTTTAAACAAATTATCAATGCCAGCGTTTTTTTTTTTTTAATTTTTTTCATTTTATGCAATATTTTTTTCTGCCGATTCTCATCCGCCTCGACACACGGGCGCGATTCGCGATTTTTCGCAACGTCCACCGGATTAAAATTCAATTTTCATCTCGCATGAAAACGCGCCTCGGAAACTCCGCGAATCGCTGTACTTCGATTTGTCCCGAATTCGTGTTATTTGTTTACAGGCCTTTTGTGTTCGTTTTCTTTTCACTATGTTTTGTCGCTACAAACAAGGTGGAAAAGCACGCCGATCGAGAGACCATCGTGAAAACACGAGTCAGAGATCGACAGCAGCGGTCAACGGAAACGGCGCGTTTCGTTGATTGCTCGGGCGTTTAACAAAAATCTAAAAAAAAATAAAAACAAAAATAAAAAAAAAAAACAGGCCGTTCTCCATTGTCAAGGTAATTACTGACACTCGACGGGACGCGCCCTGCCTCCGCCTCGGCCATGCGGTGAGCGGTATAAAATAAACGCAATAATGTTAACATTTTCCCCCGTTTGCACGGCGATCGGACTTCCGTTCGGCGGATCGCATCGAAACCGTTGCCCGAGATAGCGCAGGTTTAATTGCCCCAAAGCTGTGTGATGACCACACTGTTTATACTTTTGCGGCCAGTCTGGAGCCCCCGCCCGATTCGCATCCCCTTCCGGTCCCGGGCAGTCCTCTTCGACCCCTTTCTCTCCTCTCTCTCTCTCTCTCCTCTCTCTCTCTCTCTCTCTCTCTCTGCCGTAACAACGTTAAAGCCCCGGGGCGAGGCGGAGCTTGAGCGAATTTACACGCTCGTCGTCACGAGCCGGCGAGCACGAAATTACGCATCGGAAGCTTTTGCCAATGATACGAATTGTTTACATCGAAATGTTTTCGGGGCATTCGGACAATTCAGCTTTATTAATTGGACCGTATATTTTTTTGTCATAATAAAAAAATTTCTTTTTGTAGTTGTAATAAAAATGTTTTTTTTTTTTTTTTTTTTTTTTAGAACCGCAAATTTAAAAAAGTTTAGTCCGATATCATGTTTTTGTAGAGGCTCGTTGATGCGAGCCGGCGAGCACGAAATTACGCATCGGAAGCTTTTGCCAATGAAACTAATTGTGCACATCGAAGTGTTTTCGGCGCATTCGGACAATTAACGTTTATTAATTGGACCTTATATTTTCTTTGTATTATAATAAAATTTTTTATTTTTTTGCCGTTATAATAAAAATATATATTTTTTTTTGTTGGAACTGAGAATTAAAGATTAAAAAGAAAATTAAAGAAAGTTTAACGCGACATTATCTTTTTGTACAGGTTCATTGTGACGAACCGGCGAGCATGAAATTACGATTCGGAAGGCTTTTGCCAATTATACGAATTGTTTACGTCGAAATGTTTTCGGCGCGTTCGGACAATTTAAACTTATTAATTCGACGTTATATATTTTTTTGTATTAGTTACAATGACAATGATTTCTTTAGACCTGGAAATTAAAAGGGATCAGATGTTCATTTTTTTTTTAAACAATTTTTCATACTAGTTATAACAAAAATGATTTTTACTTACCTTTTCGAGAACGTGTTGCTGGGTGAGAAACTTAAAAAATTGGGTCGAATCAGCGTCCACTCTGAGACGGTGACTGATCGGAAAATCTTCGTGGTTCACTTCGAGATTGAAAATTTGAAAGGTTGCCCAAGTCAAAAGCGCAACGCACAAGGCGAAATAGAGACTCGTCGAACCCATTACGAAAATTCTTCGAAGAGAACAATGTCATCATGCGAGTTACATTTTAATTTTTTAAATTGTACGGCGCGATTAATAAGGAACAATCCGATCACGAAATTGCATTGCTCGTTGACTTAGACGAACGGTGGGTTTGATACGAATAAACGAAGGAAAAAATGTCGTTCATTTTCAGTGTATTATGGAATTAAAAAAAAAAAAACACTCCGTGCTCGCGGAGCGAAGCTTGACTGAATAGCACCGGCGCACTTTCAGTGTCGAGAAACTCGCGGAAAGGCAATCGTGTCGACGAGGGGGAAACCATACAGCTCGCAGCACTGGGTGTAGATAATGCGGCTCGCGATGCAACTGACGACATGAGGACTGCGATAAGCCGCTCGCCTGAAAGGCCGAAGGAAAAGAAAACACCCGAGAGAGACTTCAAAAATTGTTGATTCAGAAAGAAAGAAAAAATGTTTACTGTTTGTGTTCAGCTGCATCAAACTTTTGATATTTTAGCTTTTCACACATTGGCGGACAATCTTTTTTTCTCAAGAAATACACTGAGCAAGATATGGCCTTTAGAATTCTCTAAGTAAAAAGTTAACTTAAAATGAAAAAAAAAAGTCTGGGCTTTTCTTGAAATTCTGTTTGGTGTCCCTAAGCGGTAATTTTAGTCACCCTACCATTGAAAGGGTAAAAGTGTGTTCAAAATCTGACCTCGTTGGCCCAAAAAATCCCAAAAAAATACCCAATTCTGTCCAGTTGAAAAACCAAAAAAATTAAAATAAAGAGCTTTGAAGATGTCGCTACTAATACGGCAAGTTTTCACAAATGGAGCCTTTGATAAATAGATAAATCTCCTTAGACATCATTCAGAAACGATTGGAAACTCAGATCAGGAAAGTCCATAACTGGACAAATAGCCAGCAAGTTCGGTGAGTCGACTCTAGACTCGACTATCGCTGGCGAATAGTTCGGTGTAATTTCAGTCACCTAACTATTAGATCCTTTCGTTTTCAGAGTATTAAGCTGGAGCAGAGCGCTCTGTTTTACGTGCAAAATATATACATATTTATTGGCTATATAGATATACTTTCCACGTAAAATCGAGCGCTATGCTCCAGCTAACTCTTTACACGAACAAACCTATTGAAGGCCTAAAAGTATCTTCATAACCTCGTTAGCCCAAAAATTCCCAACAAAAATTGTCTATTTGAGTCCGATCAAAAAAACAAAAACCAGCCTTGAAGATCTCGCTACGAATACGACAACTCTCGATAAATTCGTCGACTCGGAGATCGTTGAGAATCGATTGGAATTTCCGATCGAGCAATCCCATAACTGGACAAACAGTCAGCAAATTCGGTGAGTGGATGAACTCGATTATTGCTGGTATTCCGTACAGCGCGGTGATTTCTGCTCGCAACCTCGGCGGGACTGCGTCAAATCGCACGCAACCCTTTCGGCCGTGTGCCCGGGTTTCGTTTCCGTTCCCGAGGGGGTTCCCGATTGCTCGTCAGCGAGGAGAGCTCCGCAAGCCTCCCGTGACGATTTTGAACAGTCGCGTGAGCGCAGGTATGTAAATAAGCGTCACGTCGGACGCGGATCTCGTCGCCGCCGCGGTCACTGCCCAGAGAGCCCCCGCGGATTCAATGAATTATTCAGCGAGCCGTGAGCTGATATCCGGCCGCGAGGCGTTTCTGTGTTTCACTGCGACGAGCTTTTCCCATGACACGAAAACCCCGAGCGGGTCACAAACCGGATAGAATTGACGGGGTGCATTGTTGCCGATTCGCGGGAATTTTCTCTCAATCTCATACACGAACCGTACATATATACATGTATGCATATATTTTATTAAATAAGCCGCGTACGGTACAGAGTGCAGTATATGGGACATCGAGAGAAGGTCGGCCACCTGAGGGAGAACTTTAATATTTCACCTGTATAAAAGAAGTTTCGATAAAAAAATCTTGAATAAGTGAACAATTTTGGATAGCAAATATTAGAGTTTTGGGCTATAATTATTATTAGACGATATAATTATAAGACGATTAAGATATAATTATTATTAGACGATAATTAAGTCCATCGCACTTAATTTTACTCGTTCAATCTACCATCAAGCACCCCTTTTGCTTCTTTACGCTCTTTTTTAATATATGTGAGATATTTAACATATATCAAATAATCCGATAGTATGTTAATAATCCGGTGGGCGACCTCACCAGACGGAATTGACGGGGTGCATTGCTAACGATTCGCGGGAATTTTCTCTCAATCTCGTACCTGAAATATATATTACATATATACATATATGTAATATATGGTATTAAATAAGCCGCGTATAGTGTACGGTGCGGTATATGAGATAGCGAATGAATGTCGGCCACCTAAGGGAGAACTTTAATATTTCACCTAGAAAGTAAAGTTTCGATAAAAAAAATCTTGAGTAGGTGAACATTTTTGGATACCACAGTTTCGTGATATAATATTGTATGTCGAGCAAAGTAATCTCAATTCGCAAGTCCCATTTAATTTTGCCGGTGGCCGGTTTACTCTTAACCACTTGTTAGGATCCAATTTGAAGACGTCAGTTTGATCTGGAGATCGAACTTAAGATCGAAGTTTGACCCGAACTTCATTGCGCGCTTAAGATTTATCTTAAGCTCGAACTCAAGATCAAACTTAAGGACGCAGTGAACTTTGGGTTAAACTTGAATCTTAAATTCGATCTTAAGAGCGATCTTAATTTCAAACTAACTTCGCAAAATTCAACCCTTAGTCTCGTTTTACCCTCAAAATGATATCTATTAACATTAATGTTACTACTGGGGCTCAAATTATACTTAAAAGACTGAGAAAGTGGATATCGCCACAACTTCCATGCCAAAATAGGTTATCTCTAAACAAAAAAAATCCTCCTCACAAAATGATCGTTTCTATGCAAAAATAAAACAAAATTTGTAAATCGCTCCAAAGCCTTTTCTACATCATCTGAAACGGTGAAATTTTTCTCAATCGCTTGTAACTAATATACGTAACAAAATGACTTTTATCGTTTTATCTAATATACGTAACATAATGAGTTTTATCCTTTTATCTAATATACGTAACAAAATGACTTTTGTCGTTTTATCTAATATACGTAACAATATGAGTCAGGGTTTATCTTGACCACGCCGGTCAATTTTCTTTCACCTGCCTGACCTATCGGTCAGCTCTTCTCGTCCGGCTCGCCTGTTAAAACAAAAAACATCTTACCCTCCCGCGATTTCTCGCACGTTTCCGTCACGCTACGCTCACCGCGACACGACAGTGTCTCTTCCCACATGCACCTTCCACCCCGTTGTCGTTTCTCGTGCTTCCATTTCGCGAGTTCCTCTAACTCGATGCCGCTATCTGTCGGGATAGAGATAAATTGCCGCGGCAGACGCGCGAGGCAGGATCATTTCAGCCCGGCTAATTAGTGCCAAACATAAATTAGCCCCGGGCCGTCGAGAGTTACAGCTCAGCTTTCACAAGCCGCGTATCACTTTTTCCCTGTGTTTACTCACCCGGGCAGTCGCAAAAAAGAAAAATAAAAAAGGAAATTTAATTCGTTACTCACGTCCTCGAAATTCTCGACCATTGTTTGCCCGTACCAAACTCATTTTTCTTCCGCCCCGGTGGATAAAAGCCTTTTATTATCGCGACTAAACTTTATCCCCCTTTTGCTCTAATTCGCAACCTACGCGCATAAATTACGAACGGAGTACGTAAAATTTTCCCTGCCGAAAATATTAACACTCACTATGATAAATTGAGAAATAAGTAAAAAAAAAAATAAAAAAATTAAATCAATTATCACAATAAAAAAACAATTAAAAATCATACGAGTCTCATTATTTAAATTACCACCGCTATTACGCGTTTCCCTGCCGAAAAAATCAGCGCTCGCTACAATTAATTTCAAAATGCGTTTAAAATAATACCAACAATAATAAAATTAACGTTGGTATAATAATTAATTAACAATAATAAAAGAGTCTTATTATTCAATTTGCACCGTAATTCCCGCCGTGCGGTTGAGAATCGGTGATTGAGTTAATTTTCTCACGGAGCAAAATCGGTCCCGCCCGCGTTGACCGGTCTGTCGAGCGTGTCGTCTCGATGATCGCCGCCCAAAATCACATGCCGGCTCCGTCGACATGTCACGAAGTGCCACCCGGAGGTCCGACAGTGGGCACAGCTATGATTCGCCACGTGACCGAAGCAGCGACTAAACGGAAACATAATGCGCCCTCATGGAGGACACATGTCGTTGAGTATTGGGTTGTGGAGGGTCGAGCGTTCGCCATGCGTTTCAGAGTGTCCGGCCTCCGGGTAGACATAAGCGAGCGACCGCGAACGCCCCCACCCCGAAGCCCCGGTAAACTCTGACTTCCGTAAATTTCTCATGCCCCTATCGTCGCCCGGAGGGCCGCGTGACCGGCGCACCCCCGCCCGAAGGGGGTGAGCCATCGGCCTCGCCGCCCCGGCGTTTTATCGAACGAGTTCGGAACTCCACGGTCCATCCCGTCGGAGCCGCGCGCAGGCCATTAGCCTCGATTACCGCGACGATCGGGGTCGCGTGACCTATCGTTATCGGCACTAACAGATCTACGCAATTATTCGTTTCCCTCCGGTCCCCGAAGTGGTTGATGGCCATTGGATTCGCGGCATTCTCACCCACCGCCGATTAACGAGCCCGATGATATCCCCGACTAGGCATTTAACGGGTTCATTTTCGGAATTGGCGATAGCGACGCTTGTGATCTGACGGCCTACTACGTTCGGCGTGGAATTTTTTTTGTCCGAAGTTCGAACTTAAGACAGCACTTAAGTTCCATCTTAAGCCTTCAATTTAATTTCCATCTTAAGCCTGCAGTTTAATTTCCATCGTAAGCCTGCAATTTAATTTCCAACTTAAGCCAGATCTTAAGATCCAACTTAAGCCCGATCTTAAGTTCCGACTTAAGCCAGATCTTAAGTTCCGACTTAAGCCAGATCTTAAGTTCCGACTTGAGCCAGATCTTAAGTTCCGACTTGAGCCAGATCTTAAGTTCCGACTTAAGCCTGGAATTTAAGTTCAATCTTACGCTAAAACTTGAGCTAGAACCTAATCCTGGAATTTCCGTCCAAACTTAAGCTAGAACTTAACTCTGGAATATCAGTTCAAAGTTGAACTAGAACTTAAGTTCAGACTGAAGGCAGAGCATACGTTTGACTCCAAGACAGAACTTAAGTTCGAACTGAAGCCAGAACTTAAAGTCGAACTTTTGGACCATCTATGGTTCAAACTTGGTACTATAAATCCGACAATTACGATTTTTATCATTGAAATTTTAAGCTTGATTTTTACAATTCATGATCCCCGATAGACGCTGCGATAGGAGATTAACGAGAGATGTACTTCAGGATATTTTACGCCGAGCCGGAACGCACGGTAAACACATTTATGTACAGCTTTTATTCTCGCTATCCGCATAGACGGTAGATTCGATGTTCCATGGCGCTTCATCGTCGGTTCCAACAGAGTTTTCCCTCTAACGCGAAAGGAACGAGAGAAGAGCGCATATCTTCATTAGAACTTTGTTCTCCCATCCAACCAGTCCCGGCCTAACGGAATTTTCGTGTTCGTGCGTAACGTGCATCCGCGCTCTTCTCGTTTAATGCCGTGAGTGGAATAAGTTGACGTTACCCGGAGCGACGGTGGACGTGTAATTACGATCCTTGCAACTTTCGTTCTTATATTCGGACCGGCGTGTTCCTATCACACAGGTTACCGTGCACGAGATACGAGACACGCCCAAATTAACTCCGCGAGGAAAAACACCGGTTGAATTTGTAGTAATTGATATTAGGGAAAGTCCTAACATCGATTTATTGAGTTAAAAGTTTGCAATGCATTTTTTTCTCAAAGTTGTCTCAATGGAATCGACGTCAAGGACTGTTTCTGTAAATTAGGCCTGAGCGGAGCAAAAAGGACCCATTTCAGATGACGTTTTTTTCTTGTTATGGTCCGAGCAATAATTGCTGACGAACCTCATACGAGAATAAAGTGTCAAACGTTCTTTCTATTCTTCTTCAAACCTCCCTTAAAGCAAAGAGTAACAACTTAACGATAAAAAAAAACTGTTTCTGGCAAAACATCCACCGATAAGCCCGATGGTAAAACTCAAGAAACAAATTGCCTGTGATCAGCTTTCATGCCCAACGTCTCCGGCCTTAAAGAGTCCTAAACCATCGGGCAATTCGAGAGGCACAATTATAAAATTGGCCCCCCCAGGTCCTCCATTTTTCTCATAAATGAAATTGATATCCCGGGGTCCTGACAGCGAGGACACAATAAATATCGAGCTATAAATCTGTGGAGGCTTCAAAGAGGAATACCGATAGCGAGCCAACGGGCGAGATTGCAGGGAAAGACACTGCTGGAACGCAAGGGGCTTGAGCGGCGGGGGGGAGACCGTGAGAGCTGTTGCCTTATTGCTCCCGTAGGCACGTATGTGGAAGCAGGGTGAAGTTGTTCGACAAGGAGCGCACGGAGAGGAGGGGCGCGAAGGAGGAGGGGGGAGGGAAATAAAGGAAAACGTCGGTGAGTTCGAAGGGTAGCTCCAGCCGTTGGCGCTGAACGGGGAATGACGAGGGTTCGACTTTTCCCTCTCCGTGTGAAGTCACTGGCGAGGGGGTGAAGAAAAAACGCGTTCAAGATTGAACGGCGACTATCACCTGGTGCCTTTGCCCCGGCGCAGATTGCACTCCGCTCCTAGAGTTCCGCGCAACGGCCGTGAGAACCCGGCACTCGGCTTTATCAATGCGCCGGAGAGATTGCCGACTGGGGATCGAAAATGCCAGAGCACAAATCCGGGAGCGGCCATAATCTTATCGCTACTTTATCGAACGCATTCCGTCGAACGCACGACCGGTGAATCCAAAATAACCTCGCTCTTTGGAGGATCTCTCTGTCGGGAAAATTTGTTGAAATTTTTATTTTATTTTTTTACACACAGTAAAAAGAATTTTAAGAAAGTTTGTGGGCAATAAAGTTGAGCGTTTTGGTGGGGAGATTATTATGGGCTTTATCGAACCGTAAAAAGGAATCTTTCATGCTTTATTATTTTGAAAACGAGTCGGAAAGTATTCGGCAGAGAAGAGCAAAAAAAATTGTGGAGAAACGATTATTATTTAACAAATAATCAATGATAACGGAGGAAAAAATGTCGCACGGTGGCTACGAAAGCTCAAGAGACGGTAACAATTTATCAGGGATTGTTTTCACTTTTATATTTTTTTGTTAATAAAGTAAAATAACTTTCAGAAAGTTTGTGAGCCATAAAGTGGGGACATTTTTGTGAGAGATAAGTATTGGCTTTATCGAATCGTGAAAAAGAAACTTTAAGCCTTCACTATTATGAAAACGATCCAAAAAACTATCCGGCCGAAAATACAAAAAAAAAAAAAAACAATCGTCAAATATTGATTACAATTTAACAAAAAATTATAAACAGAAAAAAGTGTCGCAAAGTATATCGGGGGGTAATTTGGCCCACGGTGACTATAACGACCTAACCAGGAAAGAAATCAGAGTGAGGTAATTTTTAAAAAAATGTTTTCGATAAATCGATACAATCCGGAAAAAAGAAAGTTGGACAGTAACATTGTTAAGCCTTGAGGAGGATGACTGTAGCATGATTATCGACATATTGTACGGGAACAGCTTCCCGTACAATAGTTGCATGCTGAGATAGACTGCGACCTTTGGAGCTCGGGCGGCCACGTCGGTTTTCGGTCGAGGCCTTAAGGGGGGGGACAGAGAATTCGGCAGGTAGCCGGTTTCTTCTCCGATCGAGGACTATTGCACTGGGTTGCCGAGCGGGTGAATAGCTCAGGGGTTACCGGGCCAAGGGAGCGATGGCTGGGGGGGGGGGAGAGGGTTGATGCACTTGTTACATGGGACACAAATTTCCTACGGTTACAGCGGCTCTCAACGTTCGTTTAGTACACCCATAAGATGCGATCAATCTTTCAAGAACAGAAATGTAAAACATATAAAAAAATAGCCTCATGGTGATTTTTTTAGAATAATTTTTCTATAAGTACAATTTATAAATTAATTGGGACAAAGATTGTACGTTATTTATTTACCTATTTATGTATTTATTGGGTTAATCAGAGCAAGTTGAGATCGGTATGCGGTTAAGATTGCAGTTGAAATGCCCTAAAGATCGGTGAAGTTCTGAACATTCATTCGCCCACAACACAACATTGACGTTTCAACATCAAATATTTAAAAATTAAAAAAAAACTCTAATAGTGATTTTTTAATTACTTTTTGCTTCCTCATAGAGAAAGCTTTGTTTTTATAAGTAAGATTAACAGATCGATCAAGACAAAGATTCAACAAGAGCTGGTCAAAGTACCAAGAAATACTTAAAGTACTAAGTACCGCAAGTATTTTAAGTACAAAGTACTTTTTCGTCTTAATCGGAAGAGGCGAAGTTCCACGAGTACGAAATTTAGAGAGAAATTTTCAAATCAAACGGCTCTGTTAAGGCTCAACATTTTTCCAAAACGTCCAAACCCTTCGTTTCCAATCCTTGGTAACAGACTAATCGACTGGACTACGACAACTGGACCTTGGGTAAGTGAGTCGAGGTCGACTGGATGTATAACAACTAAATCTAGAACGTATGAATCTAGTACAGTGGCTGAAAGTGAGAAAGATCTCGATTTTATGGATAAAAAATCGTATTTTTGGGATTCAAATGGAAAATATTGGGCTGGGAGTAAAATAATTGTTATATTCGTGTTCAGCGAGAGAAAATACGTCGAATACAGCCTTGAAACAAAAAAATCGAGTGAACAACGATTTTTCAATTTTTGAACCACTTTTGAAAAAACGTCGATTTTCGTGATTTTCAAAGGTCGATATCTCGGCACCCAACGAAGCTACGAAAATTCCAAGGTGATCGTCGTGTTCTACGGGAAAAAATACACAAGATAGGGCCTTGCCCGAAATTTTAGAATCGTTTTATCGTGCCGTTTGAGGACGTTGAAAAACGCAAAAAATGGACTCGAAAGGGGTGACCTTGCAATTTTTTAACAAATTTTTTTTTTCTTTTTTTTAAACGAACCGCCACGTATTTCGACGTATTTTTGCCGCTGAACACGAATCCGCTGGGCTTTTTGGGGCTAAAGTACAGTGGGACATTGAAAGTCTCGATTCAATGCACGAAAAATCATATTTTTGGGATTTAAATGGAAAACATTGGTTTGGGAGTAAAATAATTTTCGTTATATTCATTGAGTTATATCGAGACAGCGGGAAAAAAGTACGTCGATTATACACTTCTAACAATAAAAATCGATTGACCAACGATTTTTCATTCCCAATTCAACGATTTTTTTTAAATTAATTTATTTATTTTCTCGGTTGAAACGTACGAGTCGAGATCGGTATGCCGCAGAGATTGCAGTCGAAATGCAGTGAAGATCGGTATACGAGGTGGCGAAAGCTTAAGGGTTCTCTTCTTCTTCGTCTCTTTCTTCCGGCTCTTGCACCGAGAGGGAGAGTGGATGTGCATACAGTGAAGCGTGTGCGTACACGTGGGCAAACGTTAACTCTTCCTCCCTCGTAGCTCGCTCCGCTATATTTTATACGGAACACGACGAGAGGAGGTCCTCCTTCCTGGCGCAGTGGCGGAGAGCGCCGGAGCGGTCCTGAAGAGGCGCGATTCAATTTCTTTCTCGGATCGAATAACCAACATGCGGTTACGAGAGGGAGGAGAAGCTCTCTCGAGAGACGTGTGTGTTATCGGACAGTTCTGTTTTTTTTTTTTTTTTTTCTTTCTTTTTTCCCCACTTGAACTTGCTTGTCACCCGATATCGATCCTGCAGGGAATATATGTGAGGACGTAACCGAAAGAAGCCAAGACGTTTGCACTTCGACGTACCATAATACCGATGCCGTAACCGGGGAGTGCCTTCTGAGACTAACCATAAGCGTGACACATTTTCTACCACATTTTTTTTTTTCCTTTAAGACTTCCACTCGAAACTTTCCATTTTACATTCCAGAGCTTTCTTTCATACTTATCGCGTTCTCTAAAAAAAAAAAATACTACAGCGACTCGATAGTGCTATTCTTTTAAACGGTACCACGAATTTTTGTAACTTAATATTCTCAACGCCATTAAATATTCATGAATAGCATCGTATAAGACTATCATCACCATTACCATTGCTATAATGACAATCGCAATCGTAATCGTAATCATTATGATTATCATTATGATTATCATTATGATTATCATTATGATTATCATTATGATTATCATTATGATTATCATTATGATTATCATTGTAATTATCATTATGATTATCATTATGATTATCATTATGATTATCATTATGATTATCATTATGATTATCATTATGATTATCATTATGATTATCATTATGATTATCATTGCGATTATCATTGTGATCATCATTATCGTTATTGGGAACAATACTCGCTATTATTGGAAATTTGGACTTAGGCAATCCTCATTGTCGAAATATGAGGAGCAATCGAGTTTCTGCAGATGATCGAAGGAATCTTTTTTTTTCTCGTCCTACTTCAGCTCTCGTGACCGTGAGAGTGCGAGATATTGGCCGGTACTCGTGTATAATAGATTTCTCGTGCGAAAAAAGGCAGAGAGGATAAACGGAAGGGAGGGCGAAAGAGGGGAGGGATGCTGCGATCCGAAACTACGACGCGGGGTTCGACGTGGGCTTGCATTATATACCAACGGGCCTATCGCGCGTACCTCCTCGGGTATATGCGTGTGTGTACTAGTTTTCGCCCGGTGCCAAGGCGAACCGTGAGAACCCGGCAAGGAGCAGATGCGCGTACGGAAATGAGACGGCAAGGAGACGGCAGCGACGGAGCGTAAGAGGGTGCGCGGATGGAACACCGGCGAAAAAGCGGCCTATCCGAGGGGGATGAAGGTAAAAGGGACGCGTTAAGGGGCTCGAGGGTGCGACCGCTCGTGCATCGCTCGCACCGGAATGCCCGCGCACTCCCGACGAGAACCCTTGCCGACGAGGAGGCACCCGTGGCAAAGTCGAAACGCGATACTACGCGGCCGGACGCAATGCCCTCACGCAGACTGCACGGCCACGCGAAACTTATGAGCCACTCCGAGGAGCCACTCGAAAAATTGCACGGCAAGTCTTTCAGCACCGATTTCCGTTCCGGCTTATACGCGAAGGGTCTCGAGGAGGATATCTCCTCGAGAATCCTAACAGTATTTACAGGAAAGTCGTACCGACTCTCTTGTCCGCAAACCTTGACAATTATTTTCTTGGTAATTTTAGCAAAAAAAAAAACTTTTGAGTAGGGTAAATGTGGTGAATATGGCCAAGTAGATGCACCGTCGATTTGTGGCTGATCAAGGTGGGCCATTTTAGCCCCTTTACCATATAAGTCTATTTTTAAAAAAAAATTGTTTACATGGGTAAAAGTTTTTTCACGTTCAGCATTCATTAAACTTGATTTTCAATTTGTTTTTTTTTTTAATAAATAATTTTACATCTAGATTGATTACTCTTGATGGGCAAAACGGACAATTTTTTACCAATTTTTTTTGTTTGACCGCGTAAGATCAAAGGCATACCGGTCCGTTTTGCCCCGCTCGGCCCCTGTGTCTAGCACGTGATTTTCTTCTCGGATCAACATCTAGAATTTCATCGCTGTTACAATCGTTTAATTGCAAATTGGATTCGAGTTTGCTCGGCAACGGGTTTCACGCTACGGCTGTTATTTGCATAGAATTAAGAGAAACGGGAAACGAGATTGCAGGTAATCGTGTTACACGTACAGAGAGTTACCCTTTGTCACATTGCTCCGCGCTCCGCTAGTTGAGCCATTGCGACCGAGAATTACATTAAATTCTCTTTTCTTCGGATATACCCCGAGACGCAATGAATGCAAAATTTAATGCCTGCAGCGGAAGCCTGAGAGGAAACCCCCCCCCCCCACCCCACCCCCCAGCGGCGAACGAACACGCCCGCGCGTCAGGTAGGGAAACGAAATACGTGTGGGTCCATTCATTCCCCGTGGGAAACTGGGCTTACCAGTAATGCACTCGCAAGCTGTACGTGCTTCATGAATCGAAGATTTTCTTTCTCGCACCAATAATCCCTCATCATAGGTTCAATAATATAAAAAAAAAAATTAATAATTAAATAAATTGTAAACAATTCAATAAAAATAAAATCTTCAATTATTATCAATCATCGAATAGATTATCACAAGAATCGATCGTTTATTGGAGTGGCGCCGTGGAAAAAAATGTCTCGTCCATCAATTTCTCGCACTTCGACATTTTGTTCCAGAAACTTTGATAGTTTCATGAATTTTTCATAACAAAATGAAGAACAAGAAACTAAACGACAACCGAATTAACCAAATGAAAAATGTAACATTTTTTTTTTTTTTTTTTTGTATACATAAATCGTAAACCCCGAAATCAAAATAAAATCTTTAATTATTATATGACTATTATTTTTTGTCAATCACCGAATAAAATGTCATAATAATCGATCGTGTCTTGGAAGTGTTTATTTTTTTTTTCGCAAATTTGCATAATTGCATCGTTTTTGTCATTAAAGAAACGGAAGTTTGACGATTTACTTTTGTTTGTTTGTTTTTCTTCTTACTTTTCACGACAAAGGTCTGACAGAAAAGCCCGACAAATACCGCAAACGGTAAAATAGTCATTAACGAATTATCTACCCCACATGCAGCGAACGAGCGATTGCTACCCGCATAAGAAGTGAAAGCATCGCGCGTGTGCAACGCCGCGACTCAACTTGTTAATTCAATCGTCCACCCTGCACCGTCGCTGCTGTTGTTTCCCTTTGCATTGCGTTCCCGTTGCCGCTAGTGATTCACGCCAATTCCGGCCTTATCGAAAAATCAATTTCCATCGGGTCGCCACGTGTGGCCGTCATCGGGACGAGCGGGGCTTCGTCCAATAAATTTTCAAGAGAGAAAAAAAAGAGGAAAGAAAAAAAACCCGCCTGCATGAAAGACCCGGCATAAGCTACGGAGCAAAAAAAAAAACGTGCAGACTTTCACCGTCGAAGATGTTCTCAATGCACGTCACAATCTTTCTTTTATTCATTTTTTTTTTTGCTTTTCGTCTCGAAGACATGTATATAAAGACCGCTGCGTGGAAGATGCTGCGAGGAACCTCGAACGCTAATGCCGCAGCTTCCGGGCGAGAGTGTAACTTGCAAGAAAAAAAATGTTAGGCATTTTACAACAACAAAAAACTTAGGTATTTTACAAAAATCTTGCGCTGATAAAAAAAAAAAAAAAACGGTCGAATCAACTGAAGATTCGGCCAGGGACGTGCAAATGAGTATTTAGTTGGTCGAACGAAGTGTTTTAATGCCTCAAAAATATTTCGGTGAAATCATCGAACACATCGTTGAACTAACACATTTTTTTTAGATTTACCGACAAAATATTTACTTGAACCTCAGTGCCCGAATCCTCAGGTGATCAAATAAAATACGGTTTAATAGCCGTATTTTTTTTTTTTTTTTTTTTTATCGGGGTGGGCATTTTACAATAATATTGGGCATTTTACAAAGATTTTCAGTAAAATCGACAAGAAAAGAATTGTGAAAAAGTACAAATCTTTTTTACTGTGTACTGTTCGGCAAAATTGATACCATTTTTTTTTTTTTAATTCAATCTAGTCTGAAGTAGAGAAAAGAAAACCCCGCCTGCACGAAAGAGGCTGCATAAGCTACCGAGCAACAAAAAAAAGGTGCGCGCAATCATCGCCGAAGATGTACTCAATGCACGCCACAAATCTTTTTTTTACTCATTCATTTTTTTCATCTGGAAGACATATATGAAGATAGCTGCATGGAAGATGCTGCGAGGAGCCTCGAATGCTAATCCTGCAGCTTCCAGGTGCGAGTGTAGCTCGCAGAGCAAAAGAAAGAAAACACAACCGGAGCCCCATAAGATATAAGGGATCGTCGTATTATCCGTTGGACCGGTTTCTGGCAAAAAATAAATCGTAACCGAAATGCATTTTGCGGACCGAAGAGCGCTTAAGTAGCTCGTCCGGTTTCGACGACTCGAGCACAATTTTCTCGATTGTTACCGGACATTGGCTTATCGACGAAAAAAAAACGAACCAGCGTTACCGCATTCGATCGGAGGTCATCGAACTAACCACAATTGCATGAATTTTTGCCGGGAAAAAAAAATAAATTTTCACGTACGCCAAAAACTCGCGCCTCGGCGGACTTTACATGTGTGGCTCACACGCTTGTTTCGGCGCCCATCGGTGAAACCGCCCGGTTATACGATCGACGTAGCCGTTCCGCGGGTGCGGAACACCCAGCACACTGTCTTTTTACGACTCGCTGTAAAGTACGATTGTTCGCGCGATGCCCCGTGCGGTAAATCATGACGAATGCGACTGGACACCAAAGAACCCTCCCGAACCTACACAAACTCTGACCGTTACGAGACATTACGAGCGGAAAGGAAACCGAATAAATTTTTTTTTTTTTTTTTTTAATATAAAAAACAACATGGCTTTTCTTTCGCGGGTTTTCATTTCAGGGCACATCGAATTTTTGCCGAGCAATGAACGGGTTGGAATTCGGCAAGAGGCTAAAAAGGGTTGCTCGAGCTTTTTTTCACGTCAGCTACGTTTTTGAGCATTAAAAAAAAGGGTAATTTTGAAAAAGAGATGGTAACTCGGTGCAAAAGATTTGCACGTATGTGAAGTACATTGCATGCGTGCCAATCTTTTGCATCGAGTTTCTATTTTTTTTTTTTTTTTTTTCCTCAAAATGATTTATTTTTTAAAGTCGTAAGGGAGCAAATTTTGGTCAATAATCATATAGTAAAATTATAAGTAAAAAACGGATTCTCATGGGGCAATGAATGCACTGTTTAAGTCTTTAACATTTGACATTCATGGAAATTAACAATTAAATATTCAAATCTTTAAATCTTAATTAAATCTCAATCGAATCAATTAAATTCGATCCTTTGCAACGGATTTAAACTTTTTTAAAATTCTTCTCACAAAGACTATTTTTAAGTTTCAAAGGCGCAAATTTTGGTAATGATCGTACTGTAAAATTTATAAATAAGATATTTAATGCCGGCCAACTTACCGAGCCTCATTAGTGCAAGGTAAAAGCCCGTTCCTTTTTTTATTAGTCGGTAGCTTGTCCCGGGTGCGAAGCCCTCCGAAACTCTAGCCGCTTCGTTATTTTTAACCCCGCGTATACGGCGCGTTCCGGCATCTCATAAAATTATACGAGATTCGGGGGGATTCGAGGTTCTTCGAACCTTTCAGAAGAACCGGTTGTGTAAACGCCCACCTGAAGAAGCGTACACATAACGGCCGGGAGTTTTTTTTTTTAACTATATATAGCGAATGACCTATGAGAAACTCAAGGGTTTCGTGGGAGGAGATTAGAAAGAAAAAGAAGAAAAAAAAAAGGACGTATAATACGGCGGCTGCGGCCGTACCTGTTACCCGTTCAACTGACGAGCCGAATTACCGAGGGTATAAGTTTTCGAGACTCATGAAAAGGGACCTCTAATTTATCGGTCTTTCAACGGCCGCCCAAATATAATTTGTAATACAATTTTATGGCCAAATAATAATTATAATCATATTGTTAGTATTATTGCTATTGCTATTGCTATTGCTATTGCTATTGCTATTGCTATTGCTATTGCTATTGCTATTGCTATTGCTATTGCTATTGCTATTGCTATTGCTATTGCTATTGCTATTGCTATTGCTATTGCTATTGCTATTGCTATTGCTATTGCTATTGCTATTGCTATTGCTATTGCTATTGCTATTGCTATTGCTATTGCTATTGCTATTGCTATTGCTATTGCTATTGCTATTGCTATTGCTATTGCTATTGCTATTGCTATTGCTATTGCTATTGCTATTGCTATTGCTATTGCTATTGCTATTGCTATTGCTATATAAAAGCACAATTTTATCGAACTGGAGAAAACGTTCATGTACTTTAAGAACTGGAACTTTTGTTTAGCAATGGCGTGTTCGAGAAAGCCTATTCGGAGTTCTTTCGGTTCAGTGACCGAGCGTTCCCCGGGGAATCCCGTTCCCTGAGGATGACAATGGCTAACGGCGCCCGTGGCCGAAAAATCGAGGACTCCCTCGAGAAAGTGGAGCAAATCTCTTTTTTTTTTCTATTTTTTATTTTTATCTTATTTTTACTGCAAGATCGACCATGACGTTATAGCGTGAGGGAAGCTTCGAGGTTGGATGAAGAACCTCCCGAAAAGCCTCCGGGCACGACGAGGAAGAAATTGTTCCGAGAAGGCAAGACTCCTGAAGGGATACGTGTTTGAAAACACCTGAAGATTGGAAGGCTCGGAAAGGATTCTTTCGAGTCACCTTCCGCACGTGACGCCGCACGAAAGTCAAAGACAAATGTGCCGAAGAAATGTCTCTCTGATTTATAGAAAATATATTTTTGCCAAAAAATCCGTCTATGTTTAGAATACATTTTAGAATAGATATATGTGATAGCCTGATGAAAATATGTTTTTTTTAACCGAAATTTAATATATCTTTTTTAAATATATTTCATTTCTACCAACGACTTAAATTCCACGGGAACCAAAGCTGGAGTCTCGTTTATCGTGGTGCAAAATTGCGTCATACTTTCGCACGAAAATGAATCCCCCATTCCGAAGAGGGTACCGAGGTTCCACCCCGTGTACGTTTTACACGTCGACAAACGATTTTTCCTTCCACGTCACGTTAAACGAAAGTCAAAAATAAATATATCGAAAAAATCTACCTCTGATTTATAGAACATACATTTTTGGCAAAAAATTTGTACATGTTTAGAATATACATCGGAATATATATATATATATTTGCATACAGTATGCCTAATAAATAAATTTTAAAAACCAAATTTAATATATAATTTCAAACACATTTGATTTCCCTCAAAAACTTAAATGCCATATATTTAAGAACATATATTTATATATCTCCCTATTAGGCGTATATATAAATATAAAGCCTTATGTATTAGTCATATAACATGCCTAATAAACAAATAAAAAAAACAAAAAATCCAAATTCAACATGTCTCTTTAAATACATTTGAAATCCGCCAGGGATTTAAATGCCGCTGTAAGCCAGCTCCGTCGTTCGCGCCCTGCTTCAATTGCGTCACACTTTCGCACCGAACCGAGTTCCCGATTCCTCATCCGTTACCGAGGTTCCTCGTCCCAATGTGCGTGTTCCCCATCCACAAGCGATATTTTCACCGATGTCTGAAAACAGATCAATCGGTCCTCCGCACCTGGCGAAAGTTCCAAGGGATGCTGAGCGCTCCGAGTTGCGGCGCGACGAACGAAAGTGTGTGGGAATTCGCTCTTCACCGACGATCCGTTACAGCAACGGACGCGGCTCACGGGCGAAACAGGTAACAAGCACGGTCGCCCCTTCTCCGCACCGCCGGCTCGTCTTCTCGAGGGGGATCCTCGGATCTCTCTGCCGAGGGGGAGACCGAGGGAGAAACAACAGAGGACCGGTAAAGAGAGTCGGATCTGCCGTCTTGCGCGAGGGCAAAAGATCGCGGTGGAGCCGCGATAGCCAAAAAGCCGGACCCTCGGCCGAGCCCTCATTGTGTCAGATATTTTCCCAGGGCCTCCCCTAAGCCGGCGGGCCCGCCGGTGGCCGGGGAGGGGGAGACGGCCTGCCGTATATAACGGCCAGGCCGAACCGAGTTGAGGCACAGAACAGCCGAGTCAGCGATACAGCGAGCATCGGAGAGCTCCAGCGGCCTCTACCGGGCTGGCCCCGGTCAGGCCTCGCATCGCACCTCTCGTGAAGACTCTCGGGAACGACCTTCGAGCAGCGCAACTACGAGCCAGTGTCAATCTAACCGAAGACGCACCAACTTTTCTGTCGCAGATCCAAACAACGAGGAAGAGCCGACCTTGACGTGAGTATAGTTTCGGCTTGTTTTTTGTTTTGTTTTTTTTTTTTTTTTTTTAGGCACTAACGCGTCTTGGTGCTTCGATAGACTATTCGAAATTCAGACCAGAGGCAAAGACGTTTCTCGAGGGATTGGGGTTTTTGTTTATATCCGCGACAGTTACGGGGCGAGACGCGATTTTCTGGATTTTTTTTTGTTTTTGTACTGTAACGTCTCGGTTAACGTTTCGGGACTGTAATCTTCATAGGTGGTTTTTTTGTGTCGAGATTTTTTTGCATCGGGACTGTGAACCGTTGCACGAATCTTCGATAGATTCGACGAAGAATTGCCGTTTCAAGAGATCCGTGAAAAAATAAAAATAAAAATTGGTTACTGTTAAAAAAAAGGTGAAAATTACGACGAGCCGGTTAAAACGCGTACGAAGAGGGTTATCGTGATTTTTTTCGGTTTTCTTCGACAATCGCGCTTCCAATTTTACAACTCATTCGGGAAGTTATCCTCATCACGATTTTACGCGAACTAGTAAAATTCGTTTTGTTTTAATAGCCATGGATTTGGGAATGAAAACAATGAAAAATCACGTCCGATTATTTCGCGTAGAAATTTTGCGAGGAATATTTTTTTCAAGTGTTGCAATTCGCCCGGCGGTAAAAAAAAAAAAACAAAACAAAACAAAAAACGATGTTTGTAACTCACTTCTCGAACCGAAAGTTTCGCAGCTTCGCGATCGGAAATTGCAACAACAAAAAATGTCACGAAAACAAATTGATGTGAACAAGTGTCGAATGAAAATCGCTCGTCGACGCCGATCCGTACCGAAGCGCGGATAACGAAATTTTTGAAAATATTTTCCGGTGATCGCAAACATCCTCGGAACTACTCTATCCAGGCACCAAGACCCGATCAAAATTTGACCAAAATTCTTTTTTTTTTCGTGTTCAGTTTGTTTATTGTTTTTCGTTTCTATTACGTTGCGTTAATTATATCATTAATTTTTTTTTTTTTTTCAAATTGTTTCATCAACAAAACACGAAAAGGTTATGCTACAAACTCTAAAAAAAAATCCACAGCTTTCTTTGAAATCCTGTTTTTGTTTGCATTATTATTTGTTTGTCGTAAATTTTGTTTCTCATCGTCATTGTATATTGAAATTGCAGACACTCGTAGTGTTAGTGCTGAGCAGCGTTACCAAAAAAAAAACATTCCATCAATCAGTAGTGCTCGTAGTCAATAGACAAAAAAAACAATGCATTTCGATTACAAATTCCGTTTATCATTTTTATTTTATTTATTTTTTTTTGTTGTAACACGTAGTTTTGAAACAAACGGAACTCACTGCTCAAGCGATCATTGTTTCGGCATTGACAAATGTGTGAAAATTGCCTGACATTACTAACAAAACTTTTGACACTAACAAATAGCTATAGTTATTTAAATTGTGTGTTCGTAACGAAATTGGCACGAAAACAAAATTCACATTGACGTAGAGAAGCTGACGAATGTTAGAGCCATACTGAAAATTGCAGTTCTTGGTTTTCGTTGATCAAAACGCACATAGGATAAAAATTTCGTGTGTGCATGCAACACTCGCAACCGACGCTCGAAATTCGAAAAGATCCGAGCCGAGTTAACGCCACGATCCACGTTAATTCGCACGATCGCGGGGTTTTCTTTCGACCGAATCGTAAAAGCCAAATCGCAACAAAAAAAAAAGAAAAAAATCATCGAGTCACTGACGAAAAGAATCGTCTCAAAATTCTAATGTCCGATCATGAAATTCCGTCGCGTTCCCAAAAAAAAATTCTCGCCCTCAACTTTTTCGATCGAGATAAAAGAAGTGTTATGGCTGAACGGTCATTTCCGGAACTTTTGCAAACTACAGCTAAAATCGTAAAAGCCAAATTGCAACAAAATGAAATCGTCGAGTAGGTGACGAAAATAAAAATCTCAAAATTCTAATGGCCGATTATGAAATTTCGTCGCGTTTTCACAAAATTATCGCTCTCAACTTTTTCGATCGAGATTAGAAAAAAAAAAGTTTTATGGCTGAACGGTCATTTCCGGAACTTTTTCAATCTATGCCTGAAATCGTAAAAGCCAAATTGCGACAAAAAGAAATCATTGAGTCACTGACGAAAATAAAAATCTCAAAATTCTAATGTCCGATTATGAAATTTCGTCGCGGTTTCACAAAATTATCGCTCTCAACTTTTTCAATCGAGATTAAAAAAAAAAAAAAGTTTTATGGCTGAACGGTCATTTCCGGAACTTTTTCAATCTATGCCTGAAATCGTAAAAGCCAAATTGCAACAAAAAGAAATCATTGAGTCACTGACGAAAAAAGAATCTCAAAATTCTAATGTCCGATTATGAAATTCCGTCGCGTTTTCACAAAATTATCGCTCTCAACTTTTTCGATCGAGATTAAAAATAATAAAAAAAGAAGCGTTACGGCTGAACGGTCATTTCCGGATTTTTTCCAATCTATAGCTGAAGTTCTAACGTAGTTAATTTTTTTAATACAAAAGAAGCACGTCCCTCCCAACCTGTTGACACGTCGATCCGAAACTTTTTCAGAAAGACCCAAATCACAGACATGTAATACAAATGTTATATAAAAATCGTTGCCGATATCCGATAGACAGTAAAATTAGTCACAAATTCCTGTTCGACCATTGAAGCTGTTTTTGAAAATTTATTTCAATCGAAAAAATTTGGGACTCATCCGCGAGGTCAAGAAATTCAGTAATTTCAATACAATCGCTCACAACGAAGAACCCTCGAACAACGATAATCCGAGCAAACAAACCCAGCGACTTCGTTGTGCATAAAAACGAGACCGGAATTGCCGCGAACTTGACTCCTCTAGCCGCTTCCGTCAGATAATCAGTTTACAGTGTATAACAAGTGCCGGTTCCTGTCGAGTACCCTCACACCGGAAGTGACCACCCCTCCAGAATCGCTCCCATGAAAGCGGGGTGGCAATATTATGCACCCTTCATCGAAACCGACCCAGTCACTCCGTCATTCACAGCGCAACAAGTTCGGGATCCGATTCGACTAATCTGCAATCAGCCATGAAATGTCAGGACCTCGTGACGAGTATCGGCTCCCCCTCGCCGTGAAATGTTCTTCCGATCGTCCGGTTGCACACCGATTTGTTGATTCGATCGTTCAAAAAAAAAAAAAAAAAAATGTTATATAAAAGTATTCACACCATTTAAAAAATTCACAAACTGCCGCGCCTCAAAATTGGCGAAAGCCTTTGATTTTATAAATTTTTTCATCAGGACATTAAACACGATCGTCGATGGGTCGCCTAATTATTCGTAGACCGGTTTTCATTAAACACATCTTTCCGGTAACGGACTTGACAGTTTAAGACGAAGAGAACATTTATTTTGCCTGATTACGTTGCACAAGAAAATGTAAATAGTGAAAAACCATTTGGACAGAGAATCTAAAAGTTTCAGTTGGTCGAACAAAATTTGTTGATTCGAGCGTTTAACAAAAATATTTTTTTGTGAAAATATTCAGATCTATTAAAAAATTCACAAACGGCCAAGTCTCAAAATTCGCAAAAGCCTTTGATCTATAAATTGTTTCATCGGTACATTCAATACAATCGTCAATGGTTCGCCTACCAATTCGCAGACTGGTTTTTATAAAAGCACATCTTTCCGGTACAGCTCTTGATAGTAAAAGACGAAAATAAAATTTATTTTGCCTTATTACGTTGCACATCAAAATCGAAATATCGAAAAACCGTTTGGAAAGAGAATTCAAAAGTTTCAGTAAGCCGAGCAAAGTATCAGTACGAAAAAATCGCCACAAGCAAAATGTCAATACCTCAAAATTTGCCAAAGCCACGAAAATGGAAAAATAATTCAAAATACCGCTGAAATATCCGCAAAAACTCAGATTTCAAAAAACATCAATAAATAAACAATTCAAAAGCAATGTTTGATCGAAATTGTTTGCAGACAATTAGCATTCAAAATCAACGTCTTTACCGTGAACTAACTGTGAATTCTACCGGACCGTGCCTTAACCGAGCCAGAGAAAGAAACAAAGAAATTCGAAAGACCCAGTTCAGGATTCTTGACCGCGCCTCCATAAATCTTCCTCTCTCAGCCGTTTGCGTAACAAAATCCTCTTTAGCCACGGACCCTCGAGGGTCGAAGATATACCGAACTCTAAAAGGCTTCAGATACTTATCTAAAGAGCCATCTTTCATGCACCTGCGTTTCAAAATTTTCCCAGGCCCGAAATAACGTAAATTCCACGTCCGGACGAAATTCGTGCGGTGTCGACAGCTTAACGTATCTCAAATTCGATCTTTGCACTTCGTACAAAACAAACATTAGCGGACTGCGCAACGTTAACCGAACTGGACGCATACCAAAAACACTAAAATTCACGCTAAATCAAATAGGAGACGCGAAAATATAAAAATAAAATGTCATCAATCTAAAACGATACTGAGACACGACCAGACCTCAAATCGAAAAAATGTAAAATATTTTCCAAGAATAAGAACAAATTTATATAGACAAAAAAATAGCGAATAAAAACCACTATTTGTCCGTTCAGAAAAGAATATATTTATAGTTATACATTATATATTAATTAAAAAATGCATTACTCTTGTTCGGACTGTCGAAATCAAGTTTGACAAATAAAGTACTAAATTCACGCTAAATTGAACAGGAGACGCGAGATTAAAAGAAACGCTGCCGAACAAAAATAATACCAAGGCAAGACTAGACATCAAATCGAAAAAATATATAATATTTCAATATAATATTTTCCAAGAGTAAAAACAAATTCATGTACACAAAAAAAATCACTATTTGTCTGTTCGGAAAAGAATCTAAATGAATTACTCTCATTCAGATGATCGAAATCAGGCTTGACAAAAGAAAGTACAAAATTCACGCTAAATTGAACACGAGACGCGAAACCATTTTAAAAAAAAACATTACCGAATTAAAAAAAAAATACTAAGGCAAGACTAGACCTCAAATCGAAAAAATATATCATATTTTCCAAGGAAAAGAACAAGTTTATATAGACAAAAAAAAACGGCGAATAAAAAACCACTATTTGTCCGTTCGGAAAATAATATAAATGCATTACTCTCGGTCCACACGATCGAAATCAGACTTAACAAAAAAAAAGTACAAAATCCACGCTAAATTGAACAAAGAACGCGAGACCATAAAAGAATCATTAACCAAAAAAACCGATGCAGAACTAGACATCAGGTAGCAAAAATGAAAAATATTTTCCAAGAATGAAAACAAATCTGCAAATGAAAAAACCACTGTTCGTCCATTCCAAAATATGCATTACCCTCGTTTGGACTATCGACATCAGGATTAGAAAAATAATCAACGATGCAACAGAAAAGCATCTGGCAAAAGATATATAAAAAAAATCTCAAATTATAGAGTAAAAGTACGTCAAAACATGCCAAACATTAAAGGCGCAGATATTCAGACAATTACTCTCGACCAAGTATGACAAAAATATCTATATACACGAGAAAGGAAAGAAACCTGCAACTAAAAAACCACTATTAGTCTATTTAAAAATATCTATGCAACTCTCGTTTAGACTATAGATATCAGACTTAAAAAAAGATTTAACGATACGACAGAAGACCATGTAGCAAAATTCCTAAGTTAAAGTGTAAAAGCACGAGAAAACAAGCCAAACAGCAAAGGCACAGATATTCAGACAATGACTCTCGATCAAGATTGAAAACAAGTCTACATATACAAAAAAAAGTTTTTCTTTAAATCCGCAAAAAAAAACTACAGTTTGTCGTTTGGATTATCGATATCAGGCTTATGAAAAGGTTCAACGATACGACAGAAGAGCACATTGCAAAAGATATATCCAAAAATTGCAAGCTACAGAGTAAAAGTACGTAAAAACAAGCCAAACAACAAAGGCAGATATTCAGACAATTACTCTCTACCAAGAACCAAGAATGAAACAAATCTATATCCTCAAAAAAATATAAATATATTAAAAAATCTTCAAGCTAAAGAACCACTATTCGTCCGCTCAAAAACATAAATGCATTACTCTCGTTTGGACTATCGATATCAGGTTTAAAAAAAGATTCAACGATACGCCAGAAGAGCATATTGCAAGAGATATATCCAAAAATCTCAAGTTATAGATTAAAAGTACGTAAAAAAGAGCCAAACAGCAAAGTCGCAGATATTTAGACAATTACTCTCAACCAAGAATGAAAACAAATCTATGTACTAAAAAAAAGAGATATAAAAAAAATCCCAAGTTATAGAGTAAAACTACCTAAAAACAAGCCAAACGGCAAAGGCCCAGATATCCAGTCAATTACTCTCGACCAAGAATAAAAACAAATATATATACAAAAAAAACGATATATGCAAAAATCCCACGTTATAGAGTAAAACTAGCTAAAAACAAGCCAAACAGCAGAGGCCCAGATATTCAGTCAATTGCTCTCAACCTATTACAACACCGTTCCCAAGACTCTGCGACCGTTCGAGTCTTCGGACATGAAAAAAAGGAAAAGGAAAAAAAACGCGACAAAGGAGTACCGGGCTACAGCGGGAGGCCTTCTCGTTCCACGGGCTTCGGGGTTCCCGTGGGCTTATTCTTTCACAAACGCGCGCGCACACACACCGACAACAAGCACGCCCAACCTTCCAACCGTTTTAGTTGACCCCGACGTAATTTAAGCAGCCGAAGAACAAGACCCGCCCTTTGCCTCTCGAACGTCGGTTCTCAGGAACTCTGCGACACACGTGAAACCCCCGTTGTACAGTTGACCCCCCCGAGTAATTTAAGCACAGCCAAAGGAACAAGAAACTCGACGACGACGCATAGCGGCACAATAGTACGCCTCGTCTTTCGGTTACCGCGCTAAAACCTCCCCCTCGTCGTACAACCAACTACAACTACACTGCATCATATTATACTTATATATATATATTTATGTAATATTACCGTTTCATTATTCTACACACTTCTCCTCTTTTCACCCCCCCCCCCTCCCCCCATTAGTAGTGTTTCGTAGCTAACGCTCACAACCTTCCAGGTCGTTCGAAGTTCCCGATGAAGCCCATTCAGCATCCGGATCATCGACTCCACCGGCGAAGGAGCCACAGCGAAGGAGAACCTACGAGACGAGGACCACGAAGAACCCCCCATTGGCCAAGCAGTTCCACGAGGAGGAAGGGAGAGGAATGAATAACCACTAGTGCAGCTGGCCCCGAGGAAACAACTAAGAAGAAAATCCCTTGGGCACCCTCAAAAGTACCATTCGACCGGGAACACAAAACACCGGGTCAACCCCGCAGCGTTTAAGGAGAAAATCTCTTCAGGACCATTTATCAGGCGACACGAGCTAACCCAGAAGTTAAGGAACACGAAGGACCAAAAATCATCGACTCCCCTCCGTTCAGACACGACGCCAATCAAACGAGAAAGCGAGCACGTTCAATCGGATCACAAATTGCCTCCACATCACCTCGGCCCGGTGGAGGGCAAAAGAATTCATTGTTTTCGTCAAAACCACCGGGGTTGCGAGAAAAAACAAAACTGAAATAAAAAGAAGCAAAAATGTCGGTTTCAATGCGAACGTTGAACGCCACGACCGGTAAACGTTCAAAAAAAAATCGGAGTGCCTCCATCGATCGAATCAGCAGTTCATTCACTAAAACGGGCCGGGGGTGGAACAAACCACCGGCAACCGCGGGCAAACCGGGAACAACTCCGAATCAACCACCGCAGAAACAATAATCCTCATCCGGTGTGTACAATTCCGGGAGGTGAAAAAAAAAAAAAAATCCTACTCTTCGCCAAAACAATTCACGTGCGAGGGACTTCCGCCACTCCACCGAATTCCAGCGCGTTCATGGAAAGACAAAAAAAAAACGGGCTTTAAAAATATCGTTCGACTACCGCGTAGAGTTTGAAATTATTCTCACTGCAGCGGGCAGAAGAAAAAACGAAACGAAAAACCACCAAAAAATGTAAACAGAAATCCAGCTCTTTCATCGCGCACGAGCAGAAACCCAAAATAGGTGTAACATATCTCTTGTTAAATCAGCGAAAACGGCGGCGAGACGTTGGTCTGTCAGCCAACGAGTTTCTACACCGCACCCGATCAACCATTCAACTACAAACAGGCAATCAAGCAACTTCATACAAACCCTCGAGGACCGATAACTGTCGATCGTCAAAGATTCGATCGAGCCAAATCCAAACGACAATCTAAAGCCCGACTGCAATGACGGAATCCAAAATCCAAGCCTCTATGGAAAAACCATTTCGTCAACGGAGCCCAATCAAGACCCGCGTCTTCCGACGGACGCGAAAAAATATATAATTGATACATGGAAGAAGAAGAAAACAAAAAAAAAAAAGAAGTGACTGCAGATTTGGATTCAGGAGGATCTCCTTGAATCTGGAAATCGTTCGAAGCTACCAGGAAGACCGCGACCACCGCCTTCTCGGCCAGGAGGCTCGAGACCTTCAGGACGCTATCAAGAGCAGAAGAAATCAAGAATCCCAAGAAGATGGAGAGGAAGAGGAAAACGAAGAAAGTGTCGTAGTCCCGCGATCACGCCCGCTGGATCGACCAAATCGCCCAATGGAATTGCATCGACGAGCTTTTTCAACAATCTTTGACGCCAAACGTTTGTAAAAATCGGTTTACCGCGATCAAAAGTTCAAGCTTTGGGAACAAAAAAAAAGTGGCAAGCAAACGTGTCCGGCACAGTCTGCCCGACTCTCACTCCCGCAAACAAGAGGAGGCATCGAAACTGAGAGGCATCGAAGGGCAACCGAGGACAAGCAAGCAAAACAAACAAGCGCCGCGTTCGAATACGCAGAAGTCGACGGCGCAGAGTTCAAACTACGAGGGACGAATCAAGGGCGACGCAACCGCCGTTCCGCACATTCAGCCTGACTCTCACTCCTGCAATCCTAGAGGAGTCAAAACGAGAGCATCCAGGTGACCCAAGTGGCGATCAAGCCAAAAAACACGTCTGTTCTAAATCGGGCAAGTCGATCGAGGAAAATTTCAAGGTTTGGGCAGCGCAAAATCCAAAACAAGCCTAGCAACGCATCCGGCACTGAACTCTCAGCTCCCACAACCGAGAGGAGCAACCGGCAAATGAGGGCATCTAATTTCAAAGTTTGGGCAGCGCAAAATCCAAAACAAGCCTAGCAACGCGTTCGGCACGGAACTCTCAGCTCCCGCAATCGAGAGGAGCAACTGGCAAATGAGAGGCATCTAATTTCAAGATTTGGGCACCGCAAAATCCAAAACAAGCCTAGCAACGCATCCGGCCCTGAACTCTCAGCTCCCACAATCGAGAGGAGTAACCGACAAATGAGAGGCATCTAATTTCAAGGTTTGAACACCGCAAAATCCAAAACAAGCCTAGCAACGCGTTCGGCACGGAACTCTCAGCTCCCGAAACCGAGAGGAGCAACCGGCAAATGAGGGCATCTAATTTCAAGGTTTGGGCAGCGCAAAATCCAAAACAAGCCTAGCAACGCGTTCGGCACGGAACTCTCAGCTCCCGCAATCGAGAGGAGCAACTGGCAAATGAGAGGCATCTAATTTCAAGATTTGGGCACCGCAAAATCCAAAACAAGCCTAGCAACGCATCCGGCCCTGAACTCTCAGCTCCCACAATCGAGAGGAGTAACCGACAAATGAGAGGCATCTAATTTCAAGGTTTGAACACCGCAAAATCCAAAACAAGCCTAGCAACGCGTTCGGCACTGAACTCTCTCAGCTCCCACAACCGAGAGGAGCAACCTGCAAATGAGAGGCATCCAGGCCATCGAAGACAAGCGAGGCAAACTAACCGAAAAGTTTACGTTCAAGGGACAAATCAAGGGCAACGCAACCGTAGTTTCGCCCACTCAGCCTGACTCTCACTCCTGCAATCCTAGAGGAGCCAAAACTTTGAAACGAGAGCATCCAGGTGACCCAAAAGGCGACCAAACCAAAAAACACGTCTGTTCTAAATCGGGCAAGTGTCGATCGAGAAAAATTTCAAGCATTGGGCAGCACAAAATCCAAAATAGGCCTAGCAACGCGTCCGGCATTGGACTCTCAGCTCCCGTAATCGAGAGGAGCAACCGGCAAATCAGAGGCATCTAATTTAAAGGTTTGGGCAGCGCAAAATCCAAAAGAAGCCTAGCAACGCGTCCGGCATTGAACTCTCAGCTCTCGCAATCGAGAGCAGCAATCGGCAAATGAGAGGCCATCCAGGCCATCGAAGAGAAGCAAGCAAAAAAAAAGCAAGAAGTTAATGTTCGAAGTCGCACAAGGCGACTACACTCGACACTCAAAAATCAAGGATCCGGCGGGACGGGCACGACACATACTTCGAGGGCGATCAGGACCGATCGCACTATCATGCAACGTGGGACCTAAATCAATCGATCACCGTGGACAACCGCCATCGAGGGATCGCGCAGCAGAAACAAATTACAAAGTAATGTCTTCTTTGTTTCAATACCATTAATATCGAGGTTTCCATCGTCGGCTACGCGAATCGACGATGGATACCCAAATGGGAGCAGCGCTCGGGAGATCTCGAGCGTTTGTACTCTTTTTGGAAAGCATCGCAATGGTGGATCGAACATGTTTCGATCAATGTTTGCGATGAAGAATCGTGACGATGAGACTCGTCGAAAATTTGCAAAAAATAATCTGCAACCAATTGGAACTCTATGAACTTATCGAAGATCCGAATTTGACATCGATTTGCTTTCGGACATGCAAATACTGTGAAATCATCCATTGATATTATATCGAAAAACCATCCATCAATATTGTATCGAAAAAAAAACATCAATATTATGTCGAAAAACCATCCAACGATATTATATCGAAAAACCATGCATCGATATTATATCGAAAAACTATCCGCACTGAAGATTACGCACACATAATCGACATCAAACAGCCGACCACACGGAGTAGTGCTGGCACGAATTTCGTGGGAAAGCAACTTGGACGCAATTGGATAGTTCTGATCGCAAAAACTACCAGGCTACCGACTGCATATCGTCAAATTCGCATCACGAATCATCGCCATCGACATCGGTCATCTTCAGCCGGTAACAAAAAAATTATATTACCATGTTTAAAACCTCGAGAATCGAAAACATTTTCCTATCGGTAAAATAGAGTCTCATCGTCTATATAAAAAATACGGGTAAAAACTGTGCTCCCCGTCACAATTAATTATGTAAGATTTTTGTTCATTTTTGTTCATTTCGTTTCGTTCTCTTTTATTTTCTTTATTATTATTATTTCTTTCGTAATTTCTTTTTGGAACGCGTCTCGCAAAGAGCCTTCGAACTTTACCACGCCGTTAAAAGCTCAATGGCATATTTGACAATATTTGGTACATGATAAAATCATTATAAGAGCCGTCGAACGCCTCGGAATTCCATCAATTCGAATTTCACAGTTCAGACCAGTGCCGGATAGCTTCTTTGCGAAGCGCGCTTCCTTTTATGTATTTCTTTCGTTTACACTTTTTTCGCGTCTTTTGTTTCATTTTTGTTTGTGTCACAAAAAAAAAGTATACGAATACGAAAAGAAAAAATCCAAAAAAAAAAAATCAAAACAAAAAGGTAACTCACCGGTGGGTTTAGCAACCCGCTGTAGCAGATCGCGTAAAAATCGCGACTGCCTGTACATTATTATTATATAGAATTGTAGATATCAGCGCCGCGAAAATTATGCCGGTTGTTGAAAAATTTATAATGTTTATTTTCAAGCCTCAATTTTAACGGAAATCATTGTTATGTAGTTGCATAGAAAATCGCGGCATCCCGAACGGATTTCGATAAAGCAAGTGGAGTCGAAGTTTCGCTCGATCGTAAAAAAAATAATAATCTCGAAAACACGCATTTTGCGCAAATCGCTCTCAGTACGATTTAGCGAGTCTCGCTCTGTTCTCGGAATCCGTCCGGCCAGCGCCAACGTTTTGAACGCCAGAGAGCGTCAACCCATCAAAAAGTCCTCAGACCCAACGAACCCACTGATTTATTATTATTATTTCTTTAATTTCATTTTTCTCCCATATATTATTTATTTATTTTTCCATTCGCTCCGATTGTTCAATTGTAAAATGGCCTGTTCTTTTTTTTTCTCGTCTTATTTTTCGTTATCCGACGACCGAGGGTCACGCCTTAGCGTAACTTCCAAGCAAAGGATAAAAAAAAATTGAAAAATTGAAAAATTTCATCACTCACGAAATCGAAGGTTTTTGCTGCAGGCAGCAAATTTCCTCAGACCCAAAACGTTACGCTCCACGCGTCCGGCATAGATCGTTCGGATTTTCAGTTTCTTCTTTTAATTAATTAAAAAAATGTTTTTAAACATTTGTTTTTAAAACAGTTTCGCTTGGCAAGACTCTCGATAGTTGAACCCTTAGTTTAGTTTCGATCATGCTGACGCATCGACAATAATGATTGGATGACGACCCCCGTGAATAGCGCGCCGATCGTCCGTGCCGGCTTAGAGAAAGCCGCGGACCTTCGTGCCTTTAGGTAGTTTACCTCAGGTTTAGCTATGTAGAATCTAGTTTTTAGAAACTAGCGTTCACTTTAGGATTTCAATAGGTTGCTACGCGTGTCTACAAGTTTTCTCGTGTTCGTGTGTCGTTTTTTTTTATAAAGAACCCTAATTACCGATTTTTGAAACTCGATTTATAACGATTTACAATTACGATTTATAGTACGGTTAGGTGTAGTACAATCGCGACTACTTACGTGTGCTTTTCGTTCAATTTCGTTTGTTTTTTTTTTATTATTTTCATTGAGTTAAATCTCATTTATCAATCGAATATATTTCGAGAAAATCCGCTGTTTTCCAGTTAACTCGTTAACAAGATATTCTCGTTTGAAAGGATTTCGGATCCTTCGGTAGATTCGGTAAATTGTTAGGCTACGCGATCGTTTAGAGTAGATCAGTCGATTAGGATTTTTTTCTTAGGGTTTAGCTGTAGAATAGGTTTGGACCTTATCGTGGAAAGTTTTCATTAAGGCGTTACGATACTTTTTCATTTTTTCATTCATATTATTACTTTATAATTTTTTCTTATTTTTATTTTTTCACCATTTTAGTTAAGTTCCTTTGAATTATCGCGCTCCCTGTTCTCATTGTTTTATTATCTTCAAGCGTTCGCCGTTGTTCATTAAGTTTCAGTTATCGCTTTCGTTCAGTTAAGTTGAAAATGTTCTGTTTTGCCGACACATGTTGCCCTGTCGTAGTTGTTTTGTTACGAATGGTTGTTTTTTTTGTTTCTCTTTTAACACCGTCAATTTTGTTCACAATTAACGTTGACGATCTGTTGCCGTTGGCGTTTTTTACTGTTAAATACCTATTGATTAGGTTCTTCCGAGTTACTGTTTACGTTGGTTCATCATGTTTCTGTTCTCGCTAATTCGATCGTTTTTTTTCATTCCGTTTGATCGTCGCGGCTCTATTAATCGTTTCATTGAATTCGTTGAGTTTCGTCTCAGTTAAGTTTGGGCGGCTGTTACGTTGATTTTTCATGACTGTTTTTACCCCTTTGATTTTTTTGTTCCGATTATTTTCATCCAAAAAAACTATCAAAATTATAATTTTTTTTGTCTCATTGATCAGTTACCATTGATTTAGATGACCGTTTTTACCGCTTCGATGTTTTGTTCCGATTATTTTCATCCAAAAAAACTATCGAAATTATGTTTTTTTTCCTCTCCTCGATCAGTTACCGTTTATTTACGGTTATAAATTGTTTCATTGAATTTGTTTCATCTCAGTTAAGTTTGGACAGCTGTTACGTTGGCTTTTTATAACCGTTTTTACGCCTTCGATTTTTTTGGTCCGATTATTTTTATTCAAAAAAACTATTGAAATTATCATTTTTTTTGCCTGTACTCGATCAGTTATCGTTGAATTACGGTTACAAATTGTTTCATTGAATTCGTTGAGTTTCATCTCAGTTAAGTTTTGACAGCTGTTACGTTGATTATTCATAATCGTTTTTATCCCTTCGATATTTTTGTTCCGATTATTTTCATTAAAAAAAAAAAACTTCAGAAAATTATCATTTTTTTTTGCCTCTCATCGATCAGAACAGTTTAATTACATTCAAACAAATATTCACACGAAATTCAAACCTCACAGTACATTATTCTGATGTGGCATTTTATTTTGTTTTACGCCCTTTCATTGAATTTTCTGTTGAAATGTTTTACGAGAGTTGATCATTATCTTGTTTCGTTACGAAATGAAAAGTTGCAAAAAAAAAAGTGAGAAAAAAATATGTTATCGTTCATGGTTAGTTCGCGCGGTTTATGAATTGGTTATATGAAGTTAGAGTTCACGTTTGAATCCAAAATCTATGCAGTTCACGTTAAGCGTTGTTATCTGTTGAATCGTTACAATCGCACTAACCCTCTATCTTTCGGTGCATTCTCTATCAGTTACTCTGTTAGTTAAAGTTTCTCGTTTTAATTCCTCGATTCCAACATCCTCATTACGTTTATCGTTTAATCTGTTCATGTTTGTTGAAAAAAAAAAGAGAAGTTATTAAGTTTCATGTTTGCCAAAAACCCATCGTTGTCTTCGTTTAATATGTTATTTCATCGTTTTGTTATCGAAAAAAAAAAAACCGTTGCGAACCGACAAATCACGATTTCAAAAATGATCGACAAATTCACTTTTAAAAAACAAGAAAAAAAAAACGAAATTTTAATCGTCTGACAAAATGTCCATGAAACTAGATCGTTTCGGCAGTTCAAATTCCATTCGAGCGCTAACTCGTGTTTCTCGTGCTTTGACGGATCGCAGCCGAACGTTACTGTTTTCCCCTTTTTTTATAAACCCCTTCATTGAATTTATTTCGTTTGAAACTCGATCTTATAATGTGGTTAATCGAACTCTCGACAAAGCCCAGGCGCATCGGGTTCTCCCGTTGTAAAAAAAAAAAAAACAAAAACAAAAACAAAAAATTCGAAATTACGAGGACCATTTTAACCCAAGCAGTACGGAAAGGCCTTTCAAGCTCGAATGTTAATGTTGATCTAATGTTTGCGAGGCTGACCGAAAACCACGACCCTTATCGTTGCCACTTCACCGACAGTGTTATAAAATGTTGATCCCAATTTGCCCGTTATTGTTATCTGGACCATAAAACGGGTCCGACCGTTACGGCAACGTTTGTTTATCGTTGAGTTGCACAACCGCCGATGTTTACCTCCGGCACGTTATTGATCTACGTTACATTTCGACTCGCCTCTGACGCCGATGAAATCCCACACGAGCACGAATTTGTCACACAACATCGATATGTTAATTGTTATCGCAAAGACAAAAAGATCCACCTCGACTGTAGATCGTGAAAAGAAAGAGAACAAAAAACCATAACAAAACGCGACAGCGCAAATCATTTTCAGACCGGAAGTAATAGACTGAATTTTTTTTCTTGCCATACTTATCGAAACCGCCAATCATTCGAGACACTCACGGTGGACCTTGGGACATCGATCACTCGCATCTCGTGAACAGTTATCGTTATCTCACCGACGCAAGCGATCGATGCTCTTTCCTCTGAATCTATCTTATTGTAACTTCTAATGTTATATTTTTATTTTTTAATTCCCGAAAAAAAAAGAAAAACACACTTAGCTTCACCGCAAGTGCCTTCTAGAGTAAGCTTTATGATACTTTCCACGACGGGTTTTTTTTTTGTAACAATCGTAACCCTTATCGCATTTAATTCTACTCTAGTTTTTAGGATAATCGTAAAATAAGATGCTAGAATAGACATGCTATTTTACAAATATCGGGTGTTCTTTACATGTACATTAAAAATGAAAAAAAAAAATGAAAAAAAAAAATGAAAAAAAATGAAAAAAAAAAAACAATAAAAAAAATTTAAAAATGTAATCAATGGATACTTTTATTGTGTTTCCCATCCCCAATGGTATGGCGAATAATCCCGTGAACGCTGCATTCTCGCTTGGTGGATTTCCATCGATAAATAAACCACAATCGACGGATCGTTTATGAAAAAATAAAACGAAAAGCAAAAATTGAATCAGTCAATACTTGAATTGTTTTTACCAGCCCCAATAGTACAGCGAATAATCCCGTCGATGCTGCATCCTCGCTCGGTGGATTTCCAGCCATAAGTGAACCTCGATCGATGCTTCATTTAAAAACAAAAAAAACAAAAAACAAAAAAAAATTAATCAAACGATACTTTGTTTTCCCATCCCTAATGGTACGACAAATAATCCTGTCGATGCTGCATCCTCGATCGGTCGACGTCCGTCGATAAATGAACCTTAATCGATAGTTCATTTATAAAAAAAAGAAAAGTTAATTTATAAAAAAAAAAAGAAAACATAAAATGAATCGATCGTTTAATTGTTTTCCTCATCTCTAATGGTACGACGAATAATTCGGTCGACGTTTCATTCTCGCTCGGTGGATTCCCATCGACAAATGAACCCCGATCGATGGTAGCGTACCGGCGCCTGAAAACATAGCGAGGCGTTTGCGGCCCGACCGAACTCGGCCGAAGGTAATCGACCTTCAGCCGCCAAGGGTATTTCGAGCGCGGAAGCTGGAGGCTGACCGTGAGCCGAGAGAGTGGAAAATATTAAGCCCGACATTCAAAAGAGTCCCTCCATCGCTTCCATCGAAGCTCGCGAGATTTCTCTGATACACCGAGCGCAACGCGCCCTTGCGTAACGCACAGTTGACATTTTACACGATCGGGTGTTGCATTAAAAAAAAAAAACACGTTGCAAATGTGCGATTCGACGACATCGCCTTCGTGCGGAGCGACTGCGAGAGAAATAAAATATTTTTCTGTCCGAAACGTCAATCGCCAATCTCGTGGATCGAGCGACTCGAAAAATTGTTGAATTTCCGTGAAACCTCGGATCGCGACAGCGTCACTCGTTTTTCCTCGTTCGCGGCAATGGACGATATCCCGGAAGGAAAGTGCGGAGTCGTCGAGGCGTCAGCGTCAGGTTTGTAAATCGTATTATTATTGCATTTTCTGATAGAGAATAAAATTATTATTTTTTTTTTTTTGTAAATGAAAATGTTTAATTTTATCACACGGGCGGTAAAATGCTCTGCTAGTGAACTCAGGCTAGCGCTTCAAGGATAAACGTGTCCCTCAGGCTACACGTGACGACCAAAATAATAATAAAAATTTAAATGAAAAAAAAAATCAATTCCTCTGTAGCTTGCACGAACAATCGTATTATCATATTTTCTGTTAGAGAATAAAATTATTGTTTAATAACTGAAAATGTTTCATTTCGTCACACTTTCGGCGCCTAAATGTTCTGCTTAGTGGACTAGGCTATTGCTTCGACGATACTCTTGAGGCGAGGCTAAAGATCAACAAAGCCTTAAAATATTTTGAATCCATTTTCCTTCGAAACAGTTTTACCAAAATAAAAAAACTAATCACGTGGCTCGCTGCGTATTCGCTTAACGCAGTGCGACCCGCAATTAATTTGTCATTTTATGGAATCGTTTTGGAAACAAATGAATTAGAAATTTTAACTCCGTCTCTCTTCATTAACGAAAAGAAAAATGGAATTAAAAGGAAATCGACTCCTTCGTCCCCTGCGCAAATAATCTTGTTATTGCCGTATTTTCTTATTATTATTCTCTAATTATTTAAAAATTATTTATTATCTATATCAAGATTATTTTTAAACGAATGAAAATTTTTATTCGTTTTCATCGCCGCTATTCAACGTTATCAATAAAGAGTTTCATGAAGAAAAGGATTGAAAAGATGCGTAAGAAACAACTCCCTTCTTTCCTGCAAAAAATAAAGTGGTGATTTTGCCATTTGTGTGAAAAATCATGACGCGCCGCGTTTGAACGATGCGAAACTGAAGGACTTCCCAGACTCGCCCAGACCTTCGAGCGCGCTAGGCGGGAATACCCGCCGTCTCGTTGGCTCTGCCGCGCGGCGTGCACGAACGAGCGTTGCGAAGAGAGCTGCTCCTCGGTGGCTCGTAAGAGTAGGAGTTGCCCGTCGCTCGGGGCTGTCAGCTGTGGCGCGTCACGACCATAACAACCGCGTGGCACGACCGCCGAGGCGAGCGCGTGCCGCAAAGTTCAGCGTGTCAGCGACAGACCGGTAAGCCGGTATCCGGTTTCGCGATGAGACTCGGGCTCGTCTCGTTCACCGTGTCGCAGATCGAAACGCTCGAGAACACGAGAGAAGACCGCAACTTGGTTGCCTAATCGCTTCGAAATATCTCTGACGACCGCGATCGCGCCAGAAGGCAATCGCTGAATCTCGATGTAGCCGTTCAAAATTCAATGAGAGAATTTTATTTTAATTAATCGATCGTTGAATTTATTTAAAAATAAAAATTGCTGTTCGACGCGAAGCCTTGAAAAAAAAAAAAAATCCTCCGCTAGACTCGAGAAACGAGTCTGCTGTTAAAATTAATAAGGCGCTTGGCTGAGTTAATTATATTCCAAATTAATTCGGCTGACGGACGAAAGTTCGTCCTACTTAAACTTGGCGTCGAGCATTCTCATTGTAGATTGAACAAAAAAAAAAATATGAATAAAAAGTAAGCGATGTGATACGCACTGATATATACTTACTGATATTTGCACCCCAAAAAATTACTATTTTTGGGGTCTAAATATCCAATGTTTTTGTTATAAAAATACATTATAAGAAAAAGTTCCGACTATCGTTAAATCTTAAAGTAACGCTTGAAAATTGTGCGACCCTGAACATCGAAGCGTCGAGAATTTTATTTTAATGAACACTTTAATTTATATTTACAAAAATAAAATAATAATAAAAGTAGGTATTCGACAGGAGGCCTTGAAAAAAAAATCTTTGGCTATGCTCGCGAAACGAGTCGGCAAGCAGCAAATCGAGCCTGCTGTTAAAATTAATGAGGGGCTTGGCCAAGTTAATTATATTCTAAATAAATTCGGTTGCCGAACGAAGATTCTCTGCTCAACCTTGGCGTTGAGTATTCTCATTATAGGTTTAAATAATAATAATAATAATACGCCAATGTGTGCTACACGCTAATGTTACGGGTAAAAAAATGAGCTCTAAGAATGTACGAGCTCAGTCAGGCGGTAATATTGGAATAAGGAGGGATTGTTTTTGCGTCGGCAAATTAAGGAGCGGAGGTGGGCCGGGCATGAAGTTCAGACTCGTTAGACAGCTGCTACTTCGCAGCTCGGTTTAAATGCACATACGTTCGCCATTGACAGAGTGTTTAGACGATTAACGAAGCTTGACTAATCATCGGGACCTTGACCACTTACGAACAAACGCGAGCATTAATTATAAGCTACCGCCAACATATGTTCGCTCACGCAATGATACTCTGCTACATGATCGCCGGCGAAATGTAATTATCTTACCGAGTTAACAGCAAGATTTTTTTGGGGTATTTATTGTCAACGTCGAATTCATTTTTTTGAAGCAAAGAGAATTGAATTTAATGTTGATCAAATTTCAGTTTAATGCTAGTCAAATTTCATTTTAATGTTGGTCAAATTTCACTTTAATATTGTTCAAATTTGAATTTAACGTACATTAAATTTTAATTCAATGTTGTTCAAGTTTCAAATGAATTTTGCCAAAATCTCAATTTAACGTTATTCGAATTTTGAAATGTAATGGTGGTCAAATTTCGATTTAATCATCGTCAAGCTAACATTTTTTTCTATCCCAATAAACCAGACTATTTTTGGGGTCCCGATATGAATCACTCTGTTTTTTCAATCGTCTTAGAAAAAGAAAATGATCTCTCGCCAACCTCGAAGAGTTAATGTTTTTCGGGACAGATTGACGAATTAATGCGGGGAGTAAGTACGCCACTTGTAAATGATAGTATTATTGCGGATGCAAGAGGCACGGTCGAGTTATGGCTGCCTCTCGAAATTTCTGTGCAGCATCGCTCGATACGACTGCCTCCCGTCTCTATCGCTCCTCTCCGACGGGCTGCACGCCGCTGATACTCTCCGCCGGCACACCCGGGTCTGTGTCCTCTGGACTTCCATCGAACGGAATTAACGACCATCCACGGCCGCAAGGACAGACTTATCGCGGTAACATAAATCAGACTCTCGGCCTCTCACTACGCTTCGCAGCGTTTTAATTTCCGATAATAATCTACTACGTTTTGGCGATATGCAGATTGCCCGCCATCGCTACCCTCTCTCTCGAGTGTCCACGGAACTCGAACACTTCGCCAATCAAACTTCAATCATAATATTTCTCTACTGTTTCAGTTACTTTTTTATTATGCGAGCCTTATTATGAAAGTTAAAAAAAAAGAAAAAAAAAACTACGTGGACTTTTCATTCTGTTCGTTCGAGACGAACTCCTCTTTACACCCCACCCCCTCGCACCATCGGTGCGTCTCTATTTGTTAAGTTGACGCAGCGACTAGAAGTTTTCGTTGTTTACTGTTCAATTGAGTGGACCTTTTTCCGCTCCCCTTAACTCTCCGAACGCTTCACAGCGTTTTAATTTCCGATGATAACTTCGCCAATCAAATTTCAACCATAATATTTGGCTACTGTTTGAGTTAATCCTTTAGTCTGCAGAGTGGTCTGCAAAGGATTTATAAAAAAAAAAAAAAAAAAAAAATCATGTCGACTTTTCATCCTTCTCGTACGAGACGAAATCCTCTTTACCCCCGCCCTTCGGTGCGTCGTTATTTAAGTTCGACGCGAGTAGGGGTTCTCGTTGTCTGCTATTCAATTGAGAGAACCTTTTTCCGCTCTCCTTAACTCTCGACCGTCCAGTCCCTCGGCGACTAATTACGTAATTGAAGTACCAATCAACGCGAGACGAGTGTGCCCGGGTCGTGCAGTAAACGAGGAGGTATAGAGTTATCTGTCTGACGGGGACGTGCGTGGGCCCCGCCGAGTTAACTCATTCAACGAGAGCGAAGCTTCAATTCGCTCGAGTGAAAGAAAAAAAAATAAATAAATAAAAAAATAACGCTTCCCTTTGGGACTGCACTGAGGCCGTCGGCAAGTCTTTTTGCACCGATCTCCTCGACGGCCTCCTCAACGCGGCGCTACTCCGCCGGCGGATTTAGAGTTTAAATTCATTTCGGGCGAACTGCGCTCGCCCGCTTCCGCGCGGAGCTCTGCAGAAAACAGAGATTATCCCGCTCTTCCGTGTCGCGACGGTCGTTGTCAAACGAAAAAAAAATGTAAAGCAAAAAGAAAATATATTCCCGAGGCGCATGCTCGGTTGTTTGTCGTGCATAAATAAAATGTTGCGAGATTAAAGACTTGCCGGTAGAGGCGCTGCTTTGCGTTTTGAAAATCCGTGCAGCGCGACTGCTCGACCTTACAAAACCGTTCGCCTACGCGATCGCGTGCGAAGAACGCTCGCGCTCTACGACCACTTATGTTCCCTCTCGAAGCGCACGATCGCACGACACACCAATGTCTGTTCCAGCGCTACGGTTGAATAATAATTGTTGCGACGCGTGTCAAGGATCCGCGGGTATTGTCAATTGTGATACCTGACTGCAATGTTATCCGCGTCGACCGAGACTTTCGTCCGTTATGCGTCGAAACATTCCGCGATAAAATAATACAAAAAGAAAAAATTAAATGAAAGAAAAAGAATCGAAATATCAGACAAATATCAACGTTGATTTATATCGTCGTTACATCGGACGTTCAATCAACAGGGTAAAGCGAAACTTAGTCGTAAAAAAAACTGTCTCAGCAAAAACACTTATTACTTCGAGGTTCTCGCTGTCGAAGTTCAGTTATTGTAATCCGACGATGCGCTGCTGACAAATGACGCTCTCGTCGGTTTCGCGGCAAATAATTAAGCGATTAAATATTACAAAAAGAAGAATAGAGATGAAAATAAAAGAATTGAAAGAAAAAGTATCGGAAAATAAAGAAACATTAACATTGATAAATATCGTCATTGTATCAAAAATCAGTAGCAGTATAAAGCGAATCTTAATTGTAAAAAAATGGTCAACAAAAAATACTCACTAGTTCGACGTTTTCGATCGCCCTTTGTTACACCGCGACGATGCGCTGCTACGCTGTTCGCCACAAAGAAACTAACACTTTTCACTACACCTCGACGCTCGAAGCACAAACAAAGGACCGAACCGGACGCGAAACATTAATTGCCGCGTTATCGGAGATGATTTTTTTATTTTATTTTTTTCTGCGACTATTAGCCGATCGAACGACGGATTATTTTTTTACGCTAATAAAATCACGGAGACCGTGGAATGCTTACGAAAAGCCATGTTTTTTTCGCTACACATCGAACGAGCAAATGGACGTTAAACGTACGAACGAAAATTCGTTTTCGTTACACTTTTACCGAGAGAGGTATAGGCGATTTTTTTTGTTATGCGGCCATTAACTGATCGAATGGCAGTTATTTTTCGCGACAAAATAATCATCGAGAGCGGAGAATGTTCTAGCAGCTTCGTTTTTCGCTATAACGGACGATTGAACGTGCGTCAACCGTACGGACGAAAATTCGTTTCTCATCGCACTTTAATCGACAGCACAACGCGAGACAGAGATAATTTACACGAGCAGACCGATATACGCGATTTTTTTCGTACCGCTATTAACCCATCGAATGGCAGTTATTTTTTACGTCAATCATGGCGGCCGTGGAATGTTCTAGAAGCTTCGTTTTTCGCTGTAACGGACGATCCGATGTACATTAACCGTACGGACAAAGGTTCGCTCTCATGGCACTTTCGACGCGAGCATAACGCGAGACAACGATAATTTTCACGAATAGAACGATAGACAGATTTATTGTGTGTGCGATAAACGTGACTTTTATTTCGTGCGGCTGTTAGCGGATCGAACGGCAGTTTTTTTTATTCGCGACAAAGAATCATGGCGGCCGCAGATTGTTCTAGAAGTTTCGTTTTTCGCTGTAACGGACGATCCGATGTACATTAACCGTACGGACAAAGGTTCGTTCTTATGACACTTTTAACGCGAGCACAACGCGAGACAAAGATAATTTGCACGAGGACGTTGTGAAGTGTACACGCGATTTTTATTTATCAGCGGAAACGAAAAGCTCCAGCCCTCGACGAGGCGTACACGCTGCGGCCCGTTGCGTGGGTCAGCTGACTACGGATAGGCTCGCTGGCCAGGCGAGTGTGCTTGAGTAGACGGGCCGAGCGACGAGTCTACCTCATTTGACCGTTAGCGTCGGTCTAATATTCGTACCAAAACTGTTTTCGCGAATAAATTAATTTCAACTTTGTGGACGACTCAACAGCACAAACGCATTCTCCATTGCTCGGAGAGTTGTAGATAAAAGTAAAGATGACTTTCAATCATTCTCCAATAAATTTTTTTTTTTTTTTAATGAAAAAGTGATGAAAAAAGATGAAAACAAAAAAAACGGAGAATAAAAATAATAACATTAATTTACATCAAATCATTCTATTGAAGGTCCAATTAACGATAGAGCAAACGGCAGAATTAATTTAAAAGAACATCTGAATCGTAAAAAAAATGTCGCGACGAAAACACTTTCTACTTCGGCGTTCCCGATGCGAATCATCGTTTTTCGCGATACATCGAACAGTCCGATCTACAATAACCGTACATACGATAATTTGTTCTCATGACACTTTTAACACAAGCGCAACGCTAGACGAGGGTAATTTGCACGAGTAACTAAAAGGATACACGCGATTTTTATTTCTCAACGGGAACGGAAAGCTCCAGCCCTCGGCGAGGCGTAAACACGCTGCGACCTGTTCTGTGGGTCGGCTGACTACGGGTAGGCTCGCTAGCCAGCCGAGCCTGGCGACGAGTCTACCTGATCGACCGTTAGCGTCGGTCTAATATTCGTATCGAAGCTTTTTTCGCGAATAATTTAAATTTGACTTCGTGGACGATTCAACAGTACAAATTCGTTCACTAAAAGGATATACGCGATTTTTGTTTCGTGCGGCTATTGGTGGACCGAATGGAAATTTATTTTCCACGACAAAAAATCATGGCGACCGTAGAATGTTCTCGAAGCTTCGTTTTACGCTGTAACGAACGATCCGATGTCCATTAACCGAACGGACAAGAATTTTTTCTCATCACTTTCAAGACGAGCACAACGCGAGACGACAATTTGCACGAGTAAGTAAAATGATATACGCAATTTTTATTTTTCAAAGGAAACCGAAAGCTCCCTTAGCGAGGCGTAAACACACTGCGGCCCGTTGTGTGGGTCAGGTGACTGCGGATTGGCTCGCCGGCCAGGCGAGCCTGCACGTCTAGGCGAGTGTAGCGACGAGTCTACCTCATTTAACCGTTAACGTCGGTCTAATATTCGAATCGAAGCTTTTTTCGCGAATAAATTAATTCGCTAAAAAATAAAAACGCGCCGACGTGTAGAGTTAAAAAAAAAATTATATACGTTCATATAAATATGAAATTTTTTTTTCGGTCCATATTACTTTCGTCGTCATAGCCGCAAGCGAGAGTCAAAAGAATAACAGAGTTTCCCCTCTGCACGTTCGCAAGGACGCCTCATTGGCAGTCGAGCGAGTGAGAAGTCGATCGGCAACCTCTCCTTCCCGCCTTCTCGTGCCGTCGCACCCGTCGATCCATCCCAATTATTCGATCACGATGCGCCGGAGACAAGTCCCTGTGCTATCCACGAGCCATCGAACTGTCGGCGATAGTGAAAGAGAAAAGAAAAAACCAGAGTTTAATTCGCGAGGGCCAGAAGAGAGCTCCCTATCGCATTGTCAAAGCGAGCACGCGTCATTGGCGGTTAGCGGGTGAGAACGTCGCGTCGTCGCCGGCCGCCTCGGCTGCCGTCGGCGGCGTTCGGGCGCGGGGGGTCCCGGGGGGCGGCAGGGGAAATTAGAGTTTAGTGTGGCGCGAGCCGCGGCAGTGTGCGGTCCTCCCAGTGCTCGGACAATTGTTCGCACCGCAGCCGTCGAGGCCCGTGAGAAATATCGCGATTTCATTTTATTTTCAATTATTTTTATCGAGCCGTTCGATCAATTCTCCGCGATGTTCGGCGCGAAGAATTAATCGTTAAATTATCGATAAGCCGGCGCCTTCGGAGAGAGCGCAGGGAACGCAGGGAAGGGGACGAGGGCCGATGCGGAAACACGAAGAGCCGGAGAAAACAAAGGGGAGGAAAATAAAATAGGGAAGTGTGCCGTTTACACGCCGGTGGTTGAGAGCAAGTGGGAGAAGGAAGGAAGGCAACGGACTCGAGGATGAGCACGAGGGAAGTCACCCTCGTTGGCGGCTCTCCCTGGGGCTTCCGCATGCACGGCGGCCGCGACCTGCATCAATCCCTTCGCATCTCTAGGGTGAGTCGACCAACGGTATTTCTCATTTGCACGGTCAATCGAACGAGCCTATGTCGTTCGCGCGGTCCATGACGTTTGTTACCGTCGAAGCGCAGGTGGAATAACAAGCGCATGGCGAGTAACGAGGCAAACAAAACGATTCAACATTTTGTTTTGAACAATGGCGATGTCACGTGACCGGACGGATCACGTGACGTAGCCATGTTTTTAACGGTAAACAAAATGACTAAATGACATTTTTTTTTTGAGCGATTTTTTTACTAGCGCTTTTATCAGCGTATTCTTATCAGAGTTATCAGTCATCGCAAAAAAAACGACACGTAAATAAGTTACGTATAGGATTCTTTTTTTTTTTTTTTCAAAAACAGTTCTGATGTACGAGTATCTAAAAAAAATGTTTTTAATCCTGTACGGACAATTTTAAAGGAACATTGACTATTAACGACACATGTTGTGTGTGAAATTTCAGCATTTTTTAGTTATAATGATTTGAATTTCTCGCGTTGCGTCACACACACATACAGGCATACATACATACACACACACACATACATCCAGACATGTTTTCTAAACGTGATTTTTCAACGTTTTGGAGGATACTGAACACGTTTTCATTAAAAATCTCGAATTTTTTGTTGTCACTGAAACAAAGCTTCCTCTATGAGGAAGCAAAAGAACAAAATATCGTCTGTTATCATTATCAATAACGATGAGAGATAATGTGATAGACACATTGATCCATCGATACAACCAAGGTATTTTACCTTCGTTGACAAAGTTTTAACAAACAATAATGTATTTATTATTTTCCATTGACTTTTTAAATTTCCAGTGTCTGGAAACCAATCATTTTTTTTCCTTCATATTGATTGTCATTTTTTGGCGGAGAATTTCAGCGGAATTCTGCTTCCACAAATAACAACAGATATGAAAAAAATATTGATTTATTTTCAGGCACTTGAATTTATAAAGCCATCGAGGAATTCCAGCGATTTTTTTATTGCTATATTTCGCCCAAGCATTCCAGGGAATTCGGTTTCAAGAGTGTAATATATTTATTATTTTCCATTGACTGAAAATAAGGTGTCCGGAATTTTTTTTTTTCCACATTCATTGTTACGTTTCGGCGAAGTATTTCAGCGAATTCTTTGTCGACCAGCAACAATGGAGAAGAGAAAAAAAAATGTATATCGAGCGCAAAACACTGACACAGGTGTTCATTAAAAGTGCATGCGAGTTCCACATTTTCCCCCGGTACGAATAACACGATATCTAATCGGGCGATCCAGGCGATTACGATATTGCCCAGAAAAAAAAAAAAAAAAAAAAAAGAAACAAAAACACAAGAAAAAAATCTGATTATACGCATTAACGTCGTTCGATTCCGGAAACCACATAGCCGCTGCTGGCCGTTATTACATTATTACATAGTGAGGTAATGCATCGTTCATCGGAGCGTTGGTTTACTCGAGCGGTCGATGGGCTAACGCGCCCGATCGTTACGATGACGTTTTTCCTCGAGAGATTAAGTTTCTCCGTGTGTGCGATCGTGTTTACGAATTTATAGACTCCGCGTGCCGCCCGTGTGGGTAATACCTGTGCGCCCGGGACTGCACACACGAGTTTTATGCAAATGCTAACTTAAAGAAGATATCCCGAGGCACGTGAGCCACTCCGGCCTGGCCGGAGTGGATCAGCCAGCTCGGTTATAAACTTTGTAAAGAGAACGCCGCTCGCAAGGGAGAGGCATCGGTGCGGCGGCAGGCGCTCTACACTCGCCGCGGGGCGAGGGAGCGGAGATTCGTGTAGTGTAGTTTTCGCGCAGCAAGGTCACCACGGCGATGGCGTAACGCTGGCGGACAGGCCTGTGCGCGCTGTGTGCGTCTCGACTGCGAAGTCACTGCTGGTCGCGCTGGAACATTTTTTTTTTCTCCTCGTCACCTTCGGGGGTTCACCGTCGGCCGAATAGTATAACGGACGTACAGTCGTTTTTTTTAGTTACCTATCTGCTGATCTAGGCGCCTCATCGCGTTCTAATTATTCGAGGCGATTAGAGCCTCGTGCAGTTCTTTTTTTTTTTTTCCTTGTGGGCGTTCACTGTCAAACGGTCTTCGCGTTGTCCGTCGGACGACAAGGACACTGTGGGACTGCACCCGTGTGCGCACCCTGCAGGAAACAATCGTCTTCTTAGATCTTTAAGGCGCCGTGATATTCCGAGACGAGAAAATTGCGATGCAGGATCAGTTGATGTTATGTCACTTCTGACAATGTTACGGCACATTGTTTGCGCAGAGATGAGAATTAGCGAAACAAGCAAAGAAATCCATAAAAATATTCTGATATTTCTAATCTATAGAAATATCACATTATGAACTTTGACTCGATAACATTTATCGATGGTTTTTTTTTTTTTTTGAGGTAGCTTTGCTTTCCCAAGATTTGTAATTCATTTTTTTTTTCGATCCTTCCGATACTCCATAGAATTTGGATAAGCTCGGATGGGAGGGGAAATTATTTTTACGTTCTCGTTACATATTCTCAATTGTGCGTTACGATTATTAATGATTAATACGAGCCACGGCGTATCGAAATTTTTTTCTCACCAAGTGGAAGAGGATTACGTCCGATCGCACAGTAAGGTCTTTCTCGGCTTATCGGAGTCTTCCTTATCACCGCCCGTCGATGTGGATGGGTCAATGTCGTGCAGATAAGACACCCGAACTAATTGGTTCGTTCGCCGGCGATAAAAAAAATAAATCACCACCATTCGTACGGAAATCCTTAGAAATGTCACTGATGCAAGACCGATTCAACGACTGATTTTCATCTACGGAACAGATTACTTTTGAAAAATGTTTAAATAAAAAAACTCTCCGAGGAAAAAATTGATCATTTTTAGAATCCGCGTCTCCGATACGTCATTTAAGTTATCTCGTTCCGACGATGAGAGAATAGGAGAGAAAGTTTACCACATAATTTTTTTTGCCTCGACGCGACGATATCTGAGGATTTTTTATGTTATTTTCTTTCTCTCCGGTTTTCCCGGTTCCAATTTTTTTTTTCTTTCTTTATTATCCACCCAGAATGCCACCGACGCAATTTATCACCGCTGCCCTATCTCTATTCGCGGTCGCGACGGCGTCGCCGCACGTGAAATTCTTTTCGTTTCGTTTCTTCGGTCAGCGAACGATGCTCTCGAGCGTTCGCTGTATGAGGCCAACGGTAATCGTTCCGGACCTCTCTCTTGGCCACCGCTAAGTGCCCGGCCGCGTGTCTCTCACAATGAGTGCCTTTCACGCACACAATTTATCAATGCGGCTGAATGCCGGCCACTGTTGTGCAAGGGTCTCGCGCACGGGCCTCGCGGAAAAGATACTTTTCATCGGTGACTCGGGCCGCGCAGTCAAACAACACCGGACGTTCCCATTTCCCACTTTCCCCACATAACTTCGTCTCTTCATTTCCTCTTTTCCCCTCGTCGCTAAAATCGAACTCGATGACACCGACTATTATTCAATAATAATAATAACAATAACAATAATAATAATAATAATAATAATAATAATAATAATAATAATAATAATATTGATAAACTGAAAGCATTGAACAGACTATATTATATTTCTTTTGTAAAAGGGCTATTCCCGTCAATATATATAAATAAAATAATAATAATAATAATAACCACAATAATTACAACAGTAATGGCAATAATGACAATAAAAGCAACAATAGCAACAATAGCAATAAATTATTTGATTAGTCGTAGCAGTTTGCTGTAGTCGATCGTCGTTGAACTGGAAAAGACAACTCTGGGCTGTTTTTTTTTTGATACTGGCATTTTATTGCTGTTTTTTCTTTTTTTTTATAGACAAACGAAAAAAAATGTTTTCAATCTAGATACGGAGAGGGGTCTGAAGAGCCTGTTCGCATTTCCGTCGAAGGCTGGACAAACGTATCGATGATACACACCATGTATGATACATATATGTATCGTGTACATCGTCGACGTGCGGTATGTCGGCCCTCTCGCCGCACCGGGCACGGTTTCTCGTTACTCTCGTACATGCGATAGCCGCTGGGGCACACGCGCATAGTCCGGATATCGTCACTGTGGACACGCAAATATGTATAATCGCGCGAGGAGAGAACCCGAGCGAGCCAACAATATCGCTCGCCGACCGCACGATCCTCTCGTCCCCTTACGAGACTCCGGAATCGGGTAAAGCTCCGGGCCCGGCCCACAGAGCGGATATTCCGCAGTGGCCGCAAATCGAAAGTTACGCTGCACTGCGATATTTCGGGGCATCGCTCTCCCTACGAGGATGCAACGAAAAATTGATTTTGCGCGTATCAAAACATATCTCCGGTATCGTAAATATTTTTCTTTTTTATTTATTCCATGTCCTATCGAGTGTGGTTGAAAAATTGCTCAATGAAAACGTGAGATCGAAAGCTTTATTAATAGACCGTCATAGATTGTTTTTTTTTTTTTTTTTTTTTTTTCCTTTATTCCATATCTCGCCGTTGCAGCGAATCGAGAGTTACGCTGCAATGCGATACTTCGTTGCATCGATCTTCCTCCAAAAATACAAGGAAAAAAAAATGGATTTTGCGAGTTTAAAACCATACGTGCGGTATCGTAAACATATGTATTTTTTATTTCAAGTCCTATCAGGGACGGTAAAAAAATTGCTCAATCAAAAACGCGAGACCGAAATTCTTTTTAATACAACGTCATAGATTTTTTTTCTCTTTATTTTATACTTGGCAGCTGCAATAAATCGAGAGCTACACGCTGCATTGCGATACTTCGTTGCAACGATCTTCCTTCTCGAATACAACGGAAAAAAAAAAAAAAACAAAAAAAAACAAAACAGATTTTGCGAGTATCAAATTCCATCTCCGCTGTAGTTTATATAAAATGAAAATTTAATTTCGAATCCTATCAATTACCTTAAAAAAAATTGCTGATTGAACACACGGAAGACCGGAATCTTTATTAACAGATTGTCACAGATTTTTCCTTTATTTTATATTCCGCATTACATTCAGCGGTAGCTGAAAATCGAGAGTTACGCCGCGCTGCGATAATTCCTTGCATCGGTCTTCATTCAGGAATACAATGAAAAATTGATTTCGGGAGTATCGAACTAAAGCTTCGGTACAGTAAAAATTACAAACAAACATTTTTTTTTTTAATCTCAAATCCTATCAAGTGTGGTAAAAAAAAATGCAGAACAAACACCAGAGATCGGAAGCTTTCGTTTCCGTTGTAATGACGAAGAATCCCCATAAATCGCACTCTTATCAAGAACGCTATTGCGTCGATCTTAACGATAATTTTTTTTTTTTTTTATTGTCATTATCGCGTCCCACTGTGCAGCATTATAGTCGGTGCATGAAAAAGAAGGAGCGTTATATAAACCGACTGTTGCGTCGGTGGGTCTAGGTCGGTAATAATCAGCTGGCGAGACGACTGAAACAAGGATGTGAGAAATATCTCTAAATATCCGCAACGACGAGCCGTGCCAGCTGCACATTGATGCATAACTAAGAGGCGTTTCTTTTTTTTTTTTTTTTTTTAATTATTACTTACCACCCGCTACACAAACATGCATTATTTCTCCGCTCCGCCCATTCTCTATCTTCGGACGATAAAAAGAAAATATCAACATTTTCATGCGCGAAGATGAATTTATTTTTACCGAGCATGATTCATGCGCTTGTCAGATTACTCCACATAAATAATACCCCGGCGCACAGTTGTATCGCTGCATACTCCCAAGTTGAATAGAATCTCGCGAATGCACCGGGTGAACTTAAAAAAAAAAAAAAAAAAAAAAAAAAATCGAGTAAAAAAATTACAACGAAGATCGAGCATCCCGAGAATAAATTTTGCTGCACTTGCCGGCGGGTGGAGAGATGGGTCGCAGGAGGCGGAAGGACGTCGCACCCACTGCTCCCCTTCATTCAGCATGCAAGCACTCTGAATATATGAACATGGTACATATATATATCTAATCTATTTTATATATATAAATATATATATATGTATGTATGTATATGGGGTGTGCAGCGTATCTTTTCCTACCCCCTGTCCCTGTGAATTACGAGAGAAACTCCTCCTCCGTCTCGTAATTCTCGCGTTCCTCTGTGTACGCACATATATATGTATATATAGGTATATATGTATTTGCATGCTTGAGCCGAGCGTGCTGCTCTGAAGCTGGCAGGAGGTGCAAAACTAAATCATCGTCCGTTTGCTTTCCTTTCAGGCAAAATATCGAATTTATGAAAAAAGTATCGAAAGGTAAAGAACGAAAATTAAAAAAAAAAAAAAAGAACGTTTTAATAAAATTTCAATAGTTTTTAGAGCCACGATCGTCCGGTTGGTTTTTAAAGGGTTGGGGTGGAAGGAAACATTTTTCGTGCAAACTGAAACATCGTTTGCGCGCGAGGTATCGGTGAAAATGAAATTTTTCTCAATTTCGCACGGCGAAACTCGAGAGGTTGAGCGGGATGAAAGGAACTTGTTCCTAAAGGCAAATCGTTGCGTAAGCCGAAATTTAATATACATACAAAGTCGACGTCGTCGATGTCCTCGTTGCTCTGTATACCGAGCGATGACGATAGACGTAATAATTTTCACCGAAATAGACGAGCGCGGGCGAGATACGCACAACGCCGGCGAGAGGGGACTTCCGTGGCGCAGTGTCGGTTGCAGGTACGGATGAAAAGTCGTCGAACACAAAAAAAAAAAATGATAAAAATAGATTTAAAAATAGACAAAACAAAAAAAAGGTATTTTCTATTAGCGACGGAAGCCAGTTTTCATATTAATAGAAATGAAATTACGATTTATATGTTTTTTGCCGAAAAAATTATTACAATTGATTGATCACAAAAATGTAGATAAAAAACCTCGAAATTTTTCAAAGAATAAAACATTCTCCGGACCGACGATAAGAAAAAAAAAAAAAAAAACAAAATTCGGCTCGCATGTCGATTCGATATTCCTGAAAACGTAAAGTACCAATACAATGTACAACGAGTATGTCTAAGGCCGCGCATCTTCGGTGGAATCGCGTCCTGGAATCCACGTTAATATCGAGCCTTCCTGAAAGAGCGACGGTAATTCATTGTGAATTGTGAAAATTTCAATTAAACAAAAATCCGAAGTCTCCACGAATAAAAAAAATTCTACGAACCGACGTTAAAGAAAATCTTTTTTTGGACCAAAATCTGTCGATTTGATATTCCTACCAAAAGTGACCGACTTAATATTCGGACTTGCTTGTTGTACAACATACAAGTCCAATTATTAACTGCAAAGATATCGATTACGAACCGACGTCACAAAAAAAAAAAAATATCCATACCAAGTATGTCGTATCGCTAATCCTACAAAAAATGACCAACATAATCTCCAACAAGCAAGTCCAAATACTAATTATAAAAATATCGCTCGAAAAAAGGCTTGAAGTTTTGCTAATAACCAAACAAAAATGCCACAAACGTACGAAACGACCTTAAAGAAAAAAAAAAAAAAAAAAAAAGGAAAGAAATCGGTTCACATATATCGATTCGACATTCCTAAAACCAAAAATGACGAATGTGCAACAAGCGAGTGTACCGACCGCGGATCTACGGTCCGAGAAGCCGTGTCCCAGAATCCACGTGTATATCGAGCCTTCCCGAAAGAGCGATGACGAAGCCGACAAAGTTCTAGTTTCTGCCAGAATAAACTCATCCCCGAAGGCGTCTCGGATAAACAAAATTGGTCCTCGACGGATATAAACCATTTGGCAGAAGAGTCAGAAAAGTTGGTTGTGAGCGGAACAAATTTGGGCGATTTATCGGGCTATCCGACAGTCGTTCGATATAATGACGAGTGGATTTCGCGTGTAACAACCGTCCGGACTATCCGCGCTCGAAACAAGTGGAGGCCGCGTGCGAGTTACACTCTCTTCTGACGAAGGCAATTGAAATCGGTGAGCCGTGCGTCCCGAGTTATACGCGAGCGGGTAATTGATGGTCCGACGGAATACACAGTTGGAGCGTCCGGACGTTGTTCCATCGCTAAAAACACCTCCTCCGCCGTCCCGATTAGGATCAATTATTCAGCGATCGATCACTCCCGGCGAGCCTCGATATCCGATCGCGGACAGCGAGCGACGCGTGTACGCGGCTTTTGTGATTCATCGCCGAACTTTCATTCAGCTATCGATCTATCGGGCGACGAACGGGAACCGTCGGCATAATCTGCCTCGTCAAACTCACCGTCTAAACTCTTCCGTACGGACTTCCGCACGGAAATCAAATAAAATTCACGCAATTTATCTAATTGGCCGGTTTTATGTTATTGATATTTCGAACGTAGAATATATTTGGAGGAATATATTCAAATAATATATCAAAGTATCATTGAGTGATATTATAATAGCTGTTATTTTGGATCGCGTGCATCTGAAAGTCCACATGGAATGAAATTTCGAAATTTCGAAATTCATTCTATATACTATAAAAACCGAAATTTCCAAATTATAGCATATAGAATGGAACTTCGAAATCCATTGCATATACTATGGAAACCGGATGGGGGGGGGGGGGGGGGGGGGAGATACAAGCATAAAAACCAACAACCAAATTCACAATAGGGGAGGACAAACATCCAAACCAGTAAACGAATCCACAAATTTTCAAAATATATATCGCAGGTCTAGAACAACAGCGAAAGAATTTGTATGATAATCCCATAAGAGGTGGACTAGCTATTGGGCAAACTACACGTTATCGTCAATAAATCCATTTTTCCTACTATTACTTGTAGAAAACTATTACTACTAGTATAAGATTATTCGAATTGATATAATATAACGTATATCACAGAGATATTTCTCTTTAATCTCCCACCATTATATATTTTATTATATATTATAAGAAAGCGATAATAGTCCTTCCTCAGCGGCATAGAAACGAAATAAAATCCACGCGATTCATCGAATTGAACTTTTTCGTATCATTGAGATATTTTAAGCATGGACATAGCTCTATATCTCGAGTGATATATATATTTGCATCAATAATATTGAAATTATATAATGTATATTTGAGTTATATTATATTATTTGATATAATATAAATCACAGAAAATTTTTCTTCAATATGCCACTATCATATATTTTATTATTATTAGAACATTAACAAAAAATATGTTTTTGATAACTATATCGTCTACACGGTTCGCGTCCAGTGATTGAATACATATATTTGCGTTCGTGTGGGTCGTTTGATGTTGATATATATATATATATATAGCAGAAGCGATGGCAGGTAGGACGGTGGTGAATAGGTTTTCTTCTTTTTTTTTTTTTCGAGTGAGAATAGGACGCGACCTTCGTGAAAGGGCGTATAACAGTTTCCGCATGTCCGACATGGCAAAGTTCCAGAGGACACGTGGGCTAATATGCGCTCGAGACCGCAATTAACGAGCATCAAAGTGGATCCCATCGCGAAGGCTTGCGTAACCGGGCGCGTCTTCGTGACGCGACCTACATTAACAGCCTCGATGCACCGTGACCGAGTGCGCTTTACGTCACATCCCGTAAAGCCAATTTCGTTTTGACCGACGCTCGTCCCGAACGTTTTTAATATGCATGTCACTGTCCGGCTCTCGACGACGAAACGGAAGCTGCGATTGCGGAACCGGAAAGGTCCGCGATCCGGACGAAAAGGGGATGAAATTGTCGCAATTAAAGGTAATTAAAAAAAAAAAAAAAGAAATTTGTCCATTCAACTGACAGGATTTCAATGTTATTTTCTTTTTTCACCTTTCAGTGAGAGCTGCGCAGGTATTTTTTACTAAAAAAACCAAAAATTACCCATTTGATTGTTAGAATTTCAAATCCAGCTTAATTTTATTTTTCTTCTCTTCTGCTCCTTTCGACTGAGAGCTGTACAGATGTTTTTACTAACAAACAAAATCAACTCAAGATCACTTTGAAATATGCAATTAGCGCTGAAAAATAAACATCCCGTAGACTCGCCATCGGTCTCGAATATCAATTAATTGTGTTCCTCTTTTTCCGCGATTAATATGAACATGACGATTATTAAGTGTATGTTTTTTATTTTCTGCTCCGGAAGAGATAAATAATTGGTACGCTTCCATTCGGAATATTCGAGGCTTCCATCGTTCCTATATATCGTTTAATTATACCGAGCGATTTAATTACAGGCTTTTGTTTCCGAAAGTGAAATCGCGACATCGGCTCGAACGTCCGCGACCCTGTCCGGATGATTCACGTGCACGGAAATATTCCGCCGGTAATATTTTTATTTTTGCATCGTTTTTTTTTTTTTTACACTCGCCACTCACGGTGCCGAGCTCCTCGCGTACTCTATTATTTAAATGCGGTAGGTTGGACTCGTTCCACGAAAGCTATGCACCGCCGCACTATAGCAGCATTCTTATGCGGCTGCGATTGCGCGCGCAGGCGCGCATGCGCGCGGCTCTAAAAAAATTCAAACCTCCGCCGATGCGAGCTATGAGGCTGTACCAATTAGCGAATATCCGTGTGCGGAGTCCGTGCGAGCGTAAGAAATAAATAGAATTAAACTCGATGATTGTAACAAAAAAATGCATTCGTACAGGCTTTTCTCTCGATGTTTCTAGAGCTCGCTCGCGCGCATGCGCGCGTAACGACGACCGACACGTTTACGGTCCAGCGTACGGCGCCCCTTGCGCGGCTTTCATTATGGCCCGACTGGAAAGTCGCCGACGTCTCCCGGTGTAATTATCATCGATCGGTGAAAGAGCCTCTCTCTCGTGCGGCGGGCAAACTTCCGCCTCCGAGTGACGGAAGACGAATTTTCGTCGTTAGTTATCCGAGCGCCCGGACGGCGGTGGAAATGACACGAGAGCTTTCGCGTATAGACGGTCGTCTTGACGGATCGAAGGTATTCCTGCCATGATAAGGTCTTCGGAATTGTATGGAGGAGTCGCGAAAAAGAGGTTGCCCGGGCTCGCCGAGAAATTCACAAATAACTTCCGGTCTGAATAAGAATTTTATGCAGATAATGATGGAACAGTCCCCGAGATGAAAATGATAATAAAGATTGATATTATTATTTTCATCTAATAATAATCCATGATTATTATTGTTCTCTCATAACTATAATATCTAAATGATAATAATAAAGTGTATGTCGATTGTTTGTCTGCACAGCTACTTACAAATTATTCACGGAAACTTACAACTGTAAGTATTGTGCATAAAATTTGTATTCACACCGGAAGTTATTTGTGTTATCAGTGAGTAAGTACTCACAGATGCTCACGGATACTTACGGACACTAACAGATACACACAGATACTCACAGTTACTCACAGATACTTACATTTACTCATAGATACTTACAGATACTCACGGACAGTTAGAGATACTCAAAGATACTTACAGTTTCTTACGGACACTCACGGGTACTTAAAGTTACTCACAGATACTTAATTACTCACACATATTTACAGTTACTTACAGTTACTTACGGACACTCACAGATACTCACAGTTACTCACAGTTACTCAAAGTCACTCACGGATACTCACACAGACATTGCGAGTGCGCGAGGCAGCAGAACGGTTAGTAATTGCAATAATAATAAGTATTGTTATTACTGTTAATTTTTTGTATTAATGGTCGTTATTACCCTCGCGATTTGCATTGAAAATAACATGTTGAAAGTATTGCACGCGGTCCGAGGCTTTCGAGCTGTAAAGAGCCGCTACAGCAAATTGCGTAATGCAACGAGAACTCGGCTACGGGAGCCAAGAGGCAACTTCCCGTTTCCTTCGCTGTCCTCCTTCGCCCGCGAGAGCTCGCGCCCACTTACTTCCGTCCGCGATCTACGACAACCCGCGACATTGGCACTCAGGCGTGACTTACGTCCTTGCGGCTTAACCGCACCGCGCTCTCGAGGACAATGACCCAGAAGACTCGCGACCCCGGACGCGAATGATGAAGGTCGCGGAAGACGCTCGACGAGATTAAAAATTCCGGAAGTCCGCTGTATGTGTTTTTAAATATATATTTTTCAAGAAAAATCTTTAAAAATATAAAAAATTAAAATCATTAACTTCTTCGCTTCACGTTGATTCGATAACGATTTAATATAGACTAATGCAATCGGAACTCTTCGGAATTGTTCGAAGGTAACAAAGTTTAAAGACTTTAGCGATTTTTTCGTAGGTCAAAGTTTACAGATTTTTATTTATAAAATATTTTTTTAGTTGAGATAATTACAAATGGCTACAAAAAATTTGTGCCAAGATTCTTCCCAGTTACAAATTCATTTCGCGAGAATTTTTTCTACCGGACAATATATCTTACGAATTATCGGCAACGAAACAATATTGAAATTTAAACGCTAAGCGGAATTTTCCGTTTCCTCGTGCTCGAGAATCCGCGTCGACGAGACGGACGACTTTGCCGATACTCTGCAGTTCGGATTTATGTACAGATAGAGGAATCTGTAAGAATTCGGTGGCCGAAGGTGACGAGTTTTTCGGAGTCGTTTCACGGCGGCAGGTTTTCTCGACGATCTTTTAGGACCTTTGCGGTACGTGAGTTTGTCGACTCGACGTTTGTTCCGTCCCAGCTTCCGTTTTATCGCACGTGACACTATCGCCTTTTCGGGTTGTCGCGCGTCGGCCACTTTTTTCTCCACTTTCTTACGGGCGCTCGTAACTTTTTCTGCGTCATATTCCACGAAGTATCTGCCACGTCGTTTCTTCATCGGAACAAACTCAACGCCCGGTTTGCCACGATATGAAGCGATTGTCCTGGTAATGAATGTTCGTTTTAGTTTTTTATTATAGTAAACAAAAAAAATTCCCACCCCATTCACTTAACAATTATTGGCCATACAACTTATTCTCACCAAAATGATAATAATTTTCTTCAAAGTAACTTTAAAAAAATGTTGTCCGATTTTTGTAAAACCTCAAAATGTTTCAGTGCAGCTCCGATCTGGAGCAATTGTGATAACAAATTATTGTCTTTTGAACTTATAGTTAACGTAAAAATCGATCCCATAGACTTGACAATTGTCCACCCATGTAAATTATTCTCACCAAAATAATAATTTTCTTAAGAGTAGGAAAAGTAAAAAATTTCGTCCAATTTTCGGAGAACCTCAAAATGTCATTGAACTTCGTTCACCTTGAAGTTGGCTGTTTTTAAATTCTAGTTGAATGTTAATGCCGACACAATATCGCGTTAATTTGTGCGGCTTGCGGAGGCTAATCGACGAAAGCTCGTTGGTTTCAATCTCCGGCCCGGCGGGGTTGGCAATGATTGATTCTCGTTCGGTGTTCGGTAAACCTAAAGGATTCCGAGCCTTCGAATAGCCGGCTCTTACCCAACGGGCATTGCTAGGCCGCGTTTACCGCGGCAAAGCTCCGAGGATTTCGGGAGATTACCCCGGAGATCGGTATATGTTGACTCCTCGTAACAAAGCCGCTTCTCTCGTCAGTGCTCCGCTGCTGCTAATATCTCGATAGAAATCGGCCCTCTGCCTCTGTCTCCTAGCCGCGGGCATAATCACAACCTGGAGACTCCGGTCGCGCATGAGGCTCCGCTTTAACCATTGACTATGTCTACCGTTTACGGTTAACGCTCGCCTCCTCAGCCGAGAGCAACTCCGACAAATGGCACGACTGATCAAGCCAATTCTACTTCGGTAATGCAGCGCTCTTTATTGACCTGTAAATTCATATTAGTAATAATAAATATTTAAAAAACAATAAAACATTAATATAGTAAAATGGTAAAATGGTAAAATAGAAAAATGGTAAAATGGTAAAATGGTAAAATGGTAAAATGGTAAAATGGTAAAATGGTAAAATGGTAAAATGGTAAAATGGTGAAATGGTGAAATGGTGAAACGGAAAAATAGTAAAATGATGAAGGTACTAACATTGTGGGGGTAAAGTTGACGGTCACGTTACAGATTATTGAACACTAAAAAATCCTTGATGGTTCGCTTATATTTTACAAAAGATGTCTTATCATATTTTTATATTAAATATAATAACAGAATGAAAACGAGAAATTTTATTCTCGAATGAAAATCCGCTCTGAGCAATATGCATCGAATACAAAAATCGTTATTCATGTTTATAAATTTGTCATTTGTTTTCCTTAGAGGTTAAGCAGCGACTTATTTATCTCGCTATTTAACCGTTCATTTACTTACCTCAAAATTTGATCACGTCCCGAGAGAAAATCGCCGTCGTTGCCGTAGGTGTTCGTATCTATAACGCAACAAGATAATATCGTTATCGCACAAAGTGCGAATTTGTCTTGATATTCTAGTCATGCGCGTTGCACGCAGCAAAGTTCGACGGAGATGGAACGTGTTCGCCAACGAAACATAAATCAGCTGTATCGTTGGCCGTGAGAGAGGCTTCAACACCGACACCAGAGACCAGAGGGAGGACCTCGCATCTCCTTCCATTACAGTTAATGGGACACATAACTTAGTTAATTATGCGGCGCTCGTGCTTGCACTTGCCCGGTGCATGATACACGAGCTTCGCGAAGCTCGAGTGCACCCTCGGCGTTGAAAATTTCCAAATCGTCCATTTATATATAATTATATATATATAGCGGACGGTGGGGCAAAATGGTCAGGCTAAGAAATAAATATCGTTTCAACGATATTACAATAAGGAAATCATTTTGATATGTAAGCATTGTTTCAAGCATTTACGACTTACGAAATATCGTTTATGACCCCAGAACCAATTTTGACCCAGTCTCTCCAATGTTTGAAAAATATTTTTCTTCTTTTTTTTTAAATTTCTTCGTGCCCGATTTTGGCCCATTTGTGCAGTTAACAGTATTACCCTTTTGCTATAAAAATCGCCACGCCTAGTAAGTCAGAATGAGGAGACCAAGAAATAAATGGCTTTTGAATTATTTTATGAAAAAAAATAATAATAATTTGTAATAATTATTTTAAGCTTTTACAATTTAGGATACACGATTTATGTCCATAATCCCAAATTGCCCGAGCTTCTTCAGTCTTTAAAAGATTTTTTTTCTTATATTTTTTTCAAAATTTCTTCGTGCTCCATTTTGCCCCATTTGTGCAGTTAACACTCTTTCCATTTTGCCAACGCCACGCCCGCACCTACAAAAATGATCTCCGGTCGCTACACGATTTTATTTTCGTCTCGGTGAAAATTGAATTGAATTTCTTTGGGCTCGATTTTATCGCATTTACCTTTAAAAAAAGGAAAATGAAAAAAAAAAAAGAAAAACTATATTCTTTTCCCTCCGGAAAAATCTACGAGGTATCGAGGTTGCAAAAATATTTTTCAATCCGCTTTGCACACCCGCAGGAATTCTAATATACCGGCTCGGCGGGCTGGCTGGTCTGCCTGCTGTTCGAAGAACAATAAACGCGACCGGGTCCTTCGACCTAGATCTGCGGAAGCAGAAGCGAGAGTCTGTGCGATTCCCCAGCCGGTTTACTCTCGACTATAGATGTATGGCAGAGATACTCGAGTATTGCACTCGGCTCAGTTCGATCGAACCTAAATCCTCCGAGGAATTTCAGCGACGCTCGTGTACCGTGCACGAGCTCACTCGTTTTCAGCTATCGTAGTAATTCTCTCGATCCTGTTGGTATACAGCGCCCCCCCCCTTTCACACCGATCCGTCCGGAGAGGGACCATTCACTCATGAACATCTCTCACGAGCTTTTGACAAAACCATCTTCGCCTTTGGAAGGCGACATAAAAAAAAGTTAAAAATAGATTCGCAATGTATAGTGCGAAATCTTAAGGCGATATGACACCATTTCATTTATAATCCTCGATTAAAATATCTATGTTTTATTTACCTACCTAAAAATCGAGACCCGCAGCAGATTCTAGAAGTTTTATTGGAATAATGATAATTATTATTATTACTTTGGAATCCGGCATAAAAAAAAATTCCGCAATGTATGGTGTAAAGTCTTAAGGCGATATGGGACCATTTTTTAAATAATCATCGATTAAAATATTTATTTTTTACTTACCTGCCTAAAAATCGAGAAGCTCAGCAGACTCTAGCAGTTTTATTGTTACGATAACAATAACAATAATAATAGCAATAGCTATAGCTATCGTTATTATTACTGTCGTAATATAAAACGAAGAATAAAAAAGGAATCGGATACTTTTTTAGACCCCAGCCATGCATCTTTGCTCCGGGTCTAAACGAATCGAGCTGCGAGCGGCAGTTTAAGTGAGGAAAAAAAAAGGTCCTTGCACGTACCGCATCGAACAATGTCACGATACTTATAATCTTAAGTCCTAGTAAAAAAAAAAGTCAATCATTCTTGAAACTGCAAAATCGACGATAAAAACAAAAAGAATAAAAAAAAATCTGCATTCAATTATTTTTGATATCGCAGTCATGCGTCTTTGCTCCAGTTCTAAATGAATCGGGTAGCGAGCGGCAGTTTAAGTGAAGAAAAAAAGGTCCTTGCACGTACCGCATCGAATAATGTCCAGAGGCCCGGTGTGCGAGATGAACGGCAGGTTGTTAAACGGTCCACGTGACCGGGGGATAAAGAAACGTTTCCTTAAGATACAACGTCAGTCGCGCGTGATATTAAACGCTTTCGGTCGGTTCGGGCTGCAGCAGTTGTTGCAGCTTCTGTCAGAGAGCGCGCGCGGCTTGCACCGGTGCGCGACGGGTCGGCCACGGCGCAGGGGCCAGTTCTCGCCGGAGGGTGTTACTGGCTCTCGTCCAACGCGTACCTTCCGGAAACGAAATGCACCCCCTGGCTCTCGTTCCTTTTCTCTCGCGAAGCCGGCCGACGCAGCCGGAATTTAATAAAAGCTCTACCCCCTTTTTCTACGTACTGCACTTCCTGTGCCGTAGAACGGTCGAAGCTTCAAAGTGAACGAGAGGCATAGGAGTAACGAGACTCGGTCATATGTATGTATGTATATATATATATATATATATATATATATATATATATATATATATATATATATATATATATATATATATATATATATATGTTGATGTATATGTGCGGACATGTGTGTGTCGACTGAAAGCTATGAGACAGCAGAATCCGAGATATACGCGCGATAGCGCAGAGCTCGTGTATTTCAATTTCGATTAATGTTCCTTCCTCGCGCTCCAATGACTCGCCAAGATATATTTTCACGATCCGAATAGTTACGGTTTCAAAAGTGGAGGTGTTATGGCTTTCCCGGGGGTTTATGTTGCGAGAAATATCCGATAAGATTTCATATTTCGAACGGTTGGAGAGTCAGCGATAAGGAGCAGTTCGCGATGCACTGAGACTAGCTGTGAATTTTCAATTTCCATTGCAATTTCAATCTTAACATCCTCGCGATGCATTGACTCGCCACATATAGTTAGGGTTTCAAGTGTACGTGTTAAAGTTAAAATGATTTATGCTGCGTGATATAAGCGAAAAGCTCATTTGATATTTCGAACGGTGAAAAGTCAGCGATAAGGAAAAGATCGTACCGTATTAAGATTGTCTGTGTAGTTTTTGTGTCGATCGAATTCAATTTCAATTGGACGTCAACAATGGAAGTTACAATTCCAACTTCCATTTCAATTGTAACTTCCGTTTCAATTGTAACTTCAGTTTCAAATTAAGTTTTTTTTTTTAATTTCAAGTACCGCTCCTTCCTCGCGCTCAACGACTTCGCCAAGACATTTTCACAATTCCAATACTTAAGTTATGAAATTGAAAAATGTTGAAAAATGAAGAAAAAAAAAATGTCCATAAAATGATTAACAGGATGACGATACACCCCCCCCGAACGTGACGAAGCTCGCGTCCGTCACGGATCGATTTCGTCATCCTGCAGAACGACGATCATCGCCGGCTCTCATAGTCATTACTTATTTTCCCACATAGCTGTCTTTGCGTGTGTTCGAGCTTGTGTTGGCTATGGGCATTCCTCGAGGGGGGTCAGAGGCGAACGGCTGTACGAGCCACTCTGCGGTTCATTGGTCATTCGGTAAGTCGATGAGTCATCGAGTGCTCCGGCCGCAGCGAAACTCCAGCAGCAGCGCGCGACGGCAGCCACAGCCCTGCCCGCTGGTATCGTCGCCGCCGGGGCAGAGAATAAAATGTGCCGGAATGGTGGAGAGACAGAACGAGAATGAAAATAAAAGGAACGAGAAAGAGGAGAATCCCTCTTGGCTTTCATTACTCTCCCGACTCCCGATCACTTACACGCCCGCATAAGAACCGTGCACGCCCCGAGACTCCCGTGGACTTGGGCCCCTTCTTCACGCGAAAGTCCCCGCGTTCTCCTACTTGGCGACATAGAGCAGCTTGTACGTGGAGTACCGACCGGGCGTTCACCAGGCCGGTAGCGAGACAACCGAAACCCACGCGTTACCGATTTAACGCTAAAAATGTCTGCGTTTTTCTCTTCGCATTCATTTTTCTTCCTCGCGGAGGAAGCTTTGTTTTTATTTCATTTTTGTGTAATAAAAAAATTCCGAGAAATTGTAAAATTGTATTACAATAGCAGGTGATAATGCCATTCGAGGGAGTTCCAAAAGTGGGCTGAGTTTTTATTTATTTTTTTTTTTTGCATTAAGTTTATTAGTTTTTTGATAATGAAAATTCGAGAAATTGTAAAATTGTACATTGATAACAAATGAAAATGCCACTCGATCAGTCCCGATATAGTCGCACGGGAAGTGTGAGTCGTATTCGTGCGGTAAAGAGATTGGACATTTTGCAAATTTTTTTGATCACAAGGAAAAAAAATTGTCGACAATTGTTTTCTCGTTCATTTTGGAGAAAAAATATTGATAATATCGAAAGCCAGTAGTAGTGGCAGTAAAAGAGATTATTGCCACATTTCGTATATACAGTTATCTTCTTATACTAACTTTTATACCTTATGCTAATTTTACGTCTTGGCAAAGGGACTTTCAGCCTGTGTTTAAGAGGCATTTTTGGAAAATTGCCGAAATTTGTACAATTAACAATAAATGAATCGCAGAGGTTTGCAGACAAGAAACTTTGCTACTTATTTTACTGTGCACTGTTGAGGGTTTGTACGATGAAAACCATCGAACTTGGCGGAAATTCGTCGAAGAAATAGTTTCTTTGTTTTTCAACCTCGAACACGAGTTAACCTTTTTCCCGCCAGTTTTTACACACCGCCTAAGTTTTTCTTCGGGTTGCGAATATCGAAATATCTTCACTTTTGAACCTCGAATACGATTTTACCTTTTTCCCGACGATTCTTGCACACCCTCTAAGTTTTTCTTCAGTTTAGGAATATCGAAATTTCTTCATTTTTGTACCTGGAATACGACTACCTTTTTCCTGCCAATTTTTACACACCTCGTGAGTTTTCCTTCTGTTCGAAAATATCAAAACTCATTCGCGCACGTGCTCTATCATTGAATCGATGACACATCGATAAATTTATCACTCGATTTTAATCGGCCGAAAACGAACTAGAAAAGATACGTGGCGATGCTCGTTATGTTTTGTCGGTGTTTCATTAAAAATATCGCACAGCCGGTCAGCAGTCACGAATTAATTTGTCCTTATCGCGATCACCGTATCTGCCCTTATCACACCGTATCACGGAAAAATTACATGTCCCAGGAATTTATCTATCGTCAAATCGACACATTCTTGAGCGCCTAATTTTTATCGATTATCTATGACGAATTCGTTCTACACCTCCGTCGGTAAAATAACGTCGGGATTTTCATCGCCGAGATTCGAATAAAATCCTCGAGGTCTTTAGTTGCAATTAGCTGGGTACGTTTACACGACGAGAAAAGGGCCTCAATCGGCGGGTTCACGCTGTGTCCCTGCGGCAAATGGGATTTTAACGATCGCGAAAAATTCTCAGGCGCGTCGGCGAGCCGTTTCTCAGACGGGTGTACAAACTATTCGCCACCATAAACCGAACTTTACTCGTGTCAATACCTATCGAACAAATAACGATATATTGTTCACAAAAAATATAAAGATTTTAATAGTCCGATTAAAATATAAATATTTCAATGGTTTGATTAAAATATAAATATTTCAATGGTTCGATGAAAATATAAATATTTCAATGGTTCGATTAAAATATAAATATTTTAATGGTTCGATTAAAATATAAATATTTTAATGGTTCGATTAAAATATAAATATTTTAATGGTTCGATTAAAATATAAATATTTTAATGGTTCGATTAAAATATAAATATTTTAATGGTTCGATTAAAATATAAATATTTCAATGGTTCGATTAAAATATAAATATTTTAATGGTTCGATTAAGATATGAATGTTTTAATGGTCCGATTAAAATATAAATATTTAAATCTACCTCCGATATTCCTAAAATTCTTACCGAAAAATAAAATAGAACCTGCCGAGTAGTTTGTTTGTCGTGGATATCCGTCGACATGTAACAATCGACCGGCGATCCGACGGCAAACGTTGACTTGGTACAGCCCTGGCGAAGTCCCATACGCGCCTTGGCCGCACGGAACGACCAAGCGGGCCGTGTTGTTCCTTGAGCCAGTGGCAGCGATCGTCCGCTCAAGCACTATCGCCCCGTAAGTTCCGGGCGCGGCGCGAATCGGACAAGTCACTTATTTCCAAATATTGTCAGTATCCTTCTTATCTCACTCGCAATGCGACTAAAGATCATTTTTACTGAATATAACTCAATTTAATTGCCGTAATTATTGCCGGTGAAAAGTTACTAAACGGATATTCCGTCTGGACGGGGCAGTGAAGGGTTAATTTTTTACTCTTCATTATTGAATTTAATTACGGCGCTTATTGCCGGCGAAAATCGCCGAGAAAAGAAATTTAAACGAATAAAAAATAAAAGTAAAAACGAATCGAAATAAAACATGAAGATTGCAGAAAAAGTTTAGCGAAAAGTTACTAAACGGATAGTCGGCTTGGACGGGGCAGTGAAGGGAAAGGGCGGGGAGACTGGCTTCAGTCCACTGTCCCGGAGGGACAAACTTTCGGTCGGTTCTTCGGGCAGAATCGCCGCAGTGTACGAGCGGACTCGTGGAAGAAGAAAACGAACACAACCCCCGAGTATACGCGTCACGTACGGTGAGAAGAAGAGCCTTCGACTTCATTCAGTCAGATAACGTTCGGCGTTGGCGCGTGACGGTCGACGAGCGCGGAAACTCTCGTCGTAAACTTTTCTTTATTGATCTATCAAAGAGGCGGGCGGAGGTCATCGAGAGCAGCGCCTCTGCCACTTGTGCGTCTCGCTCGAGTTCTCTTTAATTTACGACGGTCCGTGGAAGTCACTAGTGATCGGGCAAATTTCATTCGAAGCGACGTTATTCGAGAACCTTATTTCTATCGATCGATCATCGATCTTCGACCGCCGACCGGTTAAGGCGCTTCAAAAACTTTATCTACAGTGTCGATGAGAAATCGAAAGATACATTTTTATTATTGTCACCTCAAAGACTTATTTTTATTACAGTTATTTATTTTATTTTTTTTATTGTTTTGAGAAAGAAGAATTGTTTTTATATTTTTTTAATTCAATAGATTCGAATGAAATTTTTTTTGTTTTAAAATAAAAGTTTTTGCTCGGTGAAAAAGCATCGGAGGGGTGAGAGACGGTGAAAGTTCGTTCATCCTGTTGGATAATAAATGACGTGTAACGGCTGGGACGAATAAAAACAGTGCGCGAAGCGTTACACACGGAATGATCCTTTAAAAGGTTTCGCAAATCCGGAATCGGCCCGGGGGTGCTATTTTATTGATACACAGCGCGCTATATTCGCTATAAACGGGAGCGGAATATAGATTTTTGAGTGGCCGGAGCGGGAGGACGTAAACCCCGCGAGGGAACTGCTAGAATGGTTCACACGAGTTACGCACAGTGGGCATGCCTGCCCAGCACTTACCGGAAAAAGGTTCGTAAAAGCGTACATGATGGATTTTTACTGTACCCGGTGCAACACACACCTGCGCGCGTACTCGCAGTATAATCGCCGGAGCCCGGAGATAAATGAGGATACTCTTATCACAGCTGATGCCGGAAGCAAAGTTGCAAGTTAATTTTTCATACGACGTAACAGTTGGCAATTTAATTGTTTGTACGAAGCAACAGTTGTCAATTTAATTTTTTGGACGAAGTAACAGTTTGCAATTTAATTTTTTGTCCGTAGTAACAGTTTGCAATTTAATAATTTACACGACGTAACAATTTGCAATTTAATTTTTTATACGAAGTAACAGTTTGCAATTTAATTTATTGCACGATGTAACAGTTTGGAATTTGATTTTTTGTAGGAAGTAACAGTGGGCAATTTTGTCGCTCGTTTTATCATTGATTACATCGACGATTTTAAGGCAGCATTGATTTAATTGAATTTAATGTAAAATATCGTATCAGAAGGCATTTAAATCGTCATTTAAATTATTCTCGTTATCAGCTTAATTTAAATTGACTTTCTGCGAATTTTCCCGGTCGACTTCCATGAAATAATTATTGACATCCAGGATGAGCATATAACGGTCGCGGACGTTCTTTTTTTCGCCATAAATTATTCAATTGCCGCATAAATTTATGCAATTGACCGGGTGTAAAGAATAATGAACGGCGTGATTCGTACGATCTGTGCAGTGCGTCAACTTAAGAAAACACTTTATCAGCAAAATGTTAAGCAATTCTACGATATAGTACCGAGATTTTGAATATATTATTTATTTATTTATTTATTTATTTATTTAATAACGGGCTGGATTCAGTTGCAAGAACGACAGAAAACCAATCGGCCAATGAACAATATGAGAGAGATCGTCATTTATAAATTTATTAATAAATTTATCACTAGGATTGTGACGAAAAATACAGTATATATAAACGTACAGTATATATAAAAATTTAAAAATACTTTCTTTTCACTGTAAAATTCCATTTATTTTTCATCACAATTGTACATTAAATTGAATGTATCAGTTTTTGCATAGTAAAACCTTTTTGTACAGTAAAACCGTCCAAAGCGCAAGCAATACAAAACAATTGTAACATAAATAATGGAATATAAAAAAATTTTTATGAAAAGTCTACACTGGAAAAATAAATTGTAAATGAAATCTACTGAAATTTGAAATTCGCTTCCATTAATTAAAGATGAATCTAATCTTTCATAAAATAAAAATACCACATACCAAAATTCAAAAACCAGCTGAAGTTGACAAAAAAAAAATTCATTAAAAGTAAAATTTTTCCCGCGAAATTATACCACCAATTCGTTTGAAATTGAATACCCGCTTATGCATAGAAACTTTATACGAAGCAGTTTTCCGAGCGCAAGTAATTTTCTTCTCCGACCCGCATTACCCCCCCTTAATTTTGCTGTCACGGTAAAAACGCGAATATTCATCCGCAGCTGCGCGCGCCGAGCTTTGAGGGCGTCGGGACGCTTCCGGCATTCGGCGTTTCACCGTGTTCACGCGAGCGTTGAAAAGTCACCGCGGAACTCAGACCGCAGCGTCTGAGATGGTTTCGCCTCACGGTAGAAATCTTCTTACAGCAGCCCAAGTCGCGAGCGAGCTCGAATAAGGCTCCTCCCGCCGTCGCGCGGACGGACGGACGGAACGACAGATATCCGCGGCTCAGACACACGGTACATAGCAGTGAGCCGCCGGTGATTTTCTCACCGTGAGAGTTCCCGATAATCCGCCAGGCACACGGCGAGCGGCGCGTCGCTATTCCAGCCGCACGATTCCACAGTGATTACGCCGAGTGCAGTGCAACTAGGATCGTTTCAGCCGCCGCTATGCAACGGGCCCAGCCATAGACCTTTCCCCCCCCCCCCCCGTGGGGCTTTTATAGTCGCGGCTCAGTCATCGAAAGACTGCAGGCGTCTCCGTCGTACGTGTATGTGTACACGTACCGCGTATGAGATTCCTATTTATTCGATGGTTTCTTTATTTTAGGCTCGATCGTTTCATAAAGCGATCTCGTCCGAGTCTCGTGAATGTAAAATATCGACTATAACGATGCCTTGTGAGACAAGGGTCGTTGGGAGGAATTTTTTTTTTTTTATTCCGGAAATTATTGCAACTTTGTATGTTAGAAGCTGTTTTAATTAAAGGCCGGGGAGATATTGGATGACGTTGGATTCCTTCGCGGGCTTATCGTGTTAGTACGCCGTGAGAATGCTGCGATAATCTTTGTAAGCCACGATCGTTGGGATGAATTTTTTTATCCTCAAAATTATTAAAACTTGTGTATGTTGCAAGTCGTTTTAATTAAAGATAGAAAAATATTGAATATCGTTGCATCGTTTCGCATGATTATCATGCTGGTCCAGTGGAAGGATGCTGCGATAATCTTTATGAACGACGATCGTCGGGATAAAATTTTTCACCCCCCAAAAATTATTACAACTTGTGCATGCTAGAAGCCTCTTTAATTAAAGATCGAAAAATATTGAGTAACCTTGCATCGCTTCGCATGATTATTATGCTGGACCAGCATAATAATAAGGGGGGATGCTGCGGTAATCTCGATGATTTATTTTCAGTCCCGAAATTATTACAACTCGTTTATGTAACAAACTGTTTTAATTAAAGATCGAAAAATACTGGAGGTCGTTGAGTCCCTCCGTATGATTATCATGCTGGTCCAGCGGGAGGAAGCTGAAACTGGCATAGCCTGCCTCGTGCACGTATCTCTTTATCCCAAGCTAATTATCTCGGGATTTTCAGTGCCCGCACTCTGTCAGTAACTCGGATGAGTGAGGACTCTGTGATATCTTGCCGTGAACTTTATCTCGATATAATCCCCTCCCGGTTGCGGCGTGAGGGGGAGCCAGCGGGGTAGTTGATACGGCGTGTATCGCATGCCAAAGCGCACGATCTCCATGCTCGTGCAATTACGAGCGAGCTCGGTTTGCACGACGCAGACTTCCCTTTCTGTTTTTTTTTTTTTTTTTTTTTTTTTTTTTTTTTTTTTTTTTTTTCCTACGAGAGTTTCGTGCCCACAGCTCTTTCTGCATTACCGGACGACTGTGCATACAGGGCCCTTCTGTGGACACGTTAATTTCTCCTTCTCTCATTCCACATCCGTTTCTCGCTATTTGCACGCTTTTCCTATGCAACCTTCGCAATCCTACAGCGGAAAGTGTACTTTGGGTTTGGCCGTTTCGCCGGGAGGCGAAAAGCGACTATCGCTCTCGGAAAGGTATGCATTAAAACACGATATACGGTATGGCGTTCGCTTTATTGTTTCGACGGTAAAGGAATCGTGTAATAATCGGGAGGGGAAAGTTAAGACGGAAACGCTATTGCGCTAATGGCGCAACGACGCGTGCTTGGTTGTATCCATGCACGAAGTCAGCAGAACTTAAGGCGTATTATGTGAAATTTCCACCAAGCGATAGAACGAAAAATTCATATAAAAAAGTACGCAAAAAACTCGTCAGAATTTTTTATAACCAGTGCCAATAGTTAGTTTCTTGATCGTGACCTTGACATTTTTTTTTCCGCATCGTTGACTTTTCGGCTTCGGAACTCGGCCGAAAATGAATATTTTTCGGCTTCTTTGTAGTGAAATCGAAACGTCGGAGTGTGGACCACCTGTCCGTCGAGATTTCATGGCGATCCGATGATTTTTGTAAGAATTACAAGCTCCAGAAGCCAGGCTCTCGTTGGCCGCCGGAAGCGTGTGTGGTCTTCCGGCTCTGCACGAACGGCGAACGCGAGAGAAACAATGTATCAGGATTAGCATGGCAAAAGTCGAGTTATAAATCGACAAGGCGACGTGTGTTCTCCAGTGGCTGAGTAAGGGGTCACGCTCTCATGAGGTCACGTATGCCGCCCGGCTGCGGCTTCGTCCTGCGTCGTAAATTCCTCTCGAAACTCTCCCGGCGCACGGTGCCTCGCGAGTGCGCCTACGTACATGCTGGCTGGCGAGGCAGTTGTAATATAGGTACGCCGCCGCGGCGGCTGGCGAAGAGAGGCGTACACGCCTCTGTGCGAGCGCGAATAAGCGCCACAGCGAGGAATATGAAGGCTGCGGGACGGCCGGGGAGCGCGGGTGCGATACAAGCGCGACGAATGCCCGCGCCGGGCATTCGTCGCGACAGCACCACGTGTGTTCCGGTGGAGACCAGAACTCGGCACGTTTGTACGATGTTACGAGCGCGGTACACTACAGTGCTTGTCTCCGCCTCGTCGTCGTCGTCGTCGTATGGCAAATCCGGGAGGCCGCAATCATTGCTAATTAATTCCAGTCCCGACGTTTACCGCACAGACAACAGCACCCGCCGGAGTGCGTACACCGAGATTACAATTATTATAATTTGCGATGTATATAGTGTCACGGTCACTTTGTAAGCGGGTAGATAATGTTGACTGCACGGCAGCGACCGGAGCTGGCGGACAGGCTGGCCCACTTTGATATGTTTCATACATTACGGGGCGGAGGCCGGGGTAAAATGGACTAGACTGCATGTTCCGGACATGGGGCAAAATGGACCAGGCTACATGCTGCGGACATGGGGCAAAATGGAGTAAGTTGCATGGTGCGGACGTGGGGCAAAAGGGACTAGGTTGCATGCTGCGGACATGGGACAAAATGGAATAAGAAAAAAGTTATATATATTTGAAAAATAATTAATTAGAACACTCGGCAGCCTATAGTAAAATCAAACGATTATCTTCGCATACTCGCCGGTGTGCGCACACCGAGATTACAATTGTTATAAATTGCGATGTATATAGTGTCACGGTCACTTTATACGCGGGTAGATAATCTTGGTTGCACGGCTGCCACCGGAGCTGGGAGACATGCTGGTTGGCTGCGATATTTTTCATACATTACGAGGCGGAGACCGGGGTAAAATGGACTAGGCTGCGTGCTGCGGACATTGGACCAAAATGGGTTATGACAAAAAAATTCATTAGAACACTCGGCGAGACTGAGATAAAATCAAACGGGTATCTTTGCATACCCGCCGGAGTGCGTGCACGGAGATTACAGTTATTATAATTTGCGATATGCACAGTGTCACGGGCACTTTGTACGCGAGTAGATAACGTTGACTGCACGGCTGCCAGCGGAGCTGCCACTTTGATATGTCTCATACATTACGGGCCGGCGGACCGAGGCAAAATGGACTGGGCTGCATACTGCGGACATGGGGCAAAATGGACCAGGCTGCATAGTACGCAAATGGGGCAAAGTACGTTACGAAAAAAAAAAAAAAAATACAATAAAAAAAGAATGCATTCGATCACTCGCCGAGACTGGGGTAAAATGAACTGTCTATCTTCGGCCATTGTCCTTTTATTTAATTAAATTTTTTGTATACAAAATTTACTACATATTAAGGACATTAATGTGGCGAAATTCAATTGAGTAATTGTGTCTGAAAAAATATCTCGTCAATTAAAGTTCGTCCTTACCCACTTTGCCGACTTGTACAAACGAACCGATCAAATTAATGAGGACTCGAAAAACCGCGCCCAACTGACCCTTCCCCTCTCCCGCCCGCGAGCGATTAAGCGCGTTCAGCTGCGCCCACATCCTCGACTCGTACATCAAGATCACCTGTGTGCGCGCGTCGATAGTTGTACGTACGATTATACATATATATATGTGTATATATGTACATATCGGAGTCGATAATCCCCGATCGGCTAGTATTACGACTCTCTCTCTCTCTCTGTGTCCCACCTACGTGTAGATATTTCACGAAAAGAGGTCGAACTACGCGCATACGATAATACTACGCCATGCGGCGTAGTACTATAGCCTCTCTGGGGTTAACAAGATCGGGAAAGTGGATACTCCTTTTATTACCTTCGTTATTCCGCTTGTTCCTGGTATCTCCAGTATTCTCGAGCTCGTTGAGTTATCGTAATCGTTGAGTGCCTCGTATTCATGCAATTAAAACCGTACGTTGTCATAGTGTCATTTCGGGTGACATTTTTTTTTTTTAATCGGCAATCGGATCATAAAACATTATTAAAAATATGTATCTAAGATTAAGATTTAAATTTGCGAAAAAGTTAGTTTTGTCCCCTCTCGTTTGCGTATATTCTTCGAAACAGAAAAAAGATATTTCCATTTTTTAACCGGAAATCGAGATACACAACATAAAAAAAAAAAAAATTAAATAGGGATTTAAACGCCCCAAACGTTTGTTCCTTCTCGTATCGCGCATATCCTTCGAAACAGACGTAAATGGAACGGAAAACTATTATACTGTTATGGACAAGTCTTGATCGAGTTGCAGACTCGTTCCATGTTCTTCGTCTTCCGTCCCATCGGAGTCGCTGCGGTCTAGCGGCCGATGGAAATTCCATCACGGATTTCTCTCGGCGTCCGCGCGTGCCGCGAATCACTTCGATGTAATGGAACCCCCAGCCGCCGCTGTTCCGCGAGCAGACGGCACGAAACCCATGTCCCCACCGGTTGTCGATCCACCTCGAGAAGCCTCGAACGTTTCGAGTGTTAAATCAGCCGCCGCGCACACTTTACTATATTCCGCCTATGTATATTCTCTCCGTGTACCTAATAATGGGTTCTTGACCCATAACTAACACCGAACCGATCCCCGGAGCTCATCAAACTCCAACCCTATCGTTGCCAATTCCGCGGCCAACGCAATTCCGTTATTCGCATAGAGCAGCCGAATTAATCGTAACGAAGCTTCGTGCTATCGGACAATCAATCCGGTATTCGTTCGCTATCGGCTCGTCGGTACTCGCAATATTCGATGCCTCGCAGATCGGCGAGAAATTAACGTGATTGGCTCAATCATACTCCGGATAGAGCCGCTTAATTCGGGCTACATGATATATTTTCTATGTTCTCGAAGGGAGATTTTATTGCTTCAAGGGAGCTTTGTATTGTTTCGATGGAAAATTATTATTTTTTTTTTTGAGAGCCTTGGGATATTTCCACTGAGTTAAAATATTTTTCTATATAAAGTAGTCGTTAAAATGGTGGAGTAAATAAATAAATAAATAAATTCCGTTATTGACATAGAGTAACCGAATTAATCGAATCGGAGCTTCGTGCTATCGGGCAATCAATCCGAGCTTCGTTCGCTATCGACTCGTCGGGATTCGCGATATTCAATGCATCGCAGATCGGCGAGAAATCAACGTGATTGGCTTAATCATTCTCCGCACAGCGGAGCTTAATGCGGGCTACGCGCATTAAAAAAATCCCTCCACTTTAAATCTATGAAATGAGCCAACTTTGAATTACTTAGATTTTTTACTTTTTTTTTCTAAAAAAAAAAAAATAGGTAGTTTTTTATTTTGAAATGCGTATGTATGTGACAGCGTCGCTGATTCTCTGCCTCAAAATTTCAACTTGTCCACACATGAGAAAATTATAAAAAAAGAAATTCTTCCACCTTAGATCTATAAAATGAGCCAGCTTTGAATTAGTTACTTTTTTGTTTCTAAGAAAACAGGTAGTTTTTCTTTTTTATTTTGAAATGTGTACGGATGTGACAGCGTCGCTGATTCTCTGCCTCGAAGTTTCAACTTGCTCACACATGAGAAAATTCACTTCAGATTTATAGAATTTTGTGATCGCGGTGACCCATATTGCCCGCTTATCCGTAGCGCCCCGATGTCTCCCTCACGGCAGATACACACATACGCTTACATCCGAGCCGGACGTACGATACGGCGATTCTAATATTGTCCTAGGCAGCGTCGGCCACTGCTGGCAGCATGAGTGGCGGCCGTGGCAGAGTCGAAGCATCGCATCAGCATCGGGGACCGCAGTGAATCGGCCGTCTCGGTGCCAGCGAGAACGGAATTTCCGACAGTCCGAGAGTCGACTGCGCCGCGACGCCCATAAGTCTCGCTTAAAATCTCGCCCACGTTTGTCCAATTATTTGACGCAAGACGCGCATACTCCAATCGACAGCTTCCCTCGACTTACCAAAAACAAAAATCAACAATTTTAAAAACCAAAGAAAGTGCATTCTCAAAAAAATTGCGAAAATTAGTAAAAATAAATAAATAAAATAACCATAATTTTTTTAATGAAAATAAAGTAATAATTCAACCTCTAATCGTCTGCCGGCGAATTGTGAGCTCCGACTAGTTTTATCGGTGAGTCATAAAAATCTAATTTCCGCAAAAAAAAAAAAAAAAAAAATACAATCTAAGTTATTATTGTTCCATATTTTTGTTTTTTTTTTTCCCTAGCGGAATATTCACTCGTATGCAATTTTTTTTTTAAATTCAACGAGCGACTCTCGACTCTCGTTGCGATACATTATTCGTTGTTTTCACCTCGCGGACAATCGTTTCTGTGATTTACGTACGAGAATAAACGCAACGGCTGTTGCCGGCGTTTAAAATGTTTTGTTTTTCTTTTGTTTATTTTTTTTTAAATTTATTTTTCTTTTACGTTCATTCTCGCGATAGAACAGAAACACCGCTTCTGCCTCTCCGTGCGATGCATTTACGCTGCAGTACGCATATACGCCGAGGTATGCAGTTCCCGGTGGGATACCACGTGCGTCGGCTTTTAGTTTGAATTCCACGGCAACACGGAGTTCGGCTCTCGGACTGCGCGTATTGCACACCTATAATATATTATATCCGTTGCACGTGTGCGCGATGCGCAGCAGCAGCAGATCTCGGGAGAGAGGCGACTGTTTACGAGAGCCGCACGAGTTGAAATGTATGCATAAAATTACTGGTTTGTACCGTCGGGAGTTTCCCCTCGATATCGCGGCAATAACGACTCGAATCATTTTCGCTATGCGCTGATTCGCTTTTATGATAATTATCGCTTTTAATTTGCTGAATGATTGAATCGCATAACTTCTCGCACTTTATTTTATCTCATAAAATTGTGATTCGATTGTGGTGAATAAACACTTTTTTTTTTTTCGAACACATCATTTCTCTCATGAGGTGAACGAAAAGAAAGTGTCATTGGGAGTTTTCGCTCCACATCGTAGCAATAACGAGACCAATAATTTTGCTGTCGTGATAATTATAATTGTTACTTAATTAAATTAAATTGAAACAAAAAAAATCGTATGTGCTAAGTCAAATAAAAACTAAAACGGCATAATTTCTCTCGTGTGGTGGACCAAAGAAAAATAAAGTACCATCGGAAGTTTTGCCTCGTCGCGTCAACGAAGCGAATAATTTTCACGATCCATCGCTTCGCTTTTATGATAATTATGAGTTTTAATTAATTTAATTAAATCGCATAATTTCTCTCACGCGGTGGACGAAAAAAAAATAAAATAAAAGCACCATCGGGAGTTTTCCGACGATATCGTCGCAATAACGAGGCGAATAATGTTCACGATCAATCGCTTCGCTGCTATGATAATTATAATTTTCAATTTAATTTAATTGAATTGAGATTCGATTGTGGTAAATCAAATTTAAATTAAATCGCGTAATTTCCCTCGCGCGGTGGACAAACAAAAAGAAGAGTTTGCAGACTCGGCGAACGTCAGCCGGGGAGGGAGGCGAATGTTTACGAGGGACCCTCCGGTGGAAATGCAAGCGTAAAATTACCGGATATTACCATCGAGTTTTCCCCCTCGCATCGTCGCAACAACGGAGCCGATTTTCGAGATCCGTTGATTTTCATTATTTTCATTTTAACAATTCATTTCGATCAAACGGCGGTAAATTTAGTGTGAATTAATTTTTATTCTCGCTCAGTTTTTTCACACTCGACACATCGTCGTCTTACACACGAAACAATAAACTCCGACATTAACAATTACATTTAAAAGATATTCGCAGTTTGCGGTGAATTTAAGTTAATTGAAGCGCATAATTTTTTTCCCCGTTTTTGGGGAGTCAAAAGAAAGAAATAAATAAAAATTCGTTACTCCATTCCGTTATGCTGTAACGAGGAACGAGTTTGTGGACGCAAGAAACGACGAGGAAGTAGCGAAGAGATAGTTTAGGCAACGCGGAATGGACAGGAGCAACCCGGTTATTTTTAAGCTCGCTCTATAGCCTCTTCACATCCTCTCGCTTCTTCGCTCGTTTGCTCTTTTCCGTTTCTTTTTTCTTTCCTCTTTTTTTTTCCTCTCTCACGAAGTTCACACTCTAATTTCGCCGCTGTTGATCGGACGTTTGTCGAACCCTGGCCTTCTCGTCCAGTCGCATCTCTCTGTTATTTTCGCTCGGCGAAGCGTGGGCGAATAACACGGGTTAGGCTGCGTAAAAAAAAAACAAATGAATCCAATTTCATCGTCTCGGTTGGTCCAGAAAAGTGTTTGGCCTAATTTATAAATTTGGTATATTTTTTTCGTGAAATTATTGCCACACTTTGGAACCCGAATTTTTTTTTTGTAGATTAAATTATTTTATAACACTCGGTGGGAAAATTGCGGTTTTTCGCACACGCTTCGTCATAGAAAATCTCACTTTCACACCTCGCGAAATAAAATTTTGCACGATACTCGTGCGAAAAACATTCTCTCAACTCGTGCGATTGCAACGCTCGCCTTCGGCTCCTGCTGAAAGCTCACACTCGTCAGAAAATCGTATTTTTGGGATTTAAATGGAAAATATTGGGCAGGCAGTTAAATAATTATTATATTCGTGATCAGCCTTAAATATATAGCCTTGAATACATTAATATAAATTAAATACTTAAATATAGCCTTAAATAGCATTAAATACAATAATATAGCCTTAAAACAAAAAAAAATCGATTGAACAATGATTTTTCAATTTTTGAGCCACTTTTGAAAAAACGTCGATTTTCGCGATTTTCAAACGTCGATATCTCGTCTCCCAATGGAGCTAGGGAAAATCCAAGGTGCCCATTGTGTTCTACGGGAAAAAATACACAAGATAGGACCCTGTCCGAAGTTTTGGAAACATTTTATCGTGCCGTTCGAGGACGTTGAAAAACGCGAAAAATGGACTCGAAAGGGGTAACCTTGCAGTTTTTTGACGAAATATATATATTTCGTATATATTTTTTTTAATTGACTGCCACGTATTTCGATGTATTTTTTCCCGCTGAACACGAATCCGCTTGCTGTTTTGGCCTAAAGTACAATGCGACATCAAAGGGTAATAGTACATTACGAAACTAGTACGAAAAAAGGTTTTTCGTACTAGTTTCGTAATGTACTATTTTGCCAAAAAGTCTATGAGCACATTTTTCATTAGATTTAACATATTTCTCTAAATATACGGTACCACGTGCTTAATATATCGATATTAAAGTACGTCCAATTGAATACAGGGTAAAGCGGGGCAAAATGGGGTAGTGGGGCAAAACGGGATAGCGAGCAAACCGTGAGTTTCCAATCATTTTTGAATGTCCCATTTTGGCCCGTTGATACATCCGGATTTTCTGACCGGTTTTGCCTCATTGTCCTATACAAAAATAATTGGAACGCGTTTTGCCCCACCGTCTCATTTTGCCTCTCTCGTCCCTACGTGCAACATATATCTTATATATTGTGGATATATTCGAAAGATATATTCAATCGAATGACGTATATTCGAATATATTTTGTTTTCGGTATTCATCCGAGTATAATACATCGATATTAAAAAACCTCCAATTTAATATATCTCCAATATATTTTTCGAATATATGTTATTTCCGGTATTCGTCCGAAGTTGAGCGTTCAACGTCGACACAACGAGAGCCTTTCGAATTGACTGCCGTCGGAGTCCGAGTCTGATGTCTGAAAGACCGACGAAGATGTTGCGCGCGAGACTGTTCGCCGGGAGAGAAGACGACGCCTGTAGAGCAGAACGGACGGCGGTCTCCGATCGAGCGGGCGTCGCGCTTCCGCGAGGGCGAAAGGGTTATTTTCGACCCGTGGCATCCTCCGCCGTTTGATGCTGCGGGCTGATGACGCTAACGGCGATGTCTGGCGATTATGTGTGCGTGCGTGTGTGCTCGTGGAACCGAGTCCATCGCTCGCCGAATCGCCACTCGCGTATAGCGCAGACGCCTCGCCGCGTTTAATGCAGAGGGTTCGATGCAGGGAGCGCCTCTCCCTCGGGAGCAAGCGGGATCCGGCTTGACCGCATCTTTCACGGTTCGACGCACGGAACGTATTAAGCCGTCTTCGATTACCATCGCACTGGTGCGACGCCCTCCTCACGCTACCGCACGATTTAATTGACTCACTGCGGGGTCGATTAACAAAAAAAAAAAAAAAAGCTGCAAATATTTTAAGCGCGGAAGAAGAGAACGATTTAAAAAAGAAAAAGAATCAAAGGTACTTCATGTTTTTCTCTCGATGAACAAAAAAAATTGATTCGTGTTGAGAATAATTTAAGGGAGAGTTCGTCGACGTCGGGCAAAAATTAAAAAGGCATTATCATTTTTTTTTTTAATCATCGATGATGAACATTTTTTAAGTCTGCGAATAATTTAAGGCGCGTTCATTGATTTAAGGTCGTCGATTATCATCGCTCTGGTGCGACGCCCTGCTCACGTTATCGATTTAAAAAAAAAAGCTCATAATGTTTGAAGGGGCAAGAGGAGGTCAATTTAAGAAAGGGAAACGAACAAATTAAACGTATTTCAGCTTTTTGCTCGATCGTAACAGATTGTTTTAAGTTAAAAATAATTTAAGGGAGAGTTCGTCGAGTCGAGGCAAACAAAAAAGTTTTTTTTTTTTTTTTTTTTTTTTTTTATAGACGATGAAGATTTTTTAAAAGCTATCAATAATTTAAGGGGAGTTCGTCGAATAAAGGGGAAAGAAGATATATTTTCGCAATGTTCTTGAGCAGCGCTGCTCCGTCTTCGATTTTACTCGAAAGAATGGGGTGGGTGAAAAAGATAAAATAAAAATTTACGATACACCGTCGATCGTTGTCGTAGATCACGCTAAACGAATATCAGACCAAATGGCTCGGAGGGAAACTTTGTTGCACAGCGCTGTATGTACGTGCTGCATCGAGAAACCATGAGAAATCGATGGCTAACGCCGGTTCACGGGCACATTCGTTCGGATTTAGGAGAAACCTGCACAGATATATTTCCGTAAATCTTCGTTCGGCACAAAACTCCGTCGTTACATCCCAAAAACGTCCCTCCCAATTTCCCAGAATGCGATGCACTGATTTACAAGGTAAATTTTATAGCATTGACCATTTTCATATTAGAAAATATCAGAATTTTTATCGTAATTTAATAATAATAATAACAGATAAATATGTCCCGAGGCAGATCTGTCCATAATTAAATTCTTGTCCACCGGCGCGGAAAATATGTGATTCGCGAACAATTCGTCCATCCGTCGGTGTGCACTTCCATCGTCGGAACTCTGAGTTATTCGCTAACAAATGAACTTGGGAACTGAGTCCCGAGGGGGCGAACTTCCTTTCGCCAGGCGATACGCGAGAGATTCTGGAATTCTCGGGTGTTAAATTTTCAAAGTTACTTCGCGGGTTGGTCCGTTCGTAAGTTTTCAACATTGTAGTTTCTTGGTCTCTTAAAAAAAAAAAAAAAAAAAAAAAAAAAAAAAAAAAAAAAAAAAAAAAAAAAAAAAAAAAAAAAAAAACAAAAGAAAAACAAAAGAAAAATGTGCACACAGTAAACTCAGATAAAAGTGGGGCAGTAAAATCGCTCTCGAGCAGCATAAAAGTTTTGTACATCTTGCAAACATTTCTTGTCCGCAAGGGCCGGATTTTTTTCTTCCGTTAGATTTAGTTTCTTTTTCCTTGTGAAACATACAAAAGTTTCTTTTTATTGTGCACAACGATAGATAATAATATAAAGTATAACGCTTTCGATATTTTTTTCGTTCTTTAAGAATAAGAAAAAAAAAAAAAAAAAAAAAAAAAAAAATTAGATAAATAAAAATGCTCGATAGCGAAACGATTCGGGCTCTCGGGCGGCCGGCGCGTAAATATTTTTTATCGATAAATCGGTGGGCGTATGGATATCGAGTTTCGTACCAGCCGCGGCTGCCCCGACGGAATTGGAACCCCGGACTCTTTCAATTTACGAATGCCCGCACACAGCCAGACAAACAGTGAACGTTAAACCGCGCACAGTGCTCAACATACTTTTCTCTCGGTCTGTCGTGACGCGCAGAAAAATATTATTCAGTTTTACGGATGAAGTTCGAGGTCCGAACGGAGTAAAAGCGAATATAAACAACAAACAAAGACAAATTTCAACGGATTATCTGCTCTCTCTTCCGCCAATTGTGTTCTTTTATTTATTTATTTATTTATTTTTTTCAAGTGCAGAAAGTATAAATATATATATATAATTTTTTTTTATCTGCATTAATTTTTTTTAAGAATTTTGTGACGTTTATATACGGCCAGTAATTTCGTGGCGAAATTATATTACGGCACTAAATTATCCGCTAATTCGATTAACCCTTCTTGACGGTCGCTGAGAAAGCACACATTTTTTTTTTCTTGCGTCCGAGGACGAAATGCGGTGGAAAAAAAAATTGTTTGTTTCAGACATCTTGTTTGAAACGACAAAATTCTAAGTAAAATTTTTAAAAAATCAATCGCACGTATAATTTGGACATTGTTATAAATATCTTATGTTTATTTATTACATCAACAATAATCAATGATACAATTATTATTGAAAACAAATGAAATTGAATCGTGAGAAAATTGCCAAAAACGGCTACATCAGCCCTAAAAATAAACTTAATTTATGAAAAGAAAATAAACCGATAAGAGAAAAAATTGAATATTTGCCTTAAAAAAAAAATACCAATAAATTGTAATTCAATTGGAAAGAGCCACGTCCCATGCCACTGACCGGCGAAGGGTTAATCAATTATTCATAAGTATTTTCTCGACGACTATTATTTCTCTCGTGATGGATGGATGGATGTTGGATGCACAAGTGTCCCCGGGATTGCCGTGAGGCGAATACCGTAAAATCACACGGGCACGAATAATTGCTTCTCTCTTCTCGTTCTCTAATTAAAGCCCTTTCGTCGTGGCACGTTCCATAGGCGTCGTGCGGAGAGTCGCCGAGAGCGATATAAAGAAGACGGGAAAATATATGACGAAGGTACGGAACGGGAACGACAGAGAGGAAGTAGCCGCACCGTCGTGAATGCATAATGCATTTCACGTTGCGGAGAAGGCACACACAGAGAGAATGAGAGAGAGAGAGAGAGAGAGAGAGAGAGAGAGAGAGAGAGAGAGAGAGAGAGAGAGAGAGAGAGAGAGAGAGAGCCGGCTGGCGCATCTTCTCGGCTCTCGCGCTCGTCGTGTCTCATCAACGATCGGGCCAGCAACCCCGGCGTGTACCGTCCTCCCTCCGGCACTCGTTTCCACTTTTTCATTCTTTTTTTTTTTTTCTATTAAACGATTCCGTACCGAGACGATTCGCGAGCTTGTCCTCCGCAATTCCGCGAAAGCTCGTTGTTTTCTCCACCGCTTGTAGAATCTCGCTCTCGCAATATGAGACGTAATAACATGGAAAAAAAAAATGAGAAAGATTCACGACACCTCTGGATATATTCACGGCACCGAGCCGGATCGATCGGGAAATTCATCGCGCAGAAGAGAAGCGGTTTATTCATATTCGGAAAAAAAAACGAAAGCAACGTTTCGCATCACCTGCTCACGCGTCCCGGTCTCGATTTCGTTCGGGGCGAAACGTTTATCGAGTTTCGCGATGCAAAATCGTTGTGCGATCGTTATTCGAGAGGTTGATAGAATTTTTGGTTACACACTTTTGTTTATTTAACATTTTTTTTTAAATATTTGGTGCAAATGATTGTTCGAAAGAGCATTCACTTGTTATTTGTATGAATTACTCGGCGCCGTTCTAATTTGATGTATTGGGAGTAGATTTTTTGCGTAAATATTTATTTCTGTTCGGAACGATACAATCGAAACGGCGAGACTTTTAATTATTTCATTATTTACTTATTGCTCGAATTTTCTTATTATAATTTTTTCAAAATTTTAAATCCAAGTGATTGTTCTAACACGCATTTATTTGCCACTAGTATGAATTGCTCGGCTGCGACCAAATTCGATGTATATTGAGTGAATTTTTTGCATCAATTTTATTTCCGTCCCGAACGATCCAATCGATAATTGATCGATCGATCATCTCGCCTCGACGCGACCGCGACGACGCGCCGATGAAGTTGTAACGATTTACTTTTCCTCGGGAAAGTCAGCAACGTGAGATGTTTCACCCATTAACCGCTGGCGTTACGAAGTGTATTATACGGTGGGAGAAGAAATGATCTCGGTCGAGGTGTGTGTGTACATAATACGCTTCCAGGTAATCCCTCGCGAGTCTCTCACCGGACAGACGACGAATTCCGGTCACGTAGTTCAAGAGTGCCGGATACTGGAAGCATTCCCTCGCGACACTGGTGCAGGCCTCTGCACTTTTCTTCGTTCTCTCGCCTTCTTCATGCACACTCGGCTCGAGAGGAATTCAAAACTCGCCTCTCGTCCTGCTCGTTGAATAAGCTTACTGGCGTTTTTAAGGTGATGCGAAAAACACTCTTCCTACCGCACTCGGTCGGTAATCAAAACTGTAATGATATTGTTCTTCAGGGTGCTGAACGTCAATTGTCTAACGGAAATTCAATGCCGCTGCGTCAATCAATTCAACCTTTCGGTCCAATTTCTTTCGAGCGTTAGAGTTTCAGCAGTTTTGAAAAAAAATTGCATTACAGTTTTTATCATCGAAGGCGATATTTAATATGCCTTTAAGATTTGGGCATGTCCGAGCGGTGTGTTGATCCTTGTTTCGTTAGCTTGAACAAGTGTCTTGGTGTTTTAAACTGATTCGAAACACTTTCTCCCTCACTCAGTCGGTAATAAAAACTGTAATGCATTTTTTTTTTTTTTTTTTCTAGGATGCTGAAACTTTACTGTTTAACGGAAATTGAATGCCAGTGAATTGAATGCGTTCATCAATTCTACATTGAGGTTAAACTTCCATTGAACGTTGAAGTTTCAGCATCCTCGAAATAATTGCATTACAGTTTTTATTATCGACGCGTTATTTTACATGCGCTCAAGGTTTGTGCAACCCTGACGTACATTTTCCGTCTCTCTTTCGAGCGGTCTATTGATTCTCGTCTCGTTAAGTTGGACGTTAGAGTTTCAGCACCTTTGACAAAGAAAATGCATTACAGATTTATTACCGACCGCGATTTCTCACAAGCCCTTAAGGTGACGTGCAACCCTTCCGCACATTCCGCACCCAGTCGGTAATAAAAATTGTATTGCTATCTTTTTTCTAGGGTGCTAAAACTTTATTGTCTAACGGAGATGGAATGTCACCCGCTTCTATCAATTCTACAGTGGGCTCCTATTTTCTTGGAACGCTAAAGTTTCAGCACCTTTGAAAAAGAATTAGTACTACAGTTTTTATTATCGACCGCCTTATTTCACGTGCGCTTAAAGTTCGTGCATCGCCGATGTAACTTTTCCGTCGACTTGATAGGTCGACGTGTTGTCTCTCGTTTCGTTACGTTGGATAATAAGCCTCCATGCCGAAAACCGAAACTCAAACGCAACTTCGTGCTCTCGCGTACCTTATCGGTTCTCTGCAGGCGACTCCGCTGCTATTATGCTCGGACAACGTACTGCAATGACTTGATGGGACAAAATCGTTCGGTCAATTAAACTGTCTCTCTCGGGTCTCGTCTCTCGGATCTCGTCTCTCGGATCTCGACGACACAGAGATAACTCTTTGGTACAGATCAGTGACGCTAAATTACACTCCCTCTCACTGGCAAAGGACAATCAACTGCTGTTTTGATTCTCTGTCATTTACCAGTCACTTAATATCATAAAATATAATATAATGTATTACATTGCGTTTATATTATATTATGTTATATTATATTATATTATATTGTATTATATTGTATGATAACTCAGGGAGAATTCCTGGCGCCTGTCGGTCTTTGTGAAAAATTACCCATTGGCAATGACACAAACTCCAAGCGATTTAATACACAAAGCTCTGGATGATATTATATTTATATTATATTATATTATACGATATTATATACTATATCGGTTCTTAAATTTTTCGATGTTGGTTTCGGATTTTCATTCTGCTTCGTCGTGCGAACTGGCCGACAAAAAACTGTCCCTTTCTAAGATCGAACCGAGCTGCAAGACCGGGCTGCACCTCGGAATGCGCTAATAACAGTCGCAATGCTGTCAATTATGTCCTCGACGAGAGAGCGAAGCGTTCTCCGAACGTGGAGTACATTCGCGCCGAGCCAGACTCCGGATAAGTTTGGTCCATGTGGAATTTCAACTGGCACACTCATTCGGAAGATCCGAGAAAGAACGAAACTGGTCCAGTGCGACTTGAGCGAGGTTCGACTGTAGGGAGATCGTGGCTGCTCGACCTTGCTATGTTGCAAAGGCCTCGAGCGAACAACTTAATTGGTCAATGATATCGGGGATTTTTTTTTTTTAACGGGTGCCTAAAGACCTTTATCTCGACGTGCTCCAAAGAGAAAATTTATTTCTCAGACCATAAATTAAGGAAAAATTATAACGTGGAAGTAAAAGATATTTAAAAAATTCGCTCTTGCCGCGATTTGCGCCGCTCGCTTATTTCGCACAAAACGTAAAACCTTCGCGCTCGAACGGTTCCTGAAACTCTACTCTTTTTCGTTATTATACGCTCTTTGCGAAACGCGCGAAATAAAATGCAGCGACCACGTACACCGGCCGGGATAAAACGATATAGCGTTAGGAATATCGAGCAGCGCGGCCGCCGGTGCAGAGTGAGCTGCACATATCTAAACCCCAGTCCCTTCGGTTATGGCTGCAGTAAATTTGCGGAATATTCGGTATACGCTATACGCGATATGCGCGAGAATATCGAGATGGAATAAATTTGGCTTTCGCTCGCTGATGGTCCCGATGAGAAATTCTGTAATCTAAAAGCAGCGAGTATGAGGAACTGAAAAAGAATTTAAAAAGGGAAGGAAGGTGAAAATTATCGTGCGGCGAGTAGGAGAAAAATGGCGAGCAGTAAGAGATCTCGGGGCAAAATGGACTATTATAAATATTGTATACAATTGCAATTATAGATATATTTTTTAAAGCTTTTAATGTTTTGTAATCAAGTTATTTGTTGTAGCTCGCATCAACTGCATGGTTGTTAGCGAACAATAAGTTCATTGTTTTTTATCATAAATAACTATAAAGCATTTTTTAAAAGTCTAATTAAAAAACCGTACTTTTGAGAGTTAGTTCAGTCGTACAAAAAAATCGCGGGCCCAATCGAAGGTGCGCAGGTTTAGAATCAGATCAAAATGGTAGGAAATGCCCCATACATATTATACAGCAGGTCAAAAGTAGTCGATATGTACTGGTTTATATATAATTAATTTACCTGTTAATCACAGTGGGCCATATTCACCACTTTGATTCTACATATGATTATATATATTTAAACGTAATATTATCATTTTTCGCAAGACAAAAAAAGGTTCCATCTCAAATGGAGAACGCACGGTGGTCCATTTTTCCCCGTATATAATTGATTACATATGACATATTCACCACTTTTATTCTATATATATAATCATATATATTTAAACGTAATATTATCATTTTTCGCAGCAGACAAAAAAAAAACGTTCCATCGCAAATGGAGAACGCGCGGTGGTCCGTTTTGCCCCGTTCTCGTCTGCTACGTGCGCGCCTGCACTACTTTTTCCCCTCGTCATTTTGTTTTTTTCGTTCTTTTTTTTTTTGGCAAGGACGTTCGTTGATCGCTCTATGCAGAGCGTAGGAAAATGCAGTTCGAGTCTCGTTGCACAAAGGGCCGCGCGGACTTCGGCCAACGACATTGGATTTCCCTCCCAGCCGGCGCCTCTACGTGACTCCCGACCGATTCACATCCTCGTTCATTCTCACTCACTCTCCGGGCTGGGAACGTGATTTTTATCTGAAACTCGAACGCGAGATCCGGCTGTAGTCCTCCTCGACTCTCGCCTCGTTTATCGAGTTTTTCGTTTTTTTTTTTGTTTTTTTTTGTTTTTTCGTGCTCTCTTCATACTTCGCTTCCCTAAGCCATCGCAGAGCGCTTTAGGCGGATCATACGTGTCGTTTCGGGCAAAAAGTATTGATTGATCGAATCAATGATTCTTGCCAGTGATTAAACCAATTTTTCAAATTTACAAATTTCTAATTTTTCAATATTCATATTTATTTGATTTCATTTATTGCATTCACTTTAGTAGTAGTAGCTCGAAAATTGTATTGGCCAGAATGTTTGGACGAGCAAGCGGATGTTTACAAATTTTTGGGCCATCGACCGAAAAGTGCTTCAACCCGTGCGGCTCCTGCTTTTCTGCTTGTTTGCCTTTATTTGCGATGAAGCGTGTGAGTGCGATGGTGTTGTAGATTACTTATTTTAGGACGATTAAGTGCGACTATGTGCTGTCGATTATATTTAGAATTTCTATTATCGTGTACGTCGGAAATTTAACTTCGGAGATCGGCTTTTGCACGGGCCTATAATAGTTTCTAGGTGTATTTGCGCGAAGTCTGAGCTTGGGTTGTTGATACGCTTCTTGATCGCCATTATTCTGGAGGTTTCGTACAGTAGGAGATTCGAAGGATTGTGAAATGGATTCATCGAGTCTCTTATCTTAGTTAGTTTGCTCAGAGCTTTTGTTTCGTCTCTGAGGCTGTTTTTTTTTTTTTTAATTCAATTTATTTTCTTCAATTTAGTGTAATTAATTGAGTAGTAAAAGACATTTATTGACCTCCTTTTTTACATCCCTTTTTACAATGCTCGTTCTCGCTTTTTTTGGATTCCTTTTTTTTCACATTACAATGCCAATAGAAGTCCATTGACCGAAGTCCTTAAGCCTATTTAATTTAATTTATTCAATTTAATTATTCAATTTAATTACTCAATTTAATTTATTTGGTTTAATTGAGTTTATTTCACTTTAAACTTTGATCAAACAAGCGTGCATGCGAGGCGCAGATAGAGCAGGTTGCACTTGCAACTTGAAACGTGGCGAAGTTTCGATAGATTGCGGACTCGATTTATTGTATACCCACCGGGGTATACACAGACGAAATATAGTGAGCTGACCTTAAACTCGTGGCCGAGTTCGCGCTTCTGTGGGATCGAGAAGCAACACGAGAATATCCAGCGAATTCGGCGGACAGTTACGAGGAGGAAAAATGGGACTGGGGCGACTTCGAGACGCCGGGCAGACTATAGTTTTCGTTCGCGGACACGGTCGACACTGATTTTTGGCCCGGGCTTTCAGGGTTGGCGGCGGTGCCGAATTACGCAATTTCGTCGTGGCTCATTCAATTTGGACTACTAAGTATACCGGAGACTATTTTCGTTAGCGAATCGATACGATAAACAGTTTCTTGTTAATCATACTTTTTATTGGAACTAAAAAAAAATGGTCGTTGCTCCAAAACATGATTTTTTTTTTTTTTTTAAGTCATGAACGTGTTGGAAAAAATCTGTAAAAAATTGTCAACGAGAAGTATCAACCCAGTTGTAAAGACGCGAAATGTTTGTAAAATTCCGTCGGGTCGTTTGAAAAATACAGCCCCGTAACTCTCAGGAACACGCCCGTAAATCCTTAACTACATTTTCAAAATGCCGGACCTTTTAAGTGGGCGGGATAATAAAGCATAAATAATTACGTCATACCTCAATATATTTTTCATTTATTTCATTATTTTTCTAGTCTTATTTGGGGAGAAAAAAAAATGTAGGTTTCCACTTCGAAAATGAGCATCGCGCTTGAATTCTCGAGCTTCGGAATTTCCGATCAATAATAGAAGAATAAAGTCCCAAGAAAATAAAAATGCTAGCCTGGACTCTAAACAGCGTTCTTCCGGTCAAATGTGATGCAATCAACCGCAGGCACGTAGCGGAATTGTGGTTGAAGAAAAATGGGCGACGCGTCGTCGGGAGGAAGGAAAAAGTAAGAGAGAAAGGAGGAGAAATAAAAAAAAGAAAAGTAGAAATACTTGAATGCGCGAGTAACTGTGGTGCAGCAGTGAGCCGAAACACTACGGTCGGGGGTCGGTCGAGTCTGGTTGCCGGCGCCGAGGCGCCGGTCCGATGCAACCGCTTCTACACTACTTGCGCTGCTTCTCGCCGGGCTCTTCCTTGGTACGCGGTGCCGCTGGATGCGCCCCGCAGTCTCGTTCCATCCAAGATCCACGTAACCCGGCGGTTCCGTTATTTCCTCCTCGTACACTCACGAGCCAGCTCTCCGCTAATATTATCAACAATCAAAACAAATTAAAACAATAATTATTTCGGAAAACTTTGAACCTCGCCGACGAAACTGAACCGAACTTCGGGACGAACTTCGCCGATAACCAAATAATCCGACTCGTGTTCATGCATAGCGGAACGCCCGGAATTACGAATAAATTTATTATCCGAGATGTCGCGTAAAGTTCTCGTAACGGGAATTGGGTCGGACGGACGGGCGGACGATAATCCGATAAGTGCTTCGGTTCGCGCATAGGCTCGCTTTTAGTCGACTGCGGCGGTTTACACGGCTAATAAAGACAGCCTCGGAGCGGCCGAAGTCTGGCCGGGAAGTCCTGAGCTCGATCGATATATTCTATATTGTTGAAGACGCGAGCAATATTTTTTTAAATCATTGTTTCAGTTAATTAAAAAAAGAACTTTGTCTGAATTAATTTATATCCGTTGTTTCTGCGCTCGGATTTATTGAACTTTTTCCCATAACGCTTTCCGATAAGTGCACTGGGTCGCGCATAGACTCGCTTTTAGTTTTTATTTAGATCGATATGTTCGATATTTTTAAAAAATTGGAATAATTTCAGTTAATAAAAAAAAAAAATGTTTGAATTAATTTTTATTCGCTGTTTCTCCGTTCGGATTAATTGAACTCTTTTCCGATTGCGCTGATAAATGGTAAAACGGTGGCGGGATATTATTTACTTCAGGATCTCGCTCGGGCTGTCCGATAATCGCTGTTGGAAATAAGCATCGTTAGATTCGAGCTTTTTATTAACGAGCCTCGCAATGCTGAAGTTTTGTTCACCCGGCCAGAGACGGCGAGTCACAACGGTGAGAAAAATTGTATATAGGGTTTAAAAATGTACTTATAAAAAAAAAATTACTACGAACAAATAATTGTTTTAAATTCATTTATATTTTTTGCGTAACTCTTTAGTCGTGAAATTAAATGAATTAAGTAATTTGCTACGTTTCGATATTACAAAAAAAAATGTTTTCTTCATACCGCTCGTGCACACGTGGGTCGTCTGTCGAATGACAACGACCAGAGCCAAGTTTACCCGCATTTGTTTCTGACCGTGCAGTGCATAAATTTGTCTACGTGTCGTTGGAAAAAAATTTATAATCGATCAAAAAAATTGAATATTTTATTCCAGTACTTGTTTACATTTTTTAAATTTTACAGTAAAATTGACAAATTAATTGCATCGTGTATTTAATTGATTGGAAGTGAATCCGGACAGCGAGGCACGGATTCGAAGAACATTGACAAGGGATAAAAAATTTGAATATTTCATATCTCTTACGAGTTTTTTAATTTTTTAATTTTTTAATATATTTTTTTTTTTAATATAAAAATGAACAAGTTAATTGAACGGTGTATTTAATTGATTGCAGGTGAATCCGGGCAGCAAGGCAGCGCAGCAAGGGGTGAGAGAGGGCGATCTTATAAGCAGCATAAACGACAAGAGCACGCGAGATCTCACCAACGGTGAATCCCACGCGCTGCTGCGAAGCGCCGGAGATAATCTCAAGCTCGGCCTTAATCAGTGAGTAATTATCGAAACTGTGCGTCGATAACATGTGCATGTGTCGTTAACAAGATTCTCCTCTCCGCCCTTGGGTCAATTTCGTTGTTCGGAATCGATTTGCCCGACGTCGTGGAAACGTGGCGAGCTACGAGAGTAATTGGGAGCGGTTTAACTGGGTCAGGGATGAAACGACGGGCTTTGTTTCGTTTTTTCACATTTTTTTTTATTTCGTCGTGGGAGATTCTTATCCACCAATTTTAAAGAACATACGCTTAGCTGTAAACGGACGCACCCAGTCGTACGTCTGTCGTATTTATTGGAAAAAAATGTAAGAAATAAAAAAATTCACTTAAATTGGCTCACAGTGAAGGAAAACCGAGAAACTTGAGAAAAGATTAAATGTCTCGTTAACTTTCATTTCACTGAATCACTTCCAAACACCAAAGACCTAAATTAGGGCGGTTATTGAAAAAAACATTTAATTGATTTCCTAATTTTAATAATTAACTTTTAATAATAATCTGCAATCATCTCACATAATTTTTTTTGAATCATTTCAAATCATTTTTTTTACATCATTTCACATAATTTTTAAAAATCATTTTAAGTAATTTATTTTAATCAATTTTTTTTCCAAATTTTTAATAATCATTCAAAGCAAGCCTTCCTTAATATCGCTGAGTAGATTGTCTGAAGAAGTTACCTAATTTTCATTACCCTCAAGAATCTCGAGGTACGAATTTCGCGACCCATGTCTTCGCGATATGGGCGGGGTTCAAAGGGTTAACAACGACGAAAGGATTATCCGATTCGGTGATAATCGTTTGATCAGTTATTCTCCGCGTCTCCATAAATCCGCGTCTGGAGTGAGCTTTTGCAACGTGGATTACGAGCGATTTAATAGCGCCGATAAAGGCCTGAAGGCCGGTAGATAAAAAGTGGAAGTCAAACGGGACATGGGAACTAGATGAATCGGGCGAACCGTTCCCGGTCGCCGTAGCGCGAGAATGTCGAAGGTAAAGAGGGTCGAGCGCGAATAGTCGGGCACGAGATGGAAGGAGAGATAGAGCCACTTGATTGAAACAGGAAGTATATAGTTCGAGCCGCGTTGCATATGCGCTTTTGGAGCGGGGTCGCTAACTTTGTCCCGGGCAGAAGGGCCAGAGGGGGGAGGGTTACGTGACCGAGATTTTAGCGTGCGTATTGAATAAAAACGTAAGAAAATAAAATAATAAAAATTAACACAGGTTCACCACTGTTACGGAAAACCGAGAAATACCAGAAGACTTTTAATGCCTCAGCAAATTTTATTTCACTCAATTTTTTCCACAAAACTTACCTGTAAACGGGCGAAGCCAGTCGTACGACAAACGTACTTATGGTGAAAAGGAAGAAAATAAAATAAAAAAATTAACACAGATTGACTACTGTTACGAGAAACCGGGAAATTTCAGAAAATCTAAGCGGATAGTCTAAGTACGAGATGGAAGGAGAGATAGAGTCACTTGATTGAAACCGGAAGTATATAGTTCGAGCCGCGATGCATATGCGCTTTTGAAGCGGGGTCGGTAACTTTACGCCTGTGGTGGGGTGTCACGTGACCGTAGGCAGGGAGCGGCGTCCTCCGCATTCGTATTTTCCGGCAGGCCCCCGGATCAATTATCGTCTATCACAGGTCACATATATTTCGTTCGCTCGCACCAACAATCTCACCCACACGAGGGCCAACGTACCTGCGTCCCGAATCGGAACGGTTCAGTGATCGCGTCGGTTCTGTCTAAGCATCCGTGACGAATCGCATAGAAACGCGTTAATTTACCGTGCATATCGAATGCCGGAATTATTTACCCCTGCTCGCCAAAATTTTTTTTTTTTTTTTTTTGAGAGTCGTATCTAACGAGATTTTTATTTTTATTTTTTGCAGAGAGTCCAGCGGCTCGCCGAAGAGACGGATCTACAAGAGCAGTCTGCAGGAGAACACCTCCATCGAGACCTTGAGAAGTAACATCCAATTTTCAGTTTCATATTTTACATAAAAAACAATTACTTTCCGGAACACAAATATAAATGATATTCTTATTCTTTCCAGAAACAACGACTAAAACAACGACCACATCGAGCACGCAGATTCTATCATCCTCCGAGGCCAACAAACGTAACGGAACCGGTGAGTATTTCCCCCCTCCGAAACGATATTTTATCCGAGCAATTTATTCTCCGAAGTCCAAAGTATATCGGTTACCGCCCGTTGCTCCTACACGCATTACATCCGAGAACAAACACCCGATATTCATCTTCATTATGTGAGCCACGGCCACAGAACGAATAGTAGCAATTGCGGCGCCGCCGGAATTTATATAAGTGTACTGTAATTTAAGAATACGAATGAGAATAAGGATACACGAATAGAGGTATAAAGAGTAACGCAGGAGGGCGAAGGGGGGGCTCAAAGATAGACTACAACACATAAACTATAACTATAAACACCGGTGAAGCAGGGTCGAGCTAAACGCTCCATTAACCGAGTGGAGCCACGACAAGGAAATCGAGCAAATGATATGGCCGAGCGGCAAACGAGACGTTCCACTGTGCATTAATGTAGTACGCAATATCGTCCGTCTTCACGGCCACGCGTCAACCTACTCCGTTTTGCCCGCTCCTTTTTGCCCGCTCCGTTTTGCCCGCTCCGTTTTGTCGGCTCCGTTTTGCTGCGTCCTATCTGGCCGATTCCCGCTCCACCGCCGAGTTAGCCGCGGCGCACCCCTTTTTTCCACTTAACTCTTCTGCGTGGCCCTAAGTCTTCCGGCCGGCTTTGGACGAGAAGGAAAAAAAAAGTAAGAACGCGAGCGGCGCAACGACGCGCGGGCTCTCCGACTCTCTTCGTTAAATTTCCGGACTGCGAACAGCGACGGCGGCGACGGCGACGGCGGACTTCTTGGGGCTTCCCGGTGGCCAGCTGGCCACAGTTCGCGAATACACCTTGCCACGCGTGCCCCGCGATGCATCGCTCGTACGCGGATTTTTTCACTAAACGAAGAAGAAAAGACTGTCGATGAAATTTGGATTTTTGTCGAGGCGATTGGCGCGACGCGAGGAACGAAACGTTTTTTCGGACCCGAGGAGTGCTCGGGGAATTATGGATCGTAAGATTTTAGCGACCTTCGTGCTCTCGATATTTTTATACTGGCTGTTCTTATTTAAATGGTGTTATGAGTGTACGGAAATCTTTTAATACGTATTGCAAATTTTACCTGAATAGCTGGTTAACAAAATATTTAAATTGCATGGATTTCTGAAATCTGACGATCGTAGACTTATTAAAAAAAATATAAAATATAAAATTTGGATCCATAAATTCATTACCTTAATTAAATAGTCCTCGAATTCGGTATCTTCTCTTAGGGCGTATCGAGAGCGCGCCAACCGCCATAAATCTTCATGGTGCATTAATCCCCATAATGGATCGGTCACCGAAGACATCAGAGATAAGAAGACAATTTTTGTTGTGAAGCGAAAGGAAGGAAGGAGCGAGAATGGTGGAGCAAGGAAGACAAAAATACAAAAAAAAATAACCACTCAACCGTGAGCCGGTTGAGTGACTATTCTTACTTGAATGGTGGAATCAGTGTACGGAAATCTTCCAACACGCATTGCAAACTTTACCTGAAAATAGCTTTTAAAAAAAATACTTACATAGCATGAATTTTTGAAATTTCACAATCGTACAGTTATAAAATATATATATATAAAATATGACAAATGTTGACTCCACGAATTCACAACCTTAATTAAATACGAAACGACTTCGGTATTTTCTTTCGTATCGCCAAATCTTTAGTGTGATAAAAATATATAAAAATAAAATAAAAACAAAATATATAAAATGTGAACAATTTTGGCTTCACGAATTCACGACCTTAATTAAATACAAACCAACTGTGGTATCTTCTTTGCTACCGCCAAATCTCAAGGGTGATAAGGCACATAGCCGGTGCATTAATCCCCATAATGGATCGGACATCGGAGACATCGGAGATAAGAAGACAATTTTCGCCGCGAACCGGAAGAGAGGGAAGGTGGTAGCGAGCATCGTGGTGGAAGGAAGAAACAAAAATAAAAAAATAATCACTCAACCGTGAGTCGGAGTGTCTTCAGGGCCGAGAGTCGAGGCCTCGTCATGACACACCCTTCCACTTGAGACCCTCCGCATCGTCTTCGTTTCGCAGGGAGCGACAACACTCCCGCCGCCGGTCTCTTCATTCATTCCGAAGAGTTTATCCTCAGTGGCGCGACGGCGTCTTCGGTGAAAAGTTCTCGCTGTCCGAAAACCGGCTCGAGTTCTCCGTGAGTTCCATTGAATTTCTTCCTCGACCAGTTATCTCCCCGGACGAATTTACACATCCGCGTCGCCGAAGATGAATCGAGTGCGAGAGAACCATCGCCGCAGCTCCGGACGATCCGGTTGACGAGGAATCGAGCCCAGTGATGCGAGACCCGATTAATGGCCACTGGAAGATACGAAATCGGCGAAGATCTCGTCGGCCAACCGGAAGTCGTACGTCTCGTCCGTCCAACCCGAGCATCTCGACCGCTTCCTTCATTCTCGTCATCGAACTCCACCATCGATTAAAGATCCGGACCAAAAAACAAAAACCTAAAAACAAACCGATGAAGAGTTCTAAAAAACAGACAATCCGGTGAAGAGACGAGATGAAGTTCCTCGGCTGTTCGCAGTGTCTCTCGAGCGTCGACGAGTCGCCGACCGGTCCGTCGAGGAACGACGAGAAGACCACGGAAACCTGCGATCCTCTGCTGATCACGAAGCGACCCGGGAAAAGATCGAGCGTTCGGGACAAAACGCCTCGCAGAATTTGCATAGTTTCCGGCGGAAGACTTCCGGGCGTGCTGCGGGCGATCGGCGCGCCGTGGCGGCGGAAGAGAAGATCGTCCGGAAGGCCGATGCCCAAGCTGGAAACTCGCAGGAAAGTGAAGAAGCGCGATCTTCTGAGGGAGAAGCAAAGTTCCCAAGCAGCTTTGGAAAAACCGAACGGATCGGTAGGAAAGGCGGATGACGAGAGTCCCGCAGAAAATCGAAGGCGCCCCAACGACTCAACAGTTTGCCAAAGACACGAGATTTTGGCGAGCGAGCCTCGGAGGATCGATATCCGCCTCGGGGAGGAAAAAGTCGCTTCGACGACGAACGAGCCTGCGGATCTCGAACGCGACTACAACGAACATCTCGAGGCTCTCAAGTTTCTTCTGGAGTGCAAGAGTCCATTCGGGAGTGCCGAAGAGCGACGTCATTCGCGGGACGCTCTGAACTCGATGGACTTCCGGAAAATCAACACGATCGCTCTGCCCGGCGATTCCGTTTCGGACGTTCTCGACCTTCGAGAAAACTCAAACTCGAAGGATCTTTTCGCCGAGGAGAACCCGGCCGAGAGGACGAGATTGTTCAGGGAGAGCGTTGATCGCGTCATCCAGGAGAATCGAAAGATCGAGGAAGCTATGATGAGTTTGCTGGGAAGAGACGCTGCGCCGAAGAAAACTAAATCCTGCCTAAGTCGGGAAGGCTCACCGGCTTGCAGGAAGGAGGTCAAGACCGTGAGGTTCAAAGTCGAGGACACTGAGGACGATGAGGAGGAAAGTGGGACGAGAGAGAGCGGAAGGAATGAGGGTGAAAAATTGCCCATCGATGAATTCGAGGGAAGAGTTTTTCCACCGGAAGTTGAGGATTCTGGGCTCGAAGGGAACGAAAGTAAATTTGGAAAGGAGAAAAATGACTGTCCGGTCGGAGACGAGATCGGAGGCGCCGAGTCTCTGACGGTGAAGATTAGGATCGAAGCCGACGAACGAACGAATGACGAATCGAGTTACGAAGTTGGAGGAAGCGAGCACGCGACGGCGAGGAACAGGCGCAACTCCAAGATTTCCAAGTCGAGCACGATAGTGACGATCTATCAAAACGAGAAATCGCTCGCAAGTCGTGTCGAGGGCGTCGTGGAAAATGGATCGTCCGATGTCATGGAATTTAATGGTATATCGAAAACACCCTTTTGTCTATTCCATTTTCACATTTCCAAGCATTCCAGATTCACGAGCAGTCAACATTTTATCCTTGAACTGTGAAGCTTCGTTAACGGAGAAAAAAAAAATATATATCAAAATATAAGGATAATATCATCTAAAAAAATCATTGAATTTCTAAAGTTTTACGCTCACATAAACAAATTTTTTTATTAATGAAATTTCGATCGAAAAAAGTTCTTTTGTATTCGTTATAGTGTCTATTCGTTAAATTTGTTCAAAATTTTTATTTGTCACGAAAATTAAAAATTGCACAGAAAATAACTGTTTTGGCAATTGATCAAATATTCTTCGGTGGCAGCCGAACGGTAAATTAATCGATCGATTGATAATTGCGTCAGTCGGAATAGCTCGGCGGTATTCCCGGCCAGAAACGCGTCGACGTCGTAAAATTTTGTGCGCCGATAATGTGGGTGCGGTGGGCGTCATGGGCCGAAGGAGCCGTGCCCACGTGAGTTTCCGCAGGCCCCGCGCATCTTCCGTCCTGCGCGTCCTTCACCCTTCGACATCCATCGTGCCGTGCCCGATCAGAAGCAGTCGTCCACTCAGCCTCGTCTATCTATCGAAATTACTCTCGTGAAAATTACGCAACGATCATCGAACGCGGCACAATCGCTCTTCCGGCCTTTCCGTCGGTTATCCCTTGACGTATCTCCGATTTATTTATCTACAACCGATCGCGCACAATCGATTGTCCCATAATCTTTTATTTTTATCTGTCATCGATGCCTTTATATTTAACTTCGGAAAATGATATCAACGATTTTTAGCTCCGTCCTTGTTAAATGAATACTTTCGCTTCAGCATTACACTGCACGTCCGAAAGCTTTAAATTTGTAAGAACATGCGACCATCTATAAAAAATTCGCGGCCAAGAAATACAAACAACAAAATGTCAGATTTTTTTTTATAGCAATTGAGCAATTGCTGTAATTATTATTATTTTTTTAATTATCCAAAATAATAATCATTCTCTCATAAAAATATTGACCACCAATATCTTTAAACCAATATCAAAAATTATTGACCATCTTCATCATTAATCAAATTTGACCGAGATACGATAAATCAATTTACAATCTTTCAACAAGACGCTCGTGAAAGGGTTTAATGCAATTTTGCAGTAATCAGGACATAAGAATCAATTAAGTCAACCTAATTGAAGAAAAAACCCAGATACGTCTATGGACTATTTCTGATAAAAATTGCCGCCGAAAGACTCCCAACAAGCCCAAGTATAAAAAAAACAACCCTTACATTGCTTATCCCTCATTTGCCACATTCCCGTAGCTTCCACTCACCTCTTCCAGGAGAACGAAAACATTTTCCGACCCGTGTCCGAGCGAAAAAAATTCAATGACATAACGGTAGAGCAAGAATAGAGAAAACAGCACAAGTAGTGCGTGTGAATATATTCATCGCGAAGGGTGTGCACAAGTCCGCGGTGGGAACGGTGTAATGGGAGTGGGTATTACACTACCTACACCTATCTCGCGTAAAACGAAAAAGTGACGAACAATGATTCCACAAACATACATGTACACACAGACAAAAAAAAAGGAAAAAATAAATAAAAATACTACCAGTAGTACAGATAAAGTACGATTTGAGAGACACGACTCGCGCAGTATTTCCAGCCTACTACAATACTCTCTGCACGCGGAAGGAAGTGAGGAAGCGAGTCCCTCGGAAGTGGCACTATGCCTACGAGTCCGGAACGAGCGGGAGGGAGAATCGCTCTCTTTCTCTGTACCGCCCGACTCTCGGAGCTCTCTATACGCTCCGTACTCGCGTACGTGTGTTGCGCTCGTGATTTTCGACTGAGCCGAGAGTGGGAGCCTTCGTGCGCCTCCCGAGAACCAGAAGGGCGTAAGTCGCATATCTTATGCACGGCAGTTGCGCCCTTTTGATTCCCGCTCGTCTCTCGTCCTCAACACTCGTTCCTAAAACTCACACAGGGCTTTCCCGAACCGGCGTGCATACGGAAGCGTCAAAAGAATCGTTTACACACACGTGCGTAAAGTACGCACACGCGGAGACGTTAAATCCCTTCCCTGCGGCTTCGAGGGTGTGTTCGTATCTTCTCCCGCTCCAAATACACTTCCGCACACTCCGAAAGAGCCGAGCTTCAATGCATTGGTGAATATGACTGACTGCCCGATAGTTTTTCATTCGCGAATGGTCGGCTTACGTGTGGATATTTATGAGTGTGTGTGTGTGTGCGCCTGTGTGCAGAGAGCCGACGAGTGTCGGCTCAGGGTGTTGGTGGGGGTCCAGGGCGGGTATCGCGGGTGGCTGGGGCTCTCCTCGTTCACACTCTGTACGTACGCGCGATTCTAGTTGCTTGTTCGAAGGCACCGAGTGTGTTCCCCCTTCGAGGATCGATCCTCTTCGTTGTTCCGTACGTTTGTCAAAATATTGTCGATCTGTCTGAGGATTTTGCGGTCGCTAGAGCGACGGTCGGGCGCGTCTGTTCGGAGCGGGCTGAAGTTAAAGAGGTGCTTGGTACACGGTTTAAAAATCAATGGAAATGTATTGCGGATTTAACAAACGATCTTTGGGCAACAAATAAAACAAGACTTTAATGTTAATTTTTCACATTTTTTTAGTTGAACGTTTGCTTCATACATGAATGTACATTGATCTTATTTCGTGAAGTTAACGAATCGTTTGGTAAACGGTATAAGTAAATGAAGAAGGATTGCGGATTTAACAAACGATTTTCACTCGATAAATGAAACAAAAAGTTGATCGGTAATTGTTCAATTTTTTGTTGTTGTTGAAAATATACTTGTTAAAAGAATGTAAATTGATTTTACATCTACACAATGACGAGACAGCAAGTTGATAATTTTTTTTCTTCGATTCGATGAGGTTTTCGATGTGATTTTTAAAAAAAGAATATCTTGAGTGTCGATTTTTTTTTTTTATTGACAATTTCAGATGACACGAGGACAGAGCGAGGGATACACGTCGGTCAGAACGGTGGCTTGAAGAAATCGCCTATCGCAGCGGAACGCGGCAAGACCGACGGAGAGACGAAGAGTGAGTACGAAAAAGAAAAAAAATTAATAATAAAAGAAAATATATTCGAGATCGAGCAGATTGTGCATTCGACGAAAAGCTCAGGGTACTATCACGATATCGGCTTTTTAATTCACTCGTCTGCATGCGGTGCACATCACGACAAGAGATATCGAATGTCACAAACACGCACATACATAAATCGTTAATGCTCTCGGAGATAAAAAATCCTCTCTAGATCCTCGATCGTTCGATCGTAAATCGTTGGTACACTCGCGCATCGATCGTTCGCGACGTCACAGCAGATCGCAGGCACGAATCAATATTGGCCAATCTTTAAAAAAAATTCATTTGTACAAATTTCAACATCACATTTCGCAGCTAAAATTCAATCTCGAAAGATTAAACAACAACAACACCAAAAAGTTGTAAAGCCTTGTTACAGCAGATCGATCGCGAAAATCGCTAATAATGATCCGAATAACGATCGAGTCGTAGAAACAATATCGGCAGACTTTAAAAATTCGCTTGAACACCGATCAGCATAAAATTTCAAACTGCCAATTAAATCTCAAAAGGTAAAAAAAAAAAACGCCACCTGAAAACCGGCGATAAAACCTGTTTATCGATCGAAGCGTTAAACTCAATATCGGCAGATCTACAAAATTCATCGAAATACCTTCCGAACATTAAGAAGGGGTGGGTGCAAACAGTTCCTAGATCTTTAAAAAAAAAAAAAAAATCCATCATCCTTCCCGCGTCAATCTCGAGTACACCTTATAACAATATAGCATCAACGAGAAAGCACTGTGTCGCCGTCCGGCAGGATCGAGGACCCGCGCGATCGATAGATCATCGGGCTACACGACCGACGACTGCGAGGATCATCGGTACGGCTTGAGGATGCCGCGCGGCTCGCGCACACGACAGAAACGACGCAATCGCAACACGAAGAGGAGCAACAATCAGCAACGACCCGAAGATCGGCAGAGACAATCGGCAGCCGCTGTTGACAAGGATCATCGGGAAGATCTCTCGGATGTGGAGAGCATCGCTAACGACGACAAATCCGGTAAAATCGCGGATCCGATCGCCGATCGATCGTCGATCGACCAAGGTGCCGATAACGATATCGAACCGGTGAAAAACTCCGAAAAGGACCAAAATGGTCCAGCCAACCGTGAGTCTCATGAATCTCAGGGAAAATCGAACGACCTCAATGAGGTCATTTCTGAAGAGGTCGCAAAAATTCCGGACCAAAGAAGAATCCATGAAGAGATCCCCGGAATCCGCGTGATGGGTTCGTCCCATGGATCTCAGGAAAAATCGAATGACCTCAATGAGGTCATCTCCAAAGACGTAGCGAAGATTCCGGACCAAAGAGCTGAGCTTGCAACGGAAAGTCTGACGGAGGCAAAGGTCAATGGGCATTCGGTCAAAGTGACCACTGAAGAGATGCCAGCAATCCACGTGGCCTGTGAGTCCAATGAATCTCAGGGAAAATCGAATGACCCCAATGAGGGCATCTCCGAAGACGCAGCGAAGATTCCGGATCAAAGAGCCGTCGAGCTTGTAACGGAAAGTCTGACGGAGGCGAAGGTCAACGGGCACCCGGTCAGGGTGACCACCGAGGAGTCAACGAGTCTGGTCCACGCGGTGATCCCCGGGATCCGCGTGGTCGGTGAGGTTCACGGTCGTCGAGGAAAAGGATCGATAGCCGGGAACCGTGGGGCGTCATCGGCCGCGGCGCGACGCAGGCTCAGAGTCGAGAGGCGAGCGATGAACACCGCGACGAAGATCTTCGAGATCACGAGCGTGAGTGGTCTGCCGCTGGCCGCGAGTATCGGCCACGTGGCCGGCGTGGGAATCCTCGAGAGCGGAATGACGACCAGCGAGGAGGCCGACGGAACGATCGTCACGATATCGGAACCGATCGAACCCGTCGAGCCGCTGTCGAGCGGCGTCGCCTCCAAGGTCGAGACGCTGCTTGGCCGGCGCGATTCGTCGATGACGATCTTGGCAAGAGCCATCGCCGACAAGGGGGACGGTCCGGAGATTCACGAGGTCAGCGACAGTGACGCCGAGACCGACAATAGCTCGAACAGGCAAGCGACTGCCGCGGCTTTTGTCGTCGAGGCTGAGTCCGATGCCGAGAGGGAGTCCGTCCTCGATCGGGGCTGTCGCGAGAGCATCGACGAGGAGGAAGAGATCGTTGAGTCCGAAGACTGCGACACGCTGGATGACATCGAAATTCCGGACATCGGTGGTCCAGTGAAGGACGGAGGAGTTTCGGAGAAGGGAACCGAAGAAAAGATCAATGTGGTCGATTCGGGTGGTGTTGGCGATCGAGGTCAAGATCGCTCTTCCACGGTACCAGTGAAAAGTTCCAGCGCCGTTGAGGTTGAAACCGTTCCGGCGAAGAACAGCGAAGAAAAATTCCCGGAAAGGAAAGACAATGAACGCGAAGATTCAGGCGAAAGAAGCTCGTCAGTAGAAGAAGACAGTTTGGAAGAGAACTTCAACCGGATAGTGAAAGCCTCAGAGCCTGAGAGCAGGAACGAGGAAATGGCTTCGGGGGATGAGGAAGAAAAATCTGAGGGATGTGTGACGGCCGGTAACGGAAACGAATTACCTCCGGAAAGAGAGGTCGACGCGGCGGAGACCGAAGTTGACAAATCCGTGCGGGACATGGAAGTGCCTAAGGGGGTTTTGTCGTCGGAGAGGAGCGAAGTGTCGCGAAGTTCCGACTCCGCGACGGTTCGCGTTATTCCGGTGGAAGTTGAAAAATCAACACCCGCGGATTCCTCGGTGGGAGACGAAGTGGAGAACAAGCCGAGGCACTTCGACGAGGCTGCAGATTTTACGACGCAAAGCGTCGATCGAGAGACGAACGAGAGTTCCTCCCAGCGGAGGGCAAAGAAACGTGCTATAATGGAGTCCTACTACGCCGAGGCGAAAAACGCTGATAGGTTTCTGGACATCATACAGGAGGAAGGTGACAAGTTCTTCGACGGCGAAGAGCAGCACATAAGAGACTTCATAAACGGAGAGATCGGTAAATTCAGAAGGGAAAAACGTGACGCTGAAGACAAAGCTGCGTCGAGTGAGCAAAAATCGCAAACCATGGAAGAACCAACCGACGAATCGTCGACATTGACAACGGTACCAGAAGAGGACGGCGGAAGTGCGAGAAGACAACAAATCAGCACCAGCAACCTCGAAGCCGTGAGAAGTACTCGGGAAAAACAATTCCTATCGACCGAAGAAACACACACGGAAATTACGAACAATTTGGAGATCAGCGAAACCAAGAAAACCAGCGAGGAAAAAATGTCGATCAGCGAAACTTCGAACGGGGAGTCGATTTTGATGACAAAAATATCCACCAACGGATCTTCCAATGGAATGACAAAGGGAACCGGTTCTTCGGACAACGAAAGCGGACCTCCAGAGCCACCGGCCAGGTTCACCAGTTTCGTTTCCGAGAAGGAACCGCTTCGACCTCCGACGCCCTCGAACGTGGATTATCCGGCAGACCTACCTGAAGTTCCGGCTCTGCCCGACGAGGTTCTGGTCTCTCTTCAGCACCCTCCGGTTCCACCTCCGAGACGAAAAAATTCGCAGTCATCGAGCGAAGAGCATCCCAAAGAGTGTCCCAAACGTCCGCCCCTACCCGAGGAACTCTCGACGAACGATCGAACGCCTAGCGAAAGAATTTACGAAAACGTGCACTACGACAGAATCAGTGATTCGCGCCCGAACGAAGTTCCACCACCGTTGCCCCCTCTTCCGCGAGAGCTCCGAGCCCTCGACAGCGTAAATCCTCGACCGGAAGTTGCCTCCGAGCTTCCCGATCAAGACGGATTTCGTCAGGTTTATTATCGAAGCGACGAGGACGGGTTCGTTAACGGCAATTCGCCGATGTCCTCATCGTCGAAGACTCCGCGCGATCGCCGGTTGCGCAACGTCGTCGACGTTGACGATGAGGACACGGGGCGTTACGCCGCCGGGGATGACGCGAGCCTTGAAATAGAGTCGGGTGCTGGTAGCAACATCGACGACGAGAACGCGGCGATGATGCTGCTTCGGGCACCGGAGCAGCGTCATCGAAAAACCGCCACGCCGGATTTCGGCCACTCTGGTTCGGCGAGCCGGCGGTCCAAGGTATCGCGACGAGCGTCCGACGAGCGAGGCGCCGAGGCTGACCGGACAAACAAACAAAAAACCGCTGGAGCGAACGGGGTCAAGTTTGAAAATTTGACCTCCGATGGTCGTGAAAATTTCGTCAATGCGTTGAGTGACGCGACCGCGCGGCAGCATCGGGTGGAGAACGGCGAGGTCAAGTCCTCGACCGCGAGCCGGGAAAGAATAATTCCCATCGTAAAATCTTGGGAGCGGTCGGAAGTGGAGAAGAAAAAATGCATTGAAATCATCGAGCATTCCGAGAAAACTGAGTTTCATCGAGACTCTTACGAGGAGCAATCGAGCGTCGTTGGAACTACGAGGAACCAAACGAAACCGTCCGGTGGCTCCAGCCTCGAGAACTCCGCGCCGGTAGCCGCGAATAATTCGATCGATTCGAAAACTCTTTCGGATAGGACATCGGGCTCTCGAGACTCGGTCGAGAATAACCAGCCTGAGAGTCCCGCGAGACCGCCGCGTCGTCAGCAGCTCCCGTCCTCCTCTGCTGCCTCCTCTTCTTTGAGATTATTGGGAGCCGCGAGCGCCGAACCGCGCTCCTCTCACGGTCAAACTAATTCGGGGACAGTGTCGGCGAATAAAAATTCCGGTGACGACGTGCCGCGCGATCTTCCTACAGTGACACTCACGAAAACATCGGAGAGAGAGTTCGACTCAGATCAGGTCGAGGAGGCTGATTATCAGGAGTCGTCGAGCAGCGGAGCTGCATCGCCCAGCACAGTGCGCTTCAATCCCACAGCCTCGTCTTTCACGGATCTGGCTTCGCTGGAAATTCGCGAGGAAAACGAGAGAGCCGACACAACGAGGAAAGCGGAAGAGGCAACGGGTAAAAGGGCTGAGCTGGAGAAAGAGGAAAACCTCTACTACGTTCCTCTTCAGGAACAGAATCATCCGGCCGAGGACGGCCGACCGAATCTCCTGAAGGACCTCTGCATGAGAAAGATCCTCTCGTTGCCGTACGGTCTGCAGATAATAAACGAGATAACCCTGCCGAAGTTCAACATATTCAAGAATCTTCAGACCATCCAGGATTGCGTCAGCGGCGTGGCGGATAATCGTCCGGATCACCAGGAATCCCGCTCGTGCGTTGACAGTGATCGAGAGACGAGCTGCGAAGAGATGAGGAAACAGAGACCCAAAACGTGGATGGGTGTGCCTACGATCGAGGATCCGAGATTGCTGGTCTGCCTCTCGCCATCGCAGCAGGAGAGCTCGGTGCGCACCAGTGTTGACAATCTTCTGGACCTTCACAAGAAGTATCACAACAGAAGGAGCTATCACGAGGACAGACGGGAAGAGGTTAATGTGCCGTATTACTTAGTTGATCTGGGACCGGAAATAAAGCCTCGAAATCGGTCGAACAGGACCATCAAAGAAGGTCCCCAAGCCCACGAGCGAAGAACTTCCGGTCCCGCGAACAGGCTCTTGGAGATCATCAAGGAAAACCCCATAAACTCATCAGGCAAGACCCCATCGGATCGCGAATTGAGACCCGCGAATAACGAACGGAGGAGCGATGGTAAAAAGTCTGACGATTCAAGAGACTTGAGGGAAGATCGTTTGAGGGCGACGCGTCTCTCGGATTGGCTGAGTCTGGCTCGCAGAGACGATCTGGATTACTCTCCGAATCGCAACGAGGCAAATTTATTACCAAAAACTCGAGGCGCCTCGGACAGCGAAGGAGCCACCGATCGGCTCACCAAGGGAGGTTCAGCAGCGACTCGAGGCTCCTCCCTGCGAACAGTCTTTACGCCCAGCATCAACGGTAATGGGAGCACTCGAGATAGCGGCGTTAGAAACGAGTGCCCGAGTGCCGAGGAGGAACGGTGTCAGGGTCGTTATCCCAGCCAGAGCCAGAGAAATCGCCCGAACAGCCATTACGAGAAGATGTATGACAAAGTTATCAGCGAGATGGAAAACAGCAGCCAGCTAATTGGCAAGAGATTCGGTGAGAGCGCGGGTCATCGTGTCAATTCCGCTCTGATAGTGAGGTCAGCGCCGGGTTCAGAAGAACACCAGCAGCAAGCCGCGGCGACAAGATGCTCCACGCCCGCTCATCACTTCGACAAGAGTCCGATTTCGTTGAGGAGCGCGATTATCGACAAGTCATCTACAACCAAGAACGCCAATAGTGAACCACCGAGAAAAATGACGTCCGCTGGAACCGTCACGAGAGCTACGAACGATTCCTGGCACAACGTCAATCCGGCTCTCATAGACAACAGAACCGAGAATGAAAACGCAACTGGAACCAAGCAACGTCGTCCGGTAGTCGTCGACAGATCGTGCATCGACACGACGAGCATATTCGACAAAACCCCACCGAGGTGTCATCTTCAGCCGCGCAGATATCAAGATCCGGAAGCTCTCAAGCAGGTCACCGCTGCGGAGATTGTGGAGAACCTCAAACGGCTTCAGACCAGTGCGAAGGAGCAGCGCGAACATCAGCGTAACTTGGTCATCGACGGTCGCAGAAGGTACTCGCTGCCTCAGGAGTACTTCGAGCGGCAACTGAACTACATAGAGCAGCTGGAGAACCAGCTGAAGGAAGTCATACTGGCGGAGGAGGAGGAGCGGAAAGCTTACGAGGAATTGCACGGCCACGCTGAAGGTGAATCCCCGGAGAGAGTTCGCAGTATGATAGACCTAGGGGACGATCGGGAGAGGAGCAGGATCTCTAAGTGCGAGAACTGGAAAGAGAATTGTGGTGGTTCGGGCAAAAAACAGGACGCTGCGAAAGGCAACGAGCGCGAATCCTGGCACGAGGAATCCAGAACGGAGGACGACGGTCATTCGGAGTTCTCCAAGAAGGAGGGCCATCGGGAAAAGACGTCATCGGTCCTGGATGACGGTAATCTTAGGGTGGAAAAGTCGTCGACTAGCTTCGAGAGCCTCGAGGAGAGGCGCGTCGACTCCGGTGGCAAAAAGACCAACGGCGCTTCCACGGAGATGGTTCCCGGATGGAAGAGGTTCTTCCAGGACGATAAGGGCGCCGATTCCGCGAAACCGGCGAAGTCCTCGAACTGCGCCGCATTACCGACGAACGGTGAAGTGTTTCGTCGGAAGATGTACGACGAGTACGTGCACAAGGTTCTCGAGAGGGAAGAGCGAAAGCAACACAGGGTCATTAAGATAAGCTCCCATGCGGATCACGACAAGGTGCCGAATGGCGCGTCTCCGAGGAGTCCGGTCGACTCGGGGATGACGAAGATGGAGCGGGAGTTTATCGAGAGAGCGCGCAACCGCATGAGCAGATTCGGCATAAATCTGGACGAGAACAGCGGACCGGATGAGGCTGCTGCTGACAAGGCTGACGAGCGGAAAAATGGCCGAGATAAGTCCGTCGGTCCCGAGGGGAATATTAATGAGGAGGCGGCCAGCGAAGCCGCGAAGTGCCTCATCGACGGACGTGTGATCAAGGACGCGAAGTGCCTGCCTAAACACCTGCAGGAGTTTCTGGAGCTCGCGACCAGCACGGGCGAGGTCGATGACGGTGAGTCGATGACGCTCTGCAACCCGCGAGACCGTTGAGTGTTTTAGAGGATTGCTTTGTGCTCGTCTACTGTGTTTCGATTGCTGGCGTTACACAAGTGCTCGGTAACCGGATGGACATCGAAACGTATCTGTAACGTTCGTGGATCGATAACCAGATTACGTTTCTCTCCATCGACTTTGGTCTTGAATTTTTGGCGACTTTTTTTTTGTTGCGTTTCGCTGGAAACAAAAAATCATCAGCACATCCTTGTTTATTCCTCGCTCATGCTAACACTCTGACTAACAGCGTGATTGAAGAGTGAAGCCGGATGATTAATAGCGTGCTGAAAAAATGTGAGACGGACTTTGGTTGAAGTGGACTCAAGAAAACAAACTTCTTGGCCCAACTTTTATTTTTTATTTTTATTTGATTTTTTTTACTAATGGAAGACACTGAACAAAAATCGACACAGTTCAATGTGCGCGCGTCAAGGTGCGAGCAGGTGGGGGGAGTGAAATGCGCGAGAATTTACAGAGCGCGCGCTTATTCACGGATAGGTGCAGGGCACGACCGCCTATATTTAGGAGGCCCGTTGGAAGAAAATAGGCCACTGGCTGGACGTCACAGCTACGCATATCCCGGTTAACGCGCTGCGGAACCACCGTTTCGCTTTTCATCTATTTCCGAGTGTCGCCCGCGCTCGATGTATACACACAGGCTACCGGCGTGCCGGGAAGGAACACACGCAATTTGCGAGCGGAAACGCAAACACCCTCCCCCTCTCCCTCCCGCCCCTCTGACCCATCAACGACGGAAAACGAAACTATCGTGAGCCCAAAATTTCTCCCGACGCTTTTCCTACCGTTCGCGACAAAGCTGTGACGATCTTGCACGATCGATGCGTTTGGATTTTTTTTTTTTTTAATCAATCACTCTCATTGCGTTATTTTTTTTTTTTTGTTATTAATGGACTAACTTTGATGTAGTCGCATGGCATGATTAATTGTAAAGGTTGCACACATTTTGGCGTTAGATTGTTTCTTTTATTACTATTAGTAAATCGAGCGAACGTATACACTGTAATGAAAATTCGTATGAATTTTCATGTACTGGTACTAAAAGTTTTTATGCATAAACTGATGTATTCAATTTCATGACAATTGTATATTAAATTTTATGCACTAGTTTTTGCACAAAATCCTCCAGTCCGGTATATTACCAGTTTTTTTTAACAGTGTAGTACAATTTTGTACATTCACTATGAAGAAATTCAGTTTGGAAATTAATGAACGGTATTGGAAGCTTTTTTTTTACATAAACCGTTTCTGAAATTTGAAACACATGTGTTGTAATTTTACAGTAGAATTTTAATTTTTATAAACTTCAAGCAAACGATTTGTAATTTTGATATCTGGTATTTTTATTTTTTATTTTTTTTAAAGTACATTAATGTTCAATTAATGTGAGTAACATAAGCAAATTTCAAGTTCCAGTACATTAAATTCACAATTTATTTTTACAGTCTTGAGATAGTCATTTTAGCGTATAAAATTGTTCGATTATTCATTAATTTTTTTATGGGAACAAAAAATGATGTCGCAACTTTCCAACCGATTCTCGATTAACCTTGCTCGTTTAGGATAATTCGACCAGTTTGCAATGTTCACTGCTAACCTACCCTTCCTCAGTATGCTTCTGTTTGGCTTGTCCGCGGATACGAATAATGCTCGTGAAGTTATTTGGTTTTCTTTATTTTTTTGTTGTCGTTTCATTATCTTCCCCGCACTTTAGCACGCTTTTTAAGTTGAAGGGTTTGGCTCTGGCATTGCAGCTGGTGGAAAAACGAATGCGACCGATCTGCTGCACGAGATTGACACGGCTTTGAAAATTGGCAAAGGATTTCTGCTTGGCGAAGGTGCGTCCCGATGATAATGTTGTGTACTGTTCGATCTCGATTCGCGACGAGTCGAGATCTCGAATCGACGAAATCATTTTTTTAATTCTCCGTTTTAATTATGCAATTTAATTGCGGCAATTTATCGATGAATTTATTAGTAATTCTAAAAGAACATTTATTAATAATGCTATACATTTTTTTTTACATCTATTATACTAAATTTTATACCTAAGAATAATTATATACATCGACAATGGGCCACTGGCCTGAGTGTTTCAGCTCCGAATTTAGTAATTTATTTATTTTATATAATTACATAAATATTTATTTACGTCAATTGCATTGAGGAAAAAAAAAAATGGTTTACTCAGTCCTCGCCGAGAGGAGGTCTCGAGTGAATGGGGTTTCGCCTCGCGAGAACGTCAACGAGTCATCGAGCCGGCAAGCAACTTCCGCCCATTTGTCACTCGTTACACGCGTTACCTTCCGCGTCCCGACGCTCGTTAACAAAACGACGACGAAAATACATATATACTTATTTATGTGTTCGTCGTTTCGGTCCATCAATTCCCCTTGCATTTATACACACGTATATCCATATATTTTCGTTTTTTATAGACTTTTTTAAAAAGACGCTAATCATAACAGTATATAATTTTCTATGATAAAAATAATGACTTCCTCATATGCCAAATATTTATTAATTTAAAAACATTTCTCCAGATTCTTATTCTTCAATCCAAACGTCGCAAATAATTGCGCGGAAATTCAACCCTCCGGAGTGATAAATTTTCCCTGCCGCATGTGGAGGCTTCTCGTGACTTTCTATCGGGAGTGCAAGTGGATCCGGTGACGAGGAGAACCATTCAAAATAATTGTTGCAAAAAAAAAAAAAGTTATCCTCGTCGAGCGAAAGAGTTTCGGTCCAACCTTGGCGAGTTTCGGGAAATTGCACTTCGCGAGTCGAGTCTTTCCGACGTATTCCATGTGCACTCTCGAAGATTAAGACGCCTTTCGGCGGAGAGCGAAGCGAGTGCTCCGAGCTTTTCCGACTGCAGATCCTGCTCGGTGCCATCTTTTGCCTCCGCACGCAGAGGCAAGTTGGCCGAGAGTAATTCTCGTATGACTCCCCGTAACTCAGTGTATTAAAGTCCGAAGAGAAATTAAAAAAATAATTTAAAATAATAATGGCCATTTGGTAAAGTTCATTCTCGAATTCGGCACGAGCGAGCGACCGCGCTTTCTGTCTTTCCGATACATTCACCGTTTGAATTAATGTTTAATCGTAGACGGTCGACCGATATTTTCGGTGTCGCTGAACTTCGACGAAGCAATTTATATCAAAGTCCCAAAAAAATGGCCATGTGGTAAAGCTCATTCTGGAATTCGGCACGAGCGAGCGAAGTTCCACCTCCCACCGTTTGAATTATCTCAACCGTGGACGATCGACCGATATCGCCTGAGTCGCTAAAACTCGACGACGCAACTCATATTAACATCCGGAAAAAAAAATGGCCATATGGTAAAGCTCATTCTCATTTCGGCACGAGCGAGCGCCGGAGCTTTCTGGCGTAACGATACTTCCACCGTTTGTATTAACGTTTTAACGGTGGACGGTCGACCGATATCGTCGGACTCGCTGAAACTCGACGTCGCTCTATATACTCCTGGCTAGTTTCTGGCAGCGTCAGCGGCCACGAGCTCGCACGGCGTCCCGACGACTCAGTCATCCTCCACCTTTCGTGGCTTCAATCCGTACCGACGAGCGAGACGCTCGGAAAAGCTCGGGCCCGAAAGCTCAAATTCGTAGCATTGCCAATTGTCACACACACATAGATATTTATATATATATATATATATATAAATATATAATACATATAAATATAAATATAAAAAATTATTCGTTCATCCCAAAGCCGCTAATTATCAATAGACAAATTGTCGTGTCCGAATCGCTGTAAAAGTGAAAGTGAGAATGGTGGAGAAAAGTGAGTGGATTAGAAATGTTATTTTTTTTTTAATTTCCATACATAACACGCTAGAAAAAATATTAAATAAGACCTAAAATGTTTAATTGTTTTATATGAAAAAACAAGTGTCGATAAAACGAATAAAAATTCATTTTCGTAACAGGTGGTTCGGGGATATCGGGAGAGTGCGCGCGCAAGCCCCACGGGGAATGCCCCGTTTGTCAATGAAATTTCCGATCCCGACGCGGTCGTTTAAAATTCATCCGGAAAATTTAATAATCGTCGCATCCAGTCGCGCCTCGATGCAGATGAATTTATTTCGGTTCGAACAAACAGATCGCGTCCAGAAATTGTGCAACTCCCTCGCAGCGTTCAAACGGGGGGGCGAAGGAGAGAACAAGCGATCGTCGCCGGTTTCCTAATTTTTTCGTTGCGCAATCGAGGGAGGACGAGATCGTGTTACCCGAAATTTAATGGTCATGACGACACGCACGAAAAAAAAAAAGAATTAATTGGTCCAAACGTGACTAACGTGCGACGGTCGTCGATGCGTTTATAGAGAAGCTCTATATGTATATATATAATATATATATATACACATTATATATATCTTTAGTGTTTCGCCAGATCGACCCGCGCCTCTTTAAAAGAAAATATCAAGTGGAACGTTATCTTTTTTTCTTTCTTTTTTCACTTTCGAACTTACCGATTCTTAGAAAAAAAAAGAATTTCTCGGTCCGCCGGAATCGACGGTGCGAGTGAAAATTTCATATTACGATGCGAGTCCACCGGTTTGCCGAGGAGATTTTTCTGCGGATGCGCTAGCGATCGGAGCGCGTGTGCAACGGCGCGAGGCCTCGTCGAGATTCTATTTAGAGATCTCCATCCGCCTCTCTCGGTGCGTTTGAGCGAGAACGAGAATAAGAACATTGACGTTCGTACTCGATGCCAATAAAAAAAAAAAGAAAATAAAACACACAAACACACAGAACATCGACAGAAAAAAGTCTTTACTCTAAATCGCTAAAACAAAAAAGGAAACAAAAAAAACGAAAAACAGAAAAGTTAATACAAACTTAAAAAATCTACGTAAAGTTAAATTGCGACATTCACCGGTGTCTTGAATTTACAAGACCGCGCTTAACGAGACGCCGAAGAAAAAGCCTTTTACCCGCAATGTTGGGAAGAAAAGACGAAGAAAAAAAAAAAATGTTACCGTGTTTCCCGAGACTTCTCAGACGCTAGTTTCTCGTTCGCCGTCTGAGCTCATCAAGACCGTTTCTAATATTAATGAGGAGAGCTCGCGCGCGAGAGCGCACGCTCACCGTACATGCACACGGTGTTTTACGCCCGACTCTTTGAGTCTGTTAAGGGTGGCTGCGATGAAAATCTAAAAAAGCTTTGGCACGCTCACGGCCAATGTAATCTCGGCACTGGCGTAGTTTTCTTGCAGACTATTTCGCGCTGGTCATTCATTCGCGAAATCGTTCCTTTGGCAACGGGACAATGTCTTTCGCGAAATGTAAATCGATGATAATCGCGGGGAGGGGGAGCGGCAACCGCTGATTTCACTGGCGATTCTTGCATCCGGATCTGCACGGTAATCGAGGGAAAGTGTTGCAGCGTCGTTGCCAAGAATTGTTCAACTTAAAAAAAAAATTTTACGGGTTTTTTAATAACGATTTTTTTTTTAATCAAACCGTCACACAAACCTTCCATTACATATTTTGCGACAAAAAATTGACATTTCGGTGTAAATTTTTGTTTCTGGCTATTTCATACCTTTATCGATGAAAAAGATTCCTATAAAAAAAGATTCTCTAAAAAAAAAAAATGCCAGATAATGATTAGTTAAGAAAGTTGGAGCGCTTCTCACTAGTCAAATGAGTGCTACATTTTTAAAGAAGTTTATACACACTTTTAAGCATCTTTTCCTCTTTTGAAGTGGTTTAAATGGATGGTTATTTGTATTACAGTAGATATTACGGTAGACTTCACATAGAGAAACATTAGTTGCAATGAATTTGCAAAAAAATGTACTGGTTTGTGTTAAAATTCAAAAACGTGTATATTCTTTAAGTTTTTCCAAAGAATGATCCGTCATTTTTGCTCGATTTTGACGTGTTACGCCACATTTTCTTCTTTCAAAGATACTTTATGGATTCACCGTATGTTAGATATGCGATAGTATTTTCCGTTTAAAAAATGAAAGCCTTTTGTTTACCGTCGTTGAAATTCCTTCATAAACAAACATAGACTGTCATAAACTATCCACTATAATCGATAGATTCGCGACAGTTTGTATAAATTACTAAAAATGTAGCACTCGTTTGACTAGTGTGAAGCGCTCCAAATCTCCTTTGAAAAAAGAAAATGATGGAAGGTATCGTTATATATGAAAATAATAATACGGAAAAAATGGGAATTTTTTTTACGTCATCACAACACCGCCACAGGCGACCGATAGGATTGAATTTTAAAAAATGTTCATTTGCCGATAAAAAAAAAATAAATAAAAAATAAAACACGATTTTATTGGTCTTAGATCCTCGAAAGCCGCCCCTTAAACTAAGTTCGTACGGACAACCTGAATCGACAATTAGTCATCGTGACCGGCAACAGTGTCGATGGTACGCGAGTACCCTCGGCCGGTAATCCCCGCATCGCCACGAAACTTTCGTCATATAGAGCAACGGTCGAAGTTCGGCCCGAAAGTTCAAAGTTTCCTAACGACCGCGATGATTCAGGTGCCCTGTGGCCCGAGAACGTGTTGGTTGCCGAGCGTGATATCTAATTTCGCCCGGCAATTCGAAGCCATTGATCTCGGTCTCTGTCGAAGTTGGACAGTCAAAGAGCTCTTCGGAACTGTGCGCAGCGCGGAATTACTCACGGCAGTTCGATAGCCAGACTCTAAAGGATTCGTTAAGCTAATCCCCGACGATATAAGCCGTTTGTCCACAAGGGATTTACCGACAAAGTTTATAGGAGTGAATTATTTTTTGTTCATAAGAAAAAATTTAATCGAAATTCAAAAAATTAAAAGTTGAATATAATTTCGATATTTGCAGAAAGCGTCATGTTCGCGCCGACGTTTAAGGCCTCGTCGGCGAAACCAGGTAAAAATCACGCGTGTCTGTGTGCCAAGCTAATCGGCTATTAAAAAAAGCCCCCCCCCACTTGATTTTCATTGTGATTTAACTTTCCCTCCATCATGGACAGTTGTCATAAATCTCCCAGTAAAAAACAAAAAAAAATCAACAATTCCCTATTCATTTTCATTTTTATTTATTTTTCTCTCCGTCACGAACGGTTGTCATAAATCTCCCAGATACGTGTCCATTAACGACCGAGGGTCCCGAGGCGAAGTTCCAGTTGACTGACGTCTTCCCTCCTTTATTTTTATTTTTTTACAAAAAAAAAAAAAAAAAATGTATTCGCGTTTACGTGCTAAATGTATAGACTCGATAATTAATCATTGCTCGTATGCTAACGCATGGGTGTATCCGCAATCGCTCTCGGGGTCGTCGACCCCCTCGCAAAAAACTGTACGAATGAATGAAGTTAACGGTCTACGAATTGTTCGCGATAAAGTTGTCATTACTGTTATGATTATTGGAATAATAACAATTATTATATCTGGCTGGATGTGATTAATCATCCGAGTAATAAATTGACCTGTCCGATGCGGGGAAACTTGAAATAGAGCTGGCATAGCGCTTGTCCGGCAAACAGTGGATACACGAGTGAGGAGCGAGAGTTACGCTCCAGAAATTCCTCTGCAATATCGTCCGTTTAATACCGCATCTCTCGTTGCGTCTCCTTCCCTCGCGCGCGGAATCTCCTCGACGAAGGTGCACATAGACGCAAGTTGGACATATTACATAGTTGTTACACGTTCGTGGATCGTTTCGCGTTTACGCTCGATTTACTTTGCAACTGGCCGCGAGTGACGCGCGGACGAGGGAGCAGGCAGTTCCCTCGGCGAACTGAAACTCTCGTAGAATATGGTAATTTGCCCGGATCGAATTGCGCCCGGTCATCCGTGAAACGAAGCGCGGGTGCGAATCTTTCGAGGGATTTTTTATTTATTTCGGACCATCCGTCCGGCCGGAAATTGTTTCCGCGAGGACGTGACTACGTGGTGAATTCAAACAGTTCTCTGGAAATAGTTAAGAGGTCAATTAAAAAAAAAAAAAGGAAATTTTGGTAATGCACATTTATTGGTGAGAACGATTTTTTATAGTCTATGAAAACAATTTTGAAACATTTATTAAGATGGTAAATTCTCTGCGCAAATTTAAATAAACTTGCGTTAGTGAAATTCCTGCGACTTGTAAAGTGTTGAGAAACGGACAAAAAAATAATTCAACAGCATGTGATTCATCCAAGAGAATAGATTTTTCTTTAGATGGATAATGGCTGTTTAGAGCTTCCCGCCGAGATTATCGTGGATAAATATTTAACTGTACCGATCGTCCTTAGAATAGCATTGGGCGTGGTTCGCGCGGCCAAACGCTAAAAGCTTTCGCGAACTCAAAAAAAAAAAGTAAAAGCTCGTAAATTCTAAAACGTTTATTCTGCGGTTTTACGCATCTTACGCAGTATTACTACCGTGCAATAATATAGCATTTATAACTCCCGTTTCGAAGAAAAATGGCCCATCGAGCGAAAGAAGCGAAAAAGAAAGGAAATGCTGGAAACGAATCGGGTCAATTTGCCAGGAGGCTGACAGATTTATTCCTGCGGGTCTCGCGCCGGCCGATCTCGGACTGTCTTGCCAGTGTGAATAATGTCCTGGCATAACCGAGTGAGCGCGCGTAATACTACGAATTATTCTCATCAACCCGTTATGTAATAACGCCTCCGCCTCGCGCCAATATTAGCATTGCTCCTTGGCCGTCGACGGTCCATTATACACTCCCGCGTTTACGACCTCTCGTATGTACGTTCGGATTTACGTTATTGCAGCCCTCTTTACTCGCGGATCTCGCGACTCGCGCGAGAAAAAGCGATTCCGAATTTTTTCTTTTTAATACCACGGCCAACATTTTTTTTAATCAATCGATGAAAAATATATAGGCTGATCGCGTTTTACATGCAATTTTTATTTTTTTGTTTCGTTGAATTTTGTATTGCGATATTTTTTGCATAATAATATTATACGTGCGGATTTACGTTGACCCAACCCTCTTTACTCATGAATCTCGCGACTCGCGCGGGAATAATCGTTTTCGAATTTATTTATTTTTTTATACCACCAACAAAAAATAAAATAAAAAATCTATACAGAATGTATAGGTTGATCTCGTTTTATGTACGATTTTTTCAAAATTTATTTGTGATTTTTTTTTGCAATATATTGTCCATTATACTATACGCTCTGGTTTACGTTATTCCAGCCCTCTGTACTTATCAATCTCGCGACTCGCGCGAGAAAAAGCGTTCACGAATTGTTCGAATTTTTGTTCTATTTTTCATAACACCGTCAAAAAATAAACAAAAATAAATCGATGAAAAATACATAGGCTGATCACGTTTTGTATGCAATCTATTAATTTTTTTACTTGTGGATTTTTTGTGCACAATAATAAGCTCTAACAAGACTCACCTGTGATTCGTTCCCAGCGACGTCGACTAAAATTGCACACCAGTCAAAATAATCGATGACGGCTGGAATTACAGCGCGTCGCATGGCTCCCTCGACTTTACCCGGTAAAGGCTGTTCGGAAACTCAAAGATTTGTTCTGAGACGACAACCGAGCCCGGGACCGCATGCTCCGTGATTTTTCAGTGCGCAAAGTTCGTTAATAAAACGCTTGAATGAATATTTATGTGATATATATATATATATATATATATATATATATATATATATATATATATATATATATATATATATATATATACCAATGTGTACACATAGGTACATATAGGTATATTCACTCTTCCGACATTGATTTTTCGATGAGGAAGTTCCGAATGGGCGGGGCAGAGAGGATTAACGTTGGTTCGACGCATTTATCGTTGCAATTTTCCCTGTCGACAGGTGTCTGGTCACCGGGAAGCGAACCACCTCCACCGCCGAAACAGCCGAGCCCGGAACGTGGCAAAAATACGGATAAGGATGCCGGAATTCCACCGGTCTGGACTCCCTCGAGCGCCGGTGCAAGCCCCGTCGCCGAACGAAAGGAATTTCGTCCTGTCGCCTTTGAGAGTCCGGTTCTGAGCCGAAAGAAATTACCGTCACAGGTAACAAGACGTGCTCCGTCGGTAAATAGGACAAAAAAAAAACTTCTGTCGATTCGGTTAATTCTAAAATGACGTCGTCTTCTTAAGGTAGTGCTTGCGAATAGTCTTCATTTCGCACAAGTTTCAGAGATCCACTTAAGGTGAGGCTAAAGATCAACATAATCAATTTTTGGTAGCCGAATCTCATTACTGAAACAGGCATCAAAATTCTGGGATAAAAGAGTTTTTGTTAAAGAAAATCTTATCGATTTACTAATTTTTCATTTTACCTTTTGGGGGAAAAGTAAAAAAAAAAAACTTCAATTTCAGAACGGGTCGTGCACGGCAAAAGCTGATTTTGTTTGCGCAAGAAAATTTCATCAATATTTGGCAATATTTATATTCAATTTTCGGAAGCCGATTGTCATTTCTGAAAGGGATATAAAAATTCTGCGATAAAGGAACGCTTGTTCAAAAGATTCTTACACGATTTACCGATATCTTATCTTTCCAGGCTCCCTCGAGCGAGGCTCCTCCGCCCTGGAAGGAGGAAGATAGCAAGAGCGAGGCCAGCCAGACCGTAACTCATAATATTACGACGCGGATCGTCAACTCACACTCGGCGCCGTCCCAGGGGTTGAACACTCTCGCCGGTGCACCCCGTCTACCTCGGGCGCAAAATCCCACGATCACTTTGCTGCAGAAGGCACGAGGCAAGTTTCCAATTCCATTAAACCCATATATATATATACATGTATATGAGCACTAAACGAATTTTTATAGAAAATGTATACAGAAAAGCACAATTTTATTTGAAACTTTTAATTTTGCGAATTACATTTACTAAATTTTTTTTAATGAAAATATATTATGTATTTTTCAGAGGGACAATTGCCGAAGGGTGCCGCGTATCTCGAGGACAGCGAGCCGAGCGCACCGCGCGTCCGCAGTCAAGAAGGGCCACGAATCGATCCCGGAGAAATAAGTAAGTCTGAATTTTTTTCCCAAAAAAAAAAATGCATCTATAAAAGAACATTCGATTTTCGGAGATACGAAGACCGCTGCTTTTTTGCGCACTCATCGCGCGTCAACTACGACAGAGCGCTTTCTCGATAGAAATATTTATTTCTTTCTGATAAGAACATTTTTAAAAAATAAGAAACTTATTCCGGAAGTGAATGCGTTCGTTGTGTGTGTGAGTTGTGAGAACAAAAAAAATTTGTACGAATTCGATCGTCAGTATACACGGTGAAGAGAGAGTACGAGAGCGAGCCGGAAACGGAGACTGAAAAGCCAAAAAAGATGGCAGATTTGGGACCCCGAAAGATCGAGGGCATCGGTCCGACGACCAAGGACGGGATGCCCGTTGCTCTCAGATCGGTAAGTTTAAAAAAAGACAAAACCGGAGGTCTCGAAAAAAAAAAGAAAAAAACAGGTTCGAAATTTGACTTTCAGGAAGTGAAAGATAACAATCAGGCGAGATGGTACAAAAAGATGTACGACTCCTTGCACCGCGCCGACAAGGATGGTCAGTTATGTTTACTAACGAAAAAATAAACACTGTCGTAGAGATCGAGGTGGAATGTTTAGAGAGCTAAAATACGTCGTAATATTTGCAGATGACTACATCACGGTACGATACAAGCCACGGCGAGGTGAATATCTTCTTGATGCGACAACGGCTCTGCGCGTGTTATCGCGAACGTATAGCTCTCTGCACACGACTAATATTTCGCGCGTTAACTATATAGCAGAGTTGGACAAAATACTGAAAATACAAAATACTATATGTATTTTAAATACACAATACTTTTTGTACTTAAAATACATTGATAAGTACTTCGAGAAGTATTTCGGTATTTAAAATACCTAAAATATATCATGTATATTCAAAATACTGTCCAACTTTGCTATATACTAAAAAAGGCACCTACCGCTCGTACAATTAGCATTTTAGAATTAACAGCGCGTTATAAACGATAGCTTGTACGTATTATATCTCTAGGACGATGTATAAATATTTACCCACTACGTATATAGTACATAGTATACTGTATTCCATGTTTATACTTTAGAATATAGTACACGGCTGATGTATTAACTTACGCCGCTATGCTCGATCTAAAACTATCTACGGAAAATGAAATGAAATGAAAAAAAAAAAGAAATTTTATTATTCACAAATCTATTTTTGCATATGGTAGTTTTCGATAGTGTGACGAATAACAAACAAGAAAATAACTTATTGGCAATGATCTATTTTAAGTTGTCAAATTTATCATTGCGTATCGACTAACAATCCATCTAACAATTTTACTCTGCTAATTCGAAGAATGACAGAAAAAAAATGTAATTATTTGTTCGCTCAACGAGTTTTGTGTGCGCCTTGAATTTTCACGCTTTTGTTGATCGTATAAAGGAGATGAAATGCGCGAGATTTTTATCGCCGCACCGGGCTGCAGTGAACCATGCGAATGCATTTAATAACTTCGTTAATCAAATATGTTCAGCTGCGAGTGATGGTTGCTTGTTTTTCATGTGCCCGGATGGGCGGCGTGGATTGGACGTACACATTGGGTCAATTTAATTAAAGGGCGGATTATTGAATTTGTTTTTCAGGAACCCGATACGGATACGGAAGCGCCAGCGGGTATCTCAGCGAGCCCGAACCACGGGGCTACTCCGAGAGATCGGTCACGTTGGACACTCGTCGACGACAGCGAAACAAAGAGAATGACTTTTCTACTTCGACTATGCCCAGAAAGTGAGTTCATTAAAATAGAAAATAAAAAAATATTTTTTGTAACCATTTCAAAACCATTTTGCTAATTATATATTTTTGAATGTGCTGCATTTTTTAAAATATGCCCTTTTTTTAACATGCTGGTTTTTTTTTTTTAATAGAGCCGCGCCTCTGAAGCATCCAGAGGAAGTGTACCGGAACCAACCTGGACGAATCGAAGACTACGTGCCTGGCCAATCTTCGATCGCTGACAAAGAAACCAAAGAGGTGCGTGAGCGACGATTTTTGCTATTGGTAATGATGAAAAAAAATTGTTAACTCCGAAATGGTAAAAAGTCCCTACGATTGTATAAATAAATATCGCGATAAATCGCACGTACATGACTGTGTGAACCGGGTTTGCTTCCAGCCAACGTCTCTTACTTGGACGAGAAGGAAGGTAACGACGATAAGGCCGATAAAAGAAAAATAATAATTAATCGTTTCACTGTTGCTTCTTAGCGTCGAATTACCAAGATTAAGTGCCGATCTATTATTATTTTCAATTACAATCGAATCGTTCATTATTTTCGCATTTTTTTCGAACAAGAGAAAAATTTCCAAAAAAAATTCGGTGTTATTCACGACCACATAACGCATATCGATATCTTCTTAAGTTTCGTTAAGCTTTCGTAGCTCTGCTTGTAGTTACTCCTTTTCGTAGATATTTTTGTTCGTAGAATTAAAAAAATCCTTACCAAGTTGTTTTAACGTTTTCCTAATTTGATTTTTTCTTGTTTTAAACGTTCTGATTAATTTCCTCGATCAGAAATTCTTTAAGCTGTTGTTTATCTATAATATATATCCCGATAGTTTCCGACGCATAGTCTATAACGCAGTGTTTGATTCTATTTTTCTAGTGGTGGGACGAGGTCATGGACATATTTGACGGGGTACGACATTTTTATACTTCATGCTTAACGCCTAAATCACACTCTCTCACGTCTCTCACCGATGCTACGACGATATTCAAAATCACTCGAGCTTTTTTTTTTTTTTTTTTGCCAGTCTATAACAAGTAATAGCAACATTTTTAAAAATTCCTCTTCGTGCCGCACAGAGAAAAGTAAACAATCATTTTGCAAAATATTTCGTCGGACATTCGTGAAAAAACCATTAAAATATCCGCAAAAAAATTGCCATTTATTTTTCTCCATGCGACAAAGTTTTTCCCTCAGTATCGACACTGGATCTGGCACGGTAAAAAATATCTCACATTCCTTTCACCCTCTTCGCCTTGCCGACTAATCGACTAATCACTTTTGCACAAATCTCGTCCGCCATTGTCGAAAGCGCGAGTAATTACGAATCTCCGAGTAATTACAACAAAGAAAACAGTAAAAAAAAGAGAACCTTTTCCCGATTGCAAACACAAATTCTCCCGTAGATAGAAGTAGCGAAAAATCGATCGACCGTATCATGACATAAATGTGAGTCTCCCTGTGTGTGTGTCTCTCTGTGTCCTTGATGATCGTGTTTCGTATCCGTTCTTCCGCACACCATCCTGACCCGCTGACCCGGATGACTTCTTCCCATCGACCTCGACCCAGTGGTTGGACGACAACGGGCGTCTTCGTGGCGATCGTCGAGTTCAGGATTCCAATTCGGTAGCCGAGCCTCGCCGTTTCGGCCAAGCCGAGCGAATGCTGAGTCTTTCATACAGAGCGGACGTCGTGACGGATAAGACTGCAAGACTCTCGTCACCGCTGACGCCGCGACCAGCCAAGAGTCCAGAAAGCAACGCCAACGTCCTTCAACGCCTGACCGTTCAGCAAACACCATCGGAAGTTCGTAGCGTTCATCAAGCGTCATCGCCATCATCGTCGAACTCGTCAGGAATCCCCAAAGTCTCCCGAACAAACGCCGTACCAGCGAGTCTGATCCTCGATCGATCCAAGTCGACCGGATCGTCTACGATGGAAAAATCCCGCCGCACCCTCGCCAACGATTCGCCGATGAAAGATCGACGCATCCATGCGATGACCTTCAACGGTCGACACGCCCGGAAGGATACCTGCATCGATCGGAAGACCGCCGGAAGTCGCGAAAATCTGACCATGTCCATGACGAATCGGATTCGCTGCGATGAAGACAGAATAATTCGGCCTCTGGCCCATCCGGAAAATTCTCGACATCCCGCCATGCTGGAGGGAAAGTCCAAGAGCTTCGTCCTGCCGGATCGCGGCTCCCTAATCGGCAAAAAAAATCTCGCCGCCTCGGCCGGAAGCCAAACGAACCTCACGAGCGCCGTGACAGCCAAGGATCGAAACTCCTTCGCTCCCACGCCCAGCCCAAGGAAGAGTCATCAGCACCACAACGATCCTCATCAGTTCCACAATCATCATCGCCACGGACACCATCATCATCATCATCATCACCATCACCACCAGCGTCAGCGTCGACTTCAAACCAACACCTCTTCTTCTATCTCCACCTCTACTTCTTCTTGTACCTCCAGCACAAATCATAATAATATCACTCTACCATCGTCACTGTCGACGATCACGAATACAGCTCAGAATCCTCAGACTGCGGCTTCTTCACGGGTTAGAGGCGCGACCAATCTCTTGTCCGTGAAAAATTAATTGTTTTTTTTTGTTTTTTTTCGAGATTGTTGATATTTATTCGGTAGCGTTTATGAAGCACGATATAATTGACGTTGTCGGACAGACTTTTTTTTTACGTAGAATCCCGCTTAGCGTGTATCGATGACATGCGATTCTCCTGGTGGCTTTTGTCGTTTCCCTTCCCTACTTTTTCTCGTTGCGTGTGACGAGTAACTGTAAGAAAAAGGTGCTGACCGATTTGAGGACATTTTTGCGTTTGTTAGATTTTTAAAAAGTCCCAATAGTGACCAAAATCATTTATGTTGTGAAAATTATATAGCAATTATTATGAATCATTAATTGTATTCTCTCCTGGAAATTGGACTCTGGGTTTTTCCAATCAGCCAGAAAATATCTTCGATCTCCGAGATTCGTATCGGTGACTCAGTTTTTAAAATGATTTATGTTACAGATAATATTTTGTCGAAATATTTCTTTCGATTCAGAATTCAAGAAAATCTATTATCGATCATTAATTATATTCTCCCCTGGAAATTGGACTCTTTCTTGGAAATTCAATTATTCGAATCAGCCGTAAAATATCTTCGATCTCCGAGATTCGTATCGGTGACTCTTTTTTTCCGGTTATTCGTCGCGTCACGCTCTCCGATGATCCTCGATCTATCTGGATGTTTTCGTGGATGTTTAGCGTATTTACACTCGCTCGTACAATATATCTTTCACATCTTCTGTCACCGTTTTATGTATGTGAATGTATGTCAAACATCTTCTACTCCGAATTTCTACCTATTTTTTTTTACGACGATTGCATACACATATCATCGTTATAACTTTCATCTCAACCATCATCATCAATCTCGTCAGCGTCATCACCACCGTCATCATCACGATAATCGACGTCGCTCCTTCATATCCGACGTGTTTCATTTCATCACGTTTTATCGAACGCTCTAATCGTGAATGTTGCAGCATGTTTCTCCAATAATTAGTAAACCATCAAACCATGTATCTAGGGCTTTGCAAATCGTTGCGAAACGATCGATGCTAAAATCGCAATCATTCACCGCGTGCATTTAGCGTAACAGTGCGGCGGGGGGCGAGATGCATCTAGTTGTCGATAGCTATATGCCTTCTGCACGTATATCGAAGTGCACAGTAAAAAAAGATTTGTACTTTTAACAAACTTTTTTGTCCGCAAACGTCCACAATTCTTTTCTCTTCATTTTACCAACAAAAAAAAAGTTGTGGAATGAACAAAAAATGTTTGTAACATAAACAAACATTTTTGTAAAATGAACAAACATTTTTTTTTAAATGCGCACTATTTTTTTTATTTTGTAAAATTAAAAAGAAAATGATTCTGGACGTTTGTGGACAAAAATTTCGGTGCCATTTTTACTGTGCGCATGCACTTCAAGTTCGACAAAGAAGCAAAGTTGCGTTAGCTTCTTTATAAAAAAAATCATCTCAGAAAATTTGAATGCAGGTTTTTAATTGAAACTTTTTGGGTTTTTTCAGCCATTCGATCAGCGCAATCCACACACCGCAAAACCGTACATGAGCCAGTGAGTGTTAAAAAAAAAAAAAATTACCAACAGTCGGCGATGATTAGGAAATTATTTGAAATTTTGTCCCACAGAATTTTTGTAATAAATAGAAAATGTATTAATAAATTTCTTTTTTAAGAGCCCTTAAAGAGTCCGGCTACGAGAGTGATTCGACACTGATTTTCCGCCGACGAGATGACGCGAGACCTCTGAGCCCGCTGGAACAGAGACTGGCATACAAAACTGTACAGAAGGGCGGCGACGTACCGCTTCATGGTTTTCGAAAACCGGCGCCCGAACGACCGAAGGGTGAGTCCACAAATCAGCTATTCGCATATCTTTTTTAAAAATTATTTATCCTATAATTTTTCAAGCCGTTTTTTCTCTTGCCACTGAGGCTACGTAGTGTTTTACTTCGCTCGCAGATAGCTCTTATTTCTCGAATGAATTTTCTCAGCCGAAAATCACCGAAGATTGCAAGTTTTGTTGGACACCAATGTTTATGTAGATTTTTTTTGTACTTGGTAGTTGCAACGCATGATTTCCAAATTAGGATTTATCGAAGATTCGATGCACGAATTTGCGCAAATTTCACTACTCACGAATGATTTCCTTTCTTTTATTCCATAAATTATTTTTATTTCGCTTGATAAACCTCAGGTATTTTTTTTTTACACAGAGAATCGGCATAAGCTTGTCTCTCTTTGCAAAAGAATGCAGGGAAATTTTATTATCTCACTTCTTTTCCCAGAAGCACCGCATATAATCGCAAATTGGCTCGAGAATGTTTAAAATAGCATAAAAAAAATAATAATTCACAAAAAAAAACCAAAAAATCGAAAACTATATAATCTCCACGTGCGGCACCGCCTCTCTTCAGGATCTATCGATAACAGGTGGGCAGATGGATTTTACTTTATTTATTAATTTTTTTGACATCTCGATATTACATAAAATCCTACATCCTTCCTGCGTTTTATTTTATACTCATAATCACTGACTATATCACGCAACTCCGTGCACAACTACAAACACCGCTGCGCCTACGAAGAGGATCACGATGTATCTTACGGCACTCTCTTGCCGCAAAAAACAAAACAAAAAAAAAGCCGCTCGGCCTTGGTGTAAGGAAAGCTGGGAATCTCTGGATAAAAGCCGCTCAAAAAAAGCTTGTTCCGATTATAAGCTAACGGCGATGAAAATACGCCAAAAAAAAAAAAATCTGTCCACAGACGACACGGAGATCGAGTACTTTCCGATCTCGCCTACCCTGACGCGGATTCGCGTGCGTAGGCGCAGCACAGCGGTGACGACAGCCGCGGAGGCGACCTCGATGTCATCGTCATCGTCGTCGATGACCTTCGCGCGTTACAAGCGAACGGCACCGTCGGCAACGACGACAACGAACTTTCCGGTCGGCAGAGTGGCGACGACAAGAAACGTAGCTCGTTCGATCGTGGGTAGAGCGAGTTCGACGACTACCTCTGCGAGAAGCGCGAATTCTCCGCCACCAGGAAGACCCCCGACGCGAGTGACCTCACCGAGCGCGCGACCGCCGTCGCCGCCCCGGAGGAGATCATCGCGTCACAACGCGACGCTGAGACTCCTCGCCAACGGCTGCGCTCCGGGTCGATCCTCCAGCTGTCCCGACCGCGCCTGCAGCTCGAGTCGGCGACACGAGCAGTGCTTCGCTGCCGAGAGCGCGTCGAACATCAGATTCCTCCGCGAGAGATTGAACAGCAAGTTGCACGAGCAAGTCCGCGACAGGGAGTCGTCGAGGAAGAGCTTCGGGATAATCCGTGCCTGTCCATTAAGTGCGACTTCCGGTTCGCGTGCGAAACTCCCAGCTGCGCGATCCGTGCAGGTCGAGCAGCTGAAGAAAAAGTCTGAGCCTTGTCTCGCCAAGGCACTTCGGGAAAACTCCATTTCGCCGGGTCGGGGAAGTCTTTCATCCGTGAAACCCATCGCCGCGCCCTCTCGCGTCTCCAAGTCGTCCAGTCCGGTCTCCAGAAGCTCAACCGCCCCGCCGGCTCAGAGAAAGATTAACGAGTTCAAAGCGTCTGGTGAAGAAAAGCCACCGATAGGCAGGAGCAGCTCCAAGAGTCCCAGCTTCACCGGAACGCGCAGCACTTCCGGTACCAACGGATCAGCGGCGGTGGAAAGAACATCCAGACAGAACGCGCGATCGAAGATCCAATCTGCGTGCGGCCCCAAGAAGGACCAGGCGAAGGCTCGGAAACCAAGGAAGGAGTCGAACGAGAGTTTCAAGAAGCTTTCAGCTTCGTCCGCCGAATTAGCGTCCCCTGTCGAGGTGAAGAAGGAGCTTGTGAAACAGCGCGAAAGAGAACGCACTCAGCGAGCCCCGACACCGGCTCTAGTTAAAAAATCCTCCACTTCCGGTTGCACAAAACATAAGATTGAAGCAAAGTTGACCAAAGTGAACGTGCCGAGCGTTGTCCCAAAGATCCGCGCTTCACCAAAGACGTCCTCGGGAGAAGCCCTGACGACATCGAGGAGCAGCCTGACCTCTTCAATATCTCCGACTCCGCGTCCAACACGCAGCGAAAACGCGAGACAAGCTGGTTTGGGTCGGGCGAGAGACAAAAGATTTCCAATCGGTGAGACTCCGGATTCTTCCTCGCCGACCGTCCTGGCGAGCGATCCGGTCAACAGGAAACGCCCTCGCGAGAAACCGCAAACGATCGTCAAGCATCCGGCGAGAAGACTCGAGACGATCGAGCCGAATCCTCAGGAGAGAAACAACGAGGCGAAAAAGCGTAGCCAGCTCGACCGGGAGAAAACCGGAGAGCCTCATAAGCTCAAGAGAACGAACGGTCGGGAGAGCGACTCTGAGAGAAGACGAACCAAAAAGATGTCTTCAAAAGCAGCGAGCTGCAGGGATAAGAAGACCAAGAAAACTGCTGCAAAGGAGCCCGAAACTCCGACTCTGACGATGGAACGAATAAAGAAGCACCAGGAAGCGACGAGAACCGACACCTTCTTTCAGAATCTCTTCCTGCGCGACATACCATCGCCCGCTCCGTCGCAGACCAGCACGCTGAGAAGATCGTCGGTGATGGAGCGTGCGAGGATGTTTCAGGATTTCGCGACTGATCGATTCAAGTCCGAGCCGTCGCTGAGGTCGTTGGGCGTTTACCTGGCCAATAAGCGTCCGGTATCGAATTCGCGATTCAAGAACTGGGAGAGGGAGAGCCTCTCCTCCAGGAGCTCAAGTCCCTACGGCGTGAGTTGGCCAGGTAGGTCAGTTTTCCAGAAGATCAGCAAGTTCGATAGTCTTCTAGGAATGGACGAGTTCGGCTCGTCAGCCTCATTGAGGGGAAGAAGTCCCAGCCCGATGACGCGGGATTACTTGAAGGAGAGGAGTCTGAGCGAACCGCCCCTCAAGACCGTTTGCTCTGTACCGGAAGTCCCGAGAATCGCAAGTCCATCGACCCGAACCGCCTCGCCGTCGCCAACAAGATCGGCCGCTTGCCGGAGAATCCGGAGTCTCAGACAGGACAGGCAGGAAATTCCGCCACTAAAGACACGCACGAGGAGCGCTAGCGAGGCTGAGGATTCCGATCGTCGAAGAACATCGAACTTTGGGTCGAATCTATCGCTCGCCAAGAGCACCGGCTCGCTGGAGTCACCGCCGACGAATCGCGACGATTATCAACGATACCTTCTCGAGACTCTGCGCCGAAAACGGAAGTCTGAGAGGTACCGCGATCTGCACGATTTCTACGCCAGTCTGGAGAGAATGGGCGAACTGGAGAGAACGACGACCTCATCCGGCGATCTGAGACCGAGGCTGAGGGACGAGGAGATAATAGACTACGATCGCTGGAAGGTAATCAGGTCGAGGGAGAGAGCTGAAGAGGAGCTGAAGGCGTTGTACGGCAAGCTGAAAGACGTCCAGAGGGACAAGGATTTCTTGTTCAGCACGAGAGATCTGGAGAAGTGCAGATGGCGCGGCGACTGCGGTCTGAGATGCAAGGAACGCTCGGTGGAGAACATTAGAGAGGGTTTCCGTAGATTGGAGAACGAGGAGAGCGATCTGGAGTCGACGAGACGCAGAGAAATAGCTTCCAAGAAAGACGTCTACAAACCGCTCTGGCGAGGCAACTCGGTCGCGAACGTAGCAAGCAACATTACCAAGAGAGCGGCGAGTATGGACGAGGAATCCGAGAGATCGTCGATCCAGCCTGCGCTCCAGAAGCGTCTGGGTGGTAGCAAGAAGTTCTGGAGCAGTCTCTCGATCGAGCAGGTGAATACGCTGAAGAACCAACTTAATGAGATTTACGGAACGGACATCAACGGAAAGCCGAAGAGTACTCCAGGAGCAGCGAAACCGGAAGACAAATCAATCGCTCCTGAGGATCCGGAAATGCCGAAGGAGCGAATTTCCACCGTCAAGCCCAGCGTCAGGAGCACCTACGAAATCGTCGTACCGCCTGAAGAGGAATTCGGCGACTCAGTGGAGGAACAACCGAAGGGTCTTCACGTGCGGTGTCACTCGATGCTGACACCAGCCATTGCTAGCGGTACGGAGGAACCCCTGAGTGAGATCGTTGTCTGCGGTCCCTCACCGATTTTCAAGCGAAGAGGCTCGATCGGCAACGGACGCACATTGGAGACTCCTAAAATCACGAGACCAGCGCCAGTTCCGACGCCGCTCAGCGAACTGGAGAAAAAGCGACTCTCACTGACCCTCGGCAAGGAGATTCTGGACAAGGTCACTCGCAGATCGTCGGCGATGCAGGTCGCGCCTCGTGAAACTCGCGGTGCTATCGCCGCAGCTTCCGCCAAGCCGAGGGCCTCACCATCGTCCGGTGTGGCCAGTGCAACGAACACCTCGCCACGAACTTGTTATTCTCTGGAACATTCCCTGGACGAAGAGAATTCGTCGTCTCGCGCTCGGGAAAAGGGCGACTTCCTGTTGGTCCTGACACCCAATGACGATAGTCCGGCGACCAAGCGCCGGGTGGAGAACGTCTTGGACCAGTGGTCCAGAAAACCTCCACTTCTCGCCATGTCGGTCGGTGTGGAGAATTCCGGAAAACCGAACGCTTCCGGTAGCGAATTCGACAGCGCGACAGAGAGCTCAGAGACGTCGGTGCGGACGGTCGTGAGGCGCGGAAGCGAGGCTGAGGCGGTACCGAGAAAAGTCGAGTTTTTCGAGAGTATCGAGAGAACCGGAAAAGCTACCGAGGAAAAGACGACATCGACTGAAAAATCTCTCTCCGGTGCAGACCCAAAGGACGACGATCGGACGAAGATTAGGAAAGTCCCGAAGTTGTCTTCCTCCCAGAGTTTCGCTGATCTGAAAGAGCTCTTCGGTGAAATCGAGTCTGCGAGGTACGACGCGTCCTTGCCCTTTCGCGGGAACGGTCGGGCGCGCTCGACATCGCCCGGCAGCGATCAACCGGTCGACGGAAGTGGACGGAGCGGAAGAAGCGCTTCCGCCTCGCCGGACGTTCCGTGCGGGCGGTTACAGAAGTGGCGCCGATCGCCTGTTTCCCAGAGCGGTGACCGGGACCGGGCCAGGAGCGTCAGTCCGTGCCCGGTCTCCGATTCCACGTGCAGCCTCGAGAGCCCGAGGAATCGCAGCGTCTCGCCGGATCCGGAGCGGTACTGGCGAGCCTATCTGAATCTGGTGAAGAACGGCTCGGTCAGGAAGCTTCGCGCCAAGTTCGAGAGCCTGGAGGAGCTCACAGGCGGAAGGACCAAGCTGGTACCGACCCCGAAGCGATTCCGCAGCGACCCCGAGCTGACGAGGAATCTGCTCAGGAAGGCCAACGACGAGAGACGAACCTACCTGAAGGCCCAGGAAGTCTCCGACGTCGCTTGGCTGAGAAGGAAGTACGAACCGACCGCGAGAGGCAGAAGCCGAAGAAGGGGCGCGAGATCGCCGCCGATACCGAGGATTCCCCTCAGAATCGAGGATCTCTCGATGCCTAGAATCAACGTAATCAGCAAGACGGCTGAGCTCAAGGACAGTCTCGCACATTCAGGATCCACGGACTCGCTCGCGCGCAAAGCCGAGACCGAGGAACTCGAGGCTAAGAGACCCGTTGGTAGGATTCGCGAGAAGTTCGAGAGATTCGATGGGAAACCAACTGGCGACGGAAAAACTTCATTGCTGGGCGAGATGTTCACTTCGGCGCCGAACGTCCACGAGCTCCGCGACATCGCGCCTTATCTCGCTGGGCGCTGGGTCGCTCACAAGTATCCCAATCGTCGTGACAACGCTCGTTCCCTCTCGTTGCCGCCGGATCTGGAGAATCCTGGGCTCGATGGCTCTGCGGTCGGGAATGAAGTGGTCCCGCCTAGATTGGGTCGGACGAACGGTCACGTTAGGAGTGGCGAACGCAACAAGCAGACCAGGGAGAAACGAGCCGTCTCCTCGTCACCCGTGCGACCGAGAACACCAACTTCGATACTGAAGCAGAGTCATGCCGATCCGTTCGCCAATCAAGCATTCGATCCCAGCAAACATCGGCCCAGATACCGGTACCAACCGCCGCCGCCGCCGCCTCTGCCACCGGCTCCGATCATACGGCGGGACACGAAGGCCTGGTGGCCACCGATCCCTACGTACACCGCCAAACCGACGGTTACCTTCGAAGGTCCGCTCATATTTGGGTAGTCCGTAACGAGTTGGCCAGGAATTCATAATGAAAAAATTTAATGAAAATGTTGGGTTGGCCAAGGTGCGATCAAATGGGTGCAAATGAGTTACTTGTTGGTACGACAAATATGTTGGTTGCGTCAAATGTGTCTTGATCGACTGAAGCTAATAATTGTTTTGTCACCCAAATAACTCATGGGAACACTTTGACCTAAACTTGGTTAATGCAAGCATTTTTCGTAGAACTGAAAAAAAAAAAATTGTTGGATTAACCAAGGTGCGACTAAACGGGCGCAAATGAGTCACTGGTTCGTACTACGAAAATGTTGGTTGCATCAAATATATTTTGATCGACTAAACAATAAAAATAAATTGTAATTTTTATGTACTTGGAACTTTAAATTTGATTACATTACTTACATTAATTGAACATTAATGTACTTTTTCGTGAAATTGAAATACCAGATATTAAATTTACAAATTTTTTGCCTGAAATTTACAGACATTTACATTAGAAATTAAAATTTTACTGTTAAATTGCAGCATTACATTGCAGCGCACATGTGTTTGAAATTTCAGAAAATGTTTATGTAATCGAAATTTCCAATATCGTTCATTAATTTTGAAGCAATTTTTTTTACAGTGAAGTGAATAATTGTTTGTGCGAACCAAATAACTCATTTGAATCCTCCGACCTAAACTTGGCTAGTGCATCGATTTTTTTCTCATGTATTTTATATTTAAAAAAATCAATTTCTTTCTGAAGAAACCATTTCCACTTCGGGGTCATTGAACGATATTATTTTTTTTTATTACACTTGATCATTTGCATTTTACTTTATTTTCTGTGAAGAGTAGTTCATCTTGCCCACCTGTAATGTCGATGTTCGAGCGAGGAGAGAAAGCACCGTCAAATTCCATCGGATCTATATTATACACTATATGAGTTAGCGATTCGTGCTTGAATCGAATCGACGCAATTTCATCGCTCTGGCTTTTTGTACTCATAGTTATTATTTTTATCATTTTTTTTTGTTCTTCTCGCTCATCCATAGAGTACGCGAATGCACCCCCGCCACCACCAAAAGCTCAGCACAACAGGAGCGACCGACAAGGTAATTTTTGTCGTTACCATTGGCAGCGTTAAAGCTACGACTTTTTTTTATCCCACATGTGTGCTCTGCAGTTTGCGATGTTTTTTTTTTTTTTTTCATTTTTATTGCTCCGTGCGGTTTTATCTCGTTACGACCATTGCGGCAAATTATCGTCCCAACTACAGATATGCACGAAGAAAAAATACATGCATTAAAATTTCACCATTCAATTTATATGTTTTTTTTTCTTCTTTTTACCATTGAATATAATTACCGTGTGCGAGTGGTGTGTCGCATGTTGCACGCGATAGTCCGCCCGTGAATGCGATTACCGTTGAAACTTTGTCGGTATACCGTTTTGCAAATACGCTCGGGAATGCATAGCATATTATAAAATCCACTCGTGCACAATGTAGATACGCGGAGTTCGCGATCGGCACGGGGAGTGTCGGAGATCAAAGGTCGACCGTCCGATCCTGCAATATTTCTCACCAACTTTATACCCTACATATATATATATATTCTGATATACCTCATGCATGCCAAAGTCGCATAAAAAATTCATAATAATAATGATAATATTAATCATCGAGTGAACAAATATTCAGGAGAGAATTCAACGTCGTTTCTAATAGTCCGTCGTACGGAAGTATTATCGATATTGCTCAGAAACTTCATACTCGACGTTTACATATATATTTACATATAGAGAAGCGACGGGGCAGAATGAGGCAGAAAATTCTAATTTATTGATGAGGCAATATGGGGCATCAAAAAATTAGTGGAAATTGGCATTTTGCCCCGCTCTCCCCTACCTCATGCATGCAAAAGTCGCATAGACAATAATTCATAATGACAATAATAATAATATTAATAATAGAGTGAAAAATAATCAGGAGAGAATTCAACGTCGATTCTAATAGCTCGTCGTGGGGAAATATTATCGAACTATGAGAAAGACTGGACAGTGTCCCGATGTATATCGACGGACGCTTCGTGAATTGTCCATTCGTCGGGGGGTCAAGTAATGAACATACGTCGAGGTCAATTCCCGTCCGTTGACCCATGACGTACACCGCCACGACCTGATTCCTTTCCCGGTTACTGTGCCCGTCAATATGCACTCCAAAGAGGTAGGCGGGGCAAAATGGAATACCGCAAAATTTTCGGAAAAATTCATTAATACAATTCGAGTAAATTGACACAATATCAGTATTCGTGCTGTGACAGTAAGATAAAGAGTAGCTCCAATTTGCCCCAGATGGAATTTTTCCGGATAGGAGTAATTATTACAAAAATCTACTTTTTTTAAGTATAATTTTTAAGCTCCTGGTTTAATTAATCCGAGCGGACTCTTACTTATCCCATTTTATTCCATTTCCGTATTATGACAGTGAGGTGAAGAGGTACTCCATTTTGCCTCAGATGGCATATTTCCGCATAGGAGCAATTATTACAAATTTTATTTTTATTTTTGTGTGATTTTTGAACTTTAGACTTCATAAATCTGAACGGATTTCATTTCTCAGCTACCCCATTTTACCCCGGCCTCCCCGACAGACGAGACGACATTGCCAGATGTGACGCTGCAGTTTCACGGATAATATGCACTTTTTTTTTTAAAGCTTTTTACAAGAATTTCCGGTTGCAATACTGTGGTAATGATATACCGGTGCGGACCGAGTCTGACCCCTGACGGGGTTCCACGAGGCTTAGTACGGCAGAGGTTTACTCTTCCTCTCCGTGCGGCGAACAAACGGTCCCGGTAGCTTCCGCTCTGACGCGATAAGCCGACAGTACATTACCTTCGTACGTGGTACTTGTATCTTTCACCTGTGAGGAGAATAATCGCGTGCCGGAGAGGCGCGAAGAAGAATAAGAAACCGAGCTCAGATATTTTACACACTGGCGCTACGGCATTATAGTGGTCGTAAGGGGCTCTACGTGCATATTAGAAAGCGTGCGAAAGCGGATAGACCGAAGACACCTGGGTCGGTGAAAAAATCTATAATAACTATAGTATCGCAATATACGAAAAAGATGACCAATCTAAAGATTTAAAAAAAAATGATGAAAAATCATTTTCATCATTTTTTTGAAATGATGGGGGGGGGGGAAGATAATTATAGAAGATCGGGAAGTTTGTCACACCAATGACAATTATTCGAATGACAATAAATTAAACAACCAAAAAGTGATCTCCATATTCATATTAATTCAATGAAAATAATTATGATATTCATATCCAATCTGATGATTAAAAAATTTTTTTTTAATCATCCTCAGCGCACTCCTCAGCGCACAGTACTATTGGAGGGGGTGGGGGAGATGTTTACAGAAGATCACCAAGACAGTCACGCGAATGTCAATTGTTCGAGTGAAGTCAAATTTAAAAAATAAAAAATATGCCCTTCATTCTGATGATTAAAAAAATATATATATAAAAAAAAAGTATCGTCCAATCATGACACACGGTACTGTGGGAAGGGGTGGGGGGGGGGGGGATGTCTGTAGAAGATAGGGAAGATACTCACGCGAATGACAATTGTTCGAAGGAAATAACCAAACATTTGCCGAGTCACATAACTGTTGTATTGAGCCCCGCTATCGGATAATCTTGATTTTATCGCATCTCGTGGACAAAGTCCTTGCGGCAAAAGGCCGGTTCGAGGCGGGTAATGCTCAACCTTGAACTCTTCATTATGCTCGGTACGTCTCGCGGAGCCAGACTGTGCGGCGCGATATTCAATATAATGCAATCCAGATAAGCAACATTTTTTTTTTTTTTATACTCGATCGTCTGTTAAATTTTTTTTCTAAATCTATCAGGTTGGGCGAAATTCGAAGTGCGATTTTTCCGTGGTTATCCTTACAAGCAGGTTACGTCCTTCTCGGTTCAGTCACGCGATGAAATATTTATAGAAGACAGTGACGTGAATTCTATGAGCGCTATATCGCTATCAGCTGATTGCTCAAAGTACACTCGCGGTAAACACAATCAGCAGCTCGGTTCGGGTCAAGAACAACGGAGCGTTTATTCTCTTCAGCTTTAGCACGAAACTATTCCTCAACGACCAAATTTTCCAGGAAAAATTAATTTAAAAAATAATCCTTAATCTTTATTTAATGATTTATATGGAATAAAATTGAAAATTGGTTTTTTAAATTTGTAAATATTAACTTTAAGCCCGCGATAAAAAAAAAATTATTGAAATATCGCGGAATTCGCGTAACAGACTTGTCTCATTATTATCGCTCGGAACGATATCTCCTATCAGCTGCGATCGGCGAGCGTTGACGTAAAAGCGATAATTTCTCGAAGGCTAAATACAACAATCAATTATTCCACTCGGTTAAATTCCACATCGCATAAAACCACAGACGAGAGTACAATTAATCGGTATTATTAACGCCTCGATAAAAACATTAAAAAAACTAAAGTCTCACCCTCTCACATATAAAACCCGTAGATCTATCTTCGCGTATGAGCGAGTACCGCGAAAAATGAAATCCCAAATACGTATCGCTGATGTTAAAACCTTAACAGGTTCTCCCATCAGTTAATCGCAATTCCATCATTTTTCATGCTCAAACTTTCGCGTGCAACGTTTACAAGCGCGACTTCGTGGCGGTTCAAGCACGACCTTGAATTCCCCACTTATAGTCTGAGCAAAAAAAAGTAACTTGAACTCTCGCTCTGCCGTATACAAAATCCACATATCTATCTTCGCGCATGCGCGCTTATCGCGATAAATGAAATCCCAAATATGCATCGCCGATTTTAAACCCGAAACAGATTCTCCCATCACTTAATCGGAATTTAATGATTTTTCGCCTTAAAACTTTCCCCGCGAATTTCGCACAACTTCGTGGCGTTTCAAGCACGACCTTGAATTTCCCACATATAGTCCGAGCAGAGGTCTCTATGCCGGGCTCTCGTTTCGTCCGGCTATTTCGCGCGCGATCGTCGTCGTCGTCGTTTATAGAGAGTTACAGTTATGATACAGTTTCGCGGGTGCGCCGTCAGTGGAGAAACTCCGGACGTGATCAGACGCGGCCTTGAAGTCTCGAAACGTCTCGCGGATATAGTCGAAAGCTCGGGCTCTCGGCTTCGTCACGATATGTTTCTATAATGATACGTAAACCGAGATGAAAACAACCCACGTTAAATCGCACGCGATATATATATAGACATGTATCTACACACATATGTACATGTATACAGGAATATTTTGGCCTCGGGCGTTCGCCGCTCGCCGAAGACGCGAGCATACCGTGCGTGTACACAAAATTCTCACACGAGCAATTTATCGCAGCGAATTTAGAGCCGCAAAACATCGATCGAACCACACTTATTCTCTTATCTAATCGCACGCGATAATTGTGAAGCACACCGCGTGAATTTCTCGATTCAGTACGTCCCTCACAAACCGGGCCATCGAGACGCTCTCAATCGCGGATATCAAGAAAAATCACTTTTTTTTTTTTTTATAAAATAAAATAAATTTAAATAAATACATTCAAGTAAACAAATTTAAATACATAAATTCAAATAAACAAATTTGGATAAATTAATAAAAATAAATAAACTTAAACAAACAAGTTCGAATAACTAAATTTAAATAAGATAAAATAAAAATCTATTTCTTGAGGCGTCGGACTGTCGGGAGCAAAACACGTTCGGGGAGAAATTCGCGACGACGTTTCTGGACGTCCGTATGTCAATTACGAGGATGACGGCATGTGGTATTCTAGAGCCGAGCTCTGGCAGTGCGACGGAAGAATAGGAACTGCGAATGCGCCGCACCTTCGTTCAAATAAGAGCGACTTTGAGTAGAAACGTGAAATGAGCCATCGAGTTTTTATTTTGTTTTTTAATATTTGTTATCAATTTTTTTTTTAATTAATTTTTTATTATCGTCGCGAGAACGCGACAATGACTGTTATGGAGAGGAGATAAGGAGTTGTGCGTAGATCGGTGTATCGTGGCGATATTCGTTGCTCGGGGGGGCTTCGAGGCTAAAAGTGGGGCGAACCAGCTCACGAGGAGCCTCTTGTATTCTTCTGCGCCATAACTTCTTCCTCGTTCCTCCGGTTCTTCTTCGGCGACTCGGCTCGCTTGGCCGTCAGACGCCCCGCGAACGTCTTCGCGATACTTTGCTGTTTTCGAAACTTGCATTTTTTATACAATTTTTTGAATTTTTATTACATTTTTTATACAATTTATCGAAGAAAAAAAAATTCAAAGTCAAGACCGCGAGATCGTGGGACAAGTTGAAGCTGATAGAGTCGCCGAACACGTCGCGCGATTCGCTATGAGGAGTGCGACGATTGTTCCCGGCGAAGTGAGGAAGTGTTACGCAAGATCGGAAATTAAGAATTGCGTTACAACTCGAGCGGTTTATTCAGCGACAGCGAACCGCATCATCGTGGAGGAATAAAGTGCATAAACGAGTCGTGAACGTGTGTGAAAAAAGATGTTTGTTAATTCTTTGTTTTTTTTTTTTTTTTTTTACATTAATTTGCCGCGCAGTTTATCGTGACAGTGTTTTCGAGATCGGTCGATGAGCGAGCGGCGTTATAAATATTCAACGAAAATAACACCAGAACTTCGACGAGTGGTGAAGAATTCTTTTTTTCTCTGCAGTTTTTTCAACGCGTCGATATAGGTACACGGATATAATGACGAGCAAGCAATGCACTCGTTGTAAAAAATATCTTTACGAACATTTTTTTTTTTTTACAGCGATAAGCAAGTTTAAAAAAATGATAATTCGTTTTCATATTCGTAAAATATGTTTAAAATGTTTGCGTAAAAATTCTCCACACGTACGTGTACGTAAACACGTATGTGTTTGCCAATTTTTATTTTAACGAAAGTCAAGATTGTAGCGATCGATAAATATTAATGTTTTTTTTTATTTTCTATTTTGTGTTTTACTAATTAAAGTTTTAATTTAAACACTTCAGCGGTGAAGTAGTGCCGGTTCGTTAAGCAGAATTCTTCCCCGCCGTGTAAATAATTCCGTCCACCTGTGCCGTAGAAATTGCTCCACATAATACACGCACACACGGTACTTTATTCATCGAAACAGAATTATTAGCAACGGCGTCTGGGCCGCGAAAGAGTGAGAGAGTGCAAGTAACACCGTTCTCAGGCCTCTTAGCGAGGAACAGACGAGAACGTCGTTTTAAAGAACTCCGTTATCTTGCTCAAGTGTTCGCTCTATCGGACGGAATTCCCTATAGTCTAGACGTAAGGCTCGGCTCGTAATAATTCTCTCTAACCCTTTAACTATCACGAATTTATTTCTCAAAAAAAAAAAATCGTACTAATATTCGGTCATAGAAGTTCAACCCTTTGACTGCCGCCGCTTTCATATTTGCTGCACTGGCCAAACAGCTACTTTGTAGAAAACATGGACTTTTGCCATTAAAAAAATTATTCAAACGTTTTCACATTGACCCTGAAGATATCTGCATAGTATAAAATTTCATCTTTGGCGAATCTTTGTTAATGCGCTAATTTAAGAAGAAAACGAAATTGTTCACTTGTAGTATTTTATTCTACAAGTGAAGTTCCCCGAGCTAAGTTTGTGCGACGCAAAATACAGCCGTTGTTACTTGATGAAAATCAGTCTCATGCAGATATCTTCAGGGTCATAACATTTCAAATTTATCTTGCCCAAGCGTTCGCTCTATCAGACGGAAATCCTTATAGTCTAGATTATTAATAATTACTCGGCTCGGCTCGGTTTTTAATAATGCTCTTTGACTCTAATAATGCTCTTTAACTATCACAAATTTATTCCTTAAAAAAAAAAAAAAATTGTACTAATAATAAGAATATTTTTAATTTCAATGAAAAAGAAGGTCAGCAGTTAAAGGGTCAGATACGAGTATCGACGTCTGTTCGTGCGTCCATTGGAACTGTCGATAGAAATTGTCACGTGCTACTTGTCAAGCGGCTACTTTATAAAAATAAAAATTCTTTTCCCATCGAAAAAAATTCTTGGAGAATGTTTACATTTTTTATTTCAATGTTTAACATTTTTTAGAGTATACAAGTTAAAAAATAGTATTCTTCAAGATTGACCCAGGAGAGTGTTGAGTGTTTGAGAAATTTTATTTTAATTTCAATGGCTCGGCAGTTAAAGGGTCAGACACGAGTATCGACGTCTGTCCGCGCGTCGGTCGGAACTTTCGATAGAAATTGTCACGTGCGCGGTTCTCCATTGTCTCTTTCATCCGACACGAGGCACCAGTGACGCCGGATTCAACCGAGCAACCCAATTACAACGGTGTTTCTAATACCTTCGACTTTCGAAGCTATACCGCGACGGATTAGCGTCCGCGGGACGTTAACGAGAGGGAGTTTCATTTTCCGGTTCGCCATTAGCGTGCAATTAGGCCGAGCGGTATTAATTAGCGTTTGCTCCTACGTACACAGAATCCACGCGCATCGCGGGGCGGAGGAGAGGGGGCATATAAGGCTCTCGCTTTCTATTTCCCTCGCGTGTCAGCCCGTAATTAATTTCCTTTTCGATTGCGCGAGGTGCCGACGCTGTTTTAAAACACAAATTATCAACTGTCGTATCACAATGCCCAATAATTAACATTGTGTGGCAGAGCCTTGAGAATTAAAATAATAATAATAAAAAAATGGAAAAGTAACAAAAATAAATAAATTTCATGAAATTTTAGCGAATATACAGTAAGGCGGTGGCTACTATTTACCGCGGTGCCCGGAGGGAGTTCCCTCCGAGGTTCGTGTCCGTGCGCCTCTTCGTCAAATCGGTCCGACCTTCGTTACTCTCTCGCGAAAATAACCACCATCATAACCGAAAAGGGGGAAGATAATTTCTGGTTGGAAAATAAAATAAAAATAAATAAAAATGAAGAATGAGAAAAGAAACAAAAAAGCTTGTGCCTCCCGCGGGACGTTTTCACCCGCTCGTACGAGGGTCCGCCGCTAATCAGAGGTCTCGCTCCTGCCGGAACGTTGAAAGCAAAGCCAATCTCGCGGAGCAACAAGTTCGCCGTCCTTATGTACCTATCAGCGGCTATAAATTCAAGATTGCTACTCTGCATTTTTTAAATCACTTAATACATAAATTTTTTGTTAAAAAAAAATCCTCGATATCGAAGGAAATGATTGGGGATTTAAAACGAAAATGTCGTGGGAGAGCCGAACGGGGCAAAATGGACCGAAGTTCTTCATGTCAGTCGAGACTTTTTTTCCACGTGTCGCAAAAAAATTTTTGGCCTCGCTCTGCCCTAGAAGTATCAATTTTTTAAATGTAGTGGAGGGTGGGGCAAAATGCGACAGTGTGGCAAAACAGAAGAGTGGGACGAAACGCAATTTTCCAATCATTCTTGAATGTCCCATTTTGCCCCAACGGTACATTCGGATTTTCTGTCCCCGTTTTGCCTCACTATTCCATCCAAAATAATTGAAAAACGGTGCTCTGTCCCACCGTTCCGTTTTGCCCCACGGTCCCACTTTGCACCGCTCTTCCCTATGCATATATATATATTTTTTCAAATAAGTAAGCGAAATCAGTGCGGTCCGATCCTGACTATGGCTCTTCCGGTAGCCTTTCTCGTTTCCCGATAAGCAATCTCCGTGTCCCGGAGAGCGTGACGCGGTGATGAGAACCTCCGGCCGTCGTGAATGAGTCGGTGGCCTCTCTCTCTCTCCCTCTGTGCCGGAGCCTCCGAGGCTCTCCCGGTGGTAGTTTCGACTCTCGAACGTAAACGGCGTAGCGATCTTCGCCAGTCAGAGCAACAGGGGCCATTGTCTCTCGCGCCCGAGGCCGAGATTCTCGAGGATCTTGACCAGCGGTTGCTCTGCCCGGACGATCGGTCCGACACGCCAGCCCCACGCGGTTTCTGTCTTCGGTAACTTCTTCCACGTAAAACCCTCAGTACATCGGGCATCTTCCTCGCGAGCACTCGCTCGAACGCGCTCCCCGATCGTGCGAATCTTGACTATCGTTTAAAAACATTAATCCTTTGGGCAAAGCGCCCTTAAAACAATTTTTTTAAAACTTAATTTCAAACTGATTAATCGAATCAATTAATTGCAGTTCATTTTTTAACTGCGCTTGATGACCAAAAGTTACGCACATCTTTTTTATAATTATAGTTCACTCGTAAATTTTTCTCTGCTAAAACAGCAAAACGAAAATGAATAATACTCGATTTATGACGTCCGAGTTGTGTTCTGAGCACGTTCCTGATTTTATCGACAAGTAATTAATTTGTAGAGTTTTCGCTGCAAAACAGAAAAAAGAAATTCTTCACCACCAACGATATTTCCGATAGGCGATCGATCGTCGAGAGATAAGTGTCTGTGACAATGATGGGATCGACGAGGATTCGCCACGCCGTTCCGATCCTCCCGCGCGTCGAGGATCTCGAGCTCAGCGACCAATGGACGGGCTTGGCCTGCGAGATCGGTAACCTCGAGAGGTTGTCGAGCGCGGTCCGTCCGCGAGCTCGGCGATCGCCGGTGATGGAAAATTCGTCGAGGGGACGCTCGTTGTACAGACGCTCGATGCCGGAAGCGCCGAAACCCGATCTGGTCTACGTGCGCATGACGAACGGCGAGGATCTTCGATTGACGCCGAGGATCGAGGACAATCGGCGGAGGAGCGATCGTTGCGCGAATCCGATCGGTGTCGTCGACCGCTGGAGCTGGAAACCGCGAACCGAGTTCGAGAGAAGTTACTTCGGCAACGGCCTAGAAAATTCGCCGATCGCCGAAGAAGAAATGGCCCAAAGTACCGCGAAAGATTACTCGTCGCCGCGTGGAATTTTGACGAGCCAATCGACAGCCGATCGAAGAACGAAGAGTCCTCCATCGTACGGCATCGCCGAGACTGCGGCGATCATCGACAGAGCCGAGAAAACGGCGACGCATCGCAGCAGTATCGGCGGCCCGGACGGTCACGAAAGACCGCGAAGCTCGGGCTTCAATTTTTACTCTACCGATATTCCGGAAGTCATCAAGAGTCAAAGAAGAAGAACATGCGCCGGCGCTTCGTTCGACTACGAAAGTCCCGCAGCGACGGTTCTTGAACTTCCGGATAAAGTCGCAGACGTCGATGGATTTCATCCTCCGCCTCGGCTGCCTTCTCCGGCGGAACCGGAAGTGCGAGATCGGAAGTACAAGAAACCGGTGGAGACTCTGGCACGACGTTGCGCGAGCAACGACGAGTCCGAGTACCGTGGAAGCCGCGAGAGGCTCCACGAGATATTCGAGCACAACAGGCTGCTGAGACGGCAATTCTTCGCCGGTATGCCCGGCGCCGATTCCATCGAGCATCCGGCGAACGATCCGCGCGATCCTCTTCGCGGTATCCCGAGCGGTGTATCGACGATGAGGAACCGTCCGGAATTCCACAAGAACTCTGCCAGCGGTTTCGGCAGCACGGAGACGCTGACGAGCCAGAGTAATCAGTCCGGGGCGAGCAGCACTAACGGCCGGAAGTCGAGGGTCGACTTCGGCAACTCGCCGGAACCGATCGACGACGCGAGATTGTTCGCGAGCGGAAAGATCGGCGCGGGGCATTCCGATGGCTTCGAGAACTCGAAGAACGCCGTTTCACGGGAGGAATTGGATCACGTCGCGTTCTCCTACACTCATTTGCCGCTGCCGTCGAGATCGGTAACGATAGATCGGCTGACCGACGGACCGGAAGACGGCGAAAGTATTATTTACGAGCCGGACGATAATTCGCGAGGATCCTTCGCCGAGCGTAACGAGAGACTTAAGGAGTCGCCGATCGACACGAACGCCGATCTCTCGACGATCGAGGAAAATCGTGCGCGAACCGATTCGATCGACTCCGATCAGAAATTCTTCGCAACTTACGTCAACGTTCAGGACTCTTCGGGCGAGAGCTCGAAAGCCTCGTCGCCGACGAGACGGAAAGCCAAACCGATCCCTCCGCCGTTGGATCTGTCGACGATCGATCAGCGGTACGGCGATCGGTACGAGGGCGAGAGGAGCTTCCTGAAGAATTACACGGTCGAAGTTACGCCGCTCAGGGACTACGAGAGACCCTCGAGGGGAATTCTGACGGTCCTGCGGAACGACGATGGACCGGTAAAAAAATCGGCGATGTCGTCGAGGTGCAATGAAAATCCCTTGATCAGGGGAAGCAAAAGTCTGCTCGAACTGTCGGCGAATCTTTCCAAGTCTCCGTCGGCGGGATTCAATGTGACGAAGAGGAGTGTCAATAACGGTTTGCCGGCAACCGTGAACGATCTGCGATCTCCCAAGCTCGTCAACAACTTCAGCAACTCGATGATCGATCTTGTTCACTCTACCGATCAAGGGACGGGTCAACGATCGTCCCGGAGGCCTCGGGACGATGAAGAGGAGGAAGCCAACTCGAGGGACGAAGTTTATTCGAGTCCAGACTCCGCTCGCCGGAAGTCGATCGGCTCGACGACTCCCGGAACCGGAACCACGCTTCCTCTGGTCTACGGGCCCATCCCGTACAGTCAGTAAAACATTGTCTCTTTCGCACTTTTTTTTTCAGCTATTTTTTTAGAATCTCGAGACTCACGCCCGCATATGTGGGACATTGTTTACCTTTTCGACCTGGGTCTGAAACTTCACACTGAACTAAAGAGTGCTCTCAGAAGCACTCCGATTTTTTATTAGATTTTTTTTTTATTGTTTAGAATGATTCATGATTTTTAAAATGATTTTTAAAATTCATCAACACAATCGAAACATTTTGTACCGTATCTAAAAGAATTTAAGATTTGTGTTGTGTTCTAATTTTTTTTTCGAACAAAAAACACGGTGAAAAAAATTAGTGGAAATAATTATGGACTTGACCATTTTTATATGCTAAATTTTTATTTTTCTGATCAGTTTTTATTTTTGATTAATTTGAAACAAAACTTCGGGGAAATCTGAAAAAATTCCCAAAAGTCTAATGTCACATATAAAAAATGTTAAGATTTGAACAGCCCACCTTTTACTTTTTCTAATATTTCCCGAAACAAAAAGTGAAAAAAAATCAGTCAATAATGGATTATCGTTTAATCATATTTATATCGGTCATTGCATTTCCGGGCATTTTTTTCAGATTTTTCCGAAGAGTTTAAATTGTTCTTCAAGTAAATTGTTTAAATTGTTCTCCAAAAAAACTACTTCAAAATGGTTGGGAATGCTCCGTGCATGATTTCCTCCGTTCTACGGGCCAATTCCGTCCAGTCAGTAAAACATTCTCTCTTTCCTACGTTTATATTTTATTTTTAATTCTCTTGAGTTTCACGGTCATACGTGTATAATTAGCGTTGATTTCGGAAGTCGATGCTGAAGCGTGTCAGGTCGAGGCACCGTTAAGGCGCTTTATCAAAAAATGCTACGGTAGACAGGCTCGATCGCTATCGGAGCCGAAGGTACTCTCGAGCACGCGTTCCGGCGAAGCTTTTGTTTACGCGGATTACAGTATTGTACAGTCCGTACGGCGGAGTCTCGCGTGTACGTACGTTGGCAAGTTATGTTGCATGCGGCTATCGCGTTTTATGCTCAACGAGAAGTAACGGGCCTTCGGTGATCGCGCTGCGGGTCTGTCGCGCCCGCGCGAATCGTAGACACTTTTGCCTCGCGGCTTCCACGGCTCGGCCGGACGTCAAGTTTCCACTGTCGCCTCAGTTGCGTCGCGACCACGCGATAGATCGGTACTTTCACTGGACATTCATATTTGTCTTTTTTTTTTTTTTTCTTATAAATTTCTTATTTCTCTCCTAATCGTTTCCGATCGGCGAGAACGCGAACGTCGGAGTTTCTTTCGGTCGCCGATGAGACGAAGGACACGCGAGATTTGCCAGCATGATTCGATGAGGAGAGCTCCTTCGATCATATTGCGGTAATGCTTTTAGCAATATTTTCATATTGTGAATAATTTTTTAGAGATTCAAGACATCACTTTTTAAAATTAATTTTCAAGTCTAAGAAAAATTTAATTTGAATTGATTAGTGGTTGGACAATTTTTTTATTGGGATTGATCTTTCGTCTTTAATTGTTCGCCCTAAGCAATTTGATCAGCTTCGTTACACTAGGGGTCGGTCGTGTGAACAAATTATTTGCTCAATCGTTTGTTTGTCTTTTTTTTTTATTGTTTTCGTTTTATGTAAGCGATATCTACGAAACGAACAGTTAACTTTCGTGTTAGAAACGAGTAAAAGTTTACTACTAGAGAGGCGCGGTTTCGCAGACACCGCGAAGAAAAACTTGGCGTTTCCTCTTCACGGCCAGTATTTCTTGCATAAGAACGCAACCCGTTCGTAATATAAAACCAATGTACAATTGTGCAATGCGATGCATATTACGCAACGACTTTACGCGTGATTCACGTCTTACCTATGAATATGTATCGTGCGGGCTTCTATAAATGCCGATACACACAGTGTATTATATTTGCTTTAACGAATTTATAAACATATGTCCTGAAGACCGGGGTCATTTGATACACTTTTTTTAACTTTATGTTTTTACTTTTATTATTTTTATTATTTTACTATACCGTCGTGCGCAAAAAAACTGTGGCCAAAAAAGGCTTTCCTTATTGTACGACAAATCGATTTGCCCTTTGGCAGACATTGACGAATGTACTTATCTGGAAAAAGCTATTTTTAATTCTGGAAAAAGTCATTAATTTATTTACATATAAAAGAAAAATAATAATTTTTTGTTACTCACAATTTACAAGCAGAGCTGGGCAAGGTACGGAAAAGTACTAAAAGTACTAAGTACTAAGTACCGCAAGTACTTCAAGTACAAAGTAATTTCCGTACTTAAAGTACTTTTATAAAATACAAAGTACAAAGTACTTTTTCTTAATCGGAAGAGGCAGAGTTCCACGAGTACGAAATTTAGCGAGGAAATTTCAAATCAAAACGGTCCTGTTCGGGGCCAACATTTTTTCAAAGTTTTTCAGGTCCAACATTTTTAAGTACTGCCCAGCTCTGTTTACAAATCGAATTTCAAAACGCGCCGATTCACATAGCGTTTATTTGAAACACTTTTTTTACTTTACCGACTTTACTTATCTACGTCTTTTTCCCATCTCTTACGGTAACTTCTTTGCCTTCGTATAAAAAAAGCCGATACATACAGTCAATCATATAAAAAAAATAAAAAAAAAAAGAAAATAAATGACGATCACTTTTCGTTACTTAGAATTTACGAAACGGATTTCGGAACGCGCCGCTAACTTCCGTAAAAATAATACAATACCAGGTTGGAGGTGGTGTTTAAAGAATGAAGTAAGATTCACTGGCGTGAGACTATACGTCCATAAGTGCGCGCTCGTTATACGCGCGTTACGCATAAACTCTTCATGCATATTATCCCGGAGTGAACGAACGCAACGAAGCGGGTTCCTACGCAAACGTAATTATGCTTTTACTGAATCATGAAAGTTACTCGTTGCGCGGGAATCCTTACGCTCGCCGCTAAGTACGTTAACGGCGTGAGCCGCGGACGGCGTCGACGAGTCGTACAAACTGGGTTACGCAGCCCGCGCGATCCAATTTTTTCTCATTAGACGCTCTCGAGGGATTCGCCGGCTCGAGTTTCCGCACTTCCCCGACAGCCTATCGGCAATCCTTGGATAATTGCCTGACAGCCAATCGATCGATTCACTCGACCTTCTTCCTATCAGAAAACTCTTTTATTTCCCAGTCTGTCATATCCAAGCCTGGAGTCTAGAAGAAAAAAAAAAAGAGTTCGCTCTTTCGTAGGAACGATAAGGAGAATGACCTAGAGTTTGACAATGTACCGGCACTTGACCTATACAGGCAAGCAGAAAACCCTTAAAGACGTTCGATTCTCAGAGGCGGATGGTTCGGAAGCGCTTTCAACTCCCTAAAGCTTGAAAAATGCTCGAATCAACGTTTGAAAATCTACTTTTAATCGGAAGTAACGTCATACTGAAAATACTTCACTTCCAGTTTGAAAATCTCATTTTTCGACCGGAAGTAACGTATTTTCGATATGACGTCACTTCCGGTCGAAAAATGTGATTTACAAACTGGAAGTGACGTCACAAAGAAATATTTAAAATTTCTCGCTCTTATGTCATTTTCGATGTAAAAGTGAGATTTTTAATCTGAACGTGACGATAATCGAGAATTTTTAAAAATGTCCTCTTCAATTTATCTCGAAATCCATTTGTAATATATAAGATTCATATATGTGGTGTTTATCAACCCAGTTACTTTTTGGCTAAAAATGAGTTTGTCGCAAATGATACGCTATCCATAGACTTACGTCATAGAGAATAGTTTAAACGGCACGCGAGGCGTTTGCTTGATTAATACTAATTCCCGTCAGCGAACGGTGCTAGGAGTTGCGTCAGCTGTTGGTTTGACCCATATATCGCGTCTAGCTTTGGTCCCGTGACTTTAATAAATCTTCGCAAAAAATTGTGGCAATCACGCGCCTGAAACGAGTCGACGTGAATTATTCTCTCCTGATTATTGATAATCGATCTCTATAAATTCTACGATAAATTTATTGCTAGTGGAATTCGATCGTCGGACTCCACTATGCCCGAACTATTATCGGCACTCATCGTGTTTCCTTGAACAGAATCGCCGAGACGCTATGTGGAGGGCGAGGTGACGATACACTATCGTTCACCGGTTCGTCAAGAGGCCAAGGAGATTCTCAGCGAGGAGGAACTCGCCCGTCGAAGCGCCGAAAACATGCGACGCGTCTATCAGGAGGAGCGACGACGCAAGTACCTTCAGGAGCTCCACGACATCGATTCCCGTCGTCACACCGACAACTTCGTGTAAGAATTTATTAATCAATGACAAGAAAAAAATTAATAACCACCCCAGTCGAATAATCATTTTTTTTTCTTTCATGTTTACTAAAAAAATGTTGCCGCAAAACTATCCTCGACATTTTTTTCTTTACGATCCATCACTGTTGGTAAAATTTCGTTGTAATTACCTGCAATTAACAGACACATTGTCGGTCGATTTTTTTTTTCTTTTTACTTCGTCGTTAAATTTGTTTTTAAGCAAAAAGCCTCGTACGATTTTTATCATCGACAGTGGTTTCCGAAGTACAAATCACAGAGATAATTAATTCACGACGGGGATTGATTATTAATGGATTTTTTTTTTTTTTTTTTTTTTTTTTTTTACAGAGCCTCGCAGAAGTCACCGATATCGCTCAACCGGTATGACGACTTCGTCGACGACCTCAGCTACAGGAGCAGGTCCCAGGAGCAGACACCGGAGCCTCGTCTCGTCGCGAGAGCTCTGTACAACTTCGTCGGCCAGTCCTCAAGGGAATTAACCTTCCGGCGCGGCGACATAATTTTCGTTCGTCGCCAGGTCGACAAGAACTGGTACGAGGGAGAGCACAACGCTATGATCGGCCTTTTCCCATTCAACTATGTCGAGGTAAACGTCTACGCGATGCAAGAGACTTTCGTCTCGACGGGAGATGAAAAAAAAAAGTTGTAGTCGCTAATTCGTTTGTGTCTCCTCCCGCAGATTCTACCTTACGACGGAGCGAGAACAACCCCGAAGAAACCCTACGAGGGCCAGGCTCGAGCCAAATTTAACTTCGTCGCTCAGACTAATCTCGAGCTCTCCCTGGCGAAAGGTGAGCCGTGCGATTCCTGAACAGAGCCGGGCAGTATTTGAAGTACTGGCTGCTTTTTTGATACTTCAAGTACGCACTTGAAGTACACATGTACTTGAATTACTTTTAGTAATAAAAAGTACCCAAGTCCTTTTTATTATGTCAAGTACTTCTCTACGATTTCAAGTGAGGTAAACGGCCCAGTTTCCACCATTTTCAATTGTTAATGCTGTATTTATTATTAGTATAAATTGCGATTAATGGCGGTAACTGAGACAGCGGCGGAAGCTGGGCCGTTTACCTTACCAAGTCTATACTTAGGGGAGAGCGGGGCAAAATGGCACAGCGGTGCAAAACGGGATGATGAGCCAAAACGCAATTTTCCAATGATTTTTCGATGGGAGAGTGTGGCAAGACGGACAGCAAATTTGGATGCATCGATGGGGCGAAATGTCGCATCCAAAAGTGATTGGGAAATTGCGTTTTTCCCTACTGTCCCGTTTTGCCCCGCTGTGTAATTTTTCCCCCGTCTCCCCTAAGTGTTTTTTGGGTACACGCTCGCATTGCGGATTTTCGATGAGTAACGTGACATTTTGCTTCTATTAATATATTATTATCTGTCTGGAAGCCAGCCCTGTTTCTAAGTTTAGGAAAAATGAATAAAAATAAACTCATGAATGGGATTCTCGATTGATAATTCTTGTTTATTATTCGCAGGCGAACTCGTCGTCATAACGAGAAGGGTTGACGAGAACTGGTACGAAGGCCGAATAGGTAACCGGAAGGGAATCTTCCCGATCTCGTACGTCGAGGTCATAGCGGAACCAGGACACCGATCCGGTAAATTAATTAGTAGCAAGGCTTTAAAGAAAAATAACACGAGTCAGTGGCGAATTTATCGAAGTCGTCAGATGCCTTTTTTAATTTAATTTTAAATACTTCTAATGCATTAGCGTTGAAATCACAAGCGAATCAGCGAATATCCTCGCTCCAAGAAAAATTTAATTCGGTACCCCTATAGTTGCGATAATTGTTCTTAAATAATAAAAAAATTCTAGTTTTCTACAAAAAGGTTATAGATGTCTCATGAATAATGTGATCTCACGACTGCAATTAATATTGAAAAAATGCTTCCTCGTTTCAGAAACTCCGGTGCAAAGCAAACCGGTCGCATCGCCGGCAGCCCACAGTCTTCTGTCTAATGGGACTGCAGGTGGAAAAATGAGCATGGGAGCCCATCATTATACGCCATCGATACCGGTCAACACGAGCACAACCCAGCCCCACTATAATTCACTGGTACGTAATATCGGTAACACGCGATCTCGTGCCTCTTTCAGTCGGCGCACATTCGCATCTACAACCGAGGACATTCTTTTTTATTTACTTTTTTTTTAAACGTTCCATCGGTCATACTTTCGAGAGACACAAACCCGAAGATAATAATTTATTTTACCGGCGTTATGATTATAATTTTTTTCTTCTAATTGCAGCCACGAATGGGAGGCAACAAATTGCACGTTGCGCCCGTAAACGAGACTCTGCACATCGACACGCACTCCGAAACGATACCTTATCGAGCTCTTTACAACTACAGGCCGCAGAACGAGGACGAGCTCGAGCTGAGGGAGGGCGACACCGTTTACGTTATGGAAAAATGCGACGACGGCTGGTTCGTCGGCTCGAGCCAGAGGACCGCCTATTTCGGCACTTTTCCCGGCAACTACGTCGAACGTTTGTGAGACAAAGTAACAAGGAGTCGTGAAAAATATGTCGAGTGACACGGTTTCGAGTCCTGCGAGACTCGCCGAGCGACGAACTCTCCCGTTTTACCAAAGTAAATTATACCGTCGATAAAAATATAATATACATATAAATCTATATAAAATCGATCGTTTCGACGTTCCAATCAGCACTCTCAACCGAGGGAATTTTCGTGTCGTTTCGATGTTCGTCCCGACAACTGCGGTGGAAATCGCCGCGCGAGAAGTAATCGTAGGGCGGTTATAGATAAAGTGGGTGTAACGAACGTCCCGGTGTCGACAATAATGTGAAACAGCCATGCCTCGATAACGATGCTCGATTGTTCGAGTAAATTTTAATTAAAGGTCTTCCCGTATAGAGCGCAGTCGATTCAACGATCGTTCGCTTTAATTATCCGAGAGGGCGAAGGTTTAAGGAGGCTCGACAGATTGAGTCTAGATAAAAAAAATATTGCAGTGCGAAAAAAAAAATTGAAAAATTCTTTATGAAAAAACATGTGTCGTTATGAATTTTGTTGACGTTAAGGATATATATTTTTTTTCGAGATTCAACGTAATATAGTTTGACCTGTGGATTTTGTAATCTCAGTAGCGACTCGACTAGATTCCATCGATCGAATCTCCTTGATCCATAATCGTAGCAACCACCAAAAATAACGTTTAAGCTATTCTAGGCTAACGTGTAAGTAGTGTACAATAACGTTTAATAATTTATTATTGTTTGTAGAAATAATCCATCTACGATTTCATAATAATAGCGCCGATTCGATATATCGCCATCGAACTCACATTCGACGGGTGCGATTCTCTCGTTCGATGTATCGTTGCGAGAGCAATCCGGGCGAAGGTACGCCAGTCGGACGAAACGAAATTTTCGAAAGCGGTCCTATATATATCGATCCGCAAAAAAAAAAAAAAAACCGAACTTCTCGTTACCAGCATAAACCAAAACTACTCTTTAACGCCGTTATTATATTCCAAATATAATCCACGCAATTCCGGGAAGCTCAAAATTCTCTGTTGATCGTGTTAACATTTTTTACAAATTGAAGTTTTTTTGTTTCTTCTCGCCAAATCAATTTGTTTTGTTTTTCGTATTCGAAATGACAATTCGATCGTTCTTAGTAGAATTTTATTCATCGTTTTTATGACTCACAATGAAAAATCCCGTCTGTATTCGTCGTCGCGAGTCTATCAGTTATAAATCGCTTGAACGCTCCGCCGTTCCAAATTCGTATTTTTGTAAACATTATTTATACCTAGAAATCGAATAATTACTACATATTATATTATGTACAAGCATATTATAGACATTATATTGGTGATCTATACCCAATATAAAGAGAAATATATATTATGTATACACGGGAGGTTAATATAAACGATAATGCAATGTAAATTAGAATTATAAATAGAGCTCGAATCGCAGGAAGGTTCGATCCGGTCGTCCCGAGAATTGCGCGACGCAAAAGTCTCGGTTCGACGACCGGCTTCCGGTGCGATTCACGCAATTTCACCCTTTTTTTTCCTCCGGTCGCTCTGACTAATACTCTCACGTCGCGTGGACGTTAGTTTACAAACCAGACAATACTAATAAGCAAACAATAAAAAATGGCTCTATCGCGTAAAATATTAACGTTTGAAAAATTGTACGGCAGCTAGGCAAAAAAAAATTAACAATTACGATCGAACGAAAAATGCATAAATTTCATATCTCTCTTGAAAATCGCTTCGAACGATACAATAGATAATCATGTATCAACGGTAAAGGACCTAAAGCAGTGTACACATATCCGAAAGGTAACGAAACACGTCCCGAACGATAATTGTTCGCGTAACATATACATATGAGATGAAGAGATTTTTTGTTCGTTGCAAACTCATCGATTGAACCGGTCTCGAGCTTCTCGGGTAATTCGTGCTGTTCCAGCGAGTCGATGTTTCGTTTAAAAAAAATGATAATAATTAAAAACAATTTACTGCGTCACGACGCTCTATCGTATCGTTTTACTCGCACCATTAGATTATTGTTATGATTATTGTTATTATCATTATGTAACGCGTTAAATTAGCACTAACGTTGTCACTATGCATTGTACACTTCGAATACAAATAAAACCTAGTCTATTACTATCTCCTTATCTGTACAAGAGACCATTCTAGTGCGAGTTGATCGACGAAGAGAAACGATCGTCATCCCATCGTTCTTTTTTATCGTTCTACTTCCGAATGTTTTCGTCCAATCAGGGGGCTGAAGGAATTCGTTGGAAAATTTGTCTAACGGAATCCAACTTGGTAATTGAAAAGCATCACGCGCATTATCAAACTGTATAAAAAATGATTGATAAAATTTGTAACAAATTGTTTTTTTTTTTGTTCTGTTTATAGTATCGATATAGACGAAGTTCCCGATGGGCGTATCGACAGTTTGCGAGATACGGCGGTCAATCGCATCGTCTTAAGAGTCGTCCAGGCAAGCGCGGCAGCATTGCCTTCTGAAGCCCGGGAGTCGACAGTACCGCTTGAGAATCGTAAGAACGCAATATTTGCTCTTGTCGCGCCGACAGACGTGATCGCAACCCGAGTTTCTTCGTCCGTGACCCCGGCAAGTGCGTAGCTGGTCCGGTGTCGACGATCCCACGCACTCGTGGTTCTGTTCATGATCGTCCCCACTCAACGAGACGCAACGTGCCATTCTCGACTGAATGCCTTTTCCGCAGCTGCGAGAACACTGTTTCATTGAGACAATTAGAATAAATCTAACAAATATGCGGATTTTAATATGTCGAGCAGAGTCTATCTTTTAAACGTTTGATACACTTGTTTTCCAGTTTTTTAAACTAGTCCAGTTTTTTAAAATTCATCAATTCAGAAAGAAAGAAGCAACAAAAATCCAAATCGTCTCAGGAGCTCGTCCAGGTCCCTAATTGTAAGCTTCTCAGCATTCCAATCCATTAATCAATTTTTTAGAATAAATCCAACAACTTTGTGAATTAAAATTTATCGATCAGATTCTCTCTTAAGCGTTCGATGTACTTATGTTTCAGTTTTTAAGCTCCAATTATAAGCTTTTCAGTATTCTAATCCATTAACCCAATTTGTCAGAACAAATCTGACAAATTTGTGAATTTCATTTCTCTGGAGTCCCTGCAGAGCCCCCTAATAAGCTTCTAAGCATTCTGATCTGTTCCAACTCCCTTAGAAGTAATTTCCTTACCGAGGACCAGTTTGTAAATATCCAATTACCCAAGCATGGAGACCGATTGCACTCGCGTCTGTTCTCCGGTGGACGATCGGGCTTGCATCGAATCGGTGACGCCATGATCCTGTACACCGTCACCTCGTTGTCCTTCGTCACGAGATCGTCGACGAAAGACGAATGAACGCAGTATACTTGTCGATGCTGGACTCCATCGCTTCCGCAAGTCGCCGTGCAGCCCTCCCAGGCGCCTGGTATCCACTTGAATTGGCAGCTGAAAAAAGAATTCAATCCATGGTAAACGAAGCATTTTTTTTAGCTATATGTTAAGGTAACGCAAAACACCATGGTCGGTAACAAAATCTGCAATGCTATTTGATCACCGACGCCACAGTTTTAACTAATTTGAAAAGAAATTGCATTACTTTTTGTATTATTCGTTTACCATACATTTTACATATTCAATCCATGGTAAACGAAGCATTTTTTTTAGCTATATGTTAAGGTAGCCCAAAGCACCGTGGTCGTTAACAAAATCTGTAACGTTATTCATTAACCGACACCAAAGTTTTAGCGCTCTTGAAAATAAACTGCATCACAGTTTGCATTACCGACCGAGTGCGGGCAGAATGGGCAAGGTGTTTCGAATTATCTTTAGAGTAGACGAAATACCACGGTCGATAACACACACTGTAACGAGTACCGTATGGAGATTGCAGCTATGAAAAGAAAATACACTTTTTCATTGAAATTAAACTAAATTATTAAAAATAAAGAATATTGCCAATGTTTTTAATACACTGAACATTAATTTTTCATCGCAATTGTACATGAAATTCAATATACCAATTTTTACATAAAAACTTCCTGTCCGGTACATTAAATTTCATAAGAATTTTGTGTGTTTTTTTTTTTTATTTTTTGCAGGGCACCGTGGGATTGATAGATGATGCGAATGTTCTCCTTCCTTGAATATCCGCGATCTCGAAACTGCATTAATTACAGTTTTTCGTTACCGATCGTGGTAACTCAAGTTACCTTTCACACTTTCGACATTCTCACCTAAAGACATTGCACTTTTCCACCTGCTGAATGGGTTTCGACAGGAGAGAACATTTCTTCCTGTTCACGATTCTTCCGGTCTCGTCGTCCTTGCAAGCGACCGTCTTGTGACGAGTCCCGCCGCCGCAGCTCGCCGAGCAAGAGCTCCATCCTCCGGATATCCACGAGTAATTGCCCTTCGTGCTGGAGTCGTTGCGATTGATGACATAACGAGACGCCACGGAGATCGTCACGCCGCGCTTAACCGCGGATTCTTGTACGGCGAGCTAAAATCAAAGATCGCAAGATCAATCGAATTTGTGACTATTCGGAGACGAAGATTTTTTTTTTTTTTTTTTCCTTACAGAGACGATGACCTCGGACAGAACCGGTCCTCTCGCCCAGATCTCGTAAGTGTCTCCGGACTTTTGCGAACGAAACGCTGCGCCCTCGACTATGACCGTCTGAGCGCGACCCGAAGAGTCGTATCCGGTGAGGTCGTTCCTGCGTCTTCGAGCGTCGCGAATCGTCAGGGTGACGTTACCGCGATGGGAAGATCTTCGCTCGATCGTGACTTCGACACTGACGTTGTAAGATCCTCGAGGAATTATCGAGACTCTCGTCATCCCTGTGGGGGAAAAAAAAAATGCAGAACCTTCAAAAATAGGATTTCGATGGAAATTTCATCTACGCATGATCTTGGACATGCACGAACAGAAAAATTGTATGTTAACGGTGAGTAGCAGTTCATAAAATAATCAAACATTAAAATATTACGAGTTTCAGTTGGGTGTTATGTAAACAGCACAGTGATCAAAGTAATTTCGTAAAATCGAAATACAAAGTTTCGTAGGAATAATTTTGTTGAATAACTGATAAGCCCGTTTGTTCAGGTTTCAATATACAAAGCTGTCCCTTTATTTCCCGTCTCCCCGACAATTTCACTCTTTACTTCTGTTTGTACTTTTGCAACAAAAGTTCCTACTAAACTGAACTAAAACTTTGTACATTTTACGACAAATCATCGTTCACAAATGTCCGCAATTTGTTCTAAAAAGTGCAAACTTTTTTTTTTTACCGTTTAACCAAACCAACTCCGATATATCTTAATTTATCCTCAATGACTGTTCGTTCGTGGCAAAGCCATGACAATCTTACAGAATTTTTACAGGCAATTTACTATTAAATCGATGAGCATAAAAATGATGGCCAATTATGGTTATTCGAATGGCGAGGAGTTTTTTTTTTTTTTAGGTCGCAAGTTCGTGCACTCGCACCGACCGCAGATTCCTCGATTGGCAAAGTTCGATCGTGTTACCGTTGAGCCAAGTTAACTCAAGAACCGGCGATGCGACGACGAAGTTTCGTTGCTCTCCCCTGCAATCGGAAACTTCTCTGGAAGCTACGATGTTCAGCGGTAGCCTTAATGGGAGGCTGAACACGTGCTGCGGTCGCTCGTGTGCGCGTTGGAGAATACGGCGCGCGATGAGTGCCGAGGTGCGAGATAGCGAGGATGTTCATCGGTACCTCCACTTGAGTACCCTCCGAGTTGACGACATCGTAAACTTTCAACTCGCGCACGAGCGTGAGCCGAGATACTCAGCAAAACTTCGATACTCCGCGAAGCCGCTCTATTACCATGATATTCTATTATTAACAGAGCGCTATTATCGTTCAAACATACCACGTCGAATCCGCCGATGGAATTTGTCGACGCGCTTCGAGCACGCTGAGTCGTCGCCTCCGCACACGCCGCATGAATCCATTTTTTTATCGGAATTCAGAACCCTGTCGCAGCCCATCTGACGGCACGTACCCTTAGAACGGAAAGTCGAGCTCGTTAATGCAATGCGACACGCATTCGATAGAGTGTCATTTACCGTAGGGACACTTCAGCGAAACGTTTCAGAGAATCATAACATCCTGTTTGTAAATCTCGATTATCGACCTGAAATGACGCCGCCACGGTAAAACGTCATGTACGGTTTTAAAATTTCATTTTTCGACCGGAAGTGATGTCATACCGAGAATACGTCACTTCCGGTTTGAAAATCTCATGTTTTTACCGGAAGTCACGTCACAGGAAAAAAAAACGTCACTTCCGGTTTGAAAATCTCATGTTTTTACCGGAAGTCACGTCATAGGGAAAAACGTCACTTCCGGTTTGAAAATCTAATTTTTAACGACCGGAAGTGATGCCATACCGCAAATACTTCACATACGGTTTGAAAATCTCACGTTTTGACCGGAAGTGACGTCATAGGGGAAAACCGTCACTTCCCATCGAACAAAAAGATTTCCAGACTGGAAGTGACGTGCGTGATGCCAGTTAATTAAATCGAGTGAGTAAGAAAGATCTGTTATTGGCACAAACCTGAACGCAGATGTCAGTGACGCCGTAGGAGCACGGTGTGCCATCGAGGAGATTTTCCTGGCTGGAGAATATCTCGCCAGTCTCCGAGGCTCGGCAGGAAAGACGGCACTTCAAATGGTCCTCGTCGGCCTCGTGCGGCAGCCAGGTCATCACGAACTGCGGTGAGGTCTCGTCGAAGCCGACGAGACTGGGAAGTCGCTGACACTGCTGCTGTCTGAGATCCACGTGGACTGAGCAGTTGGTCATCTCGCAAGGCCGGAAGTCCTCGCTGTTGCCGTCGCAGTACTTTCCACCGTAGGCTGGTCTGTTCGATTGCAATTCACTTCGATCAATGTTATCGATTCCCGGATGCATTGCTTTTTTTTCACGGGGAGTCACTCACGTAGGCTCGTTGCATTGACGAAAACGGAATTGAACACCGACGCCGCAAGATCTCGAACATTTTCCCCAAGAGCTCCAGGTGCTCCAGCCTCCATCCCTCGGGTTGTTTATCACCGGGTCAAGCCCGAATCGCTTCCGGTCCACGGTATCGCAGTATCCATTGATGCACCACTGAAATATCGTTTGCATTGCGTTACTTTAATGATATGGAGTCTACAAATTTAACGATTATGTGGAACTAATCGACCATTGAGTCAAACTAATCGACGATTGAGTAAATCTAATCGACGATTGATCCAATCTAATCGACGATTGACTTAAACCAATCAACGATTGAATTAAACTAATCGACGATTGAGTTAAACTTATTGTCGATTGAATTAAATCAACCCATGATCAAATTAAACTAATTGACGATTGAGTTAAACTAGCTGACGTTTGAGCTGAACAAATTGACGATTGAGTTGAACTTAATTGACGTTTGAGTTGAACTAATTGACGATTGAGTTAAACTAATTGATGATTGAGTTAACTCATCGACGATTGTGTTAACGCATCGACGATGGAGTTAAATTCATCAACGATCCAGTTAAACATATCGACGATTGATTCAACTAATTGACGAGTAAAGGTTAAACTAATCGACGAGTAAAGCTTAAGCTAATCGACGAGTAAAAGTTAGACTAATCGACGAGTAAAAGTTAAACCACGGAGAGACCTTGTCCTCTCCGCAAGAGGTGCCCTCTAGAGGCGGTCCCTTCTTCGTCTTGCAAATTTGCGTCGAACTTTCATGACCGCACCAGAGATGCGAACAGGGTCCGGGAAGATCGAAACTCCGGCAGAGGCTGTATCTGAAAGCCAGCGACGGAAATGCAGATTTAACCGTTGTCCCCAACAGTCGAGAAGTTAAACAGGGGTCTATCGACTCAGGTAAACTTTATTTACCCGTCGCCAAACTCCATTCGGCACTGTTCGTCCATCGTGAAAGCTTCCTTCTCCGTCGGACGCAGATTGGTCGAGTTTCTGGAACTCGGCCTGTTGTCCAGACACTGATAATGCCTGCAATTCGATTCTTTGTTAAAACGTTCAAGCGCGAAATTTCTCCATTCTCAATGTACGATCATCACAGCTCGATTTTCGCGATATCAGATTGCGTTGAATAATTTTTATCCAAGGTCGATGACCCCGAAGACGACTTTCACTCTCCATCCGATGAAGAGTAACGCTCTTCGTATCGCCTTAAAATCATTGATAAGTGCAAAGATATATGTTGTCTAGACACTGACAATGTCTCGATCACATGTCTGCAACACGTTTCTTGACTAAAAGGTTTAAGATAATGCGAAAAGTTCGAAATTTCTCCATTCTCAATCGACGATCACCATAGGTCGATTTTTGCCATATCAGATTTCCTTGAATAATTTTTATCCAAGGTCGATGACCCCGAACGCGACCTTCACTCTTCGTCCCGCGAAGAGTAACGCTTTTCGCATCGCCTCAAAATCATTAATTTGTGCAAAGGGATGACCTCACTTGGCTCTTCGATGAAACTCCTTTCTGGAGCAGGACGACCAGTGGAATCGGTGAAAGGTCGCCGCTACCATCGGCGCCATTACGCTGCCCATCGAGGCTTCCTCGCCGCAGCTGTTTCCCGCCATGTCGTCGCCGTCGTGCGTGAGACCGAGACTGCAACGATAATTTTCGCGTCGATAATAGCATTGCGATGAGGGACGGGAGATCAATGTATACACACATGTGCGCGACTTCGTGGGCTATGATAAACGCACTGGTCAGTCCTTCGTCGCGATTCAGGGCGCAGGATCTCGCCGGATCGCAGGCACCGGAAACCGGCGCGTATCCCGACGGTCCACCGATGTCGAGCCTCGTCAGCCACACCGCGACGTCGTGATTCTCGTTGTCCTCCGACAACAATTTGCGGTTCCACTTGTTGACGTTCTCCAAAGACTTTCTCGCGTTTCCCTGTCGCACCATACCGTCGATCTTGTCCGCGTAAAAAACCATTCGCACGATGACGATCTGCAGATTGGAATCCAGCGACGGATCCTTGTAAATAGCGCTCACCTGCGTTGCAAGCACACAAAAATTGTTTTACAACGATTGCATCGATCTCGAATCTTTAATCGAAAACGTATATGCCTATGCGTGCGTTAACCCAGCTAAGTTTCAGGCTGGACGAAAGTTTGGAGTTCTTTATCTTCAAAAGAGGATTTTTGCAATACTCCAATTTTTGTCACTTTTTATGATACAAGATTAATCTTTCTACATAATAATGAAGTTCATGTCCATCGGACACTCACCAATATTCACACACACTCACATATACTCACATATATTCACATATACTCACATATACTCACATATACTCACATATACTCACATATACTCGTAGATACTCATATAGATACTCAGACGGTTACTCATAGATACTGCGAGCGTGCGAAACGCGCGAGCTATCATAGACGCTAGTTAAATAACATAAATTAAATTAAATTGATCATAAATGTTGACTCACGATATTCAAAAGCGCCAGAACATACTGCTGGACTCTCTGCCCGTGAAAATCGATAACCGAGTAATCGATCGCGATACCAAGCTCGAGCCATCTCGGTGGTAGCTCCTTTCCCCCATTTTTTCTCCCTGAATAAAGAAAAAAAAACCACAAAAAAAAAAAAAAAACAAGAACACATTGTAAAATTCTGTTCCAAAAATACAATGAACGATGACCCCGAGTCGATGGTTCTCACGACTCACTGGGCAATTTAGTTTTCTCCCACGTGCGATCGAAGAAATAACCGACGTGTTCGGAGTCCTCCTCGGTCGCGAGTTCCTCCTCGTCCGTCACCGTCTTTGCGGTGTCTTTATCGCTGCCGTCGTAATCGACCGCTTCCTCGTCCGCCTCCTCGACGTTCGTCCGCTTGGTCTCGTTCCCCAGGTCGAAAGTGTCGCCCGTCAGATTGTAGAAACCCTTCGAAGGACACACTCTCGAGGTCTTTCGTTTCCTCCTCGACAGTCTTCTCACCCTCAGTTTCCTCGGTAGCGAAAAATTGCTCGACTCCTCGAAGCTGCTCGCCCTCCCGAGACCCGACAGCAAAACGACGTAGTCTCTGCTCGTCTCGAGGATCTCGCTCATCATCCGAGTCTTCGCCACCGCCGGAAGGCCATCGACTCGATCGTCGCCGTTCGCGCGGCTCTCCGCCTCGGTCTCAACGACGACCGGAAGTTGTGTTCTCCTCTCCTCGAGAATGTGACGACCGTTCGCCGGACGGACGTAGAAGAGCCGCTCGTCGACACCGAGCACGACGTAAAACTCGTCGTCGCACACGGTGAGAACGACGATCGACTCATCGTTGTCGACGACGCGGCCATGACGAACGTCACACTCCGAGTAATGTCTAAGCTCCGTGAGATCCTTCGTCGCCGGATGCTGCGCGCCGATCCATCGGATCTCGAAGTCCGGCGATGTCGTCAGACGATCGTTCCTCACCGTCATCGTCGTCCAATTGCCGATCGAGACGAACATCGTCCCAACGTCCTCCGACGAGCCCGCCGATCTCTTTTCGCGATCGTGGCTCGACAAGACGAGCGGCTCGACGTAACCGCGCACGACGCTCCATCGACCCTCCGCCGATCTCTCGCACATCGAACTCGAGACTATCGCCATCAGGCTCAACAGTTCGACTCGGAAAAAAACCATTTTTGTAAAAAAAAAATAATAATAATAAAATAAAATATGTATATATATTTACTCTGATAAATTAGCAAAGAAATCTGAATATCACTGAGACTCGGCTAGATGATGTATTTTTTTTTTTTTTTTTTTTTTTTAAATATATATATAAAATTCGTGACGTCAGGAGATCCGGCGTATGAAATTATCGGTCACGTACGGCGAGCTTTTGCCTCGGCGGGCATCGCGTTGTTCGTACACTGAATTATGCTGCATGGTTTAATTGAGCCGACGCCGCACGCGTCGGGACGGCCATGCCAAATGTAACTGGCAGCCACATGGAGAGCGAGATCGAGGCGCTCTGTCTCTCCTCTCTCGCGCGTTTTACCACGACCCGACTCAGCGGACCTCGGCGACTCCGGCCGCGGCGATGATGGAGAGAGAGACGGAAAAAAAAAAAAAAAAAAAAAAAAAAAAAACACCCGTATAACTCTACACTGTGCTACGACGATGAGACACCGAGACACTGTGTCGCGCTGTATGAAGCGAGGGCTTCTGGAACACAACGGATCGCTTTGTGTCGTCGAATTGCAACGCGACCGGGCACCCACGTAATACACGGAATGTCGAAGCCTTCGTCGAGTGCATCGCCTTTCCGCGAGTATTGTACGTCAGAGGCCAATGGCAACTTGGCCGGCGTCGCACCGAAGAGCGTGGAGACGCTCCTCGAGCTTCCAGGCGAGAACGTTTGACTGAGAGAGAGAGAGAGAGAGAGAGAGTTCAAGTAGCCGTAGACTGCTATAGATAGTACAGAAAACCCACCGGGGGTTTTTGATACACAGTAGGGACTCCGAGAACTCGTAAACATCTTCGGTGAAGAGGGACCAGACCGGAGCGTGCCGGCCGACGGATGTATTCCGAGGCTTTTCAAAACGTTTCCTCTACACGTGCCACGAGTACTTTGACGAAATTTGACTATCTTGAAAAAAAAAATAGACGGGCAAGAAAAATAACTAACATTTTAGGTTCTTTTTATTGGAATTTTTTTTACTCGAATTTACGTATTCTCGGAATGACGTTACTTCCAGCTGAAAAATTTTTTATTTTCAAACCGGAAGTGAAGTGTTTCAGGTAAGACGTCACTTCCGGTCGAAAAATGAAAGTTTCAAACCGGAAGGTTAGGTATTTCAAGTGTGGTGTCACTTCCGGTCGAGAAAATTATATTTTCAAACCGGAAGTGACGTATTTCAAATATAACGTCATTTCCGGTCGGGAAATTACATTTTCAAACCGGGCGTAACTTATTTGCGGTATGACGTCACTTCCTGTCGATAAATGACATTTTCAAACCGGAAGTGACGTATTTCGAATATGACGTCACTTCCTGGCGATAAATGACATTTTCAAAACGGAAGTGACGTATTTCGAATATGACGTCACTTCCGGTCGAAAAATGACATTTTCAAACCGGAAGTGACGTATTTCGAATATGACGTCACTTCCGGTCGAAAAAATGACATTTTCAAACCGGAAGTGACGTATTTCGAATATGACGTCACTTCCGGTCGAAAATTGATATTCTTGGATCAGAAGTGATGTACTTCCGGTGTGACGCCACTTCCGGTCGAAAAATGAGATTCTCAAAGCGGAAGTGACGGATTTCCGGTAAATATTCCGAGGCATAATTTTCGGTTTCTAAATTCCACGGTCCATGCCGAATGCCCGAAGCACCCGAAAACCACAACTGCCAGTGTTATATATATATATATATAGATAGATATTTATAACTGAACTTTATTAACGATGTCACGCGGGATACAGAGTAATTGTAAGAACGGCTTGAAGTATGAGGGCGAGAACGAAACCGATTTCTCTTCCGTTGAGATCGGTCGCCGTGCCTTTACCGGTGTTACACAGCGAGGTCTCGCAGCACGCGGTGCAAGCGTACAGTTTCGTACGCTCGCCGATGACGATGCAACCGGGCTCGCATTTGTTAGTGCACTTTCGTTCCAAGGCCCACATCATTGGCTCCGACGTAGAATTCTCCGTACTCGTCGTGAATGAAAATCTCTTAACCTGCAACCGAGCAAGTACGAAATATAATCGCGCGGTTTTGTGAAGTGTAAAAAACAAACGTGAATAATTAAATTGAATTTTGTAAAATAGTTAAATTAAACGTCGCAAAGTAATTAAATTAAAATTTGTGAAATAATTAAATTAAACGTCGTAAAGTAATTAAATTAAACTTCGTAAAATAATTAAATTAAATGTAAAAAAAAAAATAGTGAAGGGATCGTGAAATTTACTCACTATACAAATTCGTTTGTCGTCCTTGCATTTCGTCATCAATGAACTATAATTTCCTGCCAGATCGACGCATCGCTCCTCGTCCTCCATAGTGTTGCACTGATAACACCATAGATCGTTCACCCGCTCCGATGCCGCATGAGTTCGGTGCTCCTTCGACAACAGCTGACCTATATTTTCATTTATTTATTGTATTTTATCTTTCAATCAATCAAACCTCAATTGAAACACCTTGACGTATTAAATAAAAATTAATTCACTGGTTCGAGAGTTTTATTCGAACGATGAAGAAAATTGTCCAATTCGCAGGCGACACAAGTAAGATATAAATAGGGCCGTGTGTGATCCACCCATTAAAAAAAAAAAATTAAAAAAAAAAACAAAAACAACTCCGAAGTAAAATTCCATTTTTCCTTAAAATTCATAGATTACCGCTTCGCATAAAAAAAAAACAACACATTTAAACATACATTCAATAATTTCAAAGGTCAGAGACGGTAAAGAATAAAAATAGAAACTATATTGAAGATAAAACTATCGAAGTAAATGGGACAAAAAAAATGAAGAGAAAAAAAAAACATGATTTCCGGTAGGATAAAAATAAGAAAGCGCGTCACGAAGTCGAGCATCATCGGAAGATAAACGCGGATTATTGTAGCCGATACAGGGGGAGAGATGTGACAATTTTACCACCGGACACGGTGAGCGAGGCTGCGACGAGGAGGAACACTGCGACGGCACGAGCACTTCCGGTCTGCATGTTTTTCGTCTTTTCTTTCGCCGATTCACACGGGATCCGGACGAATCCATCGAGCCATGTTTCGCGCTTCTTTTACGGCGTGGAACTGAGCGATGACTCGGAATTGAGCGTTGAATACCGAGACGATGGCTCGACTTTCGATGCACCAGGAGGGTCCGAACGGCGACGCCATGCTGCGAGAAGCGACGCCTGCGCTCAGCATCGACGCCGCTTCGCCGAGGGCTCTGGGGTAAATCGATATCGTACGAAATTTAAGGGTGCGATAACCCCGATACGACGATCGCTGCGTAGAGAGCTCGAGCTCTCACTGTGCGATACGCCGTTTCTCGCACGCACAGAGAGGCCTGGGCCGGCCGAATTTATTTCCGACTGACGACAGCGGGGTCGGCCGAATACTTGACCAAATTGCCTCTCGTTTAGGGGGATTCGATTGATCGGCGTTACGCACCCGGCAATAGAGTCCAATTTGGTATGAGTTTAATAAAATTTACCACTCCGAGGGGTCAATTGATTTCAGGAATTCCTTTTAATTGCCGGGTCAGAATATACAAAATTATCGGAGTTTATATTAAATTAGAAAAAAAATTATAGGAGTTTATAGGAAAATATATACACGATTTTAATTTTTTTTTTTTATTTTTTTTTTTGAACTCTTACAATTTTTTATATTCCGACCTGGGGATTTTTGTGGACGAACGGAAAAGCGTTTCGAAGAGTCAACGTAGTGAGCGATTACCGATTGAAATTTGTTATTACCGAGAAGAAAAATTGAAAATGTTTTTTTTTATCTTGCCTGAAATCGATTAAACAGTGATTAAAAAAAAAAAAATTGCAGGAGTTGTAAAATATATATACTATTTTTATTTTATTTCATGGAACTCTTACAGTTTTTGCGCACGAATGGAAGACACTTTCGAAGAAGCAATCTAGTGAGTGACAGTGGACGATCAAATTTTTTTAATTACTGAAGAAAAAATAAAGATGTTTTTTTTTTGTTTTCATCTGAAATCGATTAAACGCCTCCGGCCGCCCCTTTTAAATGGGAAGAAGATTGAAACAAGGCACCAAATACCAACAGCGAAGCGTCCTTAGTTACCGTTTTTATTAAACTCGGCAATGAACTTTGAAAAATAATGCAACGTATTTACATATTCCGAGCGCATTTTTTAATCTGAATTGCAAATAGAGCTCCATAGAACTCTGGTTCGTTATTTTTTTTTTTTTTAACTCCGCTATGTGGAGAAGAAAATTTATTTTGATTTTATTCTCGGGGGGGGGGGGGGCTTTCAAAATAAACGAATGGAGCTAACTAAATCTTATACGACCGAAATGAAAATACGAATGCAGCCGAGTAAGAAGCGCAAGAACCTTTTCGTACGGCTATCGGAAATATCGTACCGAAAGTTTAACGGAAGTGAAAAGATTTCCGGTACGCTTACACTCCGACATGAAAATCATCCTTTGGGGAATTACAATATCGGCAAATTCCACCGGGTCTTCGATTTATGGCGGAGTAAGCTCATGTTTCGAACGCCCTTCTAAGTAATAACCCACATGGATGTGATATCGTACTTTGGGGAATTAAAATTTAGGTAAATTGTGGTCTTCAATGTTTACCTATAGTACTTCTTTTTTTTTTTTTTAATCCGCCAAGTACTTAAAATTTGTGACCTGTTTAAAAAGAGTTACCTATTTAAAAAGAGAATTATTATCGAAACAATCTTAAAAAAAAAAAAAAAATAAAAAAAAAAAATTAAATCGCATGAGCCAAGTTCTGGTAAACAGATTTATACAGATCGGTGTATATTTAGTACAATAATTATGTAGACAAGTACAATTTTACACATAGTAATATTTAATACTTAACAAATTACTTTCTTTTTTACAATTTTTTTTTTTCACATTTCAGTTGGAGTATTAGGAACGGATCGTATTTTACCTTGTCAAGGTCCATCTTACGACGATTCACGGGAACATGACTTTTTCAACCCGATTCCACTCACCTGCAGTTGAAGCTCACCCGGTCAGCCGTGTACTTTCGTCCTATCACTGAGGCTCTTCTTTTACGAATTCGTAAATAATTACATTAATGCAGCGATTCTCAAGAGAAAAAAAGCGACGTACACACTTTAAAATTACAGCTGGAACGGGTATCGATTCTTAACCCTCTCATAGTTCTACCGCTCGTCCTGCATCGAAAGACTCCGATCCGCTGTCGGTGGTGGCTCAACTACAACTGCGCGCCTAACACCGAAGGGAAAAATTTCACGGCCAAGTCCCTCACCCCTCTCGTTTCGTACTAAGGTGAAAAATCCATTTACTTTTCAATCGACTATGACAGACGAATGTTCTTCCAGCAAATATGTCATCGTAAATTCAAAGTATCAATGACGTTGACGTCGCGACAGTTCTTTCTGAGGCGCGTGACAGGAAGCTGAAGACGTAATGATACGTGCTACGGGCAAATATATAAACCCTCGCAAAGCTGCCAGTCGCAACTTTGCAGCGGGGTAATTTAAGTGTCCATCGATCTGCGATACTTTCACATAATTTCATGAAAATTCAATTTAAAGAAAAGAAAAATAAAACGCGTGAGAAAAAAAAAAAAAAACCAGCGTTGGGTTTTGCAACTTCGGGAACAGGAGCTGTAGTCCTGAGACCATCGTCGATAACACTTCGGTGCTGCGATGGATATTTTTCAACATCGTTACTATAGGTTGAGTAAAATTTCCATGGCGCTCTGCGGAAGTTGGCCGTATCAGAGCGTCTTTGCCAGATGGTGCATTTTTGTTTTTTTAATCTTTGCCCTCGTCAGTCAAATCGTACCTCAGATACTAGCTCTTGTGAAATATCGCGACGAACGTGACAACGTTATCGATTGCGTTATACCATTGCTTTTCGAAGCAATTTGCGCTAGCAAATATTTCTGTTGTCTATGGAACTTGCGAAGGGCAACGGAGTTGCTGAATCGTATTCGTACAGATTGGCAAGTGTGGGCTCGCGATCCAGAAGTTACCATTATTCACAAATACGCTGATCGAGGAAGAAGGATGTCGCTTGCGTTGACAGGTGAGTGGAGTTTCGTGAGGAGTAGTTAAAAAGTTAACTAACACTTTACAGACTTATCGATATTGCGAGAAGCTGAGATATATTCAGCCGTTATTATTTATGTGGCACAACCGACGGTACCGAAAATCATCGACGTATTACTGAAAAACGGTACGGCAACCGGAGAATTTCCATTTCCCGTCGACTATTATCATCTCGATAGGCAGAAATATTATTTTTACTTTGTTATGCATACGTGCGTGTGCGTATGTGTTGGTTCGATGACATTTGTCGCCGGTAAAAATATGTTAATTATTTGCGTGCAACACGTCTCTGGTGTTTTTACGGCGTTGGGGTGAGTCAATGATTACATTATCGTAATAATAACGATAATAAAGTTTCAATCGAAATCCGTAGATGCAAATTGCAACGAATCGGGCACAATGAGACATCAGTACAGTCGGAAGAAATGTCACATGGACTGGACAAAAGGGCCACGGTAGATCTTGGCTCGTGCATCGACAGACACAATAAGGCTATCGAGTGAGATTATTTTAGAGATTATTTAACATTTATTTAATTTATTTGACAGATTTTTCTTTTACAATAAAAATATGATATACAATCAATTCTAAATATAAGAGTTCCAGGGTAACAAGTCATAAAAGTTATTAAAAGTTTAAGAATGTATTTAGTTTAGATAAAACTTTTCAATACTATTGATAAGTTCACTGTTATCAGTTTCGCCAAACTCATCGACGCAACTTACACATGGAATATCTTCTATAATATAGGGATTGGCGGGATTAACGTTAACTTAGTGGGACTACAGGTAAAAGTTTTAACCAACGATGAATAATCTTTCAAACTCACAGATAAATTGTGTTTAAATTCAGATTCTTCTGGTAAAAAACAATCCCGAAGTAACCGTAAGATTCGTAGGTTATGCATTGGCTGCACTATTAAACTTATTTATAGACTGCTACATTTCCCAAATTCTGACGAACAGCAGTATGGATATTCACTTCTGCATGTGAGTAAATAGTCGAGGATTGGTGACGTTGCCTCATAACGAAAAGTCCTCTAACGTGCAGATACGACAGCCAGTGGTACAAACTGGGGCGCAAGTCTCAGAATCTCCTGCAATTGATGATAATGCGTTGCAGCGTACCTTGCAAGCTGACAGTCGGGAATTTTTTTACTCTGTCCGTCGAAACTTATGGGAAGGTAACGAACGATCGTGTTTTTTTTTTTTTTTATTAACACAAAAATTCTGTGACTTGCCATAAAGTGTCATCGAAGCACAACTATTCGGTTAGTTCTATATTCCAGATGTTCAGGACAGCCATATCATATTTCACGGTTCTCTGTCAAATGCAGACATAAAGATTCAAGACATTACATATTAATTTTCTAACAAAAAATTAATGTTCTGTGTCAACATCCGCACGCATTAACTTGTTGTACAAAACGTCCAGTTGCCTATGGGTTTGTCGCTCTTCTCACGAGCGGAAGCTCGTGAGAGGAGCCCCCAAATTTGTATCTTGAAAAAAACGTACTGTAGTGCAGACATTCTTAAGAATAAAAATTATGTACACATTTTAACATCACGCTCAGAAACGGTATAGTTTGTCAACCTTCTCACAGTTCTGCCACTCACTCCACATCAAAAGACTCCCGAATAATGTACAAACAGTGTTGTACAAAATGGTATGCGTAAAATCTTCTATGCTATGTATCGCTGCTATTAATAACCCTGTTATAGTCGTTGGCCTGATCTTGCAATTCGTTGATATCGTTTCTAAAGAAGAAATTATCTTACACGTATCTTACAGCGAAAATGAGGAAATGAATAGCGTAACAATTGAGTATTTAATACGGTTCCATAAACAACAAAACTACAAGGACATGTTTGCAAGACCCAGACACACAACTCAACTCGATATAGCCCAATCAAATTCTACCGGAAGTGGAGAAGAAGGTGAATGAAATTTGAACGACACGACGTACCAAGGTGATTTTCGTTTAGGATCTTCTACAAAATGACAATAATGCGAAATTCCAGCGGGTCTTCGATTTTAGCAAAACAATAAAAAATAAATAAACGCGTTCCGAACGCACGTAGCAGTAATAGGATTTCCGGAAAGTCAACGGCCACTTCGACGTGAAATCGTACTTTGGGGTATCACAATTTCAGTAAAATTGTCTCCCTCCACATTTACCTATAATACATATTGTCTATCGCGATATTACAGGATGCAAAATTATATGATATCTCACATAACTGAAGCGGACGTAGCCCAATGAAATTCTACCGGAAGTTGAGGAAGATAACGAAGTATCAACCACATGAAGTGACGAGGTGGTATTCGTTTAGCATGCAGGAGACACCAGGTCCCTGGCGTGGACTTGCCGCAAACTTGGTAATTGGATGACGGAGTGAAAGAGGATGAGGTAAGGTAAAGAAAAAGAATTCTTCCGGCGTCCGAAGTGCCGTACAGTTGCGTTGACGACGTGGATGTCTCTCTTACTCCGGCGCCTTGCTTATCGAAGTTTTCCGAGCGTTGTCCCGTCTCGCAAAATTCTCTCTCAAATAAAGCTGGTCACGTTTCGTCACACGTCGAGAGGCGAGGGACGAACCCTGACCTGTCGCACGTAGAAACGTACGTCACACGGGCGCACCACTACTTTTACATTTTTTTTTTTTTTTTGGTGACGAAACTAATACTTCTTCGGAGCGTCAGAGGGCTCGGACCACTCGCTCGGGAATACGTGCCGGGCTCGACGCAGTCGCTTTTCTTTATGGAGTGCTCTGCTGATCATTTGATATGTCTCGCGGTAATGGAGTGAAAAAGAAAAATTATTTACGGAGCTTCGTTTATGTACAATTAACAATAATAATTTACGGGGCTAAATGCCCTGTAAATAATTATTGTATCCTGAAAATCGAGCGCATTTTTTTCTGTATGTGATTTTTTTTATTTGTTTCGAAAAATTTGAACACCTTGACATAGATCTAAAGAAAACAAAAAATAATTAGAACAAATTTATTAAGATTGTAAAGATGAAACAACTCGTGTTTACTGGTCCGGTCGTCTAGCAAACATTCCATTAAAAATTCGTTTTGGAACATTTTGAAAAGACTTGAGATGAAAAAAATTGTTAAAATGAAACCTACTTGTATTTGCTGGACTGGTCGTCTATCAAAGATTCGATTACAGATTGGGGTCGCTTCAAGTATCAAATAAGTACTCGTGTACTTCAAGTACTGCCCAGCTATGCTTTGATTTCCGTAGATTTTATCGATACAATTGTGAGATTGTCTTCTTCCAGCTGAGGCACTCGATGAAATTTGTTTGTCCAACGAACAAGCTATCCGCTTCGAGGTGTACCGAAGATTCTAAGCGGTAAAAAGGCTTCGTCTCGCATCGACTGTCCTCGTGCGACATAAAAGCCGAAAGTTTTAAGTTCAATATAACGAGTAAATAAATATTCTCTCACTCGACAATTCATTAATTCCCGTATGTGAGGTGGCTTCGGTGATAGTGGTCGTCGTCGGGACACGCGGTCAGAGGCGCTCCTTTGGTCCCAGGTGAACGAGAAACCCGAGAGTGGATAGTGAACTTGTAATTAGAAGATATTGTCCCGCGGGAGTGTCGTCGACCGTTGCGAGACGAGCAAGACATCCAAGGACCACAGCGAAATAGCATTTTAGTTCGTAATATCGTGTCTCGTCGTCGTGGCACCAAATTAAATCCACGCCGTGGTTGCGTTACACGGTCGTGCGAAACTCTCGACCTTGCTCGCTATTCAACCATGAAGAAAAAGGGAAAAAACGTATTCGTCGCATAAATTTAAAAATACAGTCATAGGCAATTGAAGTGGAACACGATATTTTTTCGCCTGTTTTGGCAAAAGTTTCACACATTCACGTATACTGTAGCCAAAATAACATTGTTCCACTTCAATTGCCTATTACTGTATATCTCTCTCTCACTAAGTACAACGCGCTCGATTCGCTCGCGCTCTCTACCTTATCGACGGGCTTGATGATTGGCTCCGAAAAATCGCTTCGCGATCTCGACTATTTCGATGTGTTTGTCTCGATCATTTCGGGACTGACGGAAGTGACGTCATACCCGAAATACGCCACTTTCGGTTTGAAAGTCCGATTTTTCGACCGGAATCGATGGAACACCGGAAATACGTAACTTCCGGTTTCAAAATCTCATTTTTTTTTTTTTTTTTTTTTTTTTTTTTTTTTTCACCGGCAGATATTTTATACTGGAAATACGCCACTTCCGGTTCGAAGATCTCACTTTCTGACCGAAAGTGACGCACCGGAAATACGTCATTTCCGGTTTTGAAAATCTTATTTTACGATCGGATGTGACGCCACACCGGAAATACGTCACTTCCGGTTTCAAAATCTAATTCATCGACCTGAGGTGACGTAACACCGGAAGTAGGTCATTTACGGTTTGAGAATCTTTTTTAAAAGAACACGATATCCGGACCGGAAGTGACCTATTGCCGGTATGACGTTACTTCCGCTTGAAAAAATTACTTCCGTCTGATAAAAAAAAAGATAAATATATATATACATATATATAACGAGAAAAAAGTAGATTGGAACCAACCGACGAGAACAAATCGACTAATGAGTTTCGTTATTATCGTCAAATATCGGTTCGTTTCTTTGAAAAAGATGTATTCGAGCGCTCGTTATAACTGAACCGGCAAGAAAAAAAAAGTCGCGAATGGTCGCCGAGCTGGCTGACACGTCGATAATCCAGTGCAATTAATTTTAACGATCGTTGATTAAACTTTATCGTCTCGCTCTCATCGTCGACGCGATCTTTCCGGGGTTTCCAGGGCGAACAAGTAGTTTTCGACCTGCAACAACGAGGCCCTTCGCGCGGTCCTCGGACGCCCCCCAATTTCGAATTAATCGGCGGAGATCCTCGAGGTAATCGCTTCGCGAGGCGCGTTACAGTCCGGTTTCGGGCCGCTCTCTGCTCAGCAATCTCACCGGCGCTTCTCCGACCTCCCCCGTGATCGGCGAACTATCGATAGGAAGGACGACGGACGGGAAGAGGAGCCACCGCTCGGGTAAGGGCGCCGATACACGCCGACGGCAATCGCTCGCCACAGCAAAAGCGGCCGCAGGTTTCGCAGGGGTGAACAGCCGGCGAGTAAAAATCGATCACAGGTCGCGGACTGCCGCGGCCACCTCTGCGGGAAACCGGCGACCAGGTACTCTTATTTTCGCTGCCGTGGAGCCTGCAGCAGTGTCTGCGGAGACTCGCGCCTCAGAAACTCGACGGCTAGTGAATAATAACGCTGAGGAGAGCGCGACAAAAAAAAAAAAAAAATTGGTGCTCCGATACGAAATAAAAGTCGGGGGTGTTTTGAAAATTAAAAAGGGTTTTTAAAATTTTTTTTTGCTAACGGAGAGGAGATCGATTCGGAATGAAGTCGAAAGGCCGAGGACACCTGCAACTCGATGGGGGTGAGTTAATTTTTGTTATCATTTTTTATTTTAAATTTTTAATTTTGTACTTGCCATTTAAGTGCGTTGTAAATTGTAAAACCATTAAATCGCCCCGAATTTAGGTCTGTGTCTCAGTGGTCTAGGAATGTGGAAATTGATCTAACGGAGCGTGTGCAAAGTGTCCCAAGACCCGGTTAGTCTCGTACCGCGTACGGATATCGATCTTAGGCGGAAGCTCGCTGACATAAAGAGCGCAATGAACCTTGCGACTCGCTGGTTTATCATCTATGTGTGGAGTGTTGTAGAGACGGGAAAAAATTGCTTTTCAACTCGCGACGTGCGAAACTATTTTTTGTTATTTACAAAAGAAACCGATGCAAGTGTGCGACGTTCACATCTCGATGTGTGGCGATTGTTGCGTGAAAAAAAAAAGAAACAGGTTATCTTTAAGAATCGTGCCAAAAAGTTTTCTGGACAAGCGAGAGCGATGAAGTGAGACTCGATAAGATATTTCTCTTCTTTTTTTGCGATCTTGAGACGGCTTCAAAAAATCTTTTCCAATGGTCGCGAGCTGCATTAGCGAAGTGCAAATAGTTTTTAATGGAAAAGTTCTTGCCTTAAAAAAAAAAATGCCATAATAACAAATATCCTCGTTTCCCATTTCAAACTAGCGAAGAGCATCGAGAAAATCGATGCTTTCTTTCGCAGACGTTAAAGTGGGTGGGAGAAATCGAACGAATAATCGAATGAAATAAATTCGTGCTCGTTTCAAAAAGTCTTTTCTCTAAAGTTTGCGCCTTGTCAACTGTTGAAGAACGTGAAGAAAGAAATAAATTCATAGTGATTTCAAAAAGTCTTTTCTCTAACGGTAATACTTAGTTTTCGCACGAGCTGCATTCTCGACGGTACAAAGAATTTTAAATGAACAAATTCGTAACGAAATCCAACATAAGCATCCGAGCATTAAAAAGAATTGCCATAATGACAAATAATATCTTCGTTTTCCCTTTCCGACTATCGAAGAGCGTCGAGAAAATCATGTTTTTCCTATCCTGACGCGCAGACAGTCAAGTGGTTTTAAAAACGAACGATATAAACCAGATTACCTAAATTCATACTCGTTTCAAAAGCCTTTTCTCTAAAGAACGTACTAAAAGCTCATAACATTCTTACTGAAATGCGAGGTGACGATTCTTAAAAACAACAAAAAAATCCAGAATGACAAATATCTTCGTTTCCCCTTTCCGACCACTGAAGAGCGTCGAAAAAAATCATATTTTTCCTATCCTGACGCGCAGACGGTCAAGTGGTTTTAAAAACGAACGATATAAACCAGATGACATAAATTCATACTCGTTTCAAAAGCCTTTTCTCTAAAGAAAGTACTAAAAGCTCAAAACATTCTTACTGAAATGCAAGGTAACGATTCTTAAAAACAAAAAAAAAACCATTATGACAAACACCTTCGTTTCCACTTTCCGACTACTGAAGAGCGTCGAAAAAAAAATCATATTTTTCCTATCCTGACGCGCAGACGGTCAAGGGGTTTTAAAAACGAACGATATAAACCAGATTACCTAAATTCATACTCGTTTCAAAAGCCTTTTCTCTAAAGAAAGTACTAAAAGCTCATAACATTCTTACTGAAATGCGAGGTGACGATTCTTAAAAACAACAAAAAAATCCAGAATGACAAATATCTTCGTTTCCCCTTTCCGACTATCGATGAGCGTCGAGAAAATCATGTTTTTCCTATCCTGACGCGCAGACTTTAAGAGGTTTTAAGAACGAACGATATGTACGGATGAAATAAATTCGTACTCTTTTCAAAAGCCTTTTATCTAATGGTAGTACTAAAAGCTTCCCTAAGAGCCGCACTACTCACGGTGCAAAAGTTTCTCAAAACATTCTTACTGAAATGCAAGGTAACGATTCTTAAAAACAAAAAAAAAAATCCAGAATGACAAATATCTTCGTTTCCACTTTCCGACCACTCAAGAGCGTCGAAAAAAAATCATATTTTTCCTATCCTGACGCGCGGACTTTGAGTGGTTTTAAAAACGAACGACATAAACCAGATGACCTAATTTCACACTCGTCTCAAAAGCCTTTTTTTTAAAGGTTGTACTAAAAGCTTTTATTGCGGCTAAGAGCCGCAATACACACGGCGCAAAAGTTTCTCAAAACATTCTTAATGAATGGCAACGTAACTATTCTAAAAAAAAAAAAAAAAAAACTCTATAATGCCAAATATTTTCGCTGTCGCTTTCCCTTTCCAACCATCGGAGATCATCGAGAAAATCGACGTTCTCTTAGCCTCATTCCCAGGCTATATAGGTGGTTTTGAGAAAACGAACGATACTTATGGATGAAATAAATTCGTTCTGTCGTCTTTGCTTCGCATTCGGGCCTTTTCCATTACGGTCCGTTGAGCGAGCGACGATTGAAAAAGGACGAGTCCGGGCGCTGACGTCACCGGGCTGAAGGGCCCGAGGTTCTACGGTGCGCGGTACGGCGAAGTGTTAAATTCCGTAAAACCGTTCTACGAGCCCTGGATAAATGCATCCGCGGTACTCCTGATAATCCAACGGAAAATCGCGGAAGCGAAGGGAAACGAAGTGAGCGCATTGGCTGAGGTGGAAGTCGGTCAATGGCGGTAAAGGGACGTCGGGGCGTACCGCGATACTCGCAGTACCGACCCGACCACCGACGTCGTACGAGCGTCGCGAAGCCTCTTTCGCGCGTACGAGGTACAACTCTCACCTACGCCGAGAAAAAAAAAACAAAAAAACAAAAAAAAAGAAACAATCATTGCAACTGGCTAATAAAAAAAATTGCAAATAACATATTTAATATATTTTTTTTTAAATACATAGCGCGTAAATAAAAAAACAAATTTAAAATCATATTGCCTTTAGTTTCCTACAAAGTATTTTTTTTTTTTAAACGAAAACTAAAAAGTTTTATCGACAGCTTGAAAAAAAAAAAAAGATAATTTACTTGTGAAGTCGAGAATCGAGTCGGGCAAAAACGATGATCGAGCTTTAGCTTCTCCTCCACTCTTAACTCTCACTTTTGACGGTCAATTAAACAGGTGATTCAATAATTGCATCCCCCCCCAAATCAAAATTTGTTAGATATTCGTTTTAAAAAAAATTTTAAATTCAATTATGTATTTTGCGCAAAAAAAATAAGTCGTTGTGTCGCGATTGTCGTCGGGGAAAAATTATTTGATATAATCAACAGGTGGAGGGGAACGGTCGACTGTTGCTGCCAGTCAGTTTTCGTGGTTGTTTTGGGCACGGTGGATTCTAATTTCAAATAGCTTTCCGGCAATTCAATAATTCACCGAAGTTGCATACAAATTATCACGCAATTTTTTTCGTTCTCATACATATGCGAGACTTATGTCTGTAACATCGTCCTTTGCCCGAGGCCTCGTTTTGCGCCTTTCCCCTTGCCTTACAAAAAAATCCACTGTCACTCTTCTGTGCGTCGACTTTTCCCGGTTCGTGCCGACGACAAAAAAACCTTTGCGACTCTTTGCAGTCGACGAGTCGCAAGTTCCGGGCAGTTTGTTGCGTCCGCGTAAGCACACACGGCTCGTTTGAGCACGCGTTGCAATCACAAAGCTCCCCCGAGTCCGGTAACAATTTAATTAAAGACGCACAAGCCAAGATAAAAATACAAAAAATTGCGCAACCGAGGAAAAATAAATGAAAGTGAAAATGGAAATAATTTTTATGAATTCAACCTTTGCTCACTGCGCCGAAAATATTTGACTCGGACTTTACGGAGAAAAAAAAATTGTTTTTAAACGATTTCTAATAAATAAATCGTGATAATTGAATTTGTCGAAGCGACCAACTTGCTCGCTAAAGTCCATGGAGCAAATAATGTGTTTTTTTTTTTTTTTAACGTAGAAAAATATTGAAAATTACGGAAAGCAGACTAACTTTTCGGCGATATTGGGCTAATTTTTGGGTTAATTTTTTAGCTTCCACTGACTTTTCGCCCCGTAGTCGATAAACTTCTTTGCCACTCTGTGAATAGAGTAGAATAGAAAGAAAAAAAAAAAGAATTGTGTTCCAGCCACGATCTCGCGGTCTTTGGTTTGACAGTTTGAGATTCGTTTTTACGATTATTATAAGCTCTATCTATTGAACTATTATCGTTCGTGACGAGAAGGCGTTGAATATTAAAAATCACCGGAAGCGGACTCACTTTTTGACGATATTAGGCTGAGTTAAATTTTTTACTTTTCCCCTTAACTTTTGGCCCAGCGGTCGATAAACTTTTTCGCGACTCTGTGGATTATAGAGTAAAAAGAAGTAATTAAATTTCCGCTACGATCTCGCGATCTTTGGTGTGATAATGTGAGAGATTCGTGTTCGCCACTTTTACAAGCTCTTTTAAATTTTTTCGATAGGACGACGCTTTTCCGATAGTCTGGAATTAATTAAAGATCTGTCGGAGATAAGTTCCTGATTAGAGCGGTACCGGGCGAGGCAATGAACATCGAAAATCACCGAAAGCAGCCTCACTTTTTGACAATATTAGGCCAATTATATGATTAGACTAAAATTAACTCTAATATTGAAAATGTTAGAGTTAATTGTCAAGTTTCGCTGACTTTCGGCACCGCGTCGATAAATTTCTTCGCGTCTCGATGGAAATGGAGTAAAGAAAAATAATTAAATTCCATATGAAGCTACAACCAGAAAAAAAACAGTGTATTAATCGTCAATAAAATCGGATATTAGAATATTTTTATTTGAATTAATTAAATTTTTGTATTTGACTCAAGGATATTTTTACTTGATTCATGCATAAGCGATATTGAAATCCAATAAAATTTATTAGATTTCAATAAAACTCTATTAAAAGCCCATATTTAAATAAGCAATTTTTATTTGCTCTAAATAAATTTTATTTGCTTCGAATACATTTTTTTTCTTAATAAATCTGAATATCAGTGGAAGCTAAAAAAAAAAATAATCCTGGCTAATTTTTTTAGCTAGGTCATGAAAATCAGCTAGTTTCGCCATGAAATGAATTAGCCCTGCCTAATTTCTTAGCTTCCACGGACTTCTGGCCTCGCGGTCGATAAACTTTTTCGCCTCTCGCTGAAATTTATATTATAGAGTAAAAAAATAAGAATAATAAAATTCCAGTCACAATCTCGCGATCTTTGGTTTGATGATTTGGGATTCGTTTTCACGATTATTACCAAGCTCTGTCGAACTTTGCCGTTTGGACGGCGGCTTTTCCGATAGTCCGGGCCGGATTAAAGACCTGTCTGTGATACGTTGCTGATCAGAGCGGGCCGGGAGAGGCGATGTTCGTCGAACGGCCTCGCAAGCTCAGTCCGAGCGTGATTTTCGTCCCTCCGAGCTTTCGCTAATTCGCGTACTCGGGCAACACGATCCATGACGTTGTTCTTTCTCGAGCCCCGTCGCAATCCCTTCGCGGCGTAATTGGATAAAACTTATAATTGCTGTTTCACGTTTGAAGAGACAATCCAATCGGCGATTGGACGATCGGCCGAGATTCAGTCGTTCGATCGATTATTGATCCACATTTATCGACCGGTCGCTACGGTGCCGGGCGAAGAGATGTGAGTGATCGGTGAATCGACAGTAGCAGAAGGCGATTATACACGTGCGACAAGAGGACCAGAGAGAGAATAAAAGGCCAAAGGATCTTTAGGAAAATATAGCGGTGTACCAAGTGGGCATTGAAGGTGAGTGGAAAAATATGTGGGGGGGGGGGGCGCGATTGTAAAGTGGAATTAAAAACAAATTCGATGTATCGACGGCAGAAGGTAAAATGCCAGTGCGGGTAACATATTTTCTTTTGTTTTATTTCATGTAAAAAAAAAAAAAATGATTATTGATAATGAAGCGTTCAGTTGAAGCTGCGAACATTTATTTAAATGCACACTGGGGGAAAAAATTTAATTCCGAAATATTAAAATCAATGAAATATTCTTTTCCGATATTTGCCAATGCGGGTGACATATTTTATTTTATTTTATTTTATTTTATGTAAAAAAAAAAAAAAAGTGATGATTGACAATGAAGCATTGAGCTTAAGCAGTGAACATTTATTTAAGTGTATACCGGGAAAAAATTTAATTCCGAAATATTAAAATCAACGAAATATTCTTTTCCGATATTTGCCAATGCGGGTGACATATTTTATTTTATTTTATTTTATGTAAAAAAAAAAAATGATGATTGACAATGAAGCATTGAGCTGAAGCAGTGAACATTTATTTAAGTGCACACTGGGGAAAAATTTAATTACGAAATATTAAAATCAACGAAATATTCTTTTCCGATATTTGCCAATGCCGGTGACATATTTTATTTTATTTTATTTTATGTAAAAAAAAAAAAAAAAAAAATGATGATTGACAATGAAGCATTGAGCTTAAGCAGTGAACATTTATTTAAGTGTATACCGGGGAAAAATTTAATTACGAAATATTAAAATCAATGAAATATTTTTTTCCAATATTTGCCAGCTCACATCTCTTGGGTATAGAGATATAAATTTATTACATACTCGTAGCGATGAAATGTTTTTTTTTTTTGCCCTATAGACCATATGTGCCGGGCGCATATAAAGGTGAGTGCAATAATATGTGCGCGCATAGTAAAGTGAAAGAAACTGTATCTGTTGCATCGGCAGCAGAAGGTCGAAGCCGATGGGGGTAACTTTTTTTTTTATAAAAAAAAATGTATAATGTACGAAGCATTGAATAAATGCGGCGAAACTTTACACGCGTGTATGCTGAGAAAAAATTCAATTCAGAATTGCTAAAATCAATTAAACATTTTTTTCGATATTCGCCCGGTAAATCTCTTGGATACGAGGACATAAATTTATTAAATCCTCGCACCGATTAAATATTATTAACACGATATTTTCTTTTTTTTTTTCACCTCAGACTTTCGTCGAATTGAAAAGTACTGTGCAGGGCTTCCACAAGAAGCTACGGCGGATTATCGGGTAGTTCGGGTTAATTAAAAAAAAAAAGTTTATTTTTGGCATCAATATCCGAATGCTCCTCGTCTCGAGGCCGCGGTTCATCCCTTTCATCACTCTTCAACAGCGCGTTTTACGGGTCGATCGACGCAATTTCCGTAATATTACGTCACCGTAGCGTATAGACCGCACCGCCCCTACGGATAATCCACAATGTGTCCCCGTCTATAGAAGGGGCGTCCCTTCTATTGGATGGGCACGAACGGGAGTTTAGCAGTGCCAGTGCCATTTCGCCCTGCGACTCGAGTGCAATCGACCATTAACGAAATATTCACTCAACCTTTTGCGTCAACCTAGCCATGACCCTTCGCCCCCTCTTGTGTCCCGAGAATACACTTTTCATTCTTTTCTTTTCTTTGTTTTTTTTTTCTCTTTTTCTTTTTTTTCATTTTTTTTTTTTCCTGCACCGATAACGAAATTTTTTTCATCCACCCCCCGTTCGTCCCCGTGGTATTGCTCCGGCGACAATAACGTCGCGCGCCACTCATCGGCATCGCGCTACACCATGTTGATTATCGACGAAATCCTTTATTATTATTATTCAACGCCGATACAAAGCGTCCCGATCGAATCTCATCTCGTCGGACAACCCATCGTCGAGACAATAGCTTGTTGTTGTTTTTTTTTTTTTTTTAGTCTTTTATTGCATCGAGGGAAAAACGGAAGAGCGGAGAAACTGGATTACGAACTCTTATCCAAAAATAATATGCATATCGATTTTTTTTTATTATTATTTTTTGTTTGAACCGATAACGAAATTTTTTTGTTTGGTCACCCACTTTTTATCTTTGTCGTATTGCACCGACGACAATAAAATCGCGACGCTCATCCAAATCGAGCTACGAAATTGATCGTCGATTGAATCCTTTATTATCAATCGAATCTAATCTCGATCGAATCTCATCTCGTCGGACAATCCATTGATCCATCGTCGAGACAATGGCTTGTTGTTTTTTTTTTATCTTTTATTGCATCGAGAAAAAAAAAAACGGAAGAGCGGAGAAACTGAATTACGAACTCTTATCTAAAAATAATATGCATGTCGATTTATTTTATTATTATTATTATTTCGCACCGATAACAAATTTTTTTTAGTCACCCCTTTTCGTCCTTGTCATATTGCACCGACGACAATATAATCGCGACGCACATCGAGATCGAGCTGCCAAGTTGACTGTCGATTAAATCCTTTATCGTTATTCAATGCCGATAAAAAGCGGCCCGATCGAATCTCATCTCGTCGGACAATCCATTGATCCATCGTCGAGACAATAGCTTGTTGTTATTTTTTTTTTATTATCTTTTATTTTTGTTTGGATTATTTTTCAATGCACCGGGGAAAAAAAAAAACGAAAGAGCGGAGAAACTGGATTACGAACTCACGTCTAAAAATAATATGCATGTCGATTTATTTCATTATTATTCTTTTTTTTTTTGCATCGATAACGAAATTTTTTTTTTTTAGCGACCCCTTTTCGTCCTCGTCGTATTGCACCGGCGACAATGAAATCGCGAAGCTCATCGAGATCGAGCTACTCGATTGAGCAAGTTGACTATCGATGAACACCTCTATCAATATTTAACACCGACACAAAGCCGCCCGTTCGAATCTCATCTCGTCAGCTAATTCATTGATCCATCGGCGAGACAATAGCTCGCACTTTTTTTCGTACAATTGTTTTTCATCGCATCGAGGAAAAAACGACATAGCAAATTGAATTGCGAACTCCTGCCTGAAAATAATAATAACCATGTAAACATTTTTTTTTTTTTTTTTCATAAAAAAATTACCGGAAATATTGAAGAGCACACTTCTGTGTTTATTCGCGCTGTGATTGGCTGTTAGACGAGACCGAAGCCGACGGCTGTTCGTGAGGACTTCAGCCGTGACGCACATTTTTTAAAAATTGAATATAATTGTATGTAATTGAATTTTTGCAAATTCAATTATATAACACTCCTTCTTAATTTCTTTTTCAAGGTAATCCATAGCTTTTTCCTACGAGGAACAGTGATGAAAAAAAAAAAAAATAAACAAAATTAATGTTCATTATTCGTTAAAGGACTGGTTGCAATTAAAATTCATAGCGCTGCAAATATTCGGAGGATTGACACGAGAAAAAAACCCCCCCAAAATGATCCATCGCGAAAAAGAGTTCATCATTCGCGATTTTTTTTTTTTTTCAGTCATGCAAATAGCTTCATTCATGACATTTTTTTTCCGCCTTCAATATTCATAAAAGGTTGTACTTAAAATGCAAAGCCTTGCAAATATTCGGAGGCCGGACACGAGAAAAAAAAACCTGCAACGATCTTTTGCAAAAAAGGAAATTAAAATTCAGAGCGCCGCAAACATTCGGAGGGTGATGGAGAAAAAAAAAAAAAAAAAAAAAAAAAACCTAAAATGATCCGTCGCGAAGAAGACTTTTTCATCAGAAAAAGACGAAGGAGCGGGTTAAGTGTCGCGTCGCGATAACGTCCTCGAGTCTTCGAGCTGAAAGCTCGGGCTTGCGGCTGCGACTCGATAAGTAATTTTTTTTCCTTCGTTTTGTTGTTTTTCTGCTTACGCGAGCGTAACTCTGCAGGCCTCGGGAGCTAACACGCGCCCCTTGGGGGGCGGGTGGGCGAGGGTAAATGGATTTTTCAATGTGCAGCGCACGTGTATTTCTCGTCTCGGGGATGAAAGAATAAATAATGCTATCGCGGATGAACCGCACTAAAAGCCGAGCCTCTTCGGGCAGAAGAGCCGCTCTTTTTTTTTTATCGCGCTTCGTTTCGCTTACGCAATTGCGGCCTGGGACACGGTACACTCGTAACGAATGCGTAATGCTCATCGAAATAATATAATGGTAGACAAAAATATATATATATAATAAAAAATAAACAAACACTGCTATTGGCACTCACCTGTTTTTTTTTTTTTTTTTTTTTTAATCGAAATCCAGCGAACGCGTCCTTAAGGTTTTCGGGCCGATCTCGCCTGTAAGAACTGTTCGTTAAAATCATATCAATATCCTCGTACCGATTTTGTCGACAGCGATGTACACAATGTACAATTGCGTACTCGTAATGGATGCACAAAGCTCATAAAAGTAACATAATTGTGAAAATGAAAAGATAAAACAATTTTCATAAAAATTGGTATTCAAACTCACCTGTTTTTTTTTTTTTTTTTTTTTTTTTTAATCGAAATCGGTAAACTCGTCCCCCTTAAGGTTTTCGGCCCGATTGCAGCTGTAAAGATATTCGTTAAAATTGTGCACAATTAATGGATACATAAAGCTCATGAAAGTAATATAAGGGTAGAAAAAAAGTGATTTAATAAAAATTGCTATTGGTAGTCATCGATTTTTTTTTTTAAATCGAATCCAGCAAACGCGTCCTTGAGGCTTTCGGCCCGATTTTGCCTGTAAAAACTGTTCGTTAAAATTGTGCACAAGTAATGGACACATAAAGCTCATGAAAGTAATATAATGGTAGGAAAAAGAGATTTAATAAAAATTGCTATTGGTAGTCATCTATTTTTTGAATCGAATCCATCAAACACGTCCTTAAGGTTTTCGGCCCTTGTCTGTAAGTTAAATTGTTAGTTAAACTTATATCAATATCTTCGTACCGATTTTCTCAAGAGCAATGTATAATTGTGTTCGCGTAATGGATGCATAAAGCTCATGAAAATTATATAATAGTAGAAAAGAAAAACAAACAACTTTAATAAAAAATTAGTGTTGGCAATAATTTATTGAAAAAAAATCGAAATCCGGCAAACTCATCCCCCCCCCCCCTTAATGCTTTCGGTCCGATTCCACATGTAAAAAATGTTCGTTAACATTGCATCAATTATCCAAACCCGATTTTGTCAACGGCGATACACAGTGTATAATTCTCTGGGCAATCCACAGTTTTATTAATATTAATTTACGACCGTGCGTCAATGAACTCTCCGATTGCTTCTCCGCATTCGTGCAAAAAGAAAAACAACGTCGGCCAATCGATGAGCAAATCCATCTACAGCCCGCGCTCGTTTTTCCGGTATGAATATCGCTGACAGCGTAAAAATGATGTGTAATCGGCTGAAATTACAATTGCATGATTGCACGCTCAAGCCGCGCGTAGTATTGCGACACGAATTTGAATTTCGAGGTGGCGCAATTCCAGTAGAGAATTCATTATTGGTCAGCCCGGGCAGCCTTCAGTGGAAACGGCCGTGCGTGGTCCGCCGAGAGAAAAATCAGTCGCGCTTTCCGTGTTCATCCTGCAGACATAAATTCATATCGCGGAATTGCACTGCCCGAAATACGGACGAATATTTACCCACCATCGGATAAACGCACGAAGGGATTGTCCCATAAGTTTTTTTTTTTTTTTTAAATTTTTTATGAGCAACAGAAAATTGCCATTGAGGAGCACGCCAAGTTCATCGTTAGCGGACGTTTTGCGAAGCTCCTGTGTGAACGTTGCCGACGAAGGTTACAAAGTGCGCTCCCCACGGCGTGTCATGGAAGATCTCGTATTTCGGGTCTAACGAGGGGACGGCAAAGTCCGCTGGGAGATGGAAAGCAGGGATCCAATTAGGCTGTCCCGGCCAAGCCGCTATTACTGGTCCTCGTAGATTCCCCCACGAAACGGTCGACGGCGCGCTAAGGGATAGAACGGGGCTTCCGGCAACCGGGAATTATAGTCAGGGGAGAGGGAACGATCTTTTTCAGTTAAGATTCTGGGCCAACTTTGCTGGATTAAAATATAAAAGAAAGGTAATAGAAATAATTTCAGAATGTCTGTTTTACCTCGAAAGAGATTCCTGCGGATGTGTAACTGCGCAAGCACAGTTACGAGGCGCAGCACGGGCAAACATTAGATTTGGTGAAAAAATTTAAAAAAACAAAAAAATGCAAAATGAAATATAATTAAATTTCATGGGAGACAAGCTGAGCGGTAAAGAATAGAACGAGACTCCCGGCAATTGGGAATTGTAGTCAGGGAAGAGTTGAATACGATCTTTTCTTAATTACGATTCGGGACCAACTTTGCTGAGTTTTTTAATAAATATATTAAAAAAAAAAAAAAAAAAAAAAAATAGAACAAATTTCAGACGCCCAATTTTACCTCGAGAAAGGTTCCTACGGAGGTGTAAACGCGTGGGCATAGTTGCGACGCCGGGCGATACAGGTAAACATGAATTTTGGTGAAAAAAAAAAAAAAATTAAATATGAAAAAATAATGGAATTCCATGGAGCAAAAGCTCGCGGAGCGGTGAGGGATAGAACGGAACTTTCGGCAATCGGAAATTATCGTCAAGATAGAGTTGGAAACGATATTTTTCTGTTACGATTTGGGGCCATTTTCGCTGAGTGAAATAACAAAAAAAAAAAGACATGGAAAAAATTGCAGACACTGTGTTTCACCTCGAAAAAGTTTCGTGCGGAGGTGTAACCGCGTGGGCAGAGTTGCGACCGCAATAGAGGCAGACATCGGATTTGGTGAAAATAAAAAAAAAAGCGTGAAAATCGAGTTTTTCACAAAGCTTCCTCATCTAATCTACTTTGTGCAAAAAAGCTTCCATGAAAAGTCGTTTTCCGTGATTATTTGGCTTCGACGTAGTGGAAGCTTTGTGGGTAGAAAGAAAATAATCGCCTTTGCAAAATATGGCCATTTGAAAAAAAAAAAACCAAAAAATCACTTATTTTTGCTATATACACTACAAAGATTCCCTATAAAAATTGTAGTTATTCGTCCTTTTTGATAACGTCACTGATTACTGAATCTGACACTTGATTTACTCTTGACTCAATATTTGGCACAATGTTAAAAAGAAAGAAATAATACGTACGATTTAATGATACAGCAAGGAGCTTGGTAATGGTCATGATCAAAAATACCAAAAATTCTTGCCCTCCCAAAAAATACTTTTTTTTTTTCTTGAAGTCCCAGAAAAGACATTTTTTTCCGTGTACGCCTCGGGGCAAAACGGACGCGCATCCTCCATACGAAATAGGACCTTTTTTTCCACGTTCTGCGTAAAAAGTGGTTAAATAAAGAGTCCGGTTTGCCCCAGGATTCCGTTTCCCTCCGCTCTGCCGCACAACCGTTCTATCGCGAAGCGTACTTCCCGTGAGCTGCTGCGGGGCTTTTACGTGTATCGTATTTTATTTATTTTTACAGCTGGCACGCGGCACGACGGGTGAACGATGCTCCAGCGAGCCGGAAATATTTGCAATCGAAGAAGTGCGTTGTATTTGCTGTACACACAGTATGACATACGCGGCACGAAGATCCTCGAGAGAGAGAGAGAGAGAGAGAGATGCTTCGGTATCCACCCGACTTTTTTTTAATATCCGCGGATAAGTGCGCTACGAGCGTATACATAACTTCCGTCAGTTAGGGGAGAGCGGGGCAAAATGGGACGGTGGGGGCAAAACGGGACATTGGGCGCAAAACGCAATTTTCCAATAACCTTCGGATGATCGCGATGTGGTGATAAGCGGGGCAAAACGGACTTGAAAATTCGGATGTGGAGTGTAAAAAAATTCTTTTGAAAATTAACGAACGGTATCGGAAGCTTTTTTACATGGGCTGTTTCCGAAATTTAAAACACATGTACAATTTTGCAGTAACATTTGTATTTATAATGAACATGTTTGTAAATTTCAGGCAAAAGAATTTCAAATAATTTTAATTTTTTAATTTTAATAGTGGTCGCAAAACGGGATAATGGAGCAAAACGCAATTTTCCAATAACCTTTGGATGATCGCGATGTGGTGATAAGCGGGGCAAAACGGGCTTGAAAATTCGGATGTGGAGTGTAAAAAAATTCTTTTGAAAATTAACGAACGGTATCGGAAGCTTTTTTACATGGGCTGTTTCCGAAATTTAAAAGACAGGTACAATTTTGCAGTAAAATTTGTATTTTTAATTAACATGTCTGTAAATTTCAGGCAAAATATTTGTAATTTTAATATCTGGTATACCAATTTTACAAAAAAAAAAAGTGCACTAATGCTTAATTGATGTAAGTAATGCAAGCAAACTTCAAGTTCCAGTCCATTAAATTTACAATAAATCTTTACAGTGTATTGTTGGGGCAAAATGGGACATCCAGAAATTATAGTGATATTGAGTTTTGCCCCGCCGTCCCATTACGCCCCGCTCGCCCCCGCGGAAAAAATATATCGACGAAATGGAAGATACATTTCGCCTTACGAATAGGCGAGCACTTTTTCGAACCAGAAACACTTGCCCCGACCCGGAAGCATAAAACGCGATCCTTTCGCGCGTAAAGTCCTGAACTTTTGCACCACGTACGATTTCAGCGCTCGAATAAATCAGCGTTAGGGTAAACGTCGTAAAAAAATACACATAAATTTTTTTTTTTTTTAGCCACGCGTAGAAATTCTCTTTTACCGACGGTTTTCCGTCACGCGCCGCCGTTAAACATTAACGGGCCCGAATGGAAAGCATATTTTGCAGTCGTAAAGCGTAGTTTTCTGCACGAGTCACGCCGAGCTTGAATTTTCGAGGTAGAACAGAAAATTCGATTCGCCGAGGCAAACGCGAAAGATGACCGCTGAATTGCCGACTGAGCGAGAACTCCGCCGCGTGAAGAGATGGTAAATAGCACGATTTTTCGGAGGCGAAATTTCCTCGGGTGTTTACGACCAACACGATAATGACGCAGTGAGGAGCTCGACCGTGTATAAACGGTGAAACGGAGCAGCCGGCATATAAAAAGCTTTGATCGATGACGCTGGACATCCGGATGGCCATTGATGCGACGAACGGGTGTACACGTATATGATAACGATTGAGTGGGCTGCGCTCGGTCGTGTGCTCCGGCGGATTCATCCCGCGGGCGCTGACAGACTCAATGATTGGTCGTTCGCAGCCCTCGAAGTGGATGGAGAAGCGGACGTTCGTCAAAGGACCAATAAAAATAATAATAATAATAACAATAATAATAACAATAATAATAACAATAATAATAACAATAATAATAATAATAATAATAATATAATTTTCAAAATTATGTAATTTTACATATTTGCGAAGTAACGTATTGGAAATGAAGTGAACTCGCGGTGTTGTGTTATCAATCAATCGTTTTATCTCAAATGCAGACTGCACCCAGAAAAATAATCTATTTGACGGCCACCGTTTGTTTATATGAAGTAAAAAATTTATTTAATTTAAATAAATATTTATTTAAATCAAGTAAACAGTGACCGTCAAATAAATTATTTTTCTGTGTGTGCTGGTCCGTTTTTCCCCGCTCGAGAATATTTCACGAAATATTTTCGAAAATGTCTCCGAAATATCACATATATGTGTATACGTGTATATATATGCATATTTTTATATGTGCCGCACACTCGTTTTCCATTTGGGAAAATTCTGCATATGACATAGGAAATCACAACATGATGAACAGCCGTTTTTACGACACAAAGGATATCCGCATAGAACGTATAAAATCGGTACGTTTTTCTTCCCTCGAACGGAGCTTCAAGGAAAGCCGAGATATCGCGAAATGATTGTGAGATATGCGAAGCGAGTATAATCGGAATCTTAAAACTCCCCTGGAGAAAAGTTTATTGTGAGGCATCGAACGAATTCCACGAAACCCATAACCATTAGAAACGAGATCGATCTCTTCTTCTCTTTGCATTTTTTTTTTTTTCGTTTTTTTTTTTCATAAGATTTCCTTGAGAGGTTCGATTCGTGGATTGAGAAGCTCGACGGCAAGGGGCGCAAGATCGAACGTATCACTCGTATCGTTGCACTGCAGAGGCGCCCCCGCGAGGTAAAGAAAAGAGAAACAAGCTCCGATAGCAATTTACCCCGAGTCAACACGAAGCCAACAAAGTCCCGCTTTCATAGGACGGTGTCGATGGCAAACAAAAAAAAAAAAATAGCCGAGAGAAAACTAATACTCCTAATGGCTCTACAGTACGGCGGTAAAAAGAGCCCCTTTGCTTTGTCACAACATCGCCCATCGGCGTTTTTGTTGCACCTCTTCATCAGAAAATAGCTCGCGCACGTGGGTGGAGAAAAATCTCGATGAGCAATGTCTCTATAAAATGTAAACGCCTACACCAAGTAAAATCATTCGCTCGACGAGGGCTCCGAGAACAAATATTTATCCGATGATTGAATTTAATAAATATTTCTTTCCGGAGGAGAGGTCAAATAATTTTTTCGTGGTGCAAGATCCAAATTTAAAAAATTTGACGCGTCGATGCCTTCGATCAGGTCGGTATAATCACAGGACGTAGTAAAAAAAAAACCTATGAGATTACCTCTCCGAATATGAATCTATGAAAACCAGAACATTTCCAACACCGCTGCAGCATCCGATCGAAGATAATTTCGACGCCGTTCAGTGATCTCCATGGTCATCCCTTTGTGCGTACACAGTTTAGCACTGCGAAACTGCGCGTACTCAAGGCTTAAAGGGAGGACAGTACGGACACCGCCTCCCGCAGTTTCACGATTGGCTCGGAATTGGGGCTGATTGCCGGGCGAATTGGAATTCCGACGGAGGGAGCCGAAAGTGGAGTGCGAGGATGAAATGAGATGAGATATGAGATATGAGATATGAGATATGAGATATGAGATATGAGATATGAGATATGAGATATGAGATATGAGATATGAGATATGAGATATGAGATATGAGATATGAGATATGAGATATGAGATATGAGATATGAGATATGAGATATGAGATATGAGATATGAGATATGAGATATGAGATATGAGATATGAGATATGAGATATGAGATATGAGATATGAGATATGAGATATGAGATATGAGATATGAGATATGAGATATGAGATATGAGATATGAGATATGAGATATGAGATATGAGATATGAGATATGAGGGGTGTGTTTGCCCAGTGGCGAAAGAGTGCTAGTGATGGACCAAACCGCAAGTGATGAACCAAACCAGACCATCCATGTGAACCAAACTTCGAATGGAAAACTGGAGACTAAGGGTAGAACAGAAGGGATGATAAAAATTGGAAGAGGGTGTTGTGCGAAACGAGAGAAAAAGAAAGAAAGGAAAAGGGAAGGATCGTCGCGAAAGGCGAAATACCCACGGTACGTGAATCCACCTCGACCGTGCCATTGCAGAAGAGTCAGGTGGTTTGTTTGAGGGTTCTCTTGGTCGCGGGTATCGGAATGGAAAGGAGAGGAAAATCGTTGTTGCGACGGTCTCGAACGACGAGTCGAACGGAATAAGCATGCCCACGTCCGGTGCAGGAGGAATATATATAAAAAAAAGGAAGAAAGGAAGAGCCGTCGACGGGAGATCCGAAGGTGGAACGGGAGATGAGAAAAGAAGGTAGAAATACAGAGGACGAGAGATAGCGAAGACCAGGGAAAAGAGGGATAATAGTGCTGACGAAAGAACAAGAAGAAAGAAGTGAACTGGTGCAATTCTTTTCGCCCGGGCGCGCACCATGGAGCTAAGGTTAAACGGTGACGGGGTGAATTCACATTAAGCCTCGAACGATTAACTTTGTGGCTCGGCCGCACACATACTTTGGTACATAGAGAAACTAATTAACTCTGTGTTGAATTGACTTTGCGTTGATGCTTTATGTACTGATCGCCAATAGCGCGATGAGCGAGAGTTTTTAGGCGGCAAAACGTGTTTTATTTTTTATCTCGATGATAATGCATTGGATATAAAAAATCCCCGATGATCGATTGTTCTTTAAGGTTATCCGATCATGTGAAAAAATCCCCAGATCCGGATATACAAAAATGTATGAGAACTTTCATTTTTTTTATCAAAATCATTATTTGAATTAAAAAAAAAAAATTGATACAATGGAAGTCTTCCGACAATTTTTATGATTCGGTCCTTGGGATTTTTTTTTCTCCACGATCGGAACGCCGCTACAGTCTTTTTCTTATTACCGAGAAAAATAAATGAAACTCGAATTTTTTGCCCGAAATCGACGGAGCTGCCTAAACGGAATAATAAAAAAAGCACAAAAAAGCTGGAGCTTGCGTTACAAGGATTGAAAAAAAAAATAGACTCGAAAAATAGAATAGTTGAGCCCCGGGCGCGAAGCCAGTGGTATTTGACTGTCATCGCGTGTTGCCGTTGAAATTTGCACGACGTGTTTACTGGGAAAGAGAATCGTCGTGTGTTCGGTCGTTCGTGATAAAATTTGAGAGCAAAACACACGAACGCTGAATATTTCACTCGAAATAGAAGTGGGATTTTTGGTTTTAATTGAAATACAGCCAGCACGCGCAATCGTCGGCGAAAATGGAGGTGGTAAATTGAAACGAGAGAAGCTACAAATACAAATGCGTTCGCGCTGAATTTACGTGAAATCCGCAAAACTTCATTCGCATTGCCGTGTTACATCGAGATAACGTGGCTACAGTCTTATCTCGGTCTGAGCGATAGAAGAGAGGGCCGACAGCTGCGGAAGATCCGCGAAGCTCCGGGAAATTGAAATTTATTCCCACAGACAAAAAGGCAAATCTCTTTCTCCTTCTGACTCATCCAAAGTGGGTTAGCGTACTCTCTTCGCGTTTATATTGCGAAAATTCATTGCGGCGCGAGGCGGTGGATATTGACGCGTTTATCACGAACTCAAGTCGAGAGAACCGGGGATTCGCCGAAAGCTGGGATTGAAGATATAATTTCGAAACTTCCCGACCGAGTTGCCTGGAGGTGAAACGAACATTGTATCGCTATGAGAGGAAGCGACGTCAACTGGACGAAAACTAAAGTAAATTCATTTACTTCACGCTGGAATATACGACGAAGTACATAGAAGCTCCGAAGAGCATCGGAAGCATGCGCAATACCACGGTCGGTAAGAAAAAACTGTGATGAATTTTTTTTTTTTTTTTTTTTCGCAGTCTCTCGCATATACGACGAACAGAAAAGTCTCGCCGTAAGCTGAGATGATATTCGCTCTCGAGGAGACTTCTCTCTTGACAGGCCAATCCCGTTAGCGGTGCAAAAAGTTGATTACACTTTTCCATACCGGTCGAAGCTGTTTCGCATAATCTTAAAAATCCCTTCTGCACGTGACTGCAGGCAGAAGCACTGATCGACGAGATCTTCTTAGTCGCGATCTTCTTCTTATCGCGTCGTAAATTTTATACGAGCTTGTGCCAAGATAATGTGAAACAGCTTCTTGACCACCTGACCCTGCCCGGTCGCTATCACAAACCACCTGACCCTGCCCGGTCGCTATCACAAATTGTAATCCTAGATAGACGAGGATCTTCTGTTGACCGCCAAACAGCAGCTCCCCTGAAGAAAGTTGATTACAGATTTTACCACCCAATCACGACATCACTCATGCTCTTGGTGGAGGTTCGACCAAAATGGACCGCAGGGAGAAAACGAACCTCTGTTCTCCACCTAAGGTGAAACCTTTTCTCCATCTCACGAGAATAATTGGATTGTTGAAGCAGGTAGTTTTGCCCCAAAGTCCGTTTTTCACAACACCCATAGAAAAGCCCAATGGCCATTATGGATTACCCTCGCTAGGATAATCACCAAAGTATCGGCCAAGCCTCACGAACACTTGCGGGATTAATGACAAAAAACCAGCAACTGCCGCGAAGAAGTACGTTGATTCCAGTTTTTACCATCCAACCATGATATCAATCATATTCCTAGTGGAGATTGGAGCAAAATGGACTCTTCGGGCAAAACGCACTCCTGTCCTGCGCCTAAGATGAAACCTTTTCTTCATCCCCGAGGAAAAATTGTATTGTAAAAGCAGGTAGTTTTGCCCCGAGGTCCGTTTTTCACCCATACTAAGAGCAACCTTATGGCCATTATGGGTTGTCCTCGTTTTGATAATCATCAAACTCTCAGCCAAGCCTTGCGAACACTTATGGGATTAATGGCAAAAAAACAAAAAAAAAAACAGAAGCAAAGGATAACGCTATGTGCCAGGGGTCCTCTTAGCTGATGTAAGTGCCGCACAGTAGCGAAAGTCCACGGCTAACTTAAGCCGCGACCCACATCTCGTTTCCGCTGTACACTAACGAAGCACTATGTCTATAGATTTCCCTGACAACCCATGCCCGGGCGAGGCCTCCGCGTAGTCGTTAGCGCATTATCATTAATAACGCCGTGTTGGGTAAGACGTTTATCACGGTTATTACGTCGCTCCAAGGAAGGCTCCGCAAACCCCGGACACAAGAGGCGGAGGCAAAGCCGGAGCGAAGCGCACGCCCTTAACATCTCCATAGCTTTTCACTCCAGTTTCCCTTGACCAAACTCCAAGCCCTCTGAATCACCTCTCGACCTGCCTCACTGATCTCGGATCTTCCGGAATCATACCGGAAACCTACAGAGAGCTCGCGAGCAATGAAAACATCTCGAAAACCTTGTTCAACATTGCACCAGACAGAATCAGAGTTATTGGAGGTGTTAAAAACGGCAATGAAAAAGCTTGCAAAAATTCACATGTTAGCAAAAGTTAACAAACTCTTTTCTCATGGAGGAAACTTTGTCGGTAAAAGAAAAAAAAATATGGCTGTTTGTAAATAGAAATTAATTACTAATTTTTTTTCATAATTCACTACAAAGATTCCTTATAAAAATTGCAGCTATTCGTTTCAGGCTCACGCCTCATGTATTTTTTTTTCCCACTGACCACGAATCTGCCACTTATTTTACTTCTAACTCAATATCTGATACGAAAACTCGCGTCAGAAAGAGGCTACTAGTTTTTCGTTGAATTCGGTTTGATCGATTCTCATCAAATTAAAGAGGGAATAAATTAACAGTCACCATCTGTCGATATATTTGTACGACTTTTTAGCCAAATTTATGCAAAATGTTTAGCTAATTTTTTGCCAAAGTTACCAAACCCTTCGTCAATGCCTGGACGATCTGAATAGAGCGGCTAAAGCGAAACAAACCAGGCATTAATGACAGTGCGCGAATCTTTTTCATGTGTAAAAGGCAGCGACTTTTGCCTTGTCAAAATTATCGGCTGAAGAATAATCGCGCCTCTTCACTGAAAAAAGTACCAGCTCGCAGGAAGTAAAATCCGCCGATGATTAAGTTCCACTTCCTCCACGCCGCGCTGTCTTTTCCTCCAAATCCTCGCCACGAAATTCACCCGGAGCGCTCATACTTTCAGTTTTCCCATAACACGCACAGCAACAATAATCCGTTATGACCGAGAGCGATCGACGGCAAAATCGTGTGTTTACCGTGAACGGGCAACAAACGATTAACTCACCAGGAGCGTTATGTATTACCGAGTATCAAACTTGTACAGCTCGGAGGGGAGTTATTATTAGCATTCGGTGCAGCGATACGAGCTAGAAGTCGGTACCGTCGATGCACCACCGTAGTATCGGTCGGTCGGACGTTAAATAGATTCTAAAACAGCCCCGGGGAGGGCTCGGATGGCTGTTGCTTACAGCATCAAACTCGCTGGCGAACAGTTCGCTCCATTATTGGATTCCTTCTCAACTGACAAGTCGATATTGAATTCTCTCGACATTCCCTTACGACTGGGTATATTTCCCACCTCGACCGAGAGTTTCGACGAATGGAACTTCCACCAGTAAGTAATATATGGAAGCCGGCGAGGTTTGGAGATGGCAAAGCTCAATGTGTGCACGCCGGTCGGATGTGTGCACTATGACATATATATATATCGATGTATCGCGTGCACATATATATAGCGTATACATATATTCGTGTATATACATGTATATGTGTACATGTATATACATGTATATGTGTACATGTATATACATGTATATGTGTATACAGAAGTATATACGAGGAACAGACTGAGACTATCGCATATAGGTTCCCCTAGGGGGGGGGGGGGGGGGGGGGGTGCGGACGGCAACAGCCCGAAGGATACGAGGACGAACCCTCAGCGTACGCCTGTTTCTTGTATTATGTGCTTTCCCTCCAGCGCGGAAGTTCTTATATCCCCTCTGGGGTATTGTCGAAGTCGTGACCGAACATTCTGATCTCTCGATCGGTGGTCCGCGGCGGAGCGAAGCTCGGGAACTCGACGGGATGCTTAACTGCCAATGTTGCAGGAGGAGAATAGAAGAGAAACTACCGGGGAGGGGCGATAAATTTGATTGAGCTCCGTCGGTTAGGGCGAGAGGGCCGAATATGGAGCAGTCCGATCGGACCGAAAGCCGACGATCCTTGGACAACGATATCGACCACGGTTTTTTTTCGATGGATGTGGAAATTGTCGAAGTCGTGACCGAAGATTCTGGTCTCTCGATCGGGGTCCCAGGTTGGATGAAGCTCGAAGACTCGACGTGGTGTTTAAGGTAGTCGTTGCGAATAGTTTTCAGTTTCAGAGAAATGAGAATGAACTGCAAAACACTTATCGATGGTATTAAAATCTGAAAAAAATCAGGCATATTAAAGGTGATGAGAATATTAATTTTGAGCAGGAATAATTCCAAAATGTTGGTTCAACAAATTGATTAAGAATAAAATTCTTCAACAAATCTACCGGAAATCGAACGATTTTTTGTGCTAATGATTTGTTCGGTTCTCTGAATACGTGTGAATTTTTTCAGATTTTTTAATTTACTCTGAGTTTTTTGAGTGTACACATTTTTTTTTTTTTTCATATAAAAAAGAATCGTTCAAAGTGAATTTTAAAAATCTGAAAAAATTCATACGTATTCAGAGAACTGACCGAATCATTTTCATAAAAAAAAAAAAAAAAAAACACTTAGGTTTCCGAGAGATTTGTCGAAAAATGTTATTGCTCATCTATATGTTAATAAGATTTTTGAATTATTATTACGCAAAATTAATCCTTTCGGTACCTTTAATATGCTTGAGTTTTTCCAGATTTTTATAACATCCAGAAGGGTTTGCAATTTCCTCTCATTTGTCTTGAACTTATGCGAAGCGAACACTGTGCGCAAGGACTAGCTTAACTGCGAACGTCGTAGGAGTAGATAGAACAGAAAGTCCCGAAGGGGTGATAAATTTGATGCAGCTGTGTCGGTTAAGATAAGAGGGGTGAATATGGAGCAGCGCCGTCTGGCCGGAAGTCGATGGTCCGTGGACCGGATCATATCGAACACTTGTTTTTTTTTTCACAAACTATTGAAGTCGCTCACTTATTTGAAGTTTGTGTTCGGCTTGAATCGAACGAGAGAGCATTATCCTTCAAGCTTAACGATGGAAATAACGATCGCATTGAAAGAGCTTTCCCGAGAGCTGAGGACCTTTTCTAGGTGGAAACTCTTCGACATAAGCCCCGGTTCTCTCGGAAGGTGCGAAAGTTATCGCGTACCGAAGATAAGTTCGAAATTTATGAGGAAGCTCGGCGAGCGTGGAGATAAAAGATCGCCATTGCCTATGATGGCGAAACTTAAAGTGGCTTCGCCCTTTACGGTTCGCAAACAAAGTTTTTACTCGTTCGAAAATGCAACTTAAAAAAAAAATCGACCGTGTTGAAGACGATAAAAACATTAATTCCGCATAATAATAATAATAATAATAATAATAATAACGGTAGCCCAAAAGTTATAGAACAATACCAAATAGTACCAATAAATTATAAAATAATGCTAAATAATGCCAACAAATTATTGACAAATATCGGAAAAAAAAAAATTGTTTAACGAACGATCGAGAAGCCTTTGAAAAAAAAAAATGTTTTTTTTTGTGAAATCCGCGATGCTGCTGCTACCTCGATAGCGCCCGAGGGCGCATACTGCTACAGGGAGGAATTCCTGGCTGCACGATGGAACGCTGTAATTGCTTCGCGCTTATCCCTCTCGAGAGCATCGGGGTCTACGCGTCCGCGGGATCAATCTTCATTTGCATGCCTCCGCGAGTTACACACACACGGCGTGGGTGATATAATGCGCCAGTTTTCGTAGTAATATTGCCCGAACGAGAGAATAGGTGATCAGGCAGGTATCGGAATAATCGCACGAAAGTTCGCGAAGTAAACTTACTCGACGCATGTGCCCTAATGAAAATGAATCGTCGACCGAAGAAAATCATTTTTTTTTTATTGTAAACAAATGTGCAAGAGGGCAAAAAAAATAGGTCATTATCTTGCGAGTTTCAAGAATTCATTTACTTCGGCGAAGAAACGAGGGCAATTTTTATAAATCGGCATATGAAATAAAATGTAATCTCAACGCGTCGACGAATGGCCGGATTCTTTGCATATATATATATATATATATATATATATATATATATATATATATATATATATCTTTAGCGCGGACAGTGTAATGGGATTGAGAAAAAAAGGTGCAAAGTAATTTGCACATGGCTTCCTCGTTCATTACAATTTTGCCCATAAATTTCTCTACGAGACAGTTCGCCGATCGATTATTGGCTTTCTCGTAGCGGAAGCTACGCGTAAAATTTTCATAAATTAAGAAGCCATGTGCAAATTACATTAGACCCTTTTTTGTAACGTTAAGAGATTTCTACATCTCATAAAGTTGAAATGTCAAGAAATTACCGCAGAATTTATTCTAAAAAAAAAAACGCGAAATGAAATTTGCTTAATTCGTCGTTTTGATTGTAAAGTACTTTTCACCGCTGATTACAAATCTGTAATTCATTTGATTCGTAGCGCGATGTTCGATTCCGAAACTCGTGTCGGACTTAACAAAACAAATATGTCGAAAAATTCAAACGTTTCAAAATTTCGCAAAATCCAAATTGTTAGATATATTTTCGCCAAACTTTGTACAGTGTTAGTTCATTCCCATGTCGGATTTAAGCTCGATACCGCCATATTTACTCGAAAATTGTGAATTTCAAGAATCACTTTCCTTCCTCGAAACGATGTCAATTTTCATAATTCGACATAAAAATCATAATGTAATTCCAACGGGACGATGAACGGTCCGATTTTTTGCATACGAATTGCACATCTCTCCCTTGCAGCAGTGCAATGAAATAGAAAAAAAGTTACGAAACAAGAATGACAATCGAAGAAAAATATATATTTTTAATAACCAAATGTCCTCTAGCTCAAAAAAAAAAAAACAACAAAAAAGTCATCAGCAATATCGCGAATGTCAAGAATTAATTTCCTTCGTCGAAAGGATGTCAATTTTATATAATCCGACATAAAAAAAAACAACAAAATGTAATCCCAACGGAACGATTAATGGTCCGATTTTTTTTTTTTTTTTTTTTACGAATACATCTCTTCACGGTAGCGGTGTAATTGGATCGAAAAAGTAAAAGAGATAGGCAACAAAAATGAAATTGCACGCCTCCACGTTGCCTCGCGGCATCGCCGGTTTGACGAGTCGCTGCCCGGAGTGGGATGAGCGATCGTGGAATTTTTTTTTTTATTTCATTCTCGACATCACGACGTAATTGCTCCGTAAAATTTCCCTCTCGGAATCGGTCTAACATCGCGTCCGCGCTGAGTCTAGTGGGAGTGACGAAGGAGCGATTTCGCGACGACGAAGTATTTATCGAGTCTCGTCGCGTATAACTTGTCGCATCGCCGAGCGTATGGGACACACTCACCTATTTCTGTCGTGATAATCGAGCGTAGAATTTCGCAAGCTCGCCTCGCTCGAATTGTTCCGAACGGATACTGAGATTAGCGGCGGCGATGCAGCAACCGGCGACGCGTAATCAGGTTACGAGGAAGGTTCCCGTACGCGTTTGTCCTCATCCTCGTCGTCCTCCTCATCGTCGTTCCCTCATTGTGAATCATCCGACGAGGAAGACACGGGGAGACAACGAAATTCTCGGAATTGCTTACATTCCGAATGCGCTTACCTGACAGGCGAGACGCACGAGACTGCCGTGTTTGCAATAGGCATTCGAGAGGTTTACGACGTCGACTCATCCTGCATTGCCTTGGCGAGTCGAGGAAGCGGCACAGCGATGCAGTAACGTCACACTTAAGGCTCAAAGTATCTTTGGATTCCATATTATCGGTTTAGGCGTTTATGTCAATGATGTAATGCTATTGAATTCTAGGAGTCGTGTTGTTTTATAGACATTTGATTTGGGGACTGTTTAATTTCGAGTCGAATTCAATGTTGAGTATAGACTCAATATTAAAGTCTACAGATCGTTCGCGCTCAGTTCTTTTTTTTAAGTAACTGCGTTTTTTAAAACTTGGAAAACCTTCTTTTTTTTTTATAAGTATGACGTTTCAAATGCATCGGTTGGTTAAGAATGGATTTTTGTCTGAACTCAAAGTGTTAAACATGTTTGCAATGGGCATTCGAATGCGTTACGACGTCGACACATCGTGTATTGCCTTGGCGAGTCGAGGAAGCGGCACAGCGATGCAGTAACGTCACACTTAAGGCTCAAAGTATCTTCGGATTCCATATTACCGGTTCAGGCGTTTGCGTCAATGATGTAATGCTACTAAATATTAGGAGTCGTATTGTTTTGTACGCATTTGTTTTAGGGACAGTGGAATTTCAAGCGTTCGAGTGCTCGACATTAAAGCCTGTAAACAGTTCGCGCTAATGATTATTTTATTTCATTATTTTTCAAATCAATCACACGCAAAAATGTTGACTAAAAATGATACATGTCTATCGTATGTGAAAGTAACAGGAGGAAAATCGAGAAACTGACAGGAAAAAAAAAAAAAAAGTTGCGGAGGTTTGTTGAACGCAGAAGCCGTTTTTTTTGCGTGTAAGGAATGCGGTAATGTCGAGTATCGAATTTTTCGCCTTATTTATAATCCTGTGTGAGCTTCCACGTGCCATTTTTATAGGCAGCATCGCGCTCGAAGGCTGTCGTTTGTCCGGGGTGATAAAGCTCGGCAGGCTCATTTATCGCGCGCCACTTCATTCAGCTGCGTCCTGCACCCGGGGTGTGTTCCAAGTGCCTTAGGAGCCCACGAGACATTTTCTCGCAGCTGCCATTTTCTTACATCGCGGCTCGGTGAAAAAAAAAAAAAAAAAAAAAAACCTCGGCTTCCTCACGACCCTCGGTACAAAGACCTCGCTGAACTAATGCGTAGTTTTTGTTTTATTTTGCCTTACATAACGAAATAATGTAACACAGAATTATACGTAGGTCAATGTTGTCTTATACAAGGAATCAAAAAATCAAATAAATGGTCATAGTGACACAAAAAAAATTAATAAAAATCTTCCTGGAAATAATGATGTCCCGTCCAATATGCGGGTGACCGAAGGTAAATAAATGCTTATCGTCTGATATAAAAGCTCAAGAAAAACAATATTGTCGTAGCGACAAAAAAATAATGAACTCTACCTGCAAATAATTATATTGAAAAAAAAATTGTGATCATTACTATTATAAAAATCGTAATTATATCGAAAAAAATTGTAATAAAAAAGAGAAGCTTCAAGAGGCCTGCAACTATTCTTGACGATTGAGCCTTCGACATTTTGCGCCCCTTTGTCACGATGTAAATCGGATATCTTATGGATCTAAATGAAGAACAACGTTCAGCGAAATAAGGTGAAAGAGTTCGTTTTATAAAAATAGTATCTTCGTCGTTATTGTCGATAAGGTGTCTTGAAGTGTTTTAGCCTGCCCGATACGCTGCTCCGATTGGGGAAATGGGACGATAAGATGAATAAATTTTTATAAGTTGGGCGTTCGAGGGTGACTCGTTATTATTATCGAGATTTGCGTGTCTCCGAGGAGAGTCCGCATGGCAATATCGGGCTATCAACCTTCGGTGAGTCTCGATGTTAAGGGATATTTCGCCTTTTGCGCTTCCCCAGACGGACCCGGCTGTAATATCGTTCCCCCTTTTGAGAGGGGATCGCGTTGTAATCGAGAACGATTACATGACGAGTATTCGATGCTGCTTTGAATTTGCCGAGAACAATGCCACGCTTTGTCCTCGCTGCTTTAGACCGAAATCCAACACTCGAAATCGCGAGATACTCTTTTATCCGCCGCGAAGGACAATAACGCAATTTTATTTTTTATTTCTTTAAATTAAGTTAGAGCTTTATGGTATATAAAGATGATTTTGTGAAGAGTTCATATGAGTTTGTATATTTTTTTTTTCACAGTACGGAAATCAAAATCCGATTTATTTTATACCTCGTGAATGACAGTGAGGCAACTTTATCTTTTAAACATTGGTTATGTTAAATGATAGCTTTTCGATAGACAAAGATAATTTAATGAAGAGTTCCTATAAGTTTTTTTATAATTTTTTTTTTCCCCATACACGAATAATCGAAATCCAATACTCGAAGTTGCGAAGTATTTTATCCCCCCCATAAAAGACGACGCAATTTTTTTTTTTTTACATCTAATTAAATAATAGCTGTTCGGTAGATTAAGATAATTTAGTGAAGAGTTTCCATGAGTTTTTATCATTTTTTTTACCACTCTATTGCCACAATTCTGTTACCAGTTTTTTTTTTTTTTTTTTTGTTACAATAACTCCGAGGCAATAGTGTGATTACAGAGGCGGGGGACAATGCGCGTGAGCCAATGGCGAGCGCAGGATTAAGGAAGATCATTAATCAAGGTTGGCCACCTCGTTAGTTCATTTCTGGAAGGGCTTTCGTAGCGAGCCGTTCGACAATTAATTACACCGCCAGGACACCCAAATGTGTCGGACGAGGTGATCTAGCTTGTCTCTTAATGCGAAGCAACAGTAAACAAGAGAAGTGGTTGAGCTCGAATGTTCGTCAAAATTAACATCGACTTGTCACGTCAGGACGATAACATTTTTTTTTTTTTTTTTTTTTTTTTTCATACCCATCGTAAAAACGATTTTCTCTTCTTTTTAATTCTTCTCATCTGCGTATATATATTTTTTTTTTATATATCACGAACTATATATGGCCGGTGCGACAAAGCCGATCGATCTTCGTTTTCCTGTCGATCTACTTTTTTTTTTTTTTTTTACCCCGCAGGGACTCGAAGCGGATAATCAAACCGGTGAAATAAATTGAGCGCTCCCCAAGGATATTGGCTTCGGATGGCTGCTTATATTCCCGCAGTCGCTCTTCCCTTATCTCGGCGGCTTTTCTGGAAGATTTTGTGTCCCAAGGTTGGCGCACACATACACAGGAAAACTTTTTTTTTTTAGCCCTCCGTGCTGCGCGAATAAGCTATAGTAACTGGAACGAAGTAATGAATTCGACGTCTCTTCTCGGTACCATTAAAAAAATGTCGAGGATAAAGAGGGGAAAAAATACTTGAAATGTTATGAGAAATTGCCTGAAATTTAATAGAAGTAGTCGTCTTCGTCTATCGAGCGAGCGAGGCTTTCCCGAACCAGCGGGATTTATTTTGTTAATGTCAAATTTAAAGTGTAATATGAGCAAATAAAAATACAACAAAATGTAACGATACGTAAAAAATATTACATAATATATATGACACATAATATATAAATATTACATAATATATATATTCTTTTTGTACGTATATTATATTTTTGTTTGTTTGAATATTTTGAAAAATTGTGCATTTCATTGTTGGTATGGATGTCCTCCCCCCCCCACCCCTCGCTCCCACCGCTGGTTTTCATTTTCATAGCGTTATAGAATGAATTTTGAAACTCTAAAATTCCATTCTGTTTGCTATAATTTAAGAATTTCGGTTTTTACAGCATATAGAATGGATTTCAAAATTCCGAAATTCCATTCTATTTGCTATAATTTAAGAATGTCAGTTTTTATAATCTACAGAATGGATTTCCGAAATTCCGAAATTTCATTCCATACATAATGAATCTCCGGATGCACGCGAACCATGCGATCCATGCGAGCGCGCGAGGCCAGCGCAGCCGCTTGTATATTCATATTTCTAATGATACATTTTCAATAATAACATAAATAATATACTTTCGATATAATTCGGATATATAATTTTGCAATGTAATCCCATTCCATGCCAGCTGATACAGAGTGTCTCTCTCTCTCTCTCTATATCGCCGCGTCCGATAAATCGCCATGCAGTAATCCTCTCAAGCGATTAATTATAAAATAAGCTCCAAAGCTTTCCGTTTCAGCGCTGGCGAGCTGCCTCGCAAAAAAAAAAAAAAAAAAAACAAAAAAATTATTGCCCGTCCGATATTATTCCCATATCTGACCTTTTCACCGTGCGTTCGAATCGATACTGTTCACTCTTGTTATTTCATTCGCCCAATCGCACGGGCGGGCTTCGGCGAAAGTCGCGGAATGGAGAAAGTTGAATTAAAAGTCGAGCCGATTCGAAAGCATCGGGCTCGAATGAAAGCCCGACGCCGGCTGGTTGGACTTCCGATATTTTTGTTCGCCAGTCTCCCAGGCAATACGGAAATCGTATAATCCCGACTGGCTGCTCGACGGCTGGATTTTCTAGGTCACCGGCTCTGACGACCGGCACAAAAAGCTCCTTCCGGTTTGGTGCTCGTCTCTCATCCTGCACACTCCTCGCCGCGCCCCGCTCTCGCACAACCGTGTACGCGGGCTTCAAGTGCGAGCCACCGATAGCAGAAACACCAGCTGCCCGTGGACAAACAATCGGCCATGAGCAAATATGAAAACGTTGCACCGCAACCGGTAAACACGTCGAAGCTCTCGCGGTCGCTTTTTCGCTCAACCGTTTGGCGCCGACGGAGCCGAATTTGTACGCGCCCAGACATCACCCCTGACATCACCGCAATTTCGGACGAGACGTGGACAAAGCACACTAACCGCGACAAAAAAAAAAATTGTATGAAGGAAAATACATTTGTTTCGTATATTAAATATACTATTCACGAAGAATTTAAAATTGTTCGTTTATTATGAGATATGTGGGAGGGATGTGTCGCATGAAATATGAAGAATAGGGGAGAGCCGGATGAAATGGAAGAGTGGGACAAAAACGGTATTCATCGGTGGGACAAAATGGGATGTCCCGAAATTATTGGGGAAATTGCGTTCAACGCCATTTGCCAATAATTTTAGGACGCACCATTTTGCCCCATCGATGCATCCTGGAGTTTCTGTCCCGTTTTACTCCGCTCTCCCCTGTACACTTTCGTTTATATGAAAAGTATATTATTTAGATGCGAAATACATTCTCGTGCGAGAAATTTGGTATTTTTTTTTTAATATATATATCATATATTATTATATTATATATAGATATAGGGAAGAGCGGGGCAAAATGAGACCATGGGGCAAAACCAGAGCTGGGCAATTGTAATAAATGGATAAACCATGTCCAAATTGTATCGATGGGGAAAAATGCGGCATCCAAATATTATTGGAAAATTGCGTTTTACCCAACTGTCCCATTTTGCCCTGCTCTCCCCTATGCCAATATAATATTTGTAATTATAATAGCAAAATCTTTATTTTTCATCAGAAATCTCATTCTACCAAAAAATCCACCGAGTCTGAACGACGCTTTTTATGTCCACAAACGGGTTCAATCAGCGCCGCGATTTTCTTCCGCGCAGGAAAGTTTCACCGACGTCGAGGAAACTTCGCGAAGCGCGGCTTTGAATGTCGCCGCATCAACGATTTAGTAAGTCCGAGCGCGAAACAGCGCGTTCCGTATGAATTAATCCGGAATACCTTTCACAACGAATACCCAGTGAAGGAGCGTGATCTCACGCTCGGAATAACTTAGCGCGAATGCTTTAGAAACGATGAGACTGCGGCAATGAAACTCGGGCGAATGCGAGAGGACCAAAAGGGCCGCGCGCTGAATTAGTTACCGGGCGGATAAGAAACTTGGAACGGGAAAGCGTGTAGCCAGAATTACCGTGTATGCCGGCAAGCTTGTGCAAGGATACGGCGTAGGTTGAACAAGAGTTCGAACAATCCGCGTGAGGGAACACACCGGACAGGTATATCCACCCTGGCTCTACCTTGGCTGTACGGAAATACTGTTCGCATTAGCCGCGCCGCTTATACAGAGGGATGTACCGTTCTCGACCCTGCCGCTTCGGAAACGCCTGATCATATTATCCAAACACCGCGATCCACGGACGCTCCCTGAAGGCTTTCCGAATCTTCGTCTCGGTACATCAAAATAATTAATTGCCAGCTCGGAAGCGTCGAAAGGGTCGACTAAGGCGAAGAGGTAATTTTCCAATTTTTTTTTTTGTTTTTTTTTTTATATGGTGCACTTTTTGTCCTGAAGAGGAAGCGAGTACGAACCGGATGCGAAGTTACCGTGCTCATCCGGGTCAAATTTACTTTTTTTTTTTTTTTTTTGTGAACAATGTGAATGGCATAGGGGTAGAAAGAGGAGTTTTTGACTCTTGGATACGCCGTTTCACGACTCGTTCGGAACGCCCTTTTTATACTCTTGCCATAAGATAGTTATTTGCGGTACTGGAGCGATAATAGTACATTACGATACTAGTGCGATAAAAGTACATTGCGATACTAGTGCGATAAAACTTTTCGTGACAAGTGTGAGTTTGCGACACGAGCCGAAGGTGAGTATTGCAATCATACGAGTTCAGAAAAAGGTATCGTATCAAATTTTACTTTGCAAGATGTGAAAATGGGATTTTTACGCGAAGCGTGCGCAAAACTGGCATTTTCGCACCGAGTGAAATAAACGTTCATTACAATTTTCGATACCGACTGCGGTATCTAACTTCGCCTCAATATCGAATGAGTTTGCGAGACAGGTGATTCCTGGTGCGCATTTTTTGAACATTACATTGGGACCTGGTCAGACCCGGACCAGGCCTCTTCAATGCCTGATGTAACGCTTTGAAATTTTTAGCGCTGCACTGACGCATGACCGAATTCCATGACGCAACGCATGTTCGTTCCGATAAACAAATTAAGGGCGGCTAATGCGAAATGTATTACGTATACCTTGTACGCTGGTATCTCGTTAGGATTAATTGTTCTGATCGCGTTACGTAGATAAAATGCGTTACACCGGGCAGGCTTCGGGCCGTGTATCGGTTTGTCTGTCTGGTTGGATCCGATAGGCAACCAATTATATCCACACTGTTTTTCCGATAATTGGAATGATTAAAAATAAAGTCTGCTATCGGCAAATCGATCGTCCATTGGCAATCCCACAAAACCGGTGGAACACCATTGTCCAAAGAATTTTTTTTTTTTTTTTTTATTACACTAAATCCAAAGCTTGCCGATATTACCATCCTGTACCTGACCGCCCAGTTGTATTTCCGCGCGATGCTTTCATGAGATAAATCTGACCTTTTGAATTTTTGTTCATTTTTTTTTTCGCAATCCGCAGCTGCTGCAAATTGCAACCAAACAAACCATGGATTAATTTTTTTTCGTCGCGCCAAATCCGACTTCGGTATTACTATATTGTACTATCCTGTATCACTATCCTCTACCTGGCTACAGTTATGCTTCCGCGTGACTTTTTCATTTTTTTTTTTTCTCCACAAATTGGAGTTTCTGCCCAATCGCTATGAGATCGACCATCGGTATTCATACAAAACCGGTGGAACATATTTTTCTTCATCAAACTGGCGTTTGCTGCCCAATGACTGAGTCAGCTATTGGCAGGTCGACCCTCCATTGGTATTCCTATAAAACCGGTGGAACACATTTTTTTCACAAACTGGAGTTGCTGCCCAATGTCAAGTCTGCTACCGGCAAATTGACCATCCATTGATATCCCTACAAGACTGGTAGAACACATTTTTCCACAAACTGGAGTTGCTCCCCAATGGCTGAGTGTGCTATCGGCAGATCGACCGTCCATTGGTATTCCTATAAAACCGGTGGAACACATTTTTTTCACAAACTGGAGTTGCTGCCCAATGTCAAGTCTGCTACCGGCAAATTGACCATCCATTGATATCCCTAGAAGACTGGTGGAACACATTTTTCCACAAACTGGAGTTGCTCCCCAACGACTGAGTGTGCTATCGGCAGATCGACCGTCCATTGGTATTCCTACAAAACCGGTGGAACGCATTTTCTTACCTAAACTGGAGTTGCTGCACAATAACTGTGAGTTTGGTATCGGCAAAATCGACTATCCATCGGTATTCCTGTAAAACCAGTGGAACGCATTTTTTCCACATACTGGAGTTGCTGCCCAATGACTGTGAGTCTGGTATCGGCAAGTCCATTTCTATTCCTACAAAACCGGTAGAAGACATTTTTCTCCACAAACTGGAGTTGCTGCCCAATGACTGTGAGTCTGGTATCGGCAAGTCCATTTCTATTCCTACAAAACCGGTAGAAGACATTTTTCTCCACAAACTGAAGTTGCTGCCCAATGACTGAACGTACTATCGGCAGGTCGACCGTCCATTGGAATTCCCACAAAACCGGTGGTGTCCAAATGATCGCGATAAAACCGAGCTCTCCCCGAAGCCTCGTCGTTTTCAATTGATGCACAGACGAAAATACCGGTTCGCAGACTTACAGTTAAGTTATGCCTGCAGAGGTCCATTCCGCATGGCTCTTTAGCATTGAACGACGACCCCGGTAGGACTGTCACACGGTACCAGTGCTGGCCGACGTTGCGCCTGCCCGTAGCGGTCCTGTGTGACGTTCCCACTTGGCGTATCAGCAAGCGGACCTTTCACGCCGCCCGACTTGGTAAACGGGATGTAATTGCAACTCGCAACTCTAAGCAACGTCCTCCCATTAACCGCCAGAATGACCGCGAACCGCGTCCCAGACCGAATACTTTTGCCCGCATCCGCCGACCGGCGATTCACCTATCTCATTTCCAACTTTGAAACTTTCGAGCGAGCGCACAAACGCTCACCTCCCCGATCCAACTTTACATATCTCAATTTTATCTACCCTCTCGCAGCGAGGGATACGGGGCAGAGTTTGAAAAAAAAATTATTAAAATCCTCGTAAAAAGAGCGATTAAAAAAAAAAAAAAATGGCCGCGAGTTCTGAAAAATGATCGTCAAGATAAACGTCCCAGTGGTTAGAACAAAGCGGTCGTGAAAGATAAATGGAAATACGATTTTTCATCCATGGTCGGGAACTGGGAGGGGTTCTTTAGGTGTGCGATCGCTGGTACTTTTACCTTAATTGAACGCAATTTATACGTTATTTATACGATAAAGCTGACGTCACGGTAAACTGAGATTTACTGTAATAGAAATCGTTATTTAACCCTCTATAAGTCACAACTCTATCCGCACTCTTAGGCGCTACCGTAGCAACGCGTGGCTCCCAACTCCGCGTCCGTTGGTACCGTTTCGGTACGTTTTCGGGCGGTGTGACCTGTAAAAAGTTAAGCTACCGCCCAGCATACTTGGTCAAATAAGCGTCAAATTTTTACAATTGTTTATCCAAAATTCAATGCACTTGTTGACAGTAAAGGAGATTGATTTGTGATATTTGCATGTGTACGCAACCGAAAGACCAAATCGCGATGGTCTTGCAAGAACGACATCTGGTAATTGAAAATTTCCACGATAGTACATTTTTGTTGGGTTTTTTCAAAGTAAAATCCGTACTTTTTGACAGATTGTAATGTACCACGGCACGTTTTGTCTGTCAAACATTGCTCTACGAATTCACCGAGTAGATTTTTTTTTGGTGGCTTTGATCGTTTGACAAATACGGCGTATTGTTTGACCGGTGAATTTTCTTCTCCATAAACAAACTTCTGTGATTTTTAAACGGCTTAACATATTAAAAAAAAAAAAATCTACTCGGTGAATTCGTAGAGCAACGTTTGGAGAACAAAATGAGCCGTGGTACATTAAAACTCGTTGAAAAATAAGGATTCTTCATTGAAAAAATTCAATGAAAATGGTATCGGCCTTCGAAATTTCCATTTGTCAGTTCAGGTGTTTGCAAAAACATCGTTGTCAATAAATTCCCACGATTGAGAAGCCTCGCAACAATGCAAATCAACTTCCCTTACCGTTGATAAATGCCCAATATTTTCGATAAACAATTGTGAAAACTCAGCGCTCGTTTGACATTTTCTTTGCAATTGTATCGCCTTCCTGTGTGTTGCCTCGTCCTCAGGATATTTTATAGGACAAAACATATGTAACACACTCTATTCTATTCTACAAGTGTTCCATTGAGCAACCATCTCAAGCACCGTTTCTTTTTTGCTACTCTCTTTTGTCGAGCAAATTTGAAGTTTCAGTCGATAAAAGGTCTGACCGAAAAGTCCGTCTGATCGAAAATCGGAGCTTCGTCGCGGCTCGGCGCGTTTTCGACTGATGTGGCAATTGCCCTGAAAGCCCACCATCCCGTTGGAGCGTATTTGCCCGGCAGAGTCTCTCACGCCTCCAGCATTTGTTTGGCTCACGCAATGGAACGCAATATCCGGGCGCAAATATTCTATGCAGCGGCTCGTTTGCAGAGTGGATTTCCCAGGGAACACGATGCCACCGAAGCTCTCGTATACTCGTTTAAGGCCATATCGGATTCCCAGCGTGCCGTTTAACTGCCGATTAAAAAAAAAAAAAAATGAAAAAAAAATACCGACAACAAAATGAAAAAAAAACATCGAGCCGTCGCGAGTGACTGGCGTGTGCGAATGCGTCAATTAGAGGAAAACAAAAAGGCAAACATATCTAGCAACTTCGCCGTCAAAATTGAAATCTATTGCCCGGAGGCCTCGAGAATAGGCGCACTCGCTTCCGGATGGGACACCGAATTAAATCTTTTTTTTTTTTTTTAAGTGTTTTTAAATTCATATCACTTTGTCCAACGGAGCGTTTAGTCTCTCGGGAAAATTTAAATGTCATGGAAAGTAGGAGACATTGATATATCGTCTTTTAATCAATGACGTTTTCAATCGACTGCTTCAAAAAATTGTCTGTCATTTTCGTACATCATTCATCGGTACACCCGGAAATATAATTTATTCGACGCGCTCCCGCAAATGCTTATTGGGTTTAAATAAATATCTATTCAATTCAAGCAAACGTTTATTTAAATAAAATAAATATTTATTTGCGGGCAGTCCGTCAAATAAATAATTTTTCCGTGTATACTTGGATAGCCTGAAGTCACATTTGCTCTTTCAAATTTGTATATTTAAAGGTTTTTTTTTTTTTTCTCGAGCCCATTAAGGTCAGGAAGCTGCGGAGTGCCGGGAGGATTTTCCATTCCGTCGAATCCACTTGAGCATCGCGGAGCGGAATCCGCAAAGGTGCGAAAGTCAGAGAGTCACACCACCGCATGCATATATGTATACCTACTCATACTATAGTGTACGTATAAAACGCGAAGCTCTGCAGACGGTGACGCAGATTCCCTTGTGTTCGTCTCGGCTCCGAATCGGCCGCGCATCGAAGCGTGACTGAGCTATTACTTTACCCTCTTGGCCGACACTCTTACCTCCGAAGATCACCCTCTTTCAGAAAATTCCGCCTCGCTCTCGACGGCAAGACTAGGGGTGGCTCGGCGCTCCTCCGACGGAGCGTTTCTACTGCGCCCGAGGGCGAGAGAATTCTCTTCGTCGTCGAGCCCGCACGCCGTTTGGAGCTTCGAACGGAAACGCTTTTTAGTTCGGCTGGCGGAAATAATGCCCTGCAGGGAAGCTCATTTTTTTTTTTTTTTTTTATCTCATTCACGAATCTTATCTCGAGAGCCGGCAGCGATTGTTCGGAATTTTTGTACACCATGATATCAAAAAAATTGCTACGTAGCTTGAGGACAAATTTAACGATGGTCGGATGTAAGGAAGTGCTTCTCTAAAAAAAAAAAAAAAAAAAAAAAAAAAAAAAAAAAAAAAAAAAAAAAAAAAAAAAAAAGCGTGAAAATCGAGATTTTCGCAAAGTTTCGTCATCCACTCTATTTAAAGTTTCGTCATCCACGCGATTTAAAGAATGCACCACTCATTCGAGCAATCCGGGACACTCCTTGAGACAGAGCATTATTTAATTTACTCGCTGCGACGGTGCTTGTTTTAATTGCATTTTTTTTTGTCGATTTTTTTCATTTCGCTCGTGACTTTCGAATAAAGCTCATTCATATCGAGTCTAAGGAGCTTTCCAAGAATTTACCGCGAGGGAAAATCTCACAAGTCGATTTTCGTGGAATGGCAGAATATGAGAGACGTGAAAGAGCACGGGAATTCGCGAGCTTTCCAAGAATTACCGCGGGAGAAAATGTCTCCTGTCGATTTTCCGGGAAAGACTGAAAATGGAAGTTGCCAAAGAGAATGGGAATTTGCGAGCGTTACGCAACTCGTCGCCCGAGTTTCGGGAACGCGAAATTACCGGACGATGGTTTCTCTCAGGGGACTTTTAGTTTCGCTAGAAATCCTCTGTCTCATCAAATGCCTCGCGAACTTGTAGAGTAAGCTTAACTTAAAATCTTACTGTCCCCTAAGTTATTTATTATTATTATTATTTTTGTTGTTATTATTATTATTATTATTATTATTATTATTATTATTATTATTATTATTATTATGTTAATTGTTGATGTATTGTGACTATAATGTATGTGTCTATTTACTGAAAAACGCTATTGCCAGCCGTGTTGCTATAAATAAGAAAAAGCAGAGCCGCGTTTGAGATTACCAAAAAAAGAGAATGGACGTGTTTGATCGGAATATTTCAACAACAGACGTCTGATTCTTTTGTACTTTATTATAATAATAATAATGATGATTATTATTGTTATTATTATTATTACCACCTTTGCTTTTACAAAAAGTTCATAACGGCGAGGGAGTTTTCCGCTCGTCGACGTTCACAGTCAAGAACTTCGGCCGCGAACCCTTTGCTCTTTGAATCCCGCTGCTCGCGAGATTTTCGTCGGGCGCCACGTGCCGAAGCTCGGTAGCCGGACCGCTCGCGACGAAGTGGGACGGTCCACGGGAGTGGAAAATTAGAGAACCCGACGACGTCGCGAAACGTCGGACAGATATTTAAAAAAATAAGAAGAAGAAGAAGAAGAAGGCTGAGAAGAAAGATTAAAAAAAAAAAATAAAAAAAATAAAATAAAAAAAAAACGGAAGGTAAAACGAGCTCTCGCCTGGGGCCTTGCAGGTCGCCCGGCAGCAGCCTTGTTCGTAATCGGCGTAACGAGACGACGCCGGAAATAGACGACGTCGAGGAGTCACCGCGGCGCCGCGCCTCGTGCAAATATCTCGGCCTTCCACGAGAACGAGAGCTGCGAAGGGAACGACAACTATGCCGGTCGTTCCTCGACACCCCACCCCCCGGATGTCCCGGAGTGCCGTAAAGCCACCGTCTCTCACCTACGTGTCCGCAGTAAAGTACGAAGTGGATGGCGAACGGGACGCGCCGCCTCCCGGAGAGCAAAGCGAAAGAGAGCTCGGAGGGTCGGGCGTTTCATCTTCTTCTTTCTTCACTCCTTTTCATAGCGGCGCGCGCCCTTCTCGAAGCGCTATGACTGACGTCACACGCGGATAAGACCGAGGAGAACCGCGATCAGAACCAAACCACCGCCACCTCCCCTATTCCATCCACCCCCCCCCCCCCCCCCCCCGGAGACGCAACGAAGTTTATCGATCGAGTAATTCCATCGGTGGCAAACGAGCAGCGGCTTCGAGGGAAGGAGCGAACGAGCGCCTCCGGCGCAAGTTTCCGGCGAACTGCACCGCGGCAAACTCTTCGATTCGATAGATCGATCGGCGGCGGTGGAATAACTCTTCTTTAACTACTGTAGTTCCGCAGGTTATTGGGGAAGGGGCAATTTTATGCATTTTCGAAGAAGGATCGTCATTGGATCGTTCATGGTGGAGTAGATGGAGAGATGAAGATGGGAGAATTGGCATGTTCGGTGTTGGGAATTTAGTTACATTGTGGGGTAGTTATTGCGCATAGAAATATTCATTGCCGATTTGGGTGGCGGTAAACTTTTGGTTTCGATAGATCGATCGGCTATGGTGGGAATAACGCTTCTTTAACTACTGTAGTTCTGGAAGTTATTGGGGAAGGGGCAGTTTTATGATTTTTGGAAGAAGGATCATGATTGGATTGTTCATCGTGGAGGAGATGGAGAGATGAACATGGGAGAGCTAGGATGTTCGGTGTGAGGATTGAGTTTCATTGTGGGGGGGAGTCGTAATTGGACACTCTTAGGCGGAAAATTAATTAAATCAAGGTCAAGGGATCTCTGTTATTTGTCATCATTGCCGAGGCAGAGAGGGTTGACTTTGGACCACCACGTATGAGTCTGGCGGATGCTGCATCGAAAAACTTCCGCCGCGGTAATACTTTTTGATTCGATAAATCAATGGCTGCGGTAGAATAACTCTTCCTTAACTAATGCAGTGGTTAAAGAAGAGTTCTCTGCCAGTTATTGGGGCAGCGACGATTATATGAATTTTGGAAAAAGGATCATAATTAGATTGTTCATGGTGAAGGATATGGAGAGATGAACATGGGAGAGCTTGCATGTTCGGAGTGGCCATTGAGATACATTCCGGCATTGTTGGGAAGTCATTCATAACTGGACACTTTTGGGCGAAAAATTAATGAAATCGGGTCAAGGGATGCATTTTTTTGTTGCCGTAGCTAAGGCGAAAAAGGTTAACCGTGGATCACCACGGATGAGTCTGGCGGATGATGCATCGAATATATATATATTTTTTTTTGCTGATTTGCTTAATTTTTTATAATATTTAGGATATCGATGTCGTACCGAAACAGTAATCTTCGCTATGTCCTGCCGTTTCGATTTTGCTACAATTGAACTGAACTGAAAAGTATCAACGTTGGGTGAAGGGGCGCGTTGACGAAGACCTCGCGTCCGCTGGATTCACCTGCGACGCCAAAGAGCCGTAAACATCGTGTGGGTTCTTCGACAGTTAATGGAACGCCCGTTGCGAGAAACTTCTCACATAGACACGTATGTGGCTCGTTGAGAAAGTTCCTCGGGCGTGAGACTCTCCGAGTTCCATGAAAACTCTCACGTACGATAACATCGCGGGTAGTCTCTGGATCTCAAAGTTGCCCCAACCGAATGATCGTTCGCGGATGGAAGATCGGGTGAGACTCGGGTATTTCTGCCTTGATAAGAAAACTTTTGGATCTCGGTGTTCCAGTTTAAATAGAATGTCATCTCGAGGCAAGAATCTCATCCGCTTGTGCAGGTACAGATGGACCACGGACAGAGAAACCTACCACACGTCGTGGTACGTTCAATAAATACATAAATCACGCAGTTGATATGTTATTATAATCTAAAATTAGACAGTTTCTCTACTATAAAATATTATTCTCTGACGGAATTATATTTTATAGTCGGTAGAATAATCACAAATGATAGTTTAACGAATTAAACATTATTCAGTAGAAACTATAATAAACCTTCTCCTCGTGACTTATGATTCGTAGTAGAAATTACTATATTTTTTTTCGCAGTGTAGTCGCGGTTTACGTTTTTTCGAAGAAAAACCAAAGACAACAAAAATATATAAAAGTTAACCGTAACACAAACATTGTGTAACGTCGATCCACCCCAACGTATTTCAATGTGCAAATACCTGTTGTCGAAAAATTAATAAACGAAAAAAAAAAAACAAGCAAACAAAACATCTACGAAGCGAAATTTTCGACGAATCGCGGAGAAATATGATATCGAAAGGTCGCCAGTACACAAGTCGATAGATTCTCACGAACGATATTGCCAGGACATGTGCTCTTTATGCCGTAACACACGATATTTGTGTACACACTCGATGTATTATTCACGAGACCGCTCCAATCGATATTCTCTTACACCACAAACAGAGCACAAAAAATAGACGAGAGTTCAGGATTCGAGCTTGCAATATATTTTATTTTTATCGCAAGAGCAAGATGTATTTTTCATCAACTATGGTGATTCTCGGTCAAACCGAACACACCAGAGTTCGGATACTTTTTGGGGGGGGGGGGTTGGCAGAAAGCATCTGGGTTTTTCGAGCTGATTCCTCGATCAGATCCCGAGCCCTATCAAAGGGCTCGAATCATAAAAGAACCGAGTCGAATCCACGGAGGATGATAGGGACGAAATCTGCCATTAGTGGGAATAAAAGTGGGGAATATGGACCACGCATCTATGGACCTAAAACCATGATATATGGACCGAGCCATATTGCCCGCTTTCGCTCCATATACAAATGCAGTGTATAATATCAAAGGAAGAAATCCAATATTCATGAATTTCGTGCCTCGGGCAGATCCGTTCGCAAATCTTTACCCTTGATTTTTTTTTTTTTTTTTTTTTTTTTTTTTTTTTTTTTTTTTCATTGAGCATGCACACCGAGAAGAGTAAGAAGCTTCACAACCGTGGAACATACTTTTCTCCGGGCAATGAAAATACGACGAAATTGCAGCGAAGCTTGTGACCATTAAGGACCCATTTGCAGACTCCGCAGTGGAAGTTGCCGGCACGAAGGAACGAAGAACTTCCGTGTGTATATCTGCGGGAGTACAAAAGTGTTTTTTTTTTTCCCGAGAAAGAGACGACGCTCGGCACTTAATCAACTCGAATTTCTTCGCCGCTTGTCGCTCGTTGTTCACGGCGAGCTCACCCGCCAGGACAATGAAAAATGCACTACGGTAACAATGCTGTACGGGGCGAGCGGGCCAAAACGGAGCGGTGCACTCCATTCGACGACGAGCCTCTGTTTTGTTCTCTGTCTCGCGATGGAAATTGTTATAATGGTCCGTCTTGGCCCCGGTGTGCCATTTTCACCCGCTCGACTGTCACGGGTACCGAGAATACATTCTCTCTCGAATTTTCACCGGAAGGCTACACAATCTTGGCGAAGAAACGTTTATTTCCAATAAACGCTCGTTTCGTGCAGAGATGAAAATTCGCTTGGATAAACGTAAAATGCGAAACAATTGAATTGCGATGGCGGCCTCGTCACAAATCAATATATCAGCGCTAATCGAATCGGCATAACGGCAGCGCGGAGTCAGATTATGATTAGCAAACTCGGCACCGTTACTCAACGATGAAAAATCTTGGATGAAGATCCTTGTTTCGTCGAAAGCTAAAAAGAGCAAACTCAGTTGGCAACAAAAACTGCAATGAACTTTTGTCAAGGACCCTGAACTTTGTGTGCTAAACGCAGATTTTCAGCATCTTCTTCTGGCCATCGAGCAGGCACTGATAATTTGCTCAGCCACGAAAAAGTTCGACACCCAAAAAAAAACAGTTTTCGTTACCGGCAGTGCCGGCAAGAATTCTCTTTTCCTTCCTCGCTTTTCCTCGGAGTCCTCCAAATCCGGGAAATTATTAACAGTGACGTCAACGTCGGGACACGACGGATACAAACGGGAAGCTCGCAATAATGCACAGTTGCACCCGAATAATGGAACGGCAATACCGTAGAGCGAGGCGTGTGACGTCGCTTCTAGTCACATCGCAAGATTAGATATAGCGAGCGGTTTATCCGGGACGCAGCGTCGCGAGTACGACGTCATCGCCGGAGGATGCACCATTGTGCAGATGAGCGAGAGACCGGGATAGGATCAAACGAAAAGCGGCTCATTGTGAGCGGCGCTCACACGTCGCGCACACGCACGTGAATTTCCTCTCTACCATTGTCGCTGATCCATTCACGTCCATATTATTCGGTCCGGGTATTACGCTGATTATCTCACAAGCCATTTATATTGCGTTTCGAAAGCTTTACTGGTGTCCAAAAAAAAAACAATACAGCGGCAATGAGGGAAATCGTTAATTTTTTTTTTTAATCGTCCTTTCGCCTTTGCTTGATCACTATAAAGATTGCATGCAGCATGCGTTGGTGGAGATTGGGACGTATACAGATTATTTTTTTGATGTCGGTCATGCTCAGGATAAAGGAGTGGGAGGCCCCAACCGATAAAATGTTTAACAACGCGTATTAGCTGATAGTGTACGATGTATGCTTCTTTAATGACAGTTCAGTGGATGGCAAGCGGAAATTGCACGAGGAGAAAATGAAGTGGGTATCAAACGGGGTAATCGATCCTTTGCCTCGGGCCAGTCAGCCCGTTAATTAACCGTTCAGCGGGCGGTAATTGCCCACTCTCGCTTGGACCGACCACTATAACGATGATGGTCATCATGATAATGACGATAATCCCGATGGTCATAATGATAGTCATGATGGTCATAATGATAATCATTATGAAAATCATGATAGTGATCTTCATAGTAATCTTCATAGTAATCTCGATAGTAATCTTGATGACAATCACGATGACAATCATGATGACAATCATTATGACAATCATTATGACAATCATTATGACAATCATTATGACAATCATTATGACAATCATTATGACAATCATTATGACAATCATGATGACAATCATGATGACAATCATGATGACAATCATGATGACAATCATGATGACAATCATGATGACAATCATGATGACAATCATGATGATAACCATGATGATAATCATGATGATCACAATGATCATGATGATAATCATGATGATCACAATGATCATGATGATAATCATGATGATCACAATGATCATGATAATAATTGGATTCGCACAATGATCAATAGACCTTTCGAGGGTGATCGTCCAAGAATAGCAGATCCAGAATGTGAATCGGAGGTGAAGCTGATTCACTTACCACCGGGAGACATCTTGACCCGGAACCGCCCTCCTCTCCGAAGTCTTTTTATCGTCTGAGAGGAGTTTCATCGGGCTCTCATCAGTGGGACGAGAGCGAGCGTAGACTATGTGCAAAGTCTCGTCGGGATGAAGATCCTTTATGCTCCTTTATTTCCGGACAATTTCCGAGCTACCGATCGTGTTCGGATGACTTCCCCATGAATTCCCTACAGGTATATATCGTCGTGCACTGTACAGGCTCGCTCAATAAACATTTTCACCATCCAGTATCTCCCGGATTCAAGTTTTTTTTTTTTTTGTGTCGAACTTTCGGAATATAAATTTTTTCATACCACAAGCAAACACCACTTTTCATATAAAAAAAATGTTAACTCATCGTATCTACACATCCAACTTTAGAACTACCCACCATCCGAGCATACCGACATGAAACTCAGCAAAGTAAACATCGGTCGAAAATGTCGCGGAATTCGACGAAACGTCGCGCGTTCGACAGCGCCGGCGTGAATTTCGAGCGTCAACGCAGTTTCGCCCTCGCCCATCCATTCCCGCAGCTACGATGCTGCGTGACAGCGAATAATTTTCCGACGTGCCATCCCGTTCAGCTTTCGTCGAGCATGCCACGCGGCTCCGCCGGAATTTGTAATTTCCATCCTATTTCGAAATAATAACGGTATTCCACACGATAAGCCCCGATGCAACATTCAACCGCATGAGACACATTCTATGCACTTTATGCGCAATGCGTTTGCACGCGTGTTTGTTCACGCTGCTAATTGAATCATAAATTATGCAGTGAAAAACGACTACGCTACTGTTAAATTTTCGTGTGCGGTTGTGCCGTGCATTAATAGAGCAGAAAGGATTTATGCGGATCGAGCGCGTTGTACCGCTAAACTCGAGCACATCGGATTATAATTCGGTTGCCAAGGGCGACCGAACGATCGTGCCGATGCAGGGTCCTCGGATTCGGAACCGCAAATTTCAACTGGCATTCGTGGCTTTTTGATTGACCGCGTCGTCTACCAGAGTCCCGATGTGAAATCTCCTCGGAACCGTTTTTACTTGGGTCAACAGGCGAGCCGTGCACAGATCTACTGCACACTTGTGGTTCGTCGAAAGAGCCGTAGATCATTAGTAAATAATAATAATAATAATAATAATAATAATAATAATAATAATAATAATAATAATAATAATAATAATAATAATAATAATAATAATAATAATAATAATAATAATAATAATAATAATAATAATAATAATAATAATAATAATAATAATAATAATAATAATAGAAGTAACGAAGGATTCAATCACCGTCCAGAAAATTGACTTCGTCTAGAATGCAGTTTCGTCATGACGGTTGTAAACGTTTTTACAATCTGGTCAATCGGTGAACCGTGCGCAGATCTACTGCGCAGCTCTGGTTCATCAAGTGACCCTGAGAGAATTGGTAAACAAAAATGGGAGTAGATAAGGATTCAAGCACCGACAAGAAAATTGACTTCGTTTACAATGCTGCTTCGTCATGACGATTGTAACGCGTTCTTACAATCGGGTCAATCGGCGAGCAGTGCGAAGATCCACTGCGCAGTTACGGTTCGTCGACCGACCGCTAAAAGCCCGTAGAAAAGCCCATAAACGGGAAACAAAACAATCGTAGGGGAATCGAGTGGGAACGATTTAGGGTCGAGGGATGTACACGAAATGGCGGAAAAGCCGTTGGGAGAGATCTTCTCTGGCCGGAGGAGCTTTAACGAAAGCGCTAAAGAAGGCAATCGCGGTGTCAGCCAGGAGAAAATCCGGGATAGTCTACAGTCTGCACTACAGTCTGTATACAGATATACGTCAGGTATCGAAGGCTGTTCCTATTTCGATGGAAGGAACTTAACTGGCAATGTGAACCGAAGCGAGGATTCCAATTTCGAGCCACACATACGCAACTCATCAGTCCCCCCTGCACGGCCACTGTGTCAGACAGTCGCAACCGGAAATGAAGCTCGCAACGTTCAGAATCAGCGCGTCATTCACGCGTCCTTCTCTTCAATTTACTATGCATGTACGTGCCAGTATATGTATCTGTATATATATATATATATATATCGAGGTATATGTACATGATCGAGCGAAGAACGGCACATGTCGCAGACACTGGTTTGATCGGGAACGACAATTTGATTGTCCAGCGGCCTCCAGCTGCATGCACTGCATGAGATACCTGGAGGCAGCTTGAGGCATTTTTATGTTGCGTTGTTCCAATTTTTTTATTTTGGTTTTATAGGTTCGTTCGATACTAGTGAAACTAGTAAGACTAGTAAAAAGTAGTGCTTTTTGCCCCGGAGTTTCCGTTTTGCCGGTAGCCGATGTAATCAAATTGGGCTACGCAATTACCATATCTTATCGATAATTTCGGGTACGTGAGGCCAGGACCTATTCGATAATTGTACGTGGGAATGAGAAGGTCAATGGGAATTCGATTTTCTGGTCACTGCAACGTCAATCGAGGAGCCTCGATGGCGGAGGAAGGCCTTCCGAAACACCTTGACGGTATCGTAATTTGAGCAGGATGCTAATTGACATTATGAACACAGTGTCATGTGCACTTACTGTGAACCATGCAATTGGCAGGCAAAATTCTTTAAAGTCAGACTACCATTATTACTACGGCCATATCACCCGTAGTGTCTTATTTACAGTACTTATTTAGGGTAAACGTGATGAATATGGACCACCCCGATTAACACGTAAATCAATGAAATATGGACCGGTCGATATTCCCCACTTTTATCCTATAGAGCTGTTATTAAATCACGCATAAAAAATATCGAAAGTTCTCTGAGTGAATGACTTCAGTTCGATGTTTCTGTAGTTGGTTACCAACCTTTAGAAACTCATCTTTAAAAAACATTTAAAGGTTTTTCAAACGTTAAAGCTCCAGCTTTCATTGTTACGATCACGAGGCAGAGGCGAAAGAAATTGGAGGAGCGTGATCTTTTTGTTTGTTGAGCTCAGCGATGATGATCGCGGAGGCTTGGGAGCGATGGGAGGCTCGGGCGGCCTCCCTAGCTGCGATTCTCGAAGCTTCGCCCACAGCTTCGGTCACGACTTCCCTTACGGCCTATCGAACAGACGAGGCTGCTGCTTCCCCTGTGGATTCGATCGCCACCTCCTTGAACTGTTGCAGCTCCTCAGCGAGGCGACTATTGTTATCTTCTATGGTTTGCCGAAGTTCTTCTCGCAGTTGATCAATTGCGTTCGGCTCGACTCTGCCATCCTCAGAAAATGTGGCTCGCCGTGTCCGTTTCGTATTCATCGTTCACTGGCTCAACGCTGATAATCCAATTCGACCGATTCACCGAAAAACACACGCGGAAGTTCGTGGCCTACTTCGGACACCAATGTCACGATCACTGCGAAACAAAAAGAGACAATGGATTATAAAAAGAACGATAAGCGGTATGTTTATTGTCTCAAATGATAAGACGTAACGTCACGCTTACTCAGTTCGTGTTAAAGTCCCGAAAAAAAGACTGACTGTCAAATCTACGATCGCTGTGAAGTCTCGATCTTTCGTTCGTCCGTCAAACGACCTGCTGTTCGAGCGGCTCTTCATGATCGCTTACCGAGGATAAATCGTCTATCCTATTGCGCGTACGATATTCGTCACAGTATCTTGTATATACTTTAGAGAACCGTGGGTTTGGTTGTTTGTTGATTCGGATGTTTGCCCCTCGAAATTCGGAAACTCGATTACATATGCTGTAATTTCGAAATTGAGGTTTGCATAGAATATGGAATGGATTTCGAAATTCTGAAACGACATTCCGTATGCTGTAATTTCGGAATTACGGTTTTCATAGCATACGGAGCAGATTTCCATTTGTTATGAATGATGCGGTCCATGCGAGCGCTCTAGCCAACATAATCAAGTCTGTATATGTGTATATACATGTGTATATATATATATATGTATATGTAAAAGAGTAGGTCCGAGAGCAAATCTGAATTAAATTGAGTACAACTGCCCGCACTCGAATTCAATGAAACTTCAACACCTTTCGAATGATAGTACGAAAAAATCGGCGTTCGCCTCTGCAGCACACCTGTGGTTCAACTTTGATCAAATTTCGGGACCACGCCGAGAAGGTCTACGACAATTTATATTATATCTATAAAATAATTAGATTGGGGCACGAATAAGGTAATCTTATTGGTAAATTCAGGCAGGAACAACTCCAGTCTGTTCGATAATAGTGTAGAGGAAGGAGAAGACAATTTAATTTTGTGGTTGGTGCGACGTCAAACGGGGACACGCTCGATGGCTGAGCAAAGCTTTCGGGACATCTAACAGCGAGCTCTGTGGTAATGCAGAAAAGCTTTAAAAGTTATTCAACATTGATGGAATTATCAGCGATAAAAATAACAATGAAATGTCTACAGACTTGTTTCTCATTAATTTGCACGAGAAGAACAGTGAAAATTGTGGTGTTCATACCGGCAAAGAATTTATAGTTTTTCCAATTTTATACAGTAGAAAAAAATGCCTACTTCTTACAACTCAATTTCCACAAACGTCCACAATATTTTATTTGTTAATTTTCCAATCCCACTGTCCGGTTTCCAGTTTCACAACAAAAAAAAAGGTCAGGTTTGCATATTCAAACCTTAACAAACGAGTTTGTCAGATTTTTAACAAAATTATTGTTACGAAACTTCGTATGCCGATTTTACGAAATTATTTTTTACTGTGTGCTTATTTAAATAAATAAATAAATCACTATTTAAAAAAGAACTTTTCATCCCTCCAATAAACATTGTCAACATATACATAAATATATAGACATTTTCTTCTGTGCACTCGAATTACGTTATCCGAGTGCAGAAACTACAAATAGCATGAATATGACCCAGAGTGTGCACGCGCAGGTCAACACATATGCACAGGTAATGTTTATCCGGCACAGATGCTCCCGGAAGTTCCGAGAGCGCCTTCGAGCTTAATCGAGTGCGGCAGCTTGTGCTCGACCTCGGTCTAATACCGTCAAACATCAACGACTCCTGCATGGTCATACAAGGAACCTCTCTCCGCGCTTGTGCATCCCTCGGCCAGCCTCGGAAAGCCTGCGGCAATTAAGCGGATCCTCTTGCTCCCGAACAATATTAACCCGAGCACGAGGGATAGCACGGAGGGCTTGAGATACCTCATCGAGTTTACCTCGATAGTCGTAAAATAAAAAATAAACAAAATACGAAGCGAACGTTTGTCAGAAATTTTCGTAATTGGATTCGTTGACTGAGCCAATATCGCTGAATCGACGGTCGCCACTGGCGAGATAGAACCAACGATTATTCCGCAAACAATTAACTATCGCCTCGGCTCGACGGTACAGCAAACGTCATTCCGCGACTCCAATCCATAATGAGATTCGGTGGTCGCGCGAGTCATCACGTCATCAACGATTCCACCGGTCGATCTCGCGACACTACACGGAAAGTCGACCGGAAAGCTCATGTTATTGGAGATACAACGATAATACAAAAACGTTTGATTTTATCTATATTATTATCATTAATAATTATTATAATACAAATAGTAAGTAATAATTTATTATTTTTATAACATCTTATTATATTTGTATATAATAAGATGTTATATTCGTGCATCGAGTAAACACGTGGCACTTGAGAGCGTAAAAAAATAGGAGTTCAGAAAATTGTAATTTTAAGATTAAAGTTTTCGTTACAATTGATTCTCCTCGCGTAGATAGAAATCCGGACGAGAGAGCTGTGAACGCTGTGAAAACACTTTATCTTGGGATTTTTTTGAAATCCAACAGAATACCGTCGGCAGCTGCGGTGACGGTCGAACGAGGATCCAGGACGCTCTTGTTTTTTGCCTGCTGCGATATCTCGTACTCCAGAAGTACCATCGCGATCACTACCTTAACATGAAACTGTCCAACTTTCTTGCCTACAGAAAAAAACAAAAAGAAAAAACAACAAAGATTAATTTATTATTCGATATTAAAGTCGAATCTCCGATTTTTACTTATTCAATCGTATAGGTGATCCAAGGCTTTTAAACAATTTAAGTTCGTCCGATAAAGAAATAAAAAATGTTTTACCGACAGTTGTTCGTGAAATTTTAATCAGAACCGTCAGTCAGCTCCGCAGTGGCGCCTAAGTTTCGACCCCTAAGTTTCGAAACTCTTGCAAAAAATTGCATTACAGTTTCATATTACCGACAGCTGTATGACAGATGACCTTATGATTGTGCGACGTTACTCGGTCGGTACCCAAAAATGCAATGCAATTTTCTCTGTGAAGCTTAAACATCGGAATAAACATCTTGAACAGCGAGCACCTTCGAACAATTTTGCAAAATGCCGATTTTCTCTGTTATCCGACAAATCGACCCGGTCAGGGGGATACGAATTACAGTTTTCGTTACCGACTGAGCGTCAGTTCGGTGGTCGAAAGTTTGGACGGCATTATGTTGTGCTGTGATATGGGAGAGAAAAAAAAAACCCGCCAAGATAAGTTAGGAAACTGTCGTGGATTTACTTACCGACACACATCCTCGGGCCGATACCGAACGGTATGTAAGCGTCGCTGACTTTAACACCGTCGGCGAACCTTTCCGGATTGAACACTTCCGGCTGATCGAAGAACCTCGGATCTTGGTGGATCCCGTACATGGATACGTATACCGGCGTACCTTTTTCTAACACGACGTCAGTGCCCGGAATCTAAGATGGTTCGATAAAAAAAAAAAAAATAGTACTTTCTGAACTCGTGTGATTGCCACACTCGCCTTTGGCTCGTTCCGCAAACTCACACACGTTAGAAAAAGTTTTTTTTGCACTAGTATCAAAACATACTATTTTGTAACAAGTGCACAAAAACTTCCACTTTTTATACCTGCAGCGTGGTCAAAGCATGCGAAAAAAATGACTAGAGTTAAAAAAAATGTGCAAAACAGTAACTAGTGTGATTTGCGCATGCGCACTATTTTTCTCGCACGCCTTACTAAAAAGTGCCACGTTCGCCACGCGTTACAGGTACGAAAAGTGGGGCTTTTTGTGGAAGCGTCACAAAATAATTACCCGGAAATAACAAAGTTATTTTTATATTAATTGAATAAAGAAAATTGACCGAACGTTTGTTTTGACCGGAAAATACAATTCCGATGTCGATCGATTTTGCAATCTTACGGTGTAGTCGTCACGGGTGTATCTGTCGACGGTCGATACCGGCGGATGCAACCGAATTCCCTCGGCGAGCGCCTTGTCGAGATACTTCATGTCGTTGAAAGCCTCGTACGTTTGTCCATGTTTCTCGATCGATTTTTTAATGTCGTCGCGTACTCGACTCTGGCACTCGGGATTATTGGCCAGCTCCATCAGCGTGAAACTCACAGTTATGGAACTCGACTCAAAGCCCGAGAAGAACGTTCCCGATTGATAAAACAGATTCTCGCCTTCCAATTCTAAAGAAAAAAAAAAAATAATGTCATCATCATCGTCGTCATTATTATTATCACTAAACTTGAGTAATTGTTATTAATTGTTTTAGTCAAGTAGAAACGAAAAAGCTTACTGTAAACATCGTTCTGTTCGCCGTTCTTAAATTTAACAAGCGAGTCGATAAAGTCGCCCCTCTTCAATCCCTCCTTCTCGCGTTTATCGATGGCTTTCCAGAATACCTTGTGAACGAATTCCGAGTTGATCAGCATTGACGTACCGACAATCTCGATGAGTTCGGGCATGAAAAAGACCGTCACCAACGCTACCATTCTCTTGAATCCGTGAAAGAATTCGCCGACTGAAACATAGAAGAGCGAGGAAAAAGAAAATCGTGAGGGCAAATCCGCGCTACTTCGAGTGAAAGAAAAAATTGCGCGTTCCCACCGCGAGATTTTACAGAATTTTTCGTTGCACTTTCGTATAAATTTGATTATTCAATCGTTTGTCGTTTATAAATGTTTCTGTTTATTGATACTCTGGTGAAAATATTTCTCTGACAATTAAAAAAAAAAAACAAAAAAAAAAAACAAATAAAAACAAACAAAAAAAACTGATCGGACTGTTTCAGTGATTTTTAGATAGTTTCCGAAATTTTTCTCTGAGTTTCTGTGCTAAATAATATCTGTGTCATATTCTTGGCACAACTTCCAGAAGTCACAATTTATCAGAGAAATTCAGAAAATTTTATTTAAAAAAATATGGAACACTCTGACTTTTTTCTGATAAATTACGGTAAGAGAAAATACAAGATGTGTCTAAGATCTAATCATTCTGTTATTCGCTGTAAATCAGCGAAAATTTACATTTTCCAAATAAATGTTCGTGAATATAAAGAATGATTAGCCAGAGAAAAACAACAATAGTCCATAGTTATCGAGAGAAGCCGGCAGAGAAAATCAGAGATTTTCAGAACAATCAGGAATATTTGGATTCAGAGAAATCTGACTTTTACTGAAAAGTGCGAAAAATGAGAAATTCAGAGGACTTTTCACATAAGTTTCTAACAAATTTTTCGATACTTTCAGATAAATTTCTGACAAATTTTCCGATAATTTCAGTTAAACTTCTGACAAATTTTCAGACACCTTCGGATAAATTGTGACAAATTTTCCGATACTTTCAGATAAATTATGACAAATTTTCCGACACTTTCAGATAAATTATGACAAATTTTCCGATACTTTCAGATAAATTATGACAAATTTTCCGACACTATCAGATAAATTATGACAAATTTTCCGACACTATCAGATAAATTATGACAAATTTTCCGATACTTTCAGATAGATTTCTGAAAAATGTTTCGATACTTTCAGATGGATTTCTGAAAAATTGTCCGATACTTTGAGATAAATTTGCAGACATATTCAGAGTAAATATTTTCACCGGGTTAATGAGGACACATACCAGCTTTGGTGAACTCGGCGTTCGGATAGTTGAAGGAATCCATTTTGGTACCGAGTGCGACACTTGCGATGAGATCGGTCGCGTACCTGTAGCTCAGTTCCTGAGCGTCGACGAGCTTCACGCCGCGCTCGTTTTTTTCCTGCTTGTGCAGAAATTCCATCATCGGTCCGCCGGTCTCGATCATGAGTGGAAACATCTCCCTCAGATTGCGGCGCGTCAGCGCCGAGGTTATCTTGGTCCGGAGATACTTCCAGGCCGGGTTCTTCAGGCCAAAAAGATTCTTCATTCCGAAGCTGTCCTTCTGCACGGAGCCGGCGAAGTGACGGTCAGAAAAATTCTCAAAGTCCCGTATCATTATCTGCTTAATCACTTCCGGATCTCGCAGCAGTATGCACGGTTTTTGAAATATGTAGAAGCCCAGATAAGGCGCGTCGGTGCTCGCACCTTTGTGGAGAACGCCGAGATGCGAGCCGGGCGCTGTCCGAAACAAAATAGCGTCCTTGAAGTTGCCGAAAATTAAATCGCTCGAGGAAAGTTGCTCGACGCCGCGACGCGTCCAGTAGGTCAGCTTGTAACGAGCGTAGATCCAGAACAACAGTGCTATCGTCGTTGGGACGACGACAAGTAGACTTAAGTTGATGCCGGCCGGATTGAGGGCGAAAATCGTCATTTTTCAAATTATTTTTCAAGTTCCTCGTACAGTCTTATTCGAACGAAATCCGAGAAAAAAAAATGTAAGTAAATTGAGTTGAATATAGAAATAAAATTTAAAAAAAGAAAAGAAAAGGAATCGAATAACTTTGAAAGGCGAACCGTGACGGAGAGAGCACGGTTAAGAGTGTCGAACAAAATGTGGTCGCCTTAGGTTTTTATACTTTGCTCGATAAACTATTTGCGACGACATATGGGACGCTGCCTCCCGCCCTGCTCCGCTTTCGGAGTGGGAAACGGCGAACAATGTTCGGATGGGGTATTAAATTGTCAGTACGGATCGATCGAGGAGATAATCAAAAATTTTTGTGCTTGTCGATAATACAATCGACTCCCTGTAAGATAGCGCTCTGTGATATGGCCTTTTCCCTCATTTCTCTCTCTCTCTCTGAGAGCTATCTTGTCGCAAGGGGAAAGCTTCAGCGCGGCTCTGCGCCTGTGTGTAATGATCGGACTATCGAATCGGCGTGAGCATTCCATAATTTCGCACGCATCTCGAAGCGCATCCAGAGATCTGAGTGCGCGACGTTAGAGATTCGACTGTAGCCCAAACAGGTTTCTGTATTTTATTTGATTCTGAGATATATTGATTTTTTTTTTTTTTTTTTTAATTGTATCAATATTTACGGAAGGAGAGTGAGAGTCTGCAGATCCTAGAACTCCAAGATTAACTGACTAGAGAGCCTGACCAAAGTCATGCAAAGTGTTTGAGCGTAAGCGCTCGGGATAAGACATACCAAGTCGTTGCTCGGACTTGGTATGTCGCAGCAGGATCGTTGCCGTGCGAAAGCGTGAGCAGTTACTTAACTCACGCTTTCGCACGGCAACGATCCTGCTGCGACATACCAAGTCCGAGCAACGACTTGGTATGTCTTATCCCGAGCGCTTACGCTCAAACACTTTGCATGACTTTGGTCAGGCTCTCTAGTCAGTTAATCTTGGAGTTCTAAGATCTGCAGACTCTCACTCTCCTTCCGTAAATATTGATACAATTTAAAAAAAACAAAAAAAATCAATATATCTCAGAATCACGAATCAACGTATCTCACGCTTTCGCACGGCAACGATCCTGCTGCGACATACCAAGTCCGAGCAACGACTCTCTTATCCCGAGCGCTTACGCTCAAACACTTTGCATGACTTTGGTCAGGCTCTCTGGTCAGTTGCGCGGTTAATTGCTCGGTGTCCGATTGAGGTGAGCTTGGCGAGAAACAACGTTCATCGGGTCGGGTTAAAAGGGGGAAAGAATTTTGCGATTAGCAAAAAATGTGGTACCGCTACGAATGCGATTGACCAATTTTTCTTCCTCGTAGAGGAAGTTTTCTTATGGTGAAAAAAAAAATAAAAAAATAAAAAAATAATTTCGAAATTTTAATGGAAACGTGCTCAGAATGTTTCGAAACATCGGAAAATCACATTTAGAATAAAATGTCCAGATGTATGGGGGTCTGTGTGAAATCGCTGTAACTCGAGAACGAGCCTCGAGCGATCAGGCTGAAATTTCACACGCAGCACAGTAGTTGACGGTCAATGTTTCTGCAAAATTTTCATCGAAAAGTGTTCAGTTTTGCTTTTTTTTTTTGTACATTTTTAATTTCTTCGTAAAATGTCTGTGGGCAGTCTGGCTCTTACAATTTTTCAGTTTTCTGGCAAAAAAAAAAAAGTGCGTCATATTCCATCTGCCACAGATGAAATATGATCGCCCGATGGCCCATTAAAATTTCGAGAGAAACGTTCGATCGATCCGTTTAAAATTTGTGTGATTTTGAATTTTTTTTTTTTTTGTTCTCCCCTAAATTCAAGCAGCGGATACGTTTTTTTTTCCGGAAAGTGGTAACACGGCCACGTCAGTTGGAATGGCTCGCCGTCTGCAACGGCAGCGCGTTGTCCGATTGAGACCGATCGCAAATATTTATCTAGCTGCAATTAAATCGTGCATCGAAGATATCGAAAGTTCTGAGTTAATTACGTCGGTTCGATGTTTCAAGAGTTAGTTACATCGACAATGTAAGAGTTTTGCGAACGGTAAACCTCCAATTTTCATTGTTCAAAAAATCAGAACCACATCACCCCGTCATTACCCTATTTTGCATATTACGATATTACCCTGTGTCGCAAAGAAAAGCTAACGAAACACTAATGAACAAAAAAATTGGATAAACCATTTAAACTTTGCTCGGTGAGCAGTTCACTTGGACAATGAAATTCTACAAACGAACAATATCTTTTATTGCCAAAGTCGTGGATTGACAGAGGCTTGACATTGATGAAATTTGATGTCATGCAGATATCTCTTCAGAGTTATCTGATCCGCGTATCGATGCTCGCTATATTATTCAATTAACATTCGGTCCATCTCGTCGTAGCGAGAATTCGCGATAAACAATTGGCTGGCGTCCGTATGAGTGATGCAGCCTTTCACGTTCACGCCAACGTCGGGCGACTTTAATCCCCGTGACTTGCAGCTGCGAAATGAGAGATCGGTCGCAACGAACATTTGTTCGTTGCGACCGATTTCGAAATGGGAGATCGGTCGCAACGAACATATGTTCGTTGCGACCGATCTCCCATTTCGCAGCTGCAAGTCACGGGGATTAAAGTCGCCCGACGTTGGCGTGAACGCGAAAAGCTGCATTACTCATACGGACGCCAGCCAATTGTTTATCGCGAATTCTCGCTACGACGAGATGGACCGAATGTTAATTGAAAAATATAGCGAGCATCGATACGCGGATCGGATAATTCTGAAGAGATATCTGCATGACATCAAATTTCATCAATGTCAAGCCTCTGTCAATTCACGACTTTGGGAATAAAAGATATTGTTCGTTTGTAGAATTTCATCGTCCAAGTGAACATCACCGAGCAAAGTTTTTGCGATACGAAATACAGCCGCTTATAACTCGATGAAATTCGCTCTCATGCAGATATCTTCAGGCTCATGGCGAGAAGATTTTTTTTTTTTTTTTTTTTATGTAACAATTGAAGGCATGAAAAAATTGAAAATTAAAGCAAAAAAAACGATCCCGCACCTCGGGAATCGATTAAAAGAGAAAAAAAAAGTCCTGAGGCATTTGTGCATTGCACATACGAATTAAAAATTGACGCGTGACAAGAGTTGTAACTTCGGGAATAAATTTTTTTTGAATTTCTTGAAAAATTAGTACTAAAATTAGTAAATGTAGTGTTAGACGCAATTGTCGTAATTTAATATTCATTTGTGAATAAAATAAGTGATTGATTCATGGTCAGCGTGCAAAAAATACATTAAATATAGTTCCAGAGCGACGACGAACGAAAAAAATTTATCAGGAATTTGTATAGCCGATATTGAAAAAAATTGGTCATTTTGTGTATTTTCAAACATCGATTTAATTACTTTCCGATGGCATCGCGGAAATACCCAGATGTCTATCGTGATCTGCGGCAGGAAATACATAAGATGATGGATATGACGGGGTTGTAAGAGCTAGATAAGGAGATATCATTTGGATTTCTTGAATAAGCATCAGATGTGCAAAACAAAAATTCAGGAGCCCATAAATCCATGTATTTTTCAGCGCCGAGGGCAGATCCGACAAAGTGAAGCGCGATATTGGTGTATTTTGTACGCCCTAAACCCGAATAGACCAGTCGTTTTTCATAAAAGTCTAACACTACAATGACGTTGAAAAAAAAAATTGAAAATTTCATTTCGGTTCCTCATCAAAATTGAAAATTGAAATTATTATATCGCTTCCTCATTAAAGTCGAAAATTTAAATTATTATATCGCTTTCTTTATTTGCGAAGCTTTCTCCATGAGGAAGCCAAAAATACAGACAATGCTTACTCGTAGACGAAGTCACGAATAGGGTCTGCGTATTCGCGCGTATCGTTACTGAAAACTCTTCATGTACGTATGTAATTTTCACAAAGGCAAACGGATTGATAGTAATAATTATTATTGTTAAGTTATATTAAACAGAAGCGGTAGTATATTTATTTCAGTGTCCGGCCTCATTCGTTCTTACAATCCCATTCCAAATCTCCAGATAATAATATATATAAATATGTTAAAACGTTTCGTAATCTCCCGCCGCTCCCAGGCAACGCGAGATTACAAAGGAGTTGGCCTTGAAAAATATTTTAAGCCCCAGTCATCGAGTTACCGTTTGATAATATCTGTTTTCGGCGATACTGTACGCGATCTGCGGTTTAATTGTAGTATTGTAGTAACGGGATTCCTTCAGAGTGGTTTATTTTAATCACTCACGCGTTTCGCGCGCCTCGAGAGATAAGATCCATCATCACAGGCATCAAAATAAGGATCCGTAATAAACAAAAATATTTACCCGTGAAGCGGGCGATCAAACAGGAATTTTATTCCTGCCAAACGTGAGTTTCAGAGAAAATTTCGAGCACTTCTCGATGGGATAAAAATCCGAAAAAATCGAGTGTATAGGAGGTGCAAAGATTGTTTTCGTGAAATAATAATTACAATTTGTCATTAAAAAACTGAAGATAAAAATCATTATTCGACAAATTACCCGGCAACTCAACAATTTTCCTCCATAAAAATAATTCATTTATTTTTATGAATTCGTATGAATTTTTTCAGAATTTTTTCTAATCCTCGAAAATTGCGTTTTTTCACAGCTTGAACAGAGAAAAAAACGCGGTTTTCAAAGATTACAAAAAATTCTGAAAAAATTCGTACGTATTCGGAAAAATAAACAAATCATTTTTATAGAATAAAATAGTTAAGTTGACGGATAATTTGTTGAATAATGATTTTTGTCTTGAGTTTGTTAATAACAAATTGCAATTATTATTGCACAAAAACAATCCTTGCAGCACCTCCCATACACTTGATTTCTTTAAGATTTTTGTCCCATCGAGAAGTGTTCGAAATTTTCTCTGAAACTCACGTTTGGCTGGACTGTACCGCAAGTACTACCTTAATAATGCACTGAGGCGTTTACGAGGTGTCCGAACGGCATAAGGCCTGGGAAACTCGTCAGGTAGGAAGAAAAAAAAAATTGAATCGAAATTACAGGCACTCATCTACGCTAAAGTCTGTCGCGATAACGCTAGAACGCGCGAGGGCGTGGAGCGCCCACGCTATAGTCCATCGCTGGTGATATTAGGCTATCACTAGATAAGTAGGCTTTCGTCTCTCACGCATACCTCAAGTTTGCCCTCGACGAAAGTTGGCGCCTATTGTCTTTGATGTAAACACAACGGATCGTGGGTGCTATCTCGTAAACTCGATGACAGCCGAACGATCGAATAACAATAACAGTTGGGTCTGACGTGAAATTTGATAATTTGAAAGATTTGGAACGGGAGATTCGTGCGTAGGAAGCTTAACACTCAATTCATCGAATTGGCGGATTGAATTTCATTCAAGCTTTTTATCCATGCCCGCATAGGACGGAAATATTTCTGAAATGCTTTTTTGAAATATCTAAAATATTTTACCAATATTACAGCATATTTGTAAAAGATTTTTAAAAGATTTTTTTTTTCAGCCCATAAATCTTCCATTGAAATGTTACGGTGCAAAGGTGCACGGGTTGAAGAAAACTTAAGAGAACTGATGAATTGTCGAACATTAATTATATTTATATTTGTTGGTGCATCCGAAAATCGTATAATTGGATAGACAATTCCGGGTTACAGAGTATTCGATCGAAGGCTTAAGGATAATAAATTTCAATACCGATATCCACAGAAATCAAGGATTAAAGCACCATCAAGAGAATTGACTTCGTCTATAAAGCTATAATGATGTTGTCGATGATCCACTCGGTTAGACTGACGTCACCGATAAGCGAACAGTTACGCAGACGATAAAGTCCGGTGATTAAACTTCTTTGTTTTTTTCAATGAACGCGCTCTGGCGTAGAGTTCATTGACTGGTAACTGTTCACTAGCTGGGTGTCTTTAGCCGATCCACTTGTCGCCCCTGCAGTTGCAGGTCGTTCCGTCGCAGTGACCGCCCTTTCTGCCCATTGCGATACACTTGGTGGCGCAAGCAGCGTGATTTGGGGTGACGGCACTCGATGAGAAGGAGAACACGTCGCAGGTCAGACGCCTGTGTCTGATTATCTCCTTCTTCGGATCGGCAGGGACACCGCCATCAGCGTCAACGTCCTCAAGGTGGGCTGGAAAAAAAATAAATAAAAGATATATTAACATTTCCGAAAAGCGTACAAAAATTAAACTACGCGGTAAAACAAATTTCGAATATTCAAAAAACATTTCCCGACCACGAAAATCTATAATTGTTTTGTTTTCCCGTAAATTCTACATTTTTGTAAAGTTAAAGATACGGTTAAGTGAGAAAAATCGTGCATCCCAGTGGACAAGAAGTCTCCGTTGAATGACCTTTATTTTAATTTCGGGGGCAAAAAGTTGACGATCCGAATCCGAAAATCTGGGTTTTCCCAAGTTGTCGATTAAATTATTGAAATCAACTCACTTATGTGGCTCTCTTTGGCGTCTTTGGCGACTTCGACGACTTTGTGGTCTACGGTGAGAGGCGTCGATGCTCCGGCGACTTCGGGGTGAGCCGAGGAGGATCCATGGGCTTCGGGGTGATGCGCCGATACTTCCTGTACCCGGACGACGGCGGCCTTGGCGTAGGCAGCGACGGCCAGTGCAGCCAGGACGAAAACGATGAACTTCATGTTTGCCGGTTGTTTTCGATGTTTGCCTTGTCTGGACAGTTATCGATGAACTGATGGATCTCCAGCCGTTCGTCGAAGCTTATATACTTGGTCGACGAACACGACGATCTCGGATGACGTCCGGACGGTCGTAGAGGGCGATACCGTGAATCACGGATTCTACCATGGGGAATGAGGAAAAATCGGGAAATATATGCGGCAATGAAAAACCCGGTTTCGAAAGAGACCTGGCTGGATTCTCGCGAATCGTTTGCGTCTGGCTAGGCTGATATTGTGCTTATAGATCACTTTCGAGCGACGATGATCGACGAGGAAAACTTGAGCGCAGATTGCAATAATAACGCGCGCGGAATCACGCGAATTATCAATGCGCGAAGTGAGCCCCAGAGATCGGCAATTAATCGAATGTCGTGACGCTCGTCGTCTCGCGCATGTGGAAGTTCCAAGTTCAAGTAGCACTGTTTGTATACGAGTGTAAACACGTACGAGATTTTCTTCTGTTTTTTTTTTTTTTTTTTTCTTATTACTTATAATTCATAAATGGCGCTAATGACACGTATTGCATGGACGGAGTTGAAACCGCAAATGAACGACGTGATAATTACTTTCGCGGTAACCGTTGAGACCATCCTCAATCAGCGACGGATGATGAATGTGAGATATTTGAGGGAGTGGGGCAAAATGGACCTGGATGGTCCATCTCAGGGGCAAAATGGACCTAAATGGTCCATCTGAGGGACAAAATGAACTCAAGTGATCCATCTGAGATGCAGTTTTTTTTACGTTCGGTAAAAAAAATTAGTGAAAATGGTCAATTTTAAACCGGTGTTCCATTTTGCCCCGGGGTTTATTTTGTCCGATGTTTCATTTTGCCTCGGGGTCGCATTTTAATTCTGGGTTCCATTTTGCATGTGTCTTTCATCTTGGTCGGGGTGCCATTTTGATTCTTCGTTCCATTTTGCCCCGGTCGTTTCGTCTTGCCCCGAGGTGCTATTTTAATTCTATCTTCCATTTTACTCCGGTCTTCCATTCTGCCACGGTGTTTCATCTTAGCCCATTTTGATTTAAGGTTCCATTTTGTCCCGGTGTCTCATCTTGTTCCGACGTCCCATTTCCATTATGGGTTCCATTTTTTTCCGATGTTTCATCCTGCGCCGGAGTCCGATTTTGATTGTTGGCTCCATTTTATCCCGGAGTCCTATTTTGATTCTGGGTTCCATTTTGCCCCGGCCTTGCTTTTTTACTAGAGTCCCATTTTCATGCTCGGTTCCATTTCGACCCGCTCTCACCTGTACTTGAAAAACGACATAATATTTAATTTAACGATTCCGATAAGACCTTATCGGCGATCGAACCCGATTGTTCGATGACGAAGCGGCGACAATTTTCCTTGTTCCTCGAGGACCGCGATGACCCAACAAAGTTGCGTTATTGCGAGTAGAACGCAAGTGCGACGAGATTCAATGTTCGCGCGTACGATGTAAGAATAATTATCATATAAATTGATCGTCTATACCTATATTTACGCGACACAGCGCTGTCTGATTTATGGTATTACGCCGCGGAGTGTTTATCAATACAACCGAGCCGTATTAGATCACTTCGCGTCGCTGGATTAATCAAAATGATGAATACCAGTGGCTTTTTCCGTGCTCCGTCTTTCGTCCCGAGCTAGTTCACAGTTTTTTTTTTTTTTTTTTTTTCTCGGTCGACACGGAAAACAAAGTGATTTCCACCGAATCGGTATAAAAGCGACGATTAACTGACCACATCTCAGTCGATAAACAGTTTCTTTACAAAAGACAAACACTATCTAAGTACCCTTAATAATCATGAAACTTTTTGCGAGCATCGTCGCTCTGCTGGCCGTGGCCAATTGCATTGCGGGACACATCTATGACGCCAGGGGTTCGAACCTGGCGCACATATTTCTGGAAAGTATGGTCAAATTACTCAAATTATTTACCGAACGTCTAAAAAAAAAAAGTGTTTTCTTGAGAAAAATGAAAGTCATTACTTGGCAAAAATTGTTCGGTGTATTCGCGTCTTAAGGAGGTCGTCTCGTTGCGCATTACCAACGAGTGCGATTCACGTGCAACTCACAACGAATTTCGACGGCCTTTCTAGAGGAATGAAAATCTTAATAAAATCAACCATTTACAAGGTTCTAAGAAGATTAATTTTCCATAATAATAATAATTGCAAAAAGTTATTAACAAATTAGTAAATAAAAAGTCATTGTTCAACGAATTATACTCAATACTTTTTTTTGAATACTTATGAATTTTTTGAGATTTTTTTCTAATTAAAAAACTACATTTTTTTCATTTTTTTGTTTTTATAGACAAAAAATCACGAATTTTTTAATATTAGAAAAAAATTCTTAAAAAATTTATGATTATTGAAAAAAATTATCGAATAAATTTGGGCTAAAGAAGAAATTTGTTTACCGACTAATTCGTTAAACAATGATTTTTTAAACTAATCTATTAATAACTTTCTGAAACTATTATTATGGAAAAGTAGTCTTAGCATCTTCTGTATGGTTGAATTTTTTCGGATTTTTATTCGATCAGAAAGTTGACGAAATTCTCTTTGAATTGCACATGAATCACACTCTTTGGTAATACGCAACGAGACTCCCTCCTTAAGGGTAAGCAATTTCATGAAACAATAATTTTTTCTCAGAGACCAGAGACGAATCCTCGACTGCGATGCCGCGGAGTTCCGGCGATTTGATTCTGAGACTACGACGAACCATATGCGTTTCAGAAACTGATCTCGATTATTCAACCCCGTCCTGCCGCTCTTGGTGCAAAAAGCATCCCCAGAGTATCGACTGCCTTGCCGTTATTTGCGATTGCGAGAAACTCGCGCTTATCGGCGATGATCACTAAAAAAAAAACTATCTGTCTTAATTTCGAAGATTGCCATAGTACTTTCCAATGAGACTTAAGCGACAAAACCATACCAATGATTTGTAACTATAATATAGCGGATGGCGGGGCAAAATGGGTCACTAGGGCAAAACGGAACAATGGGCCAAAATACAATTTTCCAATAATTTTTGAGCGTCTTATTTTGCCCCATCGATACATCTGTAATTATTGGAAAATCGCGTTTTACCCCACTGTCCCATTTTGCCCCGCTCTTCCCTACATTAACTGTAGGTATACTTCGATAAATAAATGTTTTATTTGCAAATTCAATTTCTCAAATTTTTCATTCTGTACATTAGCTAAAATTCGCACATAGGATGCGAGAATGTCTACGATCCAACGATCTTTTTTTTATAAAAGAATTGAGACTTAGTCAATCGGGGTGGCTGATTAAATCGATAATGAGTTCGTTTTACCTCGTTCTTCCCTATATCGAGGAAAATAACTAAGTTAAGTTAATGATATAGACTCGGGAGGAAAAGTGGGGCAAAATGGACCGATGTTCTCCATTTGAGGTAGGACCTTCTTTAATGTCCCACGCAAAATTGGTGAATGGTCCCTTTTACCCCCCCCCCCCCTGAGGAAGAGAAACTCGGTCGTACTGAATATAAAAGCGATTAATTCGAGATGAGGAAAATTTCATCATCGTTCCACGAAACAATAATGAAGTTCTTATGGTCGTCGGCAGTCGGTACGAATTAAGTCACACCACCTCTGAGGAATTCGCCACTATGACAGAGGTATAAGGAACTCGCTGATTGACTATCAATCGGAGCAGAGACATGATCTAATTTCTTCGCTGCAGCCTTTTTTACCGACCCAATTCGAACTTACTCAATCTCCACAGCTGCCGATTGAGTAAGTAATGGTTCATTTTACCTTGTTCTCCGCTATATCGAGTAAAAGAACTCAGTTACGTTAATAATATAGACGCTTGCGGGGGAGAGTGGGGTAAAATGGACCAGTGTCCTCCGTTTGAGTTGGGACTTTTTTTTCAACGACCCGCACAAAATTGATGAATGGTCCATTTTACACTCTCGGTGTTTGCAGCCTTTTCAACGAAACCAATTCGTACTGACTTAATCAGCGCGGTTAATTAAATAAGTAATGGTTCGTTTTACCTCGTTCTCCCCTGTATCGAGGATGGGGGTGGGCCAAAATGGACCGAAGTCCTCCATTTGAGATAGGACCATTTTTTTTTTTTTTTTAATGCCCCACACAAAATTGTTGAGTGGTCCGTTTTCCCCTCCCCTCCGGTACCGAAGAAGACCAACTAGCTCGGACTGAATATAAAAGCGGACATTAGCGATCGAGCACTCAGTCAGCTATTCAATCGAGACGAGGAAAATTTTCATCCCGTTCCACGAAACAATAATGAAGTACTCAGTGGTTCTTATCGTCGTACTGGCAGTCGGTATCAATTGCGTTACACCGCGTCTGGGCAATTCTCTGGTGTTCAAGGGAATTCGCTACTATGACAGAGGTATAAGGAACTCGCTAATTGATTATCGATCGCAACGGAGACACGATCCCAACGCCCTCGTAATCTCATCGTGCTGCACAAACTACTTTGTTAATTGTTTCCAGTTAGTAACAACACCGTGCCACTTGGCGCGCACGCCAATCGCACCGCCGCAGACATGGGGATAAACAATCGCATCGGGCCGAATCGCACGATGGTGAAACATCCAACGCAGCCGTAACCGATACTAGAAAGAGCACATAGAGTCGAAATCTCCTGAAGCATTTTGTTAACTGTTGAAAAAAAAAATTATTAATCAATTGATAAAAGTAATTAATTAATTTAATAAAAATAAATGACCAATGCATTGGAAATTAATTTTAATTAATTTGGCAGATGTGATACTAGAAAATGAGCTCGATCTGTGGATAGAAATGCCATTGAAATGATTTATCGAATAAAATTAATAAAATCAATAAAATGCGTTATGTTCAAATCTTTGTACAGTTGTCTCACTGATAAGACGCTAAGAAGCAGACGAAGTATTTAGGTGCCTTCGAAAAAAGAAACCTTTCACCAGCCTTGTCATATTATTTTATTCCTAACAACGAGACCTCTACTAATAATAAATTCAATTATTATCTTGCCTGTTGTATGCTTTGGTCCTTAAGTAAATTGAAACTCTCAGGATTCAATAAATATTTTTAACTATCTATCTATTTAAGTTCCATCGAAAAAAAAAAAACTGCTCCATAAAAAAAATTCACATATCTGACAACAATTTATTGTTACTACGCAATGTTCCCAGTGAATACATTGTATTACGGCAAAATAACATGACAGTAATGTGTAATGTTTCAATTGCTTTTGACACGCGTCTGACCGCCTCGACATTTAATCAGTTAAATTTTTTCCTAAACCAACGAGGAAGCTGCGAACCTCCGGGTGTAAATAATCTTTTCTTCGCGTATTTTCCGCTATTTGGAAATGTTATTTCCTCGTCGCGAAACGGCACGAGTAGTCGCTATATGACTGAAACGCGTAACCGGAGTGCTCGCCAGTGGGATCGGGTTTATCCGTCTCGTATAAAAGCTGCTATTAACGCGATGGTCCAGACACAAACGATCGTACCTCCATCGAGTGAAACACCACGATTTCTATTACTACAATGAAGCTCGGTCTCGTTATCATCGCCTTTATGGCTCTGGCCGCTTACTCCACACACGCACACTATGAGGTGCTTCCCACCGGCACGTTTCGTAAGTATATTATTTAATATATTATTTAATATATTATTATTATTCTCTTAATTTTTATTATCATGGTCGATCCGATCCGTTCGATTGATAACAACTTTTATCTCGCATAAAAAGAAGAAAAAAAAATTATAACACTAAGTTTTTGTTTTGTTTTCAAAGCTGATGATGACGCACGCCAGCAGGGACCGAGATACAACGACATCGTCATAAACCCTAAGGATCTCCGTCAGCATCCGCTCGTCAGACAGAAGCGTTTCACTTGCGACTTGCTGTCGTTCGGTGCGAGGGGTGTTAGCGGATTTAACCACGCTGCTTGCGCAGCGAAATGCGTCGCCCAACGCCACCTCGGCGGACACTGCGATGGTGCAGAGTGCAAATGTGTCTCGAAGAAGTTTTGATTAGGCACGAAAAAAAGTGTCCTAAACCGGAAGGAAAACCACTGTGGAACTCGTTGACCTGCGAATGAATGAATAAAACATTAAACCGTCTGTGCTGCACAGTTTTAAAAAAAATTGTGACATCAATAAGAATTTGGTTTTACTCTGCGGAATAATGGAGAGAAATTTGTTTTTATTATTCTTGGAAAAGAAAAAAGAGTTATTATGGCACGACGAAAAGAAGAGCAAGTTTGTAGGGGAGAAACGCCGTCATTGAAAATACTTTAAGAAAAAAGTATTGAAAATACTCAAAAACGACATTCCGACACATTTCGAGTGCGGTCCATACCGATGCAACTTATATGCGTTTTCAATGGTCCGTTACAGTTTCGTAATTGGACCACCGAATTCCATGTGTTGTCAATAAATTTCTATGATTTTAAGCAATTGCCATTATTGTTTATTATTTTTTATACTGATGATTAAAGTTCCTGACCGAAAGTACGCTCAATGAACTTTTTAAGTTCAGTTAATTATTTCCTCCCCGCCCAATGCGAGCCCGGTTGGCAGAAACTGTAACTAATTTTCGTTCAAGAGTTCCGACCATTTGCGGTTAAAAGGAAATAATTACAAGAAAAGTATATCAATGTAGTTTCGTGTAATAATTTGCTTTTGATCTCAATGTTAAAAAAAATTAATTACAATTTTTATTACCGACCACGGTATTTCACATCGTGTAGGATTCTTTATGGCTGTTAAGGAATTTTATGTTAATGGGTTGTTGTGGATTTTAAGGTCCGTTAAGGTGATATGAAAACCTTTCCACTCGGTTCAATGCAAACCCAGTCGACATAAACTCTAATTATTTTTCACGGATCCTGACCATTTCCGGTTAAAAGGTAATAATTACAAGAAGCGATGTGAAAAAATTTCCTCCTCGCCCAACACGACTCCGTTTTTGACAGAAACTGTAACTAATTTTCTTTCACGAGTTCCGAGCATTTCCGGTTGAAAGAAAGTTCTCACAGGAAACGTACATCAATGTAGATGTGTAATAATTTTCGTTTGGGCGTAAATGGTCTCCATGTTAAAAAAAACTTAATTACAGTTTTTATTACCGACCGCGGTTATTTCGCATCGCCTCGAGGACAGCATCAGTGCTCCATTTACGAACTGCTGACGAATGTCGTATTTTCCGTGTCAATCAGCAATCGCTCTAATCTTCTTAAACGAACTCTTCAACTTTCCTTGCAAATAAAAAAAACTCGCGGCTGAATGTTTTTCCCGAATTAAAAAAATTATCGATGCGGAGAATCGTGAGTCTCTGACCTTTATCTCATTGATACATAGTAGCGAGATGCTGGCACATTTACATTTCTGCCACTCACAACTCTGTCAGAAAACATCTCTCCCCAAACAACTCTACGAAAAAAGGCAGCTCTAACAACTTTACCATACTAGAACTCTACCAAAATCTCTACTAGAGAGTAACAAAAACTCTACCAGAACGAAAATAAAACTCTACAGGACTTGAAATAAAACTGTACCGGACTTGAAATAAAACTCTACCGGATTTGAAATAAAAGTTTACTGGACTTGAATTAAACTCTACCGGACTTGAAATAAAACTCTACCGGACTTGAAATAAAACTCTACCAGACTGCAAATAAAACTCTACGAGACTGCAAATAAAACTCTACCAGACTGGAAATAAAACTCTACGGGAATACAAGACTAGACGGTAGCCCTGTATTCCGGCAGAGTTTTGATGTGATTCCGGTAGAGTTTTATTTCAATTCTGGTAGAGTTTTTTTTTTACTTTCTGGTAGAGATTTTCGTAGAGTTCTAATACGGTAGAGTTGTAACATGGTTGTTTTCTGGTAGAGTACTATGGAGATGTTTTCTGGTAGAGTTGTTAGACCTGTCTTTTTTGGTAGAGTCATTATCTGGTAGAGTTGTGAGTGGTAGTGATGTAAATGTGCAGAGATGCTGACGTGGTATCGATAATTTTTTCTTCGCGTATTTCCCACCTGTGGGAAATTGTATTTCCTCGTTGCTATACGGCGTACAGGTAGACTCGCGATAGGAATCGCGTTTTTCCACTCGTAGTTATAAAAGATACTATTGACGCGATGGTCCGGGCACAAACGATCAGTCCTCCTTCGAGTGAAATACCACGATTTTAGTGCCACGATGAAACTCAGTCTCTTTATCGTTATATTCGTGGCTCTGACCGCTTACTACGCAACGGCATTCTATTCGGTGCTTTCTCATCCTACTCGTAAGTATATTATTTACAAAAAATAATATGTATACAAAAACTTATATTCATTTTTGTTTCTCATTCATTAAAGTTGATGGTGCTTTCGAGGATTCGGTGAGTTACAGCGATCTCGTCCACCAGCCAATGGCAGGACAGACGCGTTTCAATTGCGACTTGCTGTCCTCCGGTGCGAGCAGCGTCAGCAGTTTCGATCACGTGACTTGTGCAGACAAATGTTTCTTGCAGCACCACCTCGGCGGACACTGCGACGGCCTCGAGTGCATGTGCGACTCGAGAAGGTGGTGACTACGACAAAAAAAAGTTTCTTATGTCATGTCGAAAAATAAATTTTTTACTATCTATTCGCAACATCGGTGTTTGAATTTTTTTAACACTTATAGTTCGGTCTGTTCAAAGAACAGACGAGGAAGATATGCAGAGCAACTCTAACTGCAAACGGAGATGACGTTAATGAAATTTGTAACTTTGCATTTTTAAAAATAATCTCGCATATTTTTGATAAAAATGTAAAAAATCTTCATCTCCCTGATCCATAAAACCTATTTTTTTATGAGGCAAAGATCTAATTTTTTATCTTATTTTATTTGTTTTATTATTTCTGCATTGACTTTTTTTATATCTTATCGTTTTTATCTGGTCTTAGGGGACATTCAGTCCTAGAGCTTAACACTAAATAAAACAGTAATCATAATAATAATAATATTCACGAAGCTGAAATAAATTATAGTCGAGGGACAGTGAAGAATTTGCATATTCAACGATCGCCGGGTTGTCGATACCGGCGTCGTGCTCTATTTGTGTTCCTTTGAAAGATCCATGCGAACAGCGGAGAGAAAATCGTCGGGATGAATGCGAAAGAAAAAAAAAGGCGTGGTGCGCGGACGACCCGTACGCTCGGGAATGCCCAATCGAACGGGACTTAGTTCATCCCACCGTGGAAATATAAATTGAGTTCGACGTTCTTCCCCGGGGCGTTGTACGTGCGACTGAATAATTATTTTGCGTCACGTGGGACCGCCGCTTTTTTCACCCTGCAGACGTCCCACCCACACGCTTCATACGCGAGGAAAATTCGGAAGTAGAAACGCGCTCTGAACTAAAAAAAAAAAAATCTCTCCGTCCCTATATCCATCCCTTTCTCGACGCGCACGCTCTGAATACGCTTGAGAAATTTCCTCGCTTCATTGGAACGAAAAAGAAGTGAGAAAAAAAGAATACAAATTCTGAGTGTCCGCGAGGCACGTGATCGTGAATACATATCACGGTTATTCAAACGAATTTTACGTATTTCTCGATATCGCACTTGTCACCGCCATTCCCGTCCTTTCGAGGATGCTTTTCAATGCAATGAAAAATAAATTGCTCTCTCAGCAGGGAGGGGATTCGAGATACACGCGAAATTCTATTGCCCGAACACGGTGCATGGCAGACCGATAGGAAAGTCTGCCGGGGACGATGGCCTTCCGTTCGATTTATAGAACAAGTAGGAATAAAAGAGGATTCTAGTTAACGTCGATAGCAAGTAGTTTGAAATTTATAGAGAATTTCATCGATTAATAAATATGATCGAAATAGACGCGAAATCCTATTCCCTGAACGGTTTACGGTATACTGATAGAAAAGTCTCCCGGGAACGATATCCTTCAGTCCGATTTGTATTTCGAGCAAGTGGAAATAGAACAGGATTCTAGTTCTAGTTCTAGTTAACGATGATAGCAAATAATTTGAAATTTATAGAGATTTTCATCGATTAATAAATACTACGATTGAAATCTGTCAATGAAAATGTTCGAAAGCCTGCCGGGGATGATATCCCTCCGTCCGATTCATCGAACAAGAAGAAATAGAACAGGATTCTAGTTGTAGTTCTAGTTAAGGGCGACAGCAAATAATTTGAAATTTATAGAGATTTTTATTTAATCGATTCATAATTATGATCGACATTGCTGAATGGAACTGTGCATCTGTTGTTACAGAAATCGAGTCAGGATGATACGAAGGCAGTCTTACTCGGCGAGTCTGAGCAGCGGCGGTGGCGAACCGCAGATTATCGTCGAGGAAAGTACCCTAGGCGAGGAAGAGGCTGAACGTCGAAGAAACGAGTCTCCGCCTCGCTGTCTCGATCCGGACTCACCGTCCCTGAATCCCTATCTACTGTCGCCGTGGCGAGAGACACGGAAGCACTCTTTGCCAACGCCGCAGTGCACTTCCGGCATCACTGCGTCTCAAGTGAGTATAATACGCGCTATTGAAACGCGTCACTAAACGACTCCCTCGCTATGGCATAGTCAGACTATTTGATGAAAAACCTGAAACCATTGCACGCTTTTTCTCACCCAAAAAAAAATCAAAAATATGGAAGGAAACAAGTTTTTGACCTGATTTTCATTAAGAATAAACAAAACTAATATTTTTAAAAGATAAATTTTCACGTATTTTGATACCGAAACAGCCGCCGGTCAGTTTGAGAAAAACCATTATTTTCAACAAGAAAGGAGCATCGTCGTTAAAGGATCGACGGGTTAATTAACGAAGAGTAAAGTATTCGTAAACGGGCCAACGGACATAAAATCTTAGTCCTACAGAGCCTTGCCGGTTCAGAGAAAGCAATTCCATACGAAATCAAGAGAATCGAAATCCCAAAACAATACATTTTTTTTAGGTGAGACGTTTGAGCGAAAGAGGTGGCGAAGGTTCGGGACCATCGCCACGGGAGGCGGCGTTTCTCGCGACTCTATCGCAAGCGCCAGCGCCCCAACCAGGTGGACGTCGTCACTCGGTGGTAACGATATCGAAAGTGCCGCCGACGTTCTTCGGACGTAACACACGCCGCGAGTCAATCGCCGCGGTTCCTATGGGCGCAACCAGAATACTCCCGATACGTCGTGAATCAGCGTCAGGATTGTCCGGACCACCGAGCAACAGCGGCAGTTCGCACAATCTCCAGTTGGACATTATGGATGACATTGCGGAAATAAAAACGAGAAAGGTACGAACTATACGCAGCCCGAAAGTTCAAATAATTCCACACTGAGAGAAGGATCTGATAGAAATTACAATAAATCTGGTAAAAACCGACCAGATACGCAAAATTTTTTGCCAGATACGCAAAATTTTGTCAACCCGCCATCCGAGAAAAAAAAAATTCCATATCGGTTTCGGCAAAAATTGGTCCCTCTGAATATTTCACATGTCGCTAATCGTGGCGCTACTGCACCACGTTGCCTGGTCGAAATTTACCATAAGACTCGGTAGTTGTTCCGAGATCCTTCTCTCAGTGCGCGATAAATGTCGCTCTCTTTTCATCGCCTCAGCGACTGATTTCCCCTCCGCTTCCCCAGGTGCGCCTGAAGATGTGGAAGACGCCGTCGAGGGAGCGAGTCTGCGAGGTGCAGCCCCTGGAGGGCAACAGTTCGGCGCAGCGTTACGTGCAGCAGCAGCAGAGGCGTTTCTCGGACTTCGCCCCGACACTGTCGGCGGCCTCGAGTTCGTCGTCGATAAGACGGCGGGCCTCGGAGTTGCCGAGGCTGCCGCCGAGCGTCCCTCCGGCGACCGGTATAGTCTGTTCCAACACAGATCTCATATCAATCCTCAGTTCGCTGACCTCCTCGGCGACGGAGATCAACAGATGCGGCGAGGAGAGTTGTCCACCGATTGCTAGCCGGGACGAGGCGAAAGCCGCCAAGACGCTCGACGATAAGCGCAGACGCTTGAAGGACAGATCGAACAGCTTCGACGTCTCGATACTCCACGGCACCGGAAACAAGACGACGCTCCAGAGCGGCAATGGCGGCGGTCCGAAGAACGCCACATCCTCGAATCCACCGGTTGCGAACTGGTTCGTCAATCGTCATCAGCCCATGTGGATGAAACAGAGAAGTCAGGACGTTAATCTGCCGAATTTGAGTTTCAAGTTCGAGAAGTCGCAGGTGATAAAGGCGGTGAGGGAGAGCCTGACGAGAACGACCTCGCCCCCGAGGGAGCTCGGTCAAGGAACCAGGCACAAGGTCGTCTGGGACGACGCCAGAGGCACGAAAGTCGACGCCCAGGTAATCGGCAGTGCGATCGAGGAATTCCTGACCTCCCAGCGTGGCGGTGACTCGGAGGCGAGCGCTGCCGGACCGTCGGTCGGTAAGGCGGTGGTCTCGCCCGGCAAACAAAAATCCGGCAACTCCGCCAAGGTCGCCAATTGGTTCGCCAGCGGAAACAAGGAGGAGGAACAGGCGGAAGCCTGCGAACCTTCAATATGCCCGTCTCTGAAGGATCTCTTCGTCAAGTAGATCTCCCGATAGTGGATTATCGATGGTAATCGTGGAATGTCAATCGAGTTCATTGCCCTCCGTTTCTAAAGATCGATGGAACAGAAAAAAAATTGAAAAAAATTAACGAAGAATCATAGAAATCATTTTTTTTTTTTTTTTTTTTTTTTGCTATCAGTTCTTTGATCGATAGTAATTATTTTTTGTTCGCACTCGCGCGGTGGGAAGAGCCATGATGGTCGCGAAGATATCGTGAGAAACGTATGAAGCGTGAAACATTGAGGAGATCCTGAAGCGACCGTGAAAAAATTTATTAATTTACGGGATGAAAGGAAATTCAATCGATAATCATAATCCGCCTTCGCTGGTCGAAGGCGAATCGTCATTTAACAAACGAACTGTGTATTGTACATTTAAACGACTGCAGTATGAATGTTGTTAAGGCTTACTTTGGAACGGTAAGTTTTGTGCGTTATACATAGAATATAAACCGTAACAATTAATTGTACCGTTATGTCTGATGTGACTTATGTTGAAACATTTCGCATAGAGCAGATTTAATGTAACGGATGTCGATATAAAAAAAGAGTAAAATTGGGGGGGAGGGGGGGAGAGAGAGAAAAAAATAGTATAAAAATGTATTCGACGTTTGTGAAAATATCGAAAATTCCAACACCAAACGTGAGTTTGGGTGTTCGAAAAATATTTTTTTAGGCGTCGAATAAATTTTTATTACGTTTTGAAAGTTTACGTCGATTTTGACGAAAACGTGACTCGTCGAACTTTCGATCGTTCTCAGTGTTATATCATCGTTATTTTACGCGTACCACGGAAGTACCGTAACAAGTGTCATGTATATGTAAATATAAGGCTGTACTTTTTAATGTTACATGTACCCAATTCGTGTAATCCACGGGCAAAGTGGTTTATCGATTGACAATGAAACAAACAAACAAAAAAAAAGAAATAGTATTTCACAAGAATCTTTAGTTAAACTCCACTAAGGTCAGTTTCTTTGATACCGATTTTACAGGATTAGAGATATACACACACATATATGTATACGTATATGTATATATATATATGTAGCGAGATAGAGACGAAAAAAATGCACACGCAAAAAAGCTTCGAAAGCTTCCAAATATCGTTGTATTCCGAAAAACGTATGTCAGAGATTATGAACAACAAAAAATCGTGCTACTTTGTCCGAAGTTTTTGGTGAAATCTTGAGCGTCAGAACCGACGTCGAGTTTCGAGTACAGATTTGATCTATGTGTCTTTGTCACCGACTATAATTATTCAAGGTATCTTTAATCGAAGAAAAAAAAAAAAAAAAGATTAAATAAAAACAAAACAGTGTAGCATAGACACACACCCAACGCAACAAATTACTAAAGGACCACGTTATAAATGTATAGACAATCGACAAAGGGAGAAACATTATCGGGATTCATCGAGGTCACGCGCGAATGCAATTTGATTCTTTATGATATCGTATAAAGCAGTATAAACGGTATATAGTATTATTCATAAAAAAATAAAATAAAAACAAACAAAAAAACTGATCAGCTGATGAGAATAGTATCGAAGTCGAGTGCGGTAGGGCGCCTCTTGGATCGACGGGTCGTTGAACCAAGCAAAATGGCGGAAGGCGTCGAATAAATCGGGACGTCTTTCTCGACCCGGCATAGCGCCATATCGCACTATATGCAGTCTAGTGTTATTCGTAAAAGATATTAAAAATAAACTGATCGGCTGACGAAAATACTATCCAAGTCCGGTATGGCCCAGTAAACGAGTCTAGTATACGGACGTCTTGCTGTAAAACCGGGCCGAGCTGTTACCCGGGCCGCTATTTTGCTTTTCTTGGACCTAATTTATCGCACACATCGTTTGCGCCTGGTAGATCCTGTTACGATCGAAGTATTCCGACGATTCTCTAACCCGACAACGACAAAGTGCGTCGTCATTTTTAAGGGTATTTCGGGTGTTTACTTACGTGCTTTCCGGGTCATCTGAGCAGTCCAACCGTCTCGCCTCCAACCGTCCTCAGCTTCAGCACCAACTGTCCTTACACCTTTACTCCCCATTAACCTGAATTGGCTTGCTCCCAACAGCCGCCCGATTACGAATTAACAATCATTTCATTTCACTTTTCTTCTCACTTGGCCATCTCTCATACTCGGCGCAGAGACGTTACCGCGTTCGTTGATACACAAAGCGTCGATCATTCGTTTTGTCTTTCTTCACTTTTCCTTTCGACGAGCGCTCCGAGCGCCGCGAGTGGACTGGACAGGTATTCGTCGTACTCTCCGATCCGAACACCCGATCGAGAGGGGCGGTGGAGGGGCTCTAGGGGAAATAACGATGAGTGAAAGCGCCCAGGCCCAATTAAAAATAAGGCTCTCTACCGCACTTTGAAGAACGGTAGTTAATTATGGAGGCTTTAATAGTATTTTCACCCCAACAGTATTTTATTTTTATTTTTTCAAAGGATATTCATATAGTGAAGAAAGTCGGGCAAAACGGGGCAGGAAATCCAGATGTATCGATGGGGCAAAATGGGACATCCAAAAATGATCGGACAATTGCGTTTTGCTCCACTGTCCCATATTGCCCCGCTCTCCCCTACTAAATACTGTACACTTGCATGTTCATCGAAACGAAAAGATCTATATAGATCGAGAAAGGTATAGGCGAGGCGATATGCACGAGGACGTAACGGCAACGTCAACTGAACTCTGCGTTATATAAAAATGTAAATAGATTTGACACTGTGTGCGCTCTGAATGTTACTCCGGCATATGCAATGTAATTGGAATGGCTATTATCTAATGTATGTTCTATGTCATGTGTCGCAATAACCGAGTGGAGATGTGCCTTAATACTTTGATGAGATAACGAGCGCGAAGCTGCGAAACGTTAGAATCGAGGCATTTTTCCCAACGACTCCGAGGACACGATAGCGATTTGCATCGACAACTACGTGCGAACGTTTTTCCATTGTTGGAACGAGGGAGACTCGGGGACGGCGAGACCAGGCTCGTAGAACGGCGTGCTTAATGCGCCGGAGGATTATTTGCGAATTGAATATCTCATTGATCTATGGGGCACAGCTCGTGGAATTTGCCCGTGTCACGATTCCGAACAGAAAAAACTTTTCATCGTACGGCGGAGGTAAAAACAAATTTGAAATCGTAAGCGTTGAGATAGTTATTCGTATGGCAAGGGCCTAGAAGGCGAGTTCTTGACGAGAGTGAAAATGCATTCACACGAATAAGGACTCCTTTTTCTACGCCCTGGCAGTTCGCATAATTTTTCCTAACTAATTCACGAAAATAAGGGGCTCTTGGTTTTTGGGAAGTGCGCGCAGAAAGGGAATTTCTCGCACGCGATGCGAAAAAGTGCCGTTCTGCGCTAACTTCACAGAAACGGAAATGCGTTAGGAAAATAGTACATTACGATACTAGTGCGATAAAACTTTTTCTGACGAGTGTTGCAATCGCACGAGTTAAGTAAAAGTTTTTCGAACGAGTATCGTACGTAAAGTTTTACTTCACAAATTTTACCTTTCGCACCGATTGAAGTAAAATAAATTCACACGCGAATTCGTTGCGAGCGAGGCGTCGAGAAACGAGAAGCTGAAAATTGTATCGATCCGATCATTGCACGTTAGCATTTACGATTTAAAGAACAAAATGAAAAACGGTCTACGTAAGAATTAACGAGGCTTAAACGTTAATCGTCCCACCGACCCGGTGAATTTTCATGTACGCACGATGTGACCCCGAGCCGAGCATACTGGAAATGTTATTCAGAATAAATCTTAAATGTTTAAAACTCTGCCTTTTCCTTCACCCGTGTCCTTCGTCTTGGTTATAAGAAAAAAAACGAAACTTAGAAAAAAAACGTCGAGGCCGAGGTTGATTAAAAATTGCGTATAGTTTCTTTCTAAAAACAATTTTATTACGTAGAAATTGGTGCTACGAAGATCGTTGCGAGTACACTCTTCAGACGCGATAACGGTTAATAAGTTTAATAAACGATCTATTATAATATCCCAATTGTTATTTTTCGTATCACGGAAGCGAAACTGCGATTCACTGTCTGGCAGTTGAAAAATTATTTGAGCGAATCGTTAACGGATATTGATTGAAAAAAAAAACAGTTTACAATACGAAGAGTGTAATCGGATAGATCGATCGTACGGGATACAAAGATGCCATTAGAGTACAATTATTGCAAAATGAGCAGTTGTTAAATTTGTAAAAAAAAAAAAAAGAAACTCGGCAATGATGGAAGCAGCGATGCGAAAACGAGCGATGATTTATGAAATTCTCGCGAAACTGTATCTTCAAAGATCTATCAACGATGTCGATAGAAAGATGTTACATTTACACGGAAGATATATATATATATATATATATATATATATATATATATATATATATATATATATATATATATATATATATATATATATATATATATATATATATATATATATATATATATATATATATATATATATATATATATATATATATACATGTTATATATCGGCTGCGATTTCCGGCTGTGCGTTTAAAAATTCAAGGTAAGGAAGATGAGTTTGCCCAACGATAACAATTATTGATCCGGAAAATTTCCTCGCCAATCTAACGATCATAGCGTCAAACAAATGCGGTCGCCAAACAAACGCGTCGAACGTTGCGGTCTCTCGACCGCCGCTCGCCGAGCGTCGAACCGCTTATCTCGTTGTTGTATAAATATCGCTGTGAGCTCGCGGGTCTTTCAATCGAAAAAATTGAAATTGACGTTGACGTCACACTACGTTATACATTCGATTATTTCGAGTTTAAAGAAGGACAAATTGACTCGACAGCTAAACAAAGGAAATGCATTTTTTTTTTTTCACTGGATCGAGGCGTTGCGTTTACATCAACTGGCCGCAGTCGCTGACGATTATCTTTTTGGACGTTTTGCCGCTCTGCGAGCCCATCGCCTCCAGCTGAAACATTAAATTGTTATTGTCATTATTAACATCGCAATTTTGAATGAACGTGCCTGGTAAAGCTTAAGCTTATCCTTTTCTTTCCATTAATTTTCCTTATATGTCCTCGTGTATTACGAATCCTTAATTATTTTACTGTAGAACATAAATATCTGTTTAAAAGAATGTATTTCGGCAGAAAGGTCTTATTCCGCGAGTAGATAAATAAATTTACGAGTGTCGCCAATAGATATTTTTACACTCGTAAAAATAAATCTTGGTAATAATAATTATTACCATTATTATCATTGCAATTTCAATAAACATGCCTGGTAAACCTTAAGCTTATCTATTTTTTCCTTTCATGTTTCTTATATGTTTTTGTATTAAATGTTTCTAATTGATTACTGTGCAGCGTAACTCTTCCTTCAAAAAATGTATTTTACAAGGGATTTTTCTCTTTTATTTATGTATTTTACAAGTTAGAAAGGCTTTATTCTGCGTGCAGATAAATAAATCTACCATTGTCGCCGATAGATATTTTTATGCTCGTACAAACAAATCATTGCAATAATCTCTAGAGTGCAAATTGGTAGCTATAGAAATGATCTACCAGCGGAAAATCAGGAATAGCGCAAGGCAAAGAATCGAGATTTTGAATTTACCTTTCTCACAACATCCATGCCCTCAACGACTTTGCCAAAGACAACGTGTTTGTTGTCCAGCCAGCTGGTCTTGGCGCAGGTGATGAAGAACTGGCTTCCGTTGGTTTTGGGTCCGGCGTTTGCCATAGAAAGAAGGCCAGGCTCGGTGTGCCTGAGCTGGAAGTTCTCGTCTTCGAAATTTGTGCCGTAAATGGATTTGCCGCCGGTGCCGTTGTGATTCGTAAAGTCGCCTCCTTGGCACATGAAGCTCGGAATGACCCTGTGGAAGCTGCTGCCCTTGTAGCCGAAGCCCTTCTCGCCGGTGCAGAGAGCTCTGAAGTTCTCCGCTGTTTTTGGTACGACGTCGTTTCTCAGCTAAATCGGAGAAAAAAAAAAATCATACATCGATATCGCATCTCATTGCCAAATTTGGTAGGCCTGGAAATGCAATTACGGTGAAAATAATCGTTATCAGGAGAAAGTGAGTCATGACCACGACCGGTGTCAAAAAGAATAGCTTTAAAAAAAAGCAAAAAACAAAACTACATCTTGGAACGTCGACGTATTGTGGAATCTTTTTATTACTGTAAAAACAATGCGAACGATCGAGACTGGTTGCAAAAAAATACTGGAAAACGTAAGCTGGCTGGTGCAAAAAAAATTATGTTCCCAAAAATGATTGTGGAAACTTTTGTGACATTGTAGGAAAAAATGAAAAAAAAAAAACGGGATGGAATTTTCTTATTAAAAATGCCGGAAAGCCGACTTGGCTCGTGAAAAGAAGAAAACGACTTCATGAAAAAAAAAAAAAAAAAAAACTAGAAAAATAAAAAAACACATCGATATCGCGTGTCTCGTTATCAAATTTGGTAGGAGCAAATGCGGGCACGATGAAAATATAATCGTTATCGGGGCTGGAGCACGCGGCGGCGACGACCGGCGTAGACGAGAATAGCACGAGAGAAAAAGAAAAGAAAAACACCCCAAGACCACATCGCGGAGGGTCAACGTATCTTCGGAATCTTTTCATTGCCGACAAAACAGCGCAAGCGATCGAGACCGGTCGTGAAAAAAAAAATGCCGGAAGGCCCAAGATGGCCCGTGCAAGAAAAACCTACGATCCTGAGGAAATCCGGAAGCCATAAAATTTTGTCCCGAGCTCGTGTCTATCGACGCACGCGTCTCGGAAAAAACCAAAAAAAATGTTCGTTCGTGGAATTTTATTCTCCGAGTGACCTTCCCGGAGGGAATTTTTTTTGGTGCCTAAAAACGGCCGGTCCTAAGACGATGAAAACTTAAGTCCCATGCGGATATCTTCAGGGCCATAAAAAAACTATGATCGAACGACCGAGGTAAACTCGCGATGGACACTTTGAGTGAAATAAAAAAAAGCCGACGAAAGAATTGAAAATTATCGCTCACCTCCATGACGATCCTGCCCACAGGCTTGCTGTCGGCGGTGATGTCGAAGAAAACACGGGGCAAAACCATCTTGTTGGCGGAATCGGCGAAATTTTTCACGAACGATGCGAGGGACGGTCTGCTTCGGCGGGCGGTGGCTCCCAAATGGTTCAAATGGCTGAAGGTCGAATCAATTGACAGCCGGCAGATCGATGCCAACGCCATTTTTACTTTCGCGCAACAACGGTTCGGCCTTAAAATGTGTGAGGTTTTTTTTAGTTGAGCGAAAGATCCGACAATCGGCACCGGCAAGTTCACGCTTGCAGTTGCACGTGCTCGTTTCTATGTCACGGTGAATTTTTCGAAAACTTTATTGCGTAACGTTTGGCATCGACTTCCGTTCAAATTTGATGGATTTCACGGAGACAATTAACGTGGTCATGGCCTCGGCCAATGAAATCGCAATCGAACGGACAACGTGACTCGCCAGTTCCGGTTTCGGCTGTGCTTGTCCTCCGTCGGCGAAATTTCGGGATGTGACGTAATTGTCGCGCTTGCCATTGGCTCTGCGCGTGACTTGAGAACCGATGATCACCACTGCCCGCTTGGAAACTTGCTTTGGATTGCATGGAATGAGATAGAGTGCTGCGCTGGTGCGCATGTCGGAGAGAGAAGCTCGTTGGCGGCGGGAAATTCAAATTGTCGTTCTCTCTGTACTCCAACGATTGCAGTGATTTTGGCACTGTTAAATACGCGACGGCGGCGCGGTGCCATTGAAACTTAATCAACTCAATACTAATTTGATAGAGATTGTTGAATTCGATAAAGTTTAAGCGGAACCCTTGTAATCGCGCATTTTCAGATTTTACCATATGATCGTATAGAAATAAAATTCAACCTACTCGTAAATCCTTCCACACTGCAATTCAAATACAATAATGAGATAAACTTACTTTGGATAACAGAACGAGAGAGAGAATGCTGCGCTGTTAGGAATGTCAGAGAGAGAAGCTGATTATCCGAGAATGATTTCTGAACGCGCCCTGCCGAGGGCGCGGCAAATTCAAATTGTTGTTCTCTTCGTACTCTATCGATAGCGATAATTGACCCATTCTTAAATACGCAGCAAAGCGCGTGATATTGAAACTTAATCAATTCCAGACAAATTTCGCAGAGATTCTTCAATTCTATAAAGTTTACTCGAAACTCTTCTAAACTCGTGTTTTCAGGCTTTATCATAGCATTGTACAAAAATAAAACGTAACGCACTTGTCGAGCTTTCCACACTCTAATACAACGAACAACGAGATAAAGGAGCGACTAAACAACTTGACAGACAAAACAAATTTGTCAACTTCATCATCAATCGTGGGAGTCTCTCCTATCTCTGGTGCGCTGGACGAGACGAGACGGCGGAGTTGTTTTGACCCGTGCAGTAGTGTCCAAAAATATGGCGGCCCAGTGAAGGACGCTGGATAGAAGAATTACCGTGAAAATTTTGTTGAATTCGTTACAATACCATTGGGATTAAGTGTACCACGGATTAAAAAAATGAGTAACATGTCGCCGTTCGGCGGCGGAAAGAATCCTCCGTGGGTTCGCAACGCAGGTAAATCTTCGACGCCGAACAGTTTCCCAAACCCGCACCTCGATACGTCCCCGTCTCGCGACATCGGACGATGCTCCGATTTTTCGTCGGAAATGAGGAAAATATCATCATCCGTCGGGCGTCTCACGCACGCTCGCGCTTTGATATTTCGCCTCTATCGAAATTACGCACACGCCCTCCCGCAACGTTCACTTATCGACGGGAACGTGGAATTAAAAAAAAAAAAAGAATAAATAAATAAATAATGCCCGAGAAAGGCAATTGGATTAGGGTTTTATTTATAAACTGTTTCGTAAAAGAAACTCGTGACGGGTTTTCGTGTGTGTGCGTGCGTGCGTGAGAGGCTCATAAAAAAAAATAATAATAAGCTATCCAGGATGCACGATAAAAACAACGATATTTTATGCGGTTTTCCCTGTACGCGATTTATTTATCGCATATTTGGGATAAATTGTATTTCCGAAAAGTGTTCGCTCTCCAATTCGCTGAGACGGACCATTTGTTTGTCCCAATACGCTTAACTATCAACAAGGATATTATTATTATTATTATTTCGATTTACAGAAATTAAGTTTGTAACTTACTTTCTTAAAAATCGGCATCTCGTTAAATAAATTTGTCCTATGTGTTTACGTGAACATGCTTGCGTCTAACATGTTCTTAAACCAATTTATCTTAAAGCTGTGATAAGTACTTTAATTATCACAGCTGGTAGAGCGTTCCATGCGTCCACCACTCTTTTTGACAGTACGTGTTTCCATAGCTTTTTCCAAAACTGTACATAGATTTTTAAAAAATAATAATATCTGATGAAAATAAAATAGTTAATGTCCAATTGGATGAGCATGCATTTATAATCTGCTTCATAGAAGATTTATAAACTGTCTTGTAAAAGATTTATGAACTGTTTCGTAAGGGATTTACGAACAGAGATGGATAATTTATTTGTCCAGATACATTTAATTACCAACGAGAACATATATTCAATAAAAATAATAATAATTTCCTAGAAAGGCAATTATATTAGATTAGGTAATTAGATTACCGTATATTTATAAATGATTTCATAAAAGATTTATGAACTGTTTTGCAAAAAAAAAACTTGCAACGAGTCTGGTGTGCATGCGTGCGAGACTCGTAGGAAAAAGATAACAAGCCATCCAGGATACATAAAAAAAATAGAGCCATATTCAACACCATGCACTGAATGCAATTTTAAGACCGCAGGTTCAAAAAAATCGTATTTCCAAATTTGTGCAATTGTCTTGCTCAGATGGATGATTTGTTTGCTCTGTTATCAGGACAGGGAATACAGAATATACAAATGCTGGGTCAGGCGATGGGAGGGATCGGTGGTCAGCCAATGGTTCAGTACCAGCAGCAGACTCAGCAGGTTTATCAGCAAAATTTGGGCCTGCAGCAGGTAGGGAAGAGACTGGGAAAAAACTGCCTGGAAAAAAACTGGAAAATTCGAAAGTGATACTTACGCCTTCTAATGTTTCAGCCGAACATAACGATGGCTTCGATGGCAACTCTCGGCTCTAATCTCCCATCCGGCATTGCCGGACAGCTTTATCCTCAAGTCGCCACGGTTTCTTATCCCACGCCAAGAACTCTGAATACCAACGCCTTTCAGCAATCCGTGTCCGGTGTTCCTCAGCAGGTTCAACAAAATGTACAATCTTCATCTACCAAGCAGCGCGTATTCACCGGCACCGTCACCAAAGTACACGACAACTTTGGTTTCGTCGACGAAGATGTATTTTTTCAAACTAGGCAAGTGCAGAGATAAATTATTTTTTATTTAGTTATTCAACAACAGCGCTCTTTTCGTTAAAATGTAATTATATATTTTTTATTTTCATTAATTTATTTATTTATCAATGGCATAAACCCATTCACAAAAGTTAAAGTATAGTCTCTATGAATTAACAAATATAATGCGTGAATTATTTATTTTTCATTTGTTTGTTCAACAAGGGATTTCTACGTTAAAATATAATTATGATGTTATTTTATATTTCTTTAAATATATTTTTATTAGCGGATTATTCAAGGGAGTCGTAAGAATGATTTTTTAAAATTGATTGCAGCGCTTGCGTGAAGGGCTCTAATCCTATAGTCGGGGATCGAGTGCTGGTGGAAGCGTCGTTCAATCCGTCTATGCCGTTCAAGTGGAACGCGACTAGGATCCAAGTACTCCCGATGGGGAGCAACAATAACAGTGCAAATGCTCAGCAGCAATCCAGCCAGCAGACCAATCGTCAGCAACAGAGTAGCAGACCTTCCAGTACTTATAACGCCGTTCCTCCGCCCAACGAGAATCCCAATAACAGGTAAGAGTATAAAAAAAGAAGAACAGCATTATCCTAAAAAGCGTGGTCGCAATTAACTAGCGATTTATTGAGTAATCAAAAAAATATGGACAATTTCCACCAGTAATCGGAACAAAGCCGGAAGGGTCCGGGAACGATCGCCGCGCGAGCGTAGGAACGAGGACGAGGAGATAGAGCGTAAACGACGTCGCGAGGAACGAATACGCGAACGGGAGAAGAAAGAGGAGCGCAGCCCCTCGCGAACTCGGAGAAGTAAATCTCCAAGGCCACGTCGGCGTACCAGAGTGGTACCTCGATACATGGTCCAAATACCAAAGATAGCACTCGATCTGTGAGTCACCGATATTGCTTGATAAACATAGTTTCGTGAAGAATTTTTATTTTCCTATTTTTTTGTTTTTTTTTTTTTTGCGAATAGTAATCGTCAAATGTTCGTTCCTGTTTCAGGCCCGAGGCAGACGTTTTAGAAGTTAGGAGACGTTATCAAAATATGTACATTCCTAGTGACTTCTTTTCTACGAACTTCAGATGGGTAGACGCGTTTCCGCCGCACATGCCATTTACTCTCAACAAGCCATGTTCCTTTCACGTAATGCACAAGGACGTCGATCCTTACGTCGAGAATAACGCGGTGCTGGAACCGCCCGACGCGGATTATCTTTTCTCCGCCAAAGTGAGTTCGGGTTATTGCAAGATCTATCAATCGTAAAAATGATTTATTTATTTCTTTCGCTCACGGGATAAGCCCTTATGCATGGAAAATACAGATGTATGAAAGACAACATGCGTTTAGTACCAAAGCTGGGTAGGACTTTTTAATACTTCACGTACGTTTTAGTACTTCAAGTATTTTTTTACGATTTCAAGTACCAAGTACAAGTACTTTTTGAGTACACGCTCGTATTACGGGTTCCCGATGAGTAGTACAACATCATGTTTCTATTAATATTTGGATATATTTCTATTAATTTAAGACTGTCTAAAATTCTCAGTAAGTATAATTTTAACGAGAAACAATTTTTTTTTATTCCATTACACAACGAGAAGGGACCCTTTTCGTTTTTTAATGATATTTTGTACACATTTTTTTTCATGAAAAAGTAACATTTATTTTATTAACAGATGTACGTCAATTTTATTTTTCGCAGGTAATGCTTATGTCGATGCCAGCGATGGAAGAGATTTACAAACGCTGCTGCGGCGTCAGCGAGGACAGAGACCCGGATCGCGACTACGTTCATCCCACCCGATTGATTAATTTCTTGGTGGGTCTGCGTGGAAAGAACGAGACGATGGCGATCGGAGGACCGTGGAGTCCGTCATTGGACGGTGGGAATCCCGAGAAGGATCCGTCCGTGCTGATAAGAACTGCCGTCAGGACGTGCAAGGCCTTAACGGGCATTGATTTGTCCCACTGTACACAGTGGTAAGACTTCCTCGCTGATTCATCTCCAAAAAATTCTAAAATCCTTCGCGTTAATCTCATGATTATTAAAGGATTTTTAAATCTTTTTCATTCCTCCTCTTTCGTATATCACACTATGAACGCTACGAGAGATCGCGAAATTGCATTATTTACCACTCTCATGTGACTCGATGTACCGTTTAAGATTTTTTTCATTTTTTTTCCGTTACATAGTTCGTTCGTAAATATTCCGTTCGCTTCTCAGCCAGAGAAACGTTACTTTACCCACCGTGCGAACTCGCTCGAGTACGTTGCGGCGATCCCCGACTTGTACAGATTACACATTCAGGATTAGTTTTGTAGCTGAGCTATTGCAGAAGAGAGATATACCCGTTTACCCGAGAGTATATCGGTGTCCGCACTCGATCGGCGATTGGGCGACCCGCTGAACTGGAACCGCAACTCCGCTCTCGATCCATCGGCCAATTCTTATGTGTTCTGAGAAATTGAACGTGAAAAAGTTTTAATGTTTTTCTTTTTACTTTTTTCATACGATCCAGAAAAAAAAAGAACAAATCCAGAAAACAGAAATATCTTTCGTAAATCGTTGTGTCCGTTGAGATTGCTCGACGTGCCCGATTGGCTTCCGTTTGTGATGTTCGCTTTCGTATGCAGAGAATTTGGGTGCTTAACCGAGCCTCCGAGAAATGCGTTTTTTCGTAGAATTTAAGGCGAGGCCACTAAGCCCGGCATTAACCTGAGTTGACGTTTCGATATTGTTTTTTTTTTTCCTTGCGGCACAGGTACCGCTTCCTGGAACTCTACTACAGACGTGCAGAGACTACCCACAAGTCCGGGCGAGTGGTGCCTTCGCGCGTTGAAACCGTCATACTATTTCTCCCAGATGTTTGGAGCTGTGTGCCCACCAGACTGGAATGGGATGGCTTGCATCTCAACTATAAGAAACAACTGGAACGAAAGTTGGTGCGAGCTGTATCTAACTCGGAGGACTCGGATCCTGCCAATGACACTGATGAGGCTGCCGCCGCTGATCAAAAGGCACTGCCCACAACCATCCCATACTATTCTACCTTTTTATTATACATATATATATATATATATTATTATATATCATATATATCATATATATCTAGAATTTACTATCGTCACGCTGTTTTCACTCCCACCGGCCGCCCCCCGTTACTAAAATGATTTTTCGGTAGGCAGTACCATGTCTGTCGATTGAACGAGTTAAAAAATGCCAGTTTCAATTTTTATTGGTGGACAGAGAAACTTTGCTGTCGCTCGGTCGCGGCTGTAAGATCGACTGACATCGTACGGCGGATGTCCCCTTAGCCTCCGGCAATCTCACTAACGATCCGAAATGGCCAAGCCTCGATGGATAGAGCACAGCATTTCTTGTTTTTCTTAAAAAAAAAAAAAAAAATTGAGAAGCCCCGTTGTCTAATTGCCGAGTCATTGATAAAAAAAAATAAGCAAAATAAGTTTCATTGTCACCGTCATATATTTTTTTTGTATTCTACTACATAACTGATAATAACTTATCCATCACCTACCAACCACACCGACACCAGAGCCAGGACACTATGAGAATCTGAGGAGTTGTCTTGAGTAATTCTTGATGAGGGCCCAACGTGAATGAAGAAACATGTTTTTTATAATAATTGCGAGAGAGAGTACGAGAGAGAGACTGGCGAAAGAATGGAGAGGGATTGGTTTCGTTTGGTTATAGGGGCTGCTTCTGTTTGTAGTTTTTTTTTCGTAAAAAATCTTTAATGTCAACTGTGATTGACGGGTGTGCTTATTTTTCCAGGATGAGACACCGCCGGAGAAGAAAGATCCGACGCACTATTCCGAGCTGGATCCGAAAACTATGAATGTGAGTTTTCGCGGTCGTAATATCGTGCTGTCGGAAGAGAATTTTTGGAACTGCAACGGAATGGAGTATTTTCCCCGATTTCACTAAAATAACCATGTTCCTTGCGGACAACGAGGGCAAAAAATGGTCTATTATTGACCAATGATCACTGCTAAAAAAATTCGTATGAAATTTAATGTACCGGACTGGAAGTCTATGCAAAGACTGGTATATTAAATTTCATGTACAATTATGATGAAAAATGAATGATCAGCGTATTAAAAACATTGGAAATACTTTACTTTTAAAAATTATTTTTAATTAAATGAAAAAGTATATTAATTTTTCATCACAATTGTACAGTAAATTTAATGTGCCAGTTTTGGCGTAATAACTTCCAGTCTGGCTCATTTAATTTGCAGTTTTTTTGCAGTGTACGGCTCATTCCCCCTCTGGAAGTCCCATTACTCCCGTGGGAGTTAATGGTCATTGGCGAATATAACGATTTTGCGACGCAAGAAATGTGGTCACATTAAGGAAGTCGGAAAAAAGTATCGTATGCTACACGAGAGGGAACGGATTTTTACCTTCGACTCGCTCGGGCAAACTTTGCACATGGCGAAAATCGTGCACATCCCGCTCTTGTAGCATCCCGGGAAGCACGAATAAAATTAGTTATCAGAAAGCGATCTCAATGGGTTTCATATGTCCGTCTGATCGGTATCCCATCCTATAAAGTTAACTTTTGGACGTACGATAGCTTATAATTGCCATCTGGACTGACATGTGGAACTCATTTAGATGACTTTTTTCATGCCAGATGTATTTTTGCTACCCGGAATAATATACTGTTTGAAAATGGAATGGAATGCAGTTTTGAAAGTGGACTGGAACGTATTTTTAAAAAAATGTGAATTCCCTTCCAGGTGAACGATCTTCGGCAAGAATTAGCCGCCCGCCTTCTCAGCTCGAAGGGCCTCAAGTCTCAGTTGCTCGCGCGGCTCACCAAAGCTATAAAATCGGAACAGGCCAAGGAGGAGGGACGTCAGGACGAGATGGACGAGAACGAAAAAGAAATCTCACCGCCGCCGAAGGACGAGAGCAAAGACGAGAAAAAGTCCAAGGACAGCAAAGAGGTAACTAAACGTTTCGTACACAAATTACCTGTAACAAATATCGAATCAATGTTGAGTTGAGATTGAGCAATCGGAGAATCGAATTACAGTACGACGATGACAAAAAGAAGATTATCGAACGCGAACGTGTATTGCTGGAAAAACGCTACACACTACCGGAATCTTCGCACATCATCGTGCATCCATCGAGGGTAGCTAAAAGTGGAAAATTCGATTGCACCGTCATGTCGCTGAGCGTGTTGCTGGATTACAGACCGGAGGATACGAAGGTAATTTTTATCTCAACCGCCGTGCAATTAATAACAGTGATTATGAAAATTATGTAACTATTTTATTTTTATTTTTTTATTTAGGAACATTCCTTCGAGGTGTCCCTTTTCGCCGAACTGTTCAACGAGATGTTGATGCGCGACTTCGGCTTTCGAATATATCGTTCGCTCTGCATCCTCCCCGAGAAGCCGAAGGAGAAGGAGGAGGACAAAAAGAAAGACAAGAAGGACGAGCGACGGGACGAGAAAAAGGACGACAAGCGAAAGGACGACGACAAAAAGTGCAACAAAAAAGATGAGAAGAAGAGAGAAATCGGCAAGGACAAGAAGGACGATAAAGAGATGAAGAGCAAGACCGACGAGAAGGATAAGGACAAGGAGAAGAACGAGGACGAGGAGGACGACGATGAAGAAGAGTCCGAAGTACGTTATATTTTTTAATCGGACTCGTAAAAACAATTTGTTACACACGGTGCGAAAATAGCAGTTTTACGCACATTTCGTGTGCGCAAAATTGCCATTTTCACACCTCATGAAGTAAAATTTTGTACGATACTCGTGCGAAAAACTTTTTCTAAACTCTTGGGTGGTTGCAGCACTCCTTAGAAAAAGTTTTATCGCACTATCGTAAATTTAGTGTAAGAATCGAGTCGCCTTTTTTGAGCATTTTCAGGTGTATTATCAGGAATTTTTTTAAAGAAAATTTTTGTGCTCATCGTAATGAAACTAATAAGAGAATATTCTCATTTATATTTTTACATAAACCAGGTATTGTTTTTGTCAAAAAAGCGACTGCACTTAGAATCATACACGGTTTAATATTCTCAGTTGTTTTGTTTGTAATGCAAGACCGTTTATTCGACATTTGAAAATTCGCAGGACGACGATTCCGTGAAGGACGGTAAAAGGGACAAGGACAAAGACGGAAAAAAGAAGAAGATAAAGTTGTTCACTCACGATCCTTATCTTCTGCTGTCCTTCGTCTACTTCGATCAAACTCACTGCGGCTACATATTCGACAAGGACATCGAGGAGCTTATTTACACTCTCGGATTGAATCTCTCCCGCGCTCAAGTTCGCAAACTCGTTCAGAAAGTCGTGACGAGGGACTCGCTGCACTACCGCAAATTAACGGACAAATCGAAGGAGGACGAGGTCAAAGACGACAAGAAGGACGACAAGGACGCGGACAAGAGCGAGGGATCTGGAAGGGTCGACAACGAGGAGGAGTTCTTGAAGTCTCTGGCATTGGGAAACAAAAAATTGTTGCCCGTATTCGTGGGAAGCGGTCCGCCCTCGAAGCGCGCGCGGCGCGAGGACAGCGCGAGCGAGCAGGGCGAGGGTGAGACGATCTCCGACGGATTCGTCATGTACAAGGGCTCTCTGCTCGACGTCGAGAAGTTGGTCAGCCAATTGAAGAGATCTGAGAAGGCGCGATTGGACACCGAGGCGCGAATGATGGACATACAGCACGAGCTCGTCGCTGTCAGCGATAAATCTGGCAAACAATCTAGCACTATAAAAGACCTCTCCGAAGACTTGAGGGCCTACAAAGACAAACTTAGAAGTACCGATGACAAGCTCAAGAAAGTCTCGGTAAGTCGATGGGCCCGTTCTCGTATACGAGACATTCTCTGTCAACTCGGCCACTTTTTTTTGTCGGCCCTCCCAGATCTGTCCCATAATTGGCCACATTTTGCTATCAGTTGCAAGTTTTTGGATTTTTTAATTCATCCATTTACGAGATGCGTTTTTTTCTTCAAGTTCGTATATCTTGAAAGGGATAAGCCAATTTTTTGTAGCATCTTCACAGATCGTAGAGTACCCTAAAAAATTGGCAGCGAAATCGAAGATGTCGCATCGCACCGAAAAATATAATTTCCATTTCTTTCTGCTAAAAAAACCGTTCTTATTTTTTTCAATTTCAGAGGGGAACATTTTTTTTCGAGATATCTATTTTTTCCACCTCTATTGGTTTCATTCGGGTGGCGCATTTCCGCGCAGAATAAGTCGAAAAAAGTGGCAGGATTGAGAGAGAATACCTCATATTTAGGACATAACAAAACTCACGATCGCTGATCGAGATTATTTTTTCAAATCTCGATTGAAAAATCTCTTTCTCTCAAATATTTTGTTCATGTGCAGTTGATGCTCTTTCAACAATGTATTATCATAAGACACATGCTTAAATAATGATTTAATACAATTTTCAGGGCGACTCGCACACGTACCTGAGCACCCTGAAGAACGTGTATCACATAGCGTCGAAAGTTTTGCAGAACGACGTAAAGAAGGTCGAAGTTGTGGAGATACAGGACGAGAAGATATCTAGCGAAGTAAACGGTTCGCAATCGGAGTGCAAAGGGAAAGCGGACACGCGGTGGAGTGACAACAAATCGTCGGTGAAGAGAGAGCCGATCGATGCCGATAAAGAAAAAAAATGTGACACCAAAGTTCCGATTAAGAAGGAACTCGTCGATATGGAGAAAGAAAAAAAGTAAATATTAAAATAATTGTTTTTATTTATTATTTATATTTTACAGCCATACACCGTGATCAACACCTAACATCAGCTTAGTGAAATAATTTTGCGTGTGCTTAGCAATGGTAGGTTCAATCAAATGTACAACAACGTTATATATTCACTTTGTAAAAACTGACGAAACTCTCGTGTGACGAGTGATGATTGGTTTTTTTCTGAGCGTTCCTACTCAATTATGCGAGTTACAAAAAAAAAACGTGCATTGATATGTTTGATAAATGTTCGAAAAAAAATGTTCAGAATTGTGTCGCACATTGGAAAACTTCTCGTACACGCTCGCGACACCAATACCGTTGTTATTTTTGTCGAAGAAAAAAAAAAGAATCGTTTTCTCGATTCACAAGTCTGCGCCCGCATCGTCACGGATCTGCCGTAATTTTTCTCATTCGTATATTTACAAATTGTAATAAAAAGCATAACTTCCGAGTAGAACGTTCGATTTTAAATATGGACGCAAGGAATACACTCCCGCACGACGAGGTATCGAAACTCGTGGTCGTTTTTTTTTCACGGACGCACGGATTTCTAAGTGAATAAAAACTGTTTGGCACTGTAATTACGAAGATGCCTAGAGAGAGAGTGAGAGAGAGAGATAACGAGGAAGCAACAGCGTTCCTTCGCTCAGGTATTACAAAGAAAAGATAGTGCACGAATACGACAATAAAACGAAGAAGAAAAAAAATGATAAATATGTATTTATACAGTTAAGAGTAGCGATTTGCATCTCACGACGCGCGCACAATACAACAATCTCAAAGTCAATAATCTATCGATTACGCAACGTGATGTTAAAATGAACGAAGAAAAAAAAACAATACTTAATATTCATCGTTTATAAAATGCATAAGATTTATCGAATAATTTGCCGATTGTTTTTAAACTAAAAAAAAATTGCTATACGCATTGGTTCGGATTGTTTCTTTGCTTGATTGGCGTAATGCAAACAGCTGCCGATATCGTCGAAGAAAAAAAAGCCATCGACATTTATAATACAAGACTTTTCGTAATACGAGAGAGGATGTTGGACGAATGGTTAGCTAATTACATGTAAGCCTGAGACAGCGTCTCGACAATGGAATATATCTGCTCGAAATGGGGACGTTTCTCCGGTTCGTACTCCCAGCAGCGTAACATTAATCGATGTATCTCCTCGGGAGCTCCGTCCGGTGCTGGCATGCGGTATCCTGAAATGATCGGTACGTTACGGTCACTGCACGATTAAAAGAAAATGTACATTTAATTGTACCGGATTTTTACCGGACTGGGAAGTTTTTATGCAAAAACTGACACATTAAGTTTAATGTACAATTGTCACGAAAAATTAAAGGACTGTTGGAGTGAAATTTAGGGTAAATGATTGTAATTGAAGTACTTTTATAGTACAATTGAAGTAACTTATTAAATGTAAAGTATTTCTAAAGTTTTCAAAATTTTGTACATTAATCTTTCATTACAATTGTACATGGAATTTAATGTACCAGTACATTAAATTTAATGTACAATAGTCATGAAAAATTAATGGACTTTTGGAGTGAAATTTAAATGTAAAGCATTACAAAAGTTTTTAACATACTCTACATTATTTTTTCATCACAATTGTACATGGAATTTAATATACCGGTTTTTATGCATAAAAACTTCCGGTACTCGTACATTAAATTCCATACGATTTTTTAGTGCGAAAAAAAAATTGTATACGCGAGACTCGAAAGAATGAGCTCATACCTGCGTCGATCTTCTCTCGGGCCTGAGAATTCGACATTCCGCTGTACGGGTTTCCGCCTTTCGAAAATATTTCCCACATCAGGACGCCGTAGCTCCACACGTCACACAGTGACGTGTATTTCCCTGATCAGACACAAACACACATCGTGTTTTATAGGCCTTGTTTTTTTATAATAGATTTCTTCGTCGATCCTAATAATTACCAAAATTCAAAGCTTCGGGCGCCGTCCACTTGATAGGAATCTGTTTCATTCCATCGGACACTATGTACTCCTCCTCTTCCCTGGACATTCCAAAGTCCGAAATCTTAACAATGGATTCGTAACCTGTGGATTAAAAATAAAAATAAAATTATTTCTCACTTCGGTCGTGATGGTTAATATCGCGTCGGTTCGATCACTGACCTATGAGACAATTACGAGCTGCCAAGTCCCTATGAATACAATACTTAGACTCTAAATAACACATTCCAGCCGCTGCGTCTTTGCACATGCGGAGCTGCTCCCTTGGCGTTATCTTACTGGAATTTTTTCGCAAATGCGTCAGCAGCGATCCGCCTGTAAAATAAAAAAATCGTAAAAAAGTGACGAAGAAATTCTCCCAGCTCAGAGTGTGCCTAATGTGGCTAGTGTGCCAAAGTGTAACTCTAGGTGTGCCAGTCTTACCGGGCACCAATTCCATCACTATCATAATCGGCTGTTTCTGTACACATATCCCGATGAGCTTAACGATATTTGGATGATCATACTGCTTCAAGATTCTACCCTCCTGCAAAAACTTCCGTTTCTGCTCGTCGGGAAGAGTGACCTTGCAGGTCTTCACTGCAACCTCGGTCTTGCAAGTTCTCAGCTGCGCTTTATATACATCGCCGAAATTACCCTTAAACAAAAAAAAAAAATTATTATTCCCGTACTACAGAAATTTTTATTTGCCGATATATTAATGTTATGGCAAGGGCGTAGAAAGGAAATGATTGACGAATGTGAAAATGCCACATGAGCCAAAGACGGGCTCTTTCTACGCCCCTGCCATTCACATAATTTTTTCTGACGCATTCACGAAAACTACGCCTTTCGTTTTTCGGAACTGTGCGCAGAAAGGCACTTTCTCGCCCTAGTACAAGAAGAAAATAGCATATCGCGTTTGTACACATGCGAAGTCTTTATCTCGCACGCGGTGCCAGAAAGTGGTTTTCTGCGCTCACTTCATAGGAACGGAAATCGGAATTTTGCGTGCATTTGTTAGGAAAAATGTTCGCCACTCGTGCTCACTCGTCCTATTTTTTCCAAGAGAATAACATCGTCGTTGTTCAATTCCCATCGTTCGCGCAATATCGGTGTCTTTAGTATCGCTCCCGATCGACCGGTCACCGGCAGTCCGGATTTCCATTGGTGCATTATCAGTTCTTGAATCGAAGGAAAAGTCGGTCCTTCGAATCTGTAGTGCCCCTGAAAATGACTCAATGTTAATTCGATGCGGATACAAATGTTTCGTGCAATTTTCGCACCGAACTCACCTCCGGCGTGGTTTGCACGATGAAGTGTTTGTGACCGTCCCAACAAACGGACAGTACGATCTGACACTCGTCGTTTCTCGTCGTTTCGCGTACCAAAAAGTCTCCCTCGGTCACCAAAAGCCTGACGACCTCTTCGCGCGGCAAAACACCGTGAAACCATTCCTCATCTATGAGAGCTCCGCTTCCCTTTGGACCGTTGTTCGAATTCGTCACGCCGCGCAGCGGAACCTGCAATACACAAAAAATCATTATTCGAGCTCGTTACAATTGTTAATTGCCACGTAAAACAACAATCATTTCGGCAGACAAATTTCACGCTGGTAAAAAGGATCGTTATAAAAAATCGACAATTAAGTAAGATCGGCAATTAAATAAAATTGACAATAAAATCAAATCGATAATTAAATCAAATCGACAAAAAATAATGTTATCGTCACACAACATCGATGACAAAATGCAATCGGCAAGACACATCATAACGTACTGCTGGAGGAGCGCGATGCGGCTTCGGCGTAGATTCTACGCTGTTAGCCCTAATCACGCCGTTCTTACCGTCGCTTATAGACGGCAGAGATTTGAAAGGGGATCTTAACAATGTCATGAATCGTTGATTTTTCCTCAGGGTAAATAGGCCAGTATCTGGAACCGTATTTCTCTGAAAATGTAACGCATCGGCATCGCTACTGATGAATTGTACAATTTCTTTCGCGCAGTTACGTAACGTTCGCAGCGTTCGGCTTTTAAACAAAAATGTATCTTGTGAAATATTGGATTAGGCGAAATGAACTTTGGGGCTGACTCACCTTTATAGTCGTCGGTGGTTCCGTGAAAGAGCCTTCCATTGAAAGGTCACATCCCCAAGGCAGCTCCTCGCAGCCAAGCTCGTTCAGAGATCCTCGAATAACTTCCGCCTGCCTTTGTAATTTTTTCTCCTGGCAACGCAATCGCAACTCTTCTCTCTCCCGAGAATAATCCATGGTAGTCATTCTGGGTGAGAAACAAGCATTGCACGTTTATTAAAAGTATCACGGTGAATCACTTACAATTTTTTTTTTTTTAAGAACTATTATTTCGGACTATTGACAAAGTATCGACGATTGAGTTCAAACATTAAAAGCCTCAATTTTATTTAAAACGGTCGCCCAATGTATAAATAATTTGGGAGGAAGAAAACAAAAGTATCGCCGTGAATCACTTTAAAAATAAAAATAAAAAATAATTGTTATTTCGGACTATCGACAAATTAAATGTCCAAATTTTATTTCAAGGCAAAATTTTGAGCAATGTTTAAATAACTTATGGAAGAAAAAAATGCATCTCACTTCGAGTCGCAATTATTTTCCTGGGTCGATTGAGACGTTTGCCTGCTGAGCTGAGTGGTCTTCAGGGCAGTCTCCAGTTCGTTCAGTCGGCTGCGCAGCCAGTCTATCGTCAAGTTGTCGACGGTTAGTTTGTTCGGCAGCAACTTTCCCGAGGTGTCGTCAACGAGATTGTCATCGAAGGTAAATCGCAGGGGCGACGCTGGCCGAGTTCTGGAAAATACAACAAATTTACAACTTTATTCGAAAAAAATAAATTTAATAAATAAATAAAAATTTAAAAAAGATCGAAAAATTAACGAAACTACTTCGTACCTGTGCTTTCCGATGAAGTCTCTGTACTCCTCGACCGGTTTTATCGAATCGACGGCCGTTTGCATTCGCGTGTGAATCTCAAGAAATTTCTCGTTCGTAAAATCCGAATACTTGACGGTATCTTGCAGAATACCTTTCCTAAAAAATAAGAATAAGAATAATCGTCGATAGATCGGTGAATTGGTTTATCTTTTTTCGTTGATGCGAAAAAATCGTACATCGACGAATTACTTTCTATAACGAATCCAAATTTTTTACCTCTCTGCTCGTGGCTTATATCCAGCCTCGTGTAACAAATAGAATGATGTTAGTATTGTTAGTCGGGGAAAATGAGATGAATGAATGCGGTCTTCCTGACAGATAGATTGTATAATTGGCAAATGAGCGGTCCCCACGTCACGTCCAGGTTTTCTCGGCGACGGCGTCGAGCCCAGCGACAAACTCACCATGATACAATGAATTCCTGGTGGATAGCTTGCTGCCTGTGAAGAAGACTAGGCAGGTAACACAATCTCAGATCCTGCTCGCACTCGGCGACCGCTCCGAGCAACAGAACGTATTCGTTGTGCGTCAGGTGAAGCTTTCTGCAAGCTTTCTGATACTTCTCTCTAACGTCGTCCAATTTTCTACCTCCTCTTCCAGCTGTAACAAAAAAGACGATGTACGATCGAAATAATCCAGGTGAAGTTAAATTATCATCCTTTCCGTCTCGTATTTACATTTGACGTAGTGCTCCTCGAACCTTGACCTTGCCAGCTTGTAAACTTCGAGGTTTTTCTGGTACTCGGTCTTCTTCCTCGCAACGTCGTCGGTGAGCTGCAAGGGAAACCGTGATTGTTAAAAAAAATTATATTACAATCCTATATTATTTATCCAAATTATTATTACATCTAAAGTCCACTGGCAAAGCAATATGGCAGAGTACAGCACATGCACAGTAGTTATTGCGAAGAATTAAAAATTAAAAAAATAAAGTAATAAATAATAATCAAATAGCAAGTGACCTGTAGCCCTATACTGAGTAAAAACTTAAAAAGATGTAATCCTGAATGACAATATAAAGTGCAAAATACGCACAGTAATTATTGTAAGCATTAAAAAAAAAATTTCAAATAACAGTTAAAAAATAAATGACCAGTGGCCTTATACAGTGTTAGAAAAAACTTTTAAAAAAATATAATTCTGAACAGCAATGCAGCAGTGTGCACAAAATTTGCAGTGATTATTGCAAAGTATTATAAATGTACAAAAGATATTAAAAAAAAATACTTAAAAATTATAAAAATATATAATTAAATAACAAATGACCGGTGGCTCCACACAGTGTAAAAAAACCGAACAAAAAAGAATCCTCAACGGCACAGCATAGGACGACTACCTGTTGAAACTGAGTAGCGAGCCAAGCCTGTTCCTCCTGGTAAAGCTTCCTCGCCCGCCTTCTCTCCGCGTAGAGGCTGCTTATGTGCTCGACAACGACGTTCTCCATGGAATCTGCCTGTTGCTTGATGAGCTTGGCGATCTGGTCCAGCGACTCCATGATCTCTCGCCAATTCTGAAATACCCCAATTTGAAAGTCGTCGTTTTGCCTCGGAAGCTATAAATAAACGGTCGGCACAAACGGTGGTAAAACGGAGCATTAAAATTCCGAGAATACCTGAGCTATGAGGCTGCCGACGAGGTCGTCGTAGCGCTCGACCTTCTTTCCCTGGAGGGTAAGCGAAGATATGGTCGACGCGTATTCCCTGTCCGACTTGACTTTGGTAGTCAGGCATCGTCTCATAGTTTCCAGAAGTTTGATTTCGGCGTCCTGCCTGCCAAGGAGAGCCTCGTGAGAGGATTGTCCCTGCAGCGTAGCCGAGAATCCCATTTCGCTCATATATCGATCTACTTAATAACAACAAAACGCGCGGCCCTTTTTTGTTTTTTTGTTTGTTTTTTTATCGTTGTCAATTTCATGAAATTGTCATCGATCTATTTATCGTAGAACTCGTTCGAGGACTCTCGCATTCCCCTTCGGGTGTATGTTGGAAAACTGACGTGAGCACTTTAAATAGTGTTGAGCCTCGACACCTGATCCATCGATCTTAAAGATCATTTCAGACACGGGCATGTATTTGGGGGATTCGTGTCTGTTCGCCGTTTTTTTTTTTTTTTCTTTGTCGCTTTCGTTTTACTTTCAGATTTCGGGAACCGGATAGAGACTTAACGGGGCGCTTTGATCCGTCGGACGTATTTTTTGGCACGAAGATACACCGAAATTGTGGAATTTTTAACTTTTCCTTTTTTTTTTTTTTTATTAATCACAGTCGAGGAGAATACCGCCACAAGTTACGGTGACGTCGTGGAGATACGGTGTGTACGGGTGAAAGTCGGAACGGAATTGACGTATCTTTAGACGTGCTGCTATCTGTGAACGGTACGTAAGGTGTTTCTGAAATGTGTGCATGGTATTGTTTCAAAAACACCGGAGAAACGTGCAAGGCAGTGCTGCGCGTATGTGTTGGTTCGAACACCTCGGTGTGATGTGGCTAAAGGCACGGATTTTTTTATTGTCGTTATCAATTCGTAAAATGTTCATTTATCTATTTATCGTAACGTAATTTTTAGGACGAAAATGGGAAACTATGGAATCTTTCCTTTCTTTTCGTTTTATTTCTGACATGTGTATGTAGTATTGTGTCAAAAAAGAGCGGAGAAACGCTCAGGATAAGCGCTGTGTCTGCGGTCGAGCGCCTCGGTGTTAACGTGGCTAAACGCACGGATTTTTTTTATCGTTAAACCGATTCATTACATTTGTCATTTATCTACTTATCGTAGGATAATTTTTAATTTCTATGACGAAGATACTGAAATTATACAATTTTAACTTTTTCCGTTTTTTTTTTTAAATCACAGTGGAGGAGAAAACCGCCACAAGTTACGGATAAAGTCGGAACGGAGTTGACGTGTCTTTAGCGTGCTGCTATCTGTGAGCGGTACGCAAGGTGTTTCTGAAATGTGTATATAGCATGTTTCAAAAACACCGGAGAAACGCATAGGACACAGTACGGCGCTGTGTCAGTGTTGGGTTCGAGCGCCTCGGTGTCAATGTGGCTAAACGAACGGCAGTTTTTCGCTTTGCCCGGGTTCCCGTTTGACCTGTGCTGGTCATATTGTATAACGCTCTATTGATATGATAAGTCCACGTGGACCTTCCAGACGCTGGTCGAGGCCCCACGCACCTCACGATGCCAGCCCAGACCGAAATAGTATCGCGTAGATATCCGCGCACGAAGACACTTCGCCCGATACGAAATTTCTCATCCGACTGTATCATCAAAATCAACGGTCGAGTAAGATTTCCTCTCTCCGGACCACTGCGGGAAAAGTTTTGACCTCGGCATAACACTTTTATAGGCTAGACAGTAAACTATTCGTCCTCGCATTGTATTTGCAGTTTCTTGACGATAACTCGCACGGACGAGAATACAGACAAAAACATTTGTTAGATACATTTGCGATGGAGCAAAGCGCTAGGCCAGGCTTCGCGCGCCTTCGCGAAACGCTGGGAAGAAAAACTTATCGGGCACGCTTTTTTCGGGGTTTGTTTATTAGTCGTAAATTAGTTATCGGGTCACCCGTTACATGAAGATCCCCACCTCGGTAGCTTGACTTTGGTGCATGATATAAAAAAAAAAGAACCAGAGAAAATGGTGGGGATAGTTTGATTGCGCGAGTCGCCGCGAGGCGCGTTGCGAGCGCGCAGCCACCATCGAAATCCGATCAAAACGGTACGGAGTCTCCGGGAGAGCGGTCGTTACACGGTCGACGAAGTAATACGAGGTGAATACAAAAAGGGGGTTACAGTTTTTTTTTTCCTTCAATTCCACTATTATTGTCAATTATTGGCTATGTTTATGAGAGAGAACATCAACGGAGTGAGATGAGATGTCCCGTCGTGTGTATTCACAGTGACAGAAAAAAGAATGGGAATAGTGAATTAGTTTCGTTCTCGACGTAAGAATCCCGCGAGGGTTTTTTTTTTTTCTCCCCTGTCGCTTCGCCGGGCGCGCTTTGCCGTGCTCCGGCTCTTCTTCGGACCGCGGGGCTGCGCGCGGACGCGTCGATAAATCGCTTGGGCGTTGCGAATTGATCCTTTTTACGCGGCTCTCGAGCTATTTCGACTTTGGGCCGAAAAAAAAAAACAAATTGTTCGTCGGTCGGTAAATCAACGCGTCTCTCAATTAAGGATTCGTCGCGCACGGTACGAAAGCTTAAAAAAAAAAAGAAACGAAAAGAAATGAGCGGCGCATCGATTCGACGATGAATTTACTGTTAGATTGTCTGTTTTGAAGCTGGTCGAAGCAACGAACGATTCGCGGTATTGTCGTATCGTACTGTGGAGTGAAATTTCAACGATAGAGATCGGCGAGCTCTTTCATTATAACGTTCGCCTCTTTCGGCTGCGAGGCGGAAACGTCGCATCGCAATTTGGATCGAGGCGAAAGTGTCCCGCGAGTAGAAATTTAACCGCGAAAGTCGACTGTCGTGTCCGCTTCGTAGCGTGCCGAGGACGATTAGCCGAAATATATATCGAGAGAAAAAAGTCGTTGCGTTTGGGTCGGAGGGGAGGGGAGGGGGAGGGAGTTGAATGAGAGGAAGGGGGGGGGGGATGATACAAGTAAATTGCACGGCAGAGAGAGAGTAGCGATGACGCAGTATAAGAAGGGTTGCGAGGGGGGTTTGTCGGCATTCTCAAGGCTCCGATTTATTTCGGTACTGCATTGAAGCGCGTCTCGTCGTGCCTTCGATGTTCCGATCAAAATGCGCATTGTGGGTCATACAACCTAGTTCGACACGGCGCTTCGCTCGAACCTTCGAATTTTCTTATCGTCATTTCCAATAAAAATTAGAAACGTTTCGATTCAGGCGACTGTGAAATCTTTGCCAATCTCATCGACGGAGGGTAATTTTTTTTCTTTCTTTCCTTTACAAATGTTAAAAATCGTGTCTCGTTGGTTTTTCGCGTTTGGCAAGGCGACTCATCGGTCGGTGGCGATTGGGTCAATGAGCGAGGGGCTCGGGGATTCTACGTCGCAGGAGATGCTACGCTGAGAAAAACAAATAGTGCCGGATCGACCGAGAGTTGGATTAAACGCGGTGGCGTACGTTCGAAGCTGCCGTTCGTTTTTGGGACAAACAGAGCACAGTTTCGTCAAACGAATTACTTGCCTCGATCGATACAAAGCTTCTCGATTCGAGGAAACATCTTTTGTTCTCCCATTCAAATAGGACCTTCGAGCGTACAACCACAAAAATAATTCATTTGTCGGGCAGCCGCGAATAAATATTTATTTGGTTTGGGTAAATATATCAATCGATTCAAATGAATATCTATTTGCGGGCGAGCCGCCAAATAAATTCTTTTTCCGGGTGTGTGGAAGCGCGCCTTCGTTAATCCAACGATTTATTTTTCTCGGTGTGTAAGGTAAAAGTTCCAACGACCGGACAAGAGGCGCGCGCGCGCAGAGATAAATAATATGATTTTTCATGGATGTCCGACTGGGACTGCTTAGGTGTCCGGCCATTGTTGCTTCTGCCTTGGGCGATGGAGCGTCGAGTTAATTGCCGCGTTATCTTCAATTCAGGAGGCATTTGATCTCGAGAGAGGAATCGAGGGAAAACGAAGCAAATCCATCGGGACGAGAGGAGGGGAAGGGAGGAGGGGCAGAACGGTCCAAGAGACGTTGGTCGGAAGGTGCGCAAGAGGAGGAATACGCGAGGGGTCGGAGGGGAGTGCAAGTAACACGGGCCGGTGCTTGGGAAGTTAAAGCGAGCTCTCGTAAGTGAGAGGAGAACAAAGTGGTGAAGCACGGAGAGTAACGGGGAGCGGTCGAGGGGACAGAGTGCTCCGGGTGTGGGGCGGAGGACCCGCGGGGTCGGCAGTGGCACGAAAATAAGGTCGAAACGACGAGGATGACGGGCGTCGAGGACGGCAAGGGCGGCGGCGGTGGAGGGGGCGGCGGCACCGACGTTAGCGCCACCGATAACGTCAACCAGCAGAACGGCGGACCGGAAAAAGCTCCCGTTGTCACCGGAACCAACATGGAGACGCTTCCGCGTCCCGGCAAACAGGTTAGTGAAATTCAATCGGCCGTACAAGTTTTATTTATTATTATTATTATGTTTTTTTTTATATTTCGTGAAACTTTTGGAGGTTATATGTATGCATGAAAAAGTAGTTGGGCGATTACGCAGTTTTTTTTCACATCGACCATTTGCAGGCTGTATACACGTTCACCCTTTCACACGCCATGCACGTGATTATCGACTTATTTACATTTTCGCTCGGTAAGGAAGTTGAAGCTGTAGAGATTTAAAAAAATTGTCAAGTTTAAAGTCGGTTTAGCGATACATTTTTGATACATATATATATATATATATATAGAGGTAGTCCTGGCCAACTCGGTAAACGTTTTACCCTGCCCAATAGATCCCAATTTTTTTGGGTTGTGATTAGAAAAAGCGATCTCAATTATCTTTTTTGTTTTTTCAAACCCACACTTTTGAATGGATTTTTGAAAACGAAATATATTGGAACTTGTTTAAAAATAACAAAGTTTTTTAAGTCTAATTAGAAAGTAGGCTTGATTTCGATGTTCGACGTTTTCAAAAATATTTTTATTAGTAAAAGCATTATACATTGTATAATACAAATACAGAAATATGAGTAAAGATGCAAATGTATATTGTTGTATGTAACGGTATGACAAACACAGTTAAACGTGGAGTCCATTCGTAGTTAAAATTTTGAAGATTTATATCTATATATATGTGTGTATTGATTAAAAATATCGTCTACTTCCATTATTCATACGATTTCATTTTTTCTATCTCAAAATTAAACACATCAGACATATCAATGTTTCGATTTTGACGAAAAAAAACATTGCGTATTTAGTTGCCCAAAAAAAAAAAAAATTGTTTTCATCCCAGAAACTGCTCTACATTTGAAATCTAAATTAAATATATCAAATATACGCATTTTACAATTCTGAGAAAAAAAAAAACAACATTGCGTCTATCGTTGGTGAAAGGGAAAAGGAAATGTTTTCTGTAGCCTGAAACTGCTCGCTCGACAAGGTCCGCAATACTATCACCGTGTGTCTCGAACGCTTCAGCGACCTTGAATAAAATTCTCTTACCGCTATCCAACGATTTATGATAATGAGATTTAGCAGTAAAAGTATTACACAACACCATTGTGTACAATTCCCATGGGATGCGTTCTGTTGGCACGCACGCTCGAGTTCTACGTTTTTCATTTGAAAGCTAAAGCTACGTTGGGTCCGTATTTTCTTGGGTGACGTCATCTTCCAGGTAGCGGCCCGATGTTTTGAATATCGGTGGCCCGGCCTACAGCTGTGCGGCTATAGCTACGCCGTGTGACATATAGATAGTGTGCTGGGCTCGCAGCGATCCATCGAGTCCCGGGGTCTCACAAAACGTTCGGCCGGAGTTTACCGCGTTTGGAAAAACGGCAGCTGTCGCGGTCTCTCTCGCGTCTCGCTCGTACAGCTGCCGGTTGGCCTAGGTCCTGGGTGATAAATACCGATCGAACAAGCCGGCGGAGACGGACCTTAATAATTTTTTACGAAATTCCACCGAACAAAAACCGTCACAAAAATATCCCACGCACGCACCTTTTTAAGAGCGATAAATAATCAGGAAAAAAATCATTGTTTCTAAAAAGTACATTTTTTTTATTTTTCAATTTATATCGATATTAAAGTAAATGTGACAGTCGCGTGGGAGGAGCGCTTCGTTCTCGTTGCAGCTGAAATCTTCGATGTTGCGTCGTAACAGTTAGTTAGCAAATAAGCGATTGTGGACAAAAGCGCCGTAAAATGTCAACGAAACTCCAATGAACGGCTCGGGCGATCGACAGTCACAAATGTATTTCCCAGCTTGCACCTCTTAACGAGTAAATTCTTTCAAAAATCATTATTTCTAAAAGATGATTAATTTTTTTCAGTCGTTTGATTAATTTTTTTTTCGATATTAAAATAATAATGATGGTCGCGTGGGAAGAGCGCATCGTCCCTGGCGCTAAGAGCCTCGACGTTGTCGTCCACTTTTGGATCCCGGCCAGCCGGTCATGATTTTTCGGACATCCTCGATATTTGCCAGAACGAATTATAGCTCGTTATGTACGTGACCATTCGTGAATCGAAGTTCGATGGCGGCCGGTCGAATGTGATAGATAAGATAATATGATGAAAAAAAATTCTTTTGGCGTCGAAGCCACTTAAAAATTTTATATTCCTTCGGCATTCGTGATAGAATTTTTTTTTTTAATCCCTGACCTTCGTTGCAAATAACTTAGATTAAAAAAATTAAAAAATAAAGCAATTTGTAACAGTCGAATATTCCCCGGGGTGAATGTAAATTTTTGTACGTTTATCTTTAGTTTTTACCGTGCTGGGCTTTCATTCTAAAACGCGCTGCAGCGCGAGTTCTCGCTTTCTTTTCTTTTTTGTTTTTTTACCGAGCCTTTTCGGCTCTCATTTGCAAATATATGAATAGCTGGGCGAAAAAAAAAAAATCACGTTAATTTTCGTGTAAAGGAGACACCGCTCCCAGGACAAATGTTTGCTCGTTCACAGTCCGAGGAGCGCTTTAGCGATGCGTAAGATTATTCACAGAGGCGTTAATAATTTTTCGTACAGAAAGTAATTACATTAGTAGTTCAAAGGCCGCATTCCGTGCTGACCGGGCCTAACTGGAGAACGAAATAGACGCGTTGTAACAACCCTTGCGCATACCACATTTGATTACACTTAGCCCTTTGCCCGCTTCCTTAATATATAATATTGCGTGACAAAAATCGGAACGGCCTATCATGCTTTCACTCAGCGGATATTCTCTAAACCGCAACGTCGGTAATTATTCCATCGCTGTGGGCATTAATCGGGGCTTAGCTTCAATCCACCTAAACTCATTAAATATACAATTAACAACTATTATTATTATTATTATTATTAATAATATTAGGATCGTAATAAATAGAAATAGCTGTAAGTTGAACTTAAACGAAACCTGCTCAATGTGTAACACACAGAAAGTGGATGCGGTAGAACATTTTGTAATGAAATGCCCAATTCCCGAGCCACTAAGAAAGTATTACCGAGCCTGTGCACGCCAGGTTAATCTTTTCGTTAAAAGTAATAATTAATAATTATTTAGTAATCGGCTCGTCCGGTCGCAAAATTGCATCCTACGTATTCAGGATTTTCGGTACAAGAAGTCTTCCAGATATTTATTTCGTCGAACTTGTTAATGACATTGGGCATCTCAAAATGCCCACTTTTCGCTAGACTTTGGCGCTGGCGTAAGCAGCCACCGCGGTTGGCTTTAGCCTCGTGGTTCGTCACACCATGTCGGACTTGTTAAAGCTGCGATAAACTCCGTAAATGCAATCTTCCACTTCGTTAGTGACGGATGTAAAATTCATACTTTTATGATTAAAGAAATAAGCCAATGCTGAGTTGGAGAACATACTAGAAAATACTGAAAATACAAAACGCTATATTCATTTTAGATACAACATAATTTTTGTACACAAAATACATTGAGCGTTCGGAATCTGAAATTTTCTTTTTTTTTTTTAATCTTTATCTAATGATTTGACTTTGTATTGTCAACTCGGTATGAAAATTTGCCATTATTCAGGATTGTACATGAGAATGTGATACTTATTTCACATCAGTTATATTGCATTTTGCATTTTTATTCCATTCTGTTAACATCTCCCAAGTATTTTGGCTCCGAATATTCTCACAATCATTATTAAACTTCATATGTCGAGGTGGGTCTAAAAATATTTACTATTTCATACTTAATTGACCGAAAATGTACTTTAATTACCAGACAAGTATTCGAGTATTTAAAATACCTAAAATATATCATGCACACCCAGAAAGATAATTTATTTGACGACCACCGTTTATTTGGTTTAAGCGAAATATTTATTTAAATCAAATAAATGTTTTACTTAAACCACATAAACGGTGACCGTCAAATACATTATTTTTCCGGGCGCATTTATTAAAACACTGTCCAGCACTGAAATAAACACATACATTGAATATTAATATTATTAACATCATTAATATTATTAATATTATTAATATAAAGTTTTCCGTAAATGCCGAGGTCACTGACCTCCCGCCTTAAAGGGGCCACCTCCGGCTTAATTAAATGTCCGACACCATCGATCTCCAAAAAAATTCGACATCTGCCTGGCGCCTTTAATTACCCCGTATGAAAACAACGATTGGTCCTCAGGGCTGCCGTTTGTGCTCGCCAGTTACTCGAGGGACTCCTAAACTTTATCCCCCCCGCCGTGGCTCATGCGCTCCCCATATGCATTGTATTTTATTATTATACAGTAGGCCTTCGACACGGAGAGGTTCGTTGACCTTCACTGTGGTACACACTCGCCCCCGTCGATATTACGCCGATACAGCGAGGCGAGCTCGGCCGCTCTGTTTTTCGCTCGAACGCGCGCTCGGCGTGCGTCCGTCGGCTCGTCCTCTCTGTGATTATCCCCGAGATTATCGCCGACGAGAAATCTCTGAAGCATAATCGAAGGCGTTTTAATTTTTTTTTTTTTCCCCCCCACCGAACGAGCGGATCCACCTAGTCGTGTAACTTTAATTCCCAACCGAGTGTGAATCTTCGCTTCGGCCGGATAAAAAAAAAACTCGCGTCGCTGGAGACTCTTTCCGTCGCACGTCCGAAGGCTCCCGTGCACTTCGACGCTACCGGGCGCGATGCGAGCCTGGGCGTTCCTCGGGCGCTGAGCCGAAGGCGGGTTAATTGTAATTTACGATACTGGTGCGATAAAACTTGACGAGTGCGAGCTTGCAGCACGAGTCGAAGGCGATTCTTATCGCTATAGTTTTATCGCAATTGTATCGTAAATTACTATTTATTAATTTTTTATTTTATTTTTTTTTAAATTAATTACTCAACGGATTTCGCTTTTTTTACATAATTATTGTAATCTATTACAGACAACGGGTGGCGAGTGTGATCGTGAGGCAGCGTTTATCGCAAAAGTTACGATAATCGAGAACTTCACCGAAAACACAATTCGCTTGCCAAAGAAAAAAAAAAAAGGATTTCAACTTTACTTTCAATTCTTACAATACGATATGATGCTGAAACAACAACGGCAAGACTGTCAAGGCGACGATTTGTCGTTTCAAGCGCGGAATTGTAAGAATTGACAGTGGAATTGAAATAACAAATTCTTCTCCTTAGCAGCCCGCAAACGAATTTTACTTTGAGTCATTAATTTTTGTTTTTCAGTGCAGCGAACAGAAGTTCCCGATATAATAATAATAATCAGAATACAATTTAACGTACTGAAAACAGCTATAAATTAAAAAGAATTACAGTTACAACTATAAGTAAAAAAATATATTACCGAAATTGCTGAGCTCGAGTTATTCGTTCACCAGCTCAAAGTTCCACCAGGTCTAACTTTGAGGTGGCCAAAGGTCATCATGAACGCAAAATATTCTGAATCCATTTTTCTCCGTAACGATTTTTCACATTTTACAGACTCAATTCGGAGAAAAATGCATTGAAAATTCTAACTCCCTCGCACTCGTACGTGTTTAGCCTCGCCTTAATTCCCAGCCGATTGTGAATCTTCGCTTAGGCCGGTTAAGAATTCGCGTCCGTGCAGACTCTTTCCCCCGCTCGTCCGAAAGCTTTGTGCCACTTCGACTCTACTGGGCTGCGTGTCCTTGAGGCGCGGCTCTGCCCCGCCCCTCTTTACCGTTACCAGCCGTAACGCGTCCGCGTCCAGTCTCGACACAACGAGTCGCGAGGGTGACTCTCCGTTATCTTTTCTTCCCTCGTTTACTCGCCCGTGCCGCAGCCGAACAACAATACTTACCCCTCGAATTTCACGTCGGACGGGGAGGGTTGGACATTATCGTTCGGGGACGGACATTACACTCGACGCGACAGCGACACCGAAACGACGAGACGCGGTGCATTATAGGGTCTTCCTCTCTCTTCGCTGGCTGTAAAGCCCGTGGCAGAAACACACTCGTCACCCTCGCGACGTAATCGATCCTTCGGGCCACGACGAAACTCGATAGCCCACTATATTTTATTTATCTTTTCTTCGAGGGTGTAGGCTGTTTAGTAGAGGAAACCCTGCAAAAGCTCAGTTTGAGTCCTGGAAGCCTCGATTGCAGGGTTATGATCGTTTGTTTTCTTTTGGGTTCTTTTTGTCGATCGTTTGTTTTGATACTGATCCGATACATTGGTGTTGTTGTGTTTATTATGCCCTGGTTTAACTGTGGGTCAATATGAATCAGGGCTGAGCAAAGCACCAAGGAATATCTTCAAGTGCAAAGTCCAATGTACCGCAAGCACTTGAGCTATCAAGTCCTTTTTTCAAGTACTTTTCGCAATTAGGTTCGCAGCGTTGAGCGTTATATAGGGTTAAAAAAAAGGTGCAAAGTACTTTGCACTTCCGGTTTGGAAATGAAATGCTCAATTCCCCTAAATGAGCCAATACCGGTCGAAAAATTAGGCTTTCAAACCAAAAGTGACGTTTCCTCTAAATTATGTCACTTCCAGTCGAAAAATGAGATTTTCAAAGCGGAAGTGACGTTTCCCCTAAACGATGTCACTTCCGGTCGAAACATTAGATTTTTAAACCGGAAGCGATGTTTACTTAAAAACGACTTGTACTTGGTACTTGAAATCGTCAAAAAACGTATTTGAATTACTACAAAGTTCTTGTGTACTTGAAGTACTAACTTGAAGTACCAAACAAGTATGCGGTACTTGAATAAATACATTGAGAATGGTATGGAACAGGTATGGAGGAATCATAATATATTAATATTATAATAGTAACGCATATCAATAATCTCATGTTTAATCTTTTGGTAAGTAGATAATAAGATTAAGTTTGGGAGGGATATGTTGGATGAAGACAGTGCTGACACTTATGTTGACAGAGTGGAAATATTTTGTGTCGGCGCGGAGGCACAATAGCGATGAGGTTTTTTGAGAGCATGTGAAATACCGCGGTCGGTAACGGAATCTACGATCAATTTACTTCCACGATACTGATTATTCACGTCCGGAAGGAAATCGTTGCACGAAGCGGCATCAGTATACGATTTACGTGACAAGTTTGATTACACCGGAAATGGCTGGGACGTGGAAAAAATTAATTACAGTTAATAGTAATAGTTTTATTTTGTTCGGGTTCTTACAACCTATCACAAAATTGCTATAATAATGATAGCCTTATAGTAAACCTTACATATAGATAGGTAAGGGCATGGACATTACTCAGATAGGGCGAAAGCGCGATCCTTACAAGATGCGAAAATAAAACAAAGTAGCTTCTTCACATCTGCCTCTGCAAACTTAAGGTTTGCAGGGAACTCAAAATTCGCTAAATCCTTTCTTCTATGCGAATCATAATTAATTGAAAGTAACGTGTCAGCGTCTGCGGTTGCAATTTTTTTTTCAAATCCCAAAGAGGCCGAAGCTTCCCCGAAGCGGCGGTAATTGCGGTAGGGAAACAAACAGAACCGAAACCCGATGGTTTCCGTGCCGTCGGGCAGTCGCGCGTGTCCTGCGGGCGACCCCCTCGCATTACGCCCGATTGGCCGACCTCTACGGTCCGCTCCGCTCGTCATCCGATTAGGAGAAACTCTCGCGCGCTCGAGCGTCACTTACACTTCGTCCTCAACGACTGTTTTCCTCTCCGGTCTAACGCGACGCTGTTCATCCCGCTCGCCCGCTCATCGTTCTCTGGTACACCGGGTTTCCTCATTTACTACGGCACGCAATGTTCCTCCGACGTAAGCCGTGTTCTGTCCGACGCGCACACGAGCCTATAAACACGCGCACATTTTTATACACACGCTTGCAAACACACCGAATAAATCGACACTACGTATTTTCTGCTTCCGCTCCAGAACGCCTCCGGGCAACTAAAAATATCGGCAAGCAAACCACTCTCGGTCTATAGAGTGTGCGTCCGTTAGGCCTCTCGCGCATGCGCATGCACACTGCGGTCGCGCGTACCGTTGCGGATCTGCCGCGCTCGCCGAGTTTCGTAATTCTTTTATTATTTCGATTTTTCTCGATCGTAGCAACATTCCAACCTGCGTAGATTCTTCGCTACAAAGTACTCTTCACTTATTCAATGTATACGTTTCAGCTTTAAACACGGAGTATTTTCGACCCACGAACTTTATCTCCGCCACCCGGCTCAGCAGTCCATTATGAAAGCTTCTTCTATTTCTGGAATGTGCGTGTTTACACCCTTCGGATACTTCCCACTTGGGAGCCCACGTACCGCAAGATGAGAGTAAAACATGTATACGCGTCTCAATGACTCGGGCTTTTGATGTCCAAAGTAATTTTTTTTTCATCTCTCGTTCTCTCTAGGGGTTTTGTTTTTATGTATCAAAGGATTCGAAGTCATGCTTTTTAACGAGCGGCTCGGAAGGAGGAGCGTTCTGGGCTTGATATCAACGTGGAGTTGGCAGTTCGGTGACCGGGCGCTTCGAGCGTTTGTCTGTTAAAAAAAAATCGTTATACAGAGAACTGAAAGTATTTTGGAATTCGAAAAAAAAAAACTCTTTTCGTTCTTAGCCCGCTTGTCGGATGACTCGTTCAGACATTCGTTTATTGTAATTACAAAATGGCCATAAAATATATTTCATATATAAAAAGTAGTTTTAATATATTGTTTGTTTATCAACGGATTTTAACTTAATTCAGGTTCTATATAATAAAAAAACGTTTAGTTTAACTTTAACTGTAACGGATTTCTCCTCAACCATTATTAAAAAAGTAAATGTGGATCGTAACTTAAATGTGTCTCACAGTTACAACGACTTCAATCTTTCGATGAAAAAAAAAGCCAAACAGTAAAATATTAATTTACTTTAACAGTAAAATATTACTTCACTTTAACCTAATGCAGGTGGCTATTCATACGATTCACGCCCGATTCGTGTTCGGCGAGAAAAAATACGTCGAAGTGCGTGGCAGCTCATTTAAAAAAAAAAAAATTACGTCAAAAAATTGCAGGGCTATCCCTTTCGAGTCCATTTTTCGAGTTTTTCAACGTCCTGAAACTGCCCGATAAAACGCTTCTAGAACTTCGGACAAGCTCTTATCTTATGTATTTTTTCCCGTAGAACACAACGGGCACCTTGGATTTTCCCTAGCTCCATTGGGAGCCGAGATATCGATCTTTGAAAATCACGAAAATCGATGTTTTTTCAAAAATGGCTAAAAAATGGAAAAATCATTGTTGAATCAATTTTTGGTTTGTTTCAAGACTATATTCGACGTATTTTCTTCGCGCTGAACACGAATCCGCTGCAAATGGACCTAAATCGTACGAACAGCCACAGCGTTAAAAATGTAACTTTAACTTCGGCGATAAAAAAAAAAAGAAATGCATGTACGCGAAATATATTTCGTACAAAGAAAAAAATGTACGGCACATATTTTTCGACAGCGACATCTGTACACTATAAACGTTGGCCGATATGGTTTATTCTCGGTGGCCGGACTGTTTCCTACGTCACTGTTGGTTCAGTCAAATTAAGAAGAAGAAGAAGTAAGCTTCGAGCGTATCTGCACGGCGAGTAACTGCCTTTGTAAAGAATGCAGAATCGCCGCGGCATTGAGATTGCGTGATCGATCCTGGCCAGAGGCGGGTGCAAAACACGTTTCGCTGTCGTACACACGGAACTGCTAAACGTTGTCGAGGGGCGCCAACCTAAATATCCCGTTTTAACACTAAGATCGATATCGTCCTCTGCTTATCGCCGCGTTCGCGAATCGTCAGCGACTTTACTCTACAACCTCTCCCCCCCCCTCCGTTCTTTCGCCCCCCCCCCCCCCCCCCCCACACGCCCAGATCTTGGTATGCGCGGTTCACCGCACACTGCGCCTTTTTTTTTTCCTCGTCTTTTTTATTGGAAGATAATAAATAGGAAAAAAGAAATGATATCGAGAGCAACGATCCGTTATGAAGCCGATGAAGGTGTATCGAATATCCGATGCTGTGCGTGATAAATCGACCGCCCGTCGCTTATGCTCTCCCGCAGCTCCTCGCGCTATACCATGAAGCAATTCTATTTGTCTGTTATTTATTTGTTTATTTATTTATGGCGGAGCGGTCAGGGAAAGAAGAGGAAATGTCAGGGAATTTCGAAATTTGTCGGGCAAGTAGATTGTAAGTAAATTGTCGTCGATGCTTCTGTAAATAAATAAAAAAGTACACAAAAGGAAAACTTGAGAAGAAAAAAATTTTAAACATAACAAAAATAAAATAAAAGAAGACTTAAACATTAATACGATAATTAGGCATTTTCATTTGATTCATTAATTTTTTTTTAAATCGAAATCGTTAAAAGGTTGGTCAGGGAAATATCTGGGAATTTTTTTTTCGGGAGCAAAACGACAAGTATATTATTATTATAGTTATTATTATTATTCATTATTGTTCTTTTTTTTGTCTTTTTTGGCTGAACTCATAGTGTGCCCCATGTGGATTAGGTATCACGTAGAGCTTCTTAGATAGGTTTGGACTTCATTCTCATATACGTCACTGGATAGGTGATATATATGAGAATGAATGCCGAATATCTTATCTCTTCGCCGGTGCGCCTTGAGCATTACCGCGGGCTGTAGGACACGACGAGTATTGTAACCCGGCTCTCGCTGGCTTCCACGAACCTTATGCACGATATAAAACGCTAACGGCCTTTGTTAGTCGAGAGGATGAGAAAGGGTCTTTAATCTTTCACCTCGCTCACTCGGGAGAGTGAGAAATAAAGGACGAAGGATACTTGAACCGTGAGCAGAGCGAGTTTTTTGGGATCGAAACAATATTATTCTACAGTCATAGGCAATTGAAGTGGAAGACGATTTTTTTTCGACTGTTTTTGGCAAAAGTTGGACCCTTTAACGTAAACTGTCGCCAAAATAACCTTGTTCCACTTCAATTGCCTATTACTGTATTATCCCGCATCGAAATTCTTCCACACTTCATAAAATAAAATAATTAGAATTAAAAGATATTTCAATACGAGCATTTTTCTGAATACATTGTTTTTCCGATATTGAAATTAAGTTTTTTTTTTTTTTCACTGATACAGCTACAACTGGAAACAGTTAAAAATGTATTATAAAAAATAGTTTAAAATAGTTCAAAATTTCTTTTCCGAAATATAATTTTTAAAAAGATTTTTTCCAATCCAACTGAAACTGCGAAGGTCACGATCGTTTACGATTTAAATTAAAAAAAAAAAATTTCCGAAATATAAATAATGTTAATAATATTAAAAAAAAACAACTACAACTGGACCTGCAAAGTTCAGGATCGCGATATCATTGGTCTTGAAACGGTCGACATGGTCGACCGAGCGGTCGCCGTCGACGGGGTCCCACGAAAGGGGAACGTATTCCTCTTTGTCGGAGGATAGTCGAGAGCGAGCCGCTCTTTAATCTCTCGCCGCCGTCGGGGGGGGATTACAGCGCGGTTTATCGGGGGGAACTTATTAACGTGACGGAGCGACGGATCGAGGAGAGACGCGTGAAGGGTTCTCTATCTAGGAACTGCGGGTTCTCGCGCTAATTGCCACCGGGGACTTATCGTGGACGAAATTTCGTTTCGTGCCGTCCGGGAAGCTCCGCGCTCGCGCGAGCGTGGAACGACTCGTGATCCGGATTCCGTAGCTCGGCTCGAATCCATCGGCGACAAATTTTTTTTTTTTCAAAACTTTCCGAAAACTTGATAGCTCGATCTCTGCATTGCAAAAAAAAACAAACAATCGACCGTTACAATTATTTTGAATATAATAATTCGCAAAGCACATTGGTAAAAAAATTTAGTCAAGATTACCTAAAAACTAATTAACCGATTTCCAAAGTAAAAAAAAAATTGAAAGTAATTAGATAATTATAATCGATTGAAATAATGAAAATGTGAATTCTGCCTGATTCGCGGAATAAATTCACACATCCGAACGCTCCTCAATTTACCGTTGCGTCGTTCATCATTCGAGCCGCTGATAATTTATCGGAGATAACTCGATCGGAGTTTCGCTTCGTTATCCAATAATAACAACTTTCTCGCTCAATGATGCGAAATACCAGAAATTATTTACACTGTAAGGAGTTGCGATACGCGAGGATAGCAAAACGTATCTTCACCAGCACAATATATGTCTATATATACACATACATGCATTTATATATATATGGTTTCACACACACACACACACACACACACACACACACACACACACACACACACACACACACACACACACACACACACACACACACACACACACACACACACACACACACACACACACACACACACACACACACACACACACACACACACACACACACACACATATATATATATATATATATATATATATATATATATATATATATATATATATATCGTGGGCGGCGGGTTGGTTGGTAAGCGGATGAGAATGTCTAGAGGGATGAAAGGGGTGGCGAGGAACAGTTTGCGGCAATAGCGCGGCGCTGCCGCGTTCATATCGACCCACGGGGTGAAAGAGAGAGAGAGAGAGCCCGAGCCTCCATCTTGCTTGTCCCACTTAGGGCACACCATACCGTACGTTCCGGATTTCACCCCGCATAACACATGTATGCATATCGCCGCGATAACACATGGGCGCCTAATGTGCATCGGTACGAACGCAATTGTTATTACGGGCTTCATTAACGTATTTCGGCTCGACTGCGAAGTCTACCAGCCATTCCGTCTCCCCGTCGTCGACAATTTTTTTTTTTTTCTTACCGACAAGCCACGCACGAAGACAAACCGAGCTTAGGGAATCGATGAAAAAATAAAATCACCTTATTGCACAGACGATTAATAGAGATTTGGGCATTTAACAAGCATCGTTTAGAAATTTCCAAAATTGTTTCTTTTTATTTGACAATTTTTTTGTTTCCACCATTATTTTTGATAAAAAAAGAAACCGAGCTTTGAGGAGCTTTGAAAACAAATTTCGGCTTATTGCCCATACGGTTAATAACGTTTTGCACATTTAACTAACATCGCTCACACGTTCCGAAATTGTTTTTATTGTAATGTGATGATTATTTATTTTGTCAAGAAACCGTTTAAATTGGCATTTTTTTTTTTTTTTTACAAGAATGAAAAAATGTATAACTACCGTCGCGATAACACATGGACGCCGTATGTGCGTTAGTAGTTATTATTATGGGCGTTATTAACATATCTCGTCTCGAAGTCACGATTTTTTTTTACCGATAAGCCACGCACGAAGATTCTTTTTAATTGGACGATCTTTTTTTTGTCAAAGACGCATATTTTTTGTAAAAAAAAGTAACGTTAAATGAGCATTTTTTTTATCATGGAACTATTTTGTATAAAAAAAAAACATGTTCTCCATTTTTTTTTGTCGTGACACTATTTTTTTATCACAAAAAAAGTTACATGAACAGGAAAAGAATTTCAGGAGTTTCCGGCCGGTAAATACCGAATCGGTTTGTTAAAAGCACAATCCTTTATTCGCCGTGCCTGCCGAGAATTTTTGTTCTCCCGAATAAAAAAAAAAAAAAAAAAATCGCTACTAATGCACGAACAAGTAGAGAAAAGCCTTGGCGAGAATGCCGGAGCGAGCGGGTAGTGTAGAAGTGCATTGCGGGCCTCGAGATCGGGACAGGGAGTCGACTCAGCGCGGGGGTAAACAACGCCGGATTGTCTGCAAAAGTACTCGCGATAGCGTTTTTTTTTTTTTTTTTTCCTTCGTCGAATCGATGCGTCGCAGAGGGCGAATCGAATACAGGGGAAAATGTAGAAGTGGAAAAGCTCGCGAGTGTTGCATAGTTGCAGTAGAGGCGGAACTCGATACACAAGGCGCGTACATATAGATATACATTGGAGGGAATTCGATGAGACTCTCGCTTCGGTGTATTTTCTCGCTTCCAGTCGTCGATGCCGTTTTCCGTCTCGCTTCGACACCGGGGCGTTCCGTCCTTTCCGCACCGACGGGCCGATCCCGCGGATTTAATTAAGCGCTAATGAAATGGACGTGTCGCCTGACAATGCGACGCGGAGAGAGGGTTGGCTGGCTGGGCTCTTGTGCCGACCAGACAACAACGACGATTGGACGACCTACATTCCGATGGGCCAGAAGTGCTCCTCCCGAATACACACGGTTCTACACTAACGTCTTTCGAGCGGAGGGCAAACCGCACAAAGGTGGCCGAGTAATTGCCGGACGAGATACAAACGCTGGAACGAGAAAACCGCGAATATGTGCGGCGGAAAAAAAAATACGAAAAAACAAATACAGAAGACAAAGCCATCGGAGACGCCAAAGCCGCGAAAGGATTATTGCTCGCGGAACGGGAATGATTATCGTTCATGTGACACAATGCTTGATCGCTCGTGATGAAAATCAATACGTCGAAAATAATTCGTCAATAAAATAAAATGAATTTACATGTAAATAAAATAGACTAAATGTTGAGTACATAAAATAAGATAAATAAATTTAAATACAATTTTTAAAACGTCCTCGTATTTTCTGCACGAAAAAATCCAGTGAATTATGGAAATTCGAGCATTTCATGCGAACTCAGGATTTTATGAAAAAAAAAAACATTAGGTTACCCCTTTATCGTAATTTTATTCAACGATTTTCATCTCCACGGTAACGGCACGAAAAAGCAGTAAGAAGAAAATACGAAATGGTAGCTTTGCCATCTTTGCAGAACGCAAATAAATCGGTAAAATTGCAGACGTATTAACAAAAATTAAATTAAATAAAGCAAAATTCCGACGTAGAACGAAAGAAAGTAGTCCAGGACTGCGAGGTGAAGGAAGCGCCGGTTGGCTTTTGTTTGCAGAGCGATACGCCGCGTCCCGGCCGCCGTCGGCACATCGCTTTCCCGTGACCCGTCCTTCACCCATATAAGAATTCACCCCCGGGGTTCGAGCTTCGTCCCGGGATAGCTCGCGACTTTAAGACACGATCTGGTACGGAATTCATATTACCCATACTCTCCCCGCCCAGCTTTAACGTTACTGCCTAAAAACCGTTCATTCTCATCGATTTCTGACTTCGCGGGTGGAAGAGCAACATCACCGGCAATATTCTGGGTGCAGTATAGTTGAGAGAGCTCGAAATACTCCCCATCTCGGATCGATCGGTCCGTTGGCTTCTCTCCTGTCCCGATAACCAGAAGCACTCATGAGTCTACCGTACTTCTATTTTTAATTATACTAATTTTATTTTACATCGATTATTTTTTATTTTTTTTTTATTTTATTTTTATTTTTATGCTCGGCCGTAAGCGCCGAACGCGAACTCGTCGAGTTCGAAGCAATAATGAAGAGGCTCTCGAGGTACCCCTTCGGTGTCCTGGAACCATTTACAGTCCACTTCACTTTATCTCAATTATTTCCGTTTAATTATACTATTTTATTTTAATTAAATGATTTGTTCATTTTTATGCTTATTTCTTTCTCATGCTCGACATAGACGACGAATACAAATCCATTGCGTTCGAAACAACACTGAAGAAGCTTTCGATGTTCCCCTTCGATATCTCAGAAGCATTTATTAGTCATTAAATAAATAAATGAATACATTTATAGTCTACTGCACTTTAATTTTTAATATCCATTGTTTCTCCTTTAGTTACAATTATTTTCATTTAATTATACTAATTTTATTCGAACTAAATTTTTTTTGTAAATGAATTTATTTTTCTGATCCTCGACATAAACGTCGAGTTCGAAGCAACACTGAAGGGGCTCTCTCGAGGTCCCCCTGCGGTGTCCCGAGAGCTCGTTTAATTAATTCCGTATCCTCAATTGCCCCAATCCTTATTCAATTAGATTCCCGACACTACTCAAGCCAAATATATTTTTCACTTCCTAACCGAGAGAGATTTATTATGATTATTAATTCCCGAGGGACGTAGTCGGTGAGCGTTTCTCCGTGGGAGGATCTCGTACGCCGGATGGTATTTTTCCGCGAACGTTAGTCGATTGGTAATAAAGTTTCCTGTCCAAAGTTTTCGCGACGCCTCTACGGCTCGCTCCGGCTCTTTCTCTGCGTCCGCCGCAGCGGACGATCGATCGGTCGACGAGCGCCGTGTGTATACGCGAGACGCCACGAGCCTTTTCAGCCACTCGAGCGTCGAGCACAACGGCTCGTTCGACCTTCGTCGACCGGACTCGAGGAAACCCGCACGGCGAGCGACGGAAATCGCTATAACCGTTGCGCGCGGTGAAACTGACCCGTTTTACGGCAGAAACACACTCGCGGAAATTTTCATCGCCCAACGTCTTTGCGGGACGGTTAAACTTCACTCGGCGCGGACGTGATCGGGCGAGGGTGAGTTTTCCGCCCGAGAGAACTATCCCGTACCCCAACGCGATCGACACACCTAACTGTGACCTACATACTTTATAGCGCGCGTCCTATTTACGCTGGCGAAGCACAGCCGTATAAACGACGCGTGGGACTGAGAAACTCCGCCGGTAAGAATCGAGCCCACCCGGCGAAGCTCAACTCACGGGATTCATTCGCTGTCCTTCACCGCAACCTATCTCTTCCTCCTTCGGAATTTACGGCTTTTAATATATTTTTATCTTTAAAAATTCTTTTTTATTTATTTACTTTTTTATTCAGAATTTAGATTCTCGGCTCTTTGCCGAGAATAGACTTTTTTCCAATTTGGAATTTACGATTTTTAGTTTAGTTTTTAATATTTTTTTAAAATTATTTTTCCATCGTTATTTTCCTCGACTCTCCCAAAACTTAGTGAATACTTTTCAGGATGGTTAACAATAATCATCGAGTCGAATCTAGCCCGTAAATGTTACGTACACGATTTATAGCGCGCGTTCCGTGTACGTTAGAGAAGCACACCCGAATACGACCCGTGGGAATCGGAGGCTCTGCCAGTAAGATCGAGCCCACACCCCGGGGAACCTTAATTCACGGGATTCTGTCCCTGCCCTTTACCGCAATCGATCTTTTTCTTATTTGGAAACGAAGGTTTTTCATTTTTCTTTCTTTTCGCTTCTTATCAAACCGACGACGAGGCTGGGGGATGGAACTGAGAGCCTCCGCCCTACGCCATATCGATTTTGTTACCTTTGAATGTTTTCGTTTTTTTTTTTTTTTTAAATGTGTTATTTATTTATTTGTTTGCTTTTATTTGATTAAATTTCTTTTTTTGCGTCATGGCAATCAGAAAGCCAATTTAAATGGTGTTTACCAGAGTGGCCAAAATGCCGTCGGGTAACCGGTCGCAAAAACCCGATGAATTCTCTCGGCGACGAAACGCTGCCCTCCCGTGTCGAGCTGCGTTCCGAACCGCGCGCGCGAGTTTCACGATCGGGGATGATGTCATTCACGAGAGCGTAACACCGACGGAATTATGCAAGAGCCGGTGGACGTCGCGCACACTCACGCGAATACACAGGTACGCCCGCACAGAGCGGTGCGTCGACGATACACAAGGTACGCATGTAAGGTTCACATGCCTCGCTGATGGAACCAGTCGCTCGCGAATAAACCGGCGACGAAGCGAGTCTCGTCCCAGTACTTTGGTATCCGCCATTTTTTTTCTCTTTTTACTCACCTAAGATTTTCGTGAGAATTTCAAGTTTTCGTCTGCAAATTTGGGCAAACTGCCCGGCTTGCCGAATCGAAAATACAAGTTGGAATAAAAACTCGTAAAACATGTTTTCCGCCCTCCTCCGCACTACCTCTTCACACACATTTGAGGAGAAACATACGATTTGGTTTATCTAAGGCTGATTAGAGATCACAATTTTTGGGGTTTTTTTTTTTTTTTTATAGGGTAAAATTTTACTTTGTTAGTTTCCGTAGAATTGTTTACTCTGTCAACGGTGAAGGGATATTGATTTTATATTATGAATATTCGACTGTGCATTCGCGAGATTCATTAATCCGTAAAATCTTGGGGATGATAGTATAATTTTTGTTAAATATTGTTTTACCGGTTCGAGAGTTTATCTGCATTGACAACAGCTATACATTTATGTATTTTAGGTATTTTTTAGGGCAAATTTAATTTTGTTCGTTTCCATCGATTTGTCTTCAAAGTCGCCGGTAAAGGATTAACAATATTGTATTCCGAATATTCGACAATGAATTCGCGATATTTATTAATCCGTAAAATCCTAGATCAACAATATAATTTTTTTTTATATTATATTACCAATTCGCGCGTTTTTAGACTTTTTCACAGCTGTATAATTTTTCCGTGTTCCAGCGACGAAATAACATTTATTTTTTCGCTTAAAAATTCATGTCGGTCCACGCTGCGTTTATCATTTCGTTTCGACCTGATTTTCGTTCCGTAACTGGAGTTGCGCGCAGCGTACACAAAAAATCAGGCCACCCGTACAGCGACGGTGGCTAATTCAGGAGATAACTCGGTTTTCCTGCTGTCATATGCAAATTAACGTATTGTCCGAGGCTCGAACTGTGCTGCACACAAATATTCGAGCTGCCATAATGCCGAGCGTGAAAATAGTGGAGTTTCGTCGATATATTATATATTATATATTATATATTATATATTATATATTATATATTATATATTATATATTATATATTATATATTATATATTATATATTATATATTATATATTATACTGGCGATTATATTGGCTCACATGGATTTCGTAAATTAACTTTGCTATTATCTCCAACTACAATAAGAACTCTCTAAGCTTCCAAAAAGAGGTGGGTCAGCTTCACCGACAAACAAACAAACAAATCCACAGTTTTTCAAAATATATATAAGATATTGTATTATATGTTATCATAAGTACTATTATTTTTTTTCGGTATATTTTTTCTGCTTTTTTCCGGCGACGTTTGTCGATGACCGCGGGTCTATTCTCGCCTCGGACTCGACAAAAGCTTCGAGGTTCGAACTTTATTGCACGCAAATACCCGACCGTGCCGTAGTGCCGAGCGTAAAAACAGTGGCCCTGAAGATATCCGCATGAGTCTAAATTCGATCGTCTTATAATACGAAACGCGGCTGTCTTTTGCATCGGCAAACTTCTCTCGGAGAAAAAAAATTCTCCGAGTGAATAATTTGTTCTCTTTTTCAAAAACAGCGCATCGACGAAGGCTTGCCAAAGATGAAATTCGATGTCACGCAGATATCTTCAGGGTCATTAAAAATAGTGGAGTTTCGTCGGAGCGCGCCTGGCGCACCGTCCAACTTCCGGTTTTATTCTACTGCCCGCCGGTGAACGGAAATAGAAACTATAATTGATTTTTTATCGTTATAATATTTTTGTCTATTTTTCGCCGATCACGTTCGTCGATTAGCGCCGGTAATGAAATCGATTCGAGATACTGTTCTCGCGTCGGATTGGACAAGGTTTTTCTTGTGCCTCATCGTCGGTCCGTAAATTTACACGGTGACTATGTAAACGCGTTATATGCGTGTACCACAGTCCACTCGATGCCCGAGAGATACACGAGTGTATTGCCGCATCTCGAGGTGACTTCGAGGCTGACCGTGAACTACAAGCCTTTCACTAGCCTTCGCCTCGTTCCTCGTTCTCTCCTCGCCGAGCTCTCTCCCCCCCCCCCCCCCCCTTGTGTAGTGTCCGCCCGCTCGGAACGAGCGAGCCAACGGACTAAAACGCGGACCGATAATTCGATGAGATAACGATCTCTCGTCCCTTTCCATTATAAACGGCGATACAGTTTCTCTCACCTGTTTACTTGCTTCGTGCAAAAAAATAAAATAAATTCTTGATAATCGTCTTATTAAACGATCGAAAAATTATGCAAAAAAAAAATACTAAAATGATTTTCTTGATAATCTTCTTATAAAGTGATTAGAAATTTATGACGCAAGAAAATGAATACTGACAAAATTAATATTCCGATAATCGTCTTATCGAACGATTAAAAATTTTTATAAGACTTCTCTCACGAGCTGACCACCTCGTGTGGTGTCCGCCCGCTCGGAACGACCCAACGCACTAAACGCGGACCGATAATTCGATGAGATAACGATCTCTCGTTTTCATTCGATTATAACGCGCGACACGGTTTCTCCCACCTGTTTGCTTGCTTTGCTTGCTTTAAATTCTGGATAAACGTTTTAAAAAATGTCTCAGAAATTGAACAAACGAATTAAAAGGAGGCCCGTGAGAATTGCATCCGACCTGCAGCACCCTGTCATAAAATTAGTATCAGCCTCTTAGAAGCAGCTTTTGTGAAAATCGCATTAAAAAAAGAAAATGCAAACTATTCGCCAGACCAGAAATTTTCTAAATTAATTCGACGAATTATTTTTCTAAAATTTCATTCAATTCTACGTCTCAGATTTTTCTTAAAAAAAAAAAAAAAAAAAATTATCTCAAAGATTCTTCACAATTTCATTTCAGCCCACGTACTATATTGATGATAAGAAATACCGGATGCGCGTGAGCGTGTGAAATTCGGAGCCCTTCGTAAATTCGTTCGGCGTTCCGTTTCAATGCGGTGATAATATAGCGGAGCCTAGAAATAGTGCTGCGGACTACTCGCCCGGTTATAGTTTTTTACGAGTCGTCTCGTCGCGCGCTCGCTTCGGAACTCCGCAGCGCGTCGGTCGCGCTACGCACTCACGCCTCCGTGTTCTTTCGCTCTTTCTTCCTCCGTTCTTTCGCCGGCTACCCACACCGCGTTTGTACGTCTCTCCGCTCGACGGATTTAAAGCGCTATTAGGTCATTAGGTTCCTCCATTACAGAGTACGCGACGCAATGTGCACGCTCGCACAAGAATACAAACGATTATTTCTTTCTTTATTTTTTTATTCACCCTAACTCGATTGCTCCTTGGTCGTGTACACGTTTCGATGCCGCCGTCCACGATGGCTGTATTCGATTATGGCATCTGCATGTTTTTTTTCCTTTTCATTAATATTAAACGATAAATTCAACGCTCGGTCGGTAACATAAAGTGTAATTAATTTATTTTTTTTTTTTAAGACTACAGACCTTATTAAAAGAAGATTCTTGAGTAAAACCGATAACGATTATTGTAAAATCAAAAAAAGTAAACGGGTATTTTATGAACAAAAAAAATCCTTATAGATGGCAAAGAAAATGTTTACCGAGTAGGAAGAGGCTCAAAGAGTTTATTACTTTTTATGCCCTAACTCGAATGCTCCTTATTCGTGGACACGTTTCGATGCTTCCGTCCACGATGGCTTGATTCACACGATAACATTCATCCATACTTTTAACGGTATTCCTTTTTTTTATTAAACGATAAATTCAACGCGATGAAGGCGATCCAATATCTTTTTCTTGCCGCCCGCCCCGTGCTCGTCGGTGACAAAAACTGTAATTGATTTTCTCAACACTATAGACCACCTATGATTAATAGAAAATTTTTAAGTAAAACAGTTATCAAGTATTCTAAAATCGACGAGGATTTTCATCAATACATGCATCAAGTTCACGGGTATTTCATTAAAAAAAAACATTCTTTACTGTAAAAAAAAAAATACTATCGAGTAGCAAGAGACTAAAAGAGTTGTCGGTTTAACGCTGTGGTTTTCCCAGTTCTCGCAATCCCGCCACTTACGTCCAGTAAACCTGTAGATGCATTCGCCGAACTGAACGATCATGCGTCTTACCAGCTTCATAAAGCGGCTTTCAAAGACTTTAAGGGGAGGCTAAACACGTGTGAGTCCGAGAGAGACAGACTTAAAAATTTGAATCCATTTTTCACCGAAACGATTCTATAAAATGAGAAACCGTTACGGAGAAAAATGGATTCAACATGTTTTAAAGTTACGTTGATCTTTAGCCTCACATTAAAAGTCTTTAAGTGAAGGCTAAACGGGCATGAGTTTGAATCCATTTTTCCCCAAGACGGTTCTGTTAAAGAAAAACTAATCGCACCGCTCACTGCGTTAATGAAACACGCATCGAGCCTCGCAATCCCTCTCTTATTTCATAAAACCGTTTCGTCGAAAAACGTATTCAAGATATTTTGAGGTTACGTTGATCGTCAGCCCCGCCTTGAGAAGCGCGCGTCGCCGGTAGTAACGGCGGCCGGTAGTCACGTGACCGCGCGACGGGGCACCACCTATGCCGGCCACAGTGCAAAACGCTGAGCTCGACCGCTCGGGCCCGTCGCGAAGAATTTTCGCGTCAAGCTCGAAGAAAAATAGAATCAAAACAAAAAAACAGGTTAGGTCTGCGATAGTCCAGCCACGAAACTGCCTGGCAGTTCTGCGTGTACCGAGCCCTCGGAGTCTCCTCTCGTCGCAACAGGTTTAGCTCGTCTCGCCGGTGTCGCGCATGCGCGGCGTTCGCGCACAGTGCCGACGCGAGACGAAGAAATAGAAAGCCCAACACACGAACACAGAGGCAGAGGAACGGTGAGAAAGTGAGGGACTGCGGGCGGGCGAAACGTCGGGAAGCTGCATAAATAAATGTATCAGTGACGAGGAGGTGTTTTAGCGGGCAGCGCGAGTGACACAACGTCGACGATTGTGTAAGCGCCGTGTAACGCTCTATAGAGCCCCGGCACTCGTCCCGTTCGTCGTCGTCGCTTCGCCGAGAGAACCCGCCGCGGCGTGGGTCAATGCTCCATCCGAGTCTCGGCTGCTGGATGCCGTTGCCCGTGCCGTCGGACACTCGAGGCTTGCGGCTCGGAGAAACCGGCGTTTCGCCACGGTAATCCACCGTCTACGTGCGCCGCGCAGTTTTCTCCGCCGAACGGTCGACCGTCGAGTCGTTGGAACAAAGTAGCCAAAGTCACCCCGTGGCACGGCGCACGCTCAGGTTGAAATCCAACCGATGCGTGGAAAAGAGCCTGGCCACTGGCAAAGACCCAGCCGGCCAATGTGTACACACTGTAATAAAAATTTTGTTTACAAATTAATGAACGCACTTGAAAGCTTTCTTTAAATATAAATTGTTTCTGAAAAGATTTCGAGAAACCGGCATTTCGCCACGGTAATCCACAGTCTGCGTACGTGGAGAGTTTTCTCTATCGAACGGTTCACTGTCAAGCTGCCGGAAGAAATACGGCGAACTCAACGCCGTCCGACGCAATCACGATCCGTCCTGCGACGCGAATCGCTCTCGGCGATGCAAAAAAAGAAAACATTTTCTGCGTGAAAAATTTATACACGGTATAATCAATGATTTTATATATGAAGTAAAAGATACATTTTATGTAACTCATGCAGGAAAAGCGCTACTTTTCGTGCCTGCTGAGAGTGGCGTAAGTGGCGCTTTACAGCCAAGTATACTATAAATACCCGGCGCATGTGCACATCTCACTTTGTATATTTTTACTTTTCATATTAATTAAATTTAATATATACTTTTTTTGTAATTAATCTTTCTAC